>JASAUF010000421.1:3915000-5115000 GCA_030180095.1 Magnolia changhungtana
CAAACCTCAACTTAAATCGAACTCAGATCGAACCAGTTTGATGGCTCGATTATTTTGATATTGATGTTGCTCACCAAGTGTTTGATGAAATGACTCAACCAAGCATTGTTTCGGGTGCATACATTCTCCACGGGATGGGGGGTGGCGAGGAACGTATGGATGTGGAACAAATCACTAAAAAAAAAACATTAAATTACAAAACTACTCTTGTATTTTAATTTTGATGCCGTCTACTGAGTGGTTGATGAAACAACGGGTAAATTACTGCTGCTGCTGTTTTGCATACCGTGAGAAATTGAAGGTACGTTCCACGTTTTATAGAAAATGCTGCACAGCCCTATGGGATATTCTTGATAGGGCAGGGCAAAACCTCATCGATGAAGTGGGCCGAGTTTATCAATGCCCGACTTGGGCCTCACTAACCATCATCAGGTACGGCAGTGGCGGTTTGAAAATGCGGTCCATTTGAAAATATGGGTTGGGCTTGGGTTGAACCCTAGGAGACCCAGCTTGCGCATATAGGTTCCCAATGGGCTGGTATTGATGACCTGACCTGGCACAGCTCAAAACCTGAAACTAAGTAGTGTATCACCTAACTGGGCTGGGCTGTGCACGTCCTTTCCCTTATTACCGACGTCGGCCGAGCCCGGCTCGGATTGGCTCGGCCCATTTACACCCGTGGTCGTCGTTAAAGCCCTCGTCACCAGCTGCGCAAGTTAGCATCACACTTCTACTGTTCGACGACGGTGCGCATGTAACCCCACCGCGCAATTTCACTGGCTGCCATTCATTCACTCCAGATGAATTGATAGCAATGGCGAACAAAATCCAAATCCAGTACCAGACGTTCTCCTTCCTCTCTTCTTCCCCAAATGTCTTCCCTTCTCTCTGTCTCTCTCGCCCCCAATCTCCATTCTCGCCGCCTCGCCGGCTTCTTCTCACCGGAGCCGCGCCGGAAATCCTGCAACCTCCGTCGCAACGCCCAGAACCCAAAATCTCCCATCGATCGAGAGTCCCAATCCGACAATGCGTTGCTCAAGGTGGCCTGGTACGGATCCGAGCTGCTCGGCATTGCTGCGTCCTTCTTCCGGCCGCGGCCGCAGTCTGTTGCTGAAACTGCGGTCGTAGAGCTCGACAGGTTGGGAGTGATCGATCGTGGTGTGGTCGTTGAAACCATCAAGGAGGACTTCGGACGGTCTTACTTCGTCACAGGTTCGAGAAATTCAAATAGCGTTTTCCTGGTTCTTGAAGGCTGCGTTTGGTTGCACCAAATATCACGAAATTTCATGATATTTCATCATTGAGCAGTCTAATTTGGTGCAAAATTCATGAAATTTCGTGGTATTGGGTGCAACCAAACACACGCAAAAACATGGGACTGGTTCTTTCATGACATTTCATGATAAGGGCTCGTTTGGATGCGTATAAATGGTTTAAGTGGTAAATGTTTTAAAGGTGTAAATCATTAACAGCCTGTCCTGTTTGGCGTTAAGGGGGTGTTTCAGTTTTCCAATTACAATGGTAAATGGCTGGAAATGGGCAATGACTACTTCTATAATTCTGTGGTGACATCACCTACATTTGATTGCAATGATGAGTTTGCTACCATTGTTTGTTTCACCCAGAGATCACTGTCAAAAACTGGTAGTTTTATAATCTAAGAATGTAATGATTACAATTTTCTTTACTTGTTTCCTTTACAAGTGTATTTAACTTTTGATTTATGAGCTGTAATTGTTGTTTAAACAAACACATTGAAATGATAATGATGGCTCATTTACTTTGCATTACACGGGAAGTTGGAAAACCAAACACGCCCTAAGCAAGTGATTGTCTGTGTTGTATATAAAGAGGCCTTTGGCACTCTTAGACTTTTACACAAGCAAGAAATAGGACAAGAGGAAGGACTTGAAGAATGGAAATGGAAAAAACTCACTTGGATTGAATATTTCTCACTTGTTGTTTTACAATGAAGCCCCTCTACATGTATATATAGGCCCTTGGGGGTCCTTTCTACACTTTTCTTGTCATTTAATGATATTCTACCTACCCTAACTACCCACACCAATTTCCGTATGAATTTAAAACTATGAACATTCTACGTGGCTCTATTGAAACTCCTATTCTTGCAATATTAGTTTCTCACACTATTACAACTTTATAAAAATTATGTTTATTTCTCAACACTCCCTTAAGTTTAATTTTCTTCCATCAACCATTCCAAGCATATTTATTAACTTGTTGAAGATGTTGGCTTTGATGGGTTTCATGAAAATGTCAGCATCTTGATCTTGTGACGTGACGAAAATGAGCTCAATCTTCTTGTTCTTCATATGCTCTTGGATGAAGTGGAAGCGAGTGTCGATATGCTTGCTCCTCATGAAATACGGAATTCTTTGCTAAGCCAATGGAGGACTTATTGTCGACATAGATATTTGTAGGCTCCTCTTGGTGCATTTGAATCTATTTGAGAAGATTCCTTAGCCAAATTGTATGGTATACCCCCGATGTTGCGGCTACATATTTAGCTTCACATGTTGAAAGAGTGGCAATCGGTTGTTTCTTTGATTGCCATGTAAAAGCAATTTCTCCCATGTAAAATATAAAACCAGATGTGCTTTTTCTATCATCCATGTCTCATCCCCAATCACAGTCTGAATAGCCTGCAAGTTGAAAGTCTTGAGATGATGAATAAAGCAAACAATAACTTATTATACCTTTTATATATTAAAGAATCCTCTTAACCGTCTTAATGTGAGAAGATTTTGATTCTTTCATGTACCGGCTCACTAGCCCAACTCCATATAGAATGTCCAATCTTGTGTATGTCAAGTATCAAAGACTTCTGATTAAGCTCTTGAAGAGTGTGGAATCCACATTTTCTTCTTCATTATACTTTGTCAACTTGAGATCACATTCCATGGGTGTGCTTATCGGCTTGCAATTGTACATATTGAATTTCTCGAGAACTTATCTTGTGTAGCCTTCTTAAGAGATAATGATTCCTTCATCCATTTGCTTCACTTTTATGCCAATGAAGTATGACATGAGGCTGATGTCCGTCATTTCGAATTCTAGAACCATTGATTCTTTGAACTCCTTAAACATTCTTGGATTATCTCCGGTGAAAATCAAGTCATCTATATACAAGCAAATAAATATATCCATTTTCATTCACCTTAGTATAAAGGGCATGTTCATATGGGCATTTGATAAATTTATTTTCTTGGAAATATTGATAAATTCTACTATTCCATGCCCTTGGTGCTTGCTTCAAGCCATATAAGGCCTTTTTCAATTTTAATACTTAATTTTCATGCCCTTTTTTAACATAGCCCAATGGTTGCTCCACATAAACTTCTTCAAGATATCCATTCAAAAAGGCGAATTTTACATCCATTTGAAATATTTTCCATCTATTTTTATGTGGCTAGAAAAATGATTAACCTTACAGTTTCTAACCGAGCAACATGAGCTAATATTTCATCATAGTCAATTTTGGGTCGTTGGTTATACTCTTTTTCCACCGATCTTGCTTTGTATCTTTCAACTTCTCCTTTCGCAATTTTCTTTGCCTTGTACACCCACTTGACTCCAATTGCTTGTTGCCCTTTTGTTAAAGTGGCCGACTCCCATCGGTTGTTTCTCTTGATTGCGTTGATTTCTTCATTCATGGCTTCTTTCCACCTTTTATCTTGTATGGCATCTCAAAGCTTACTAGTTCACAATTAGCAAAGAGACAAAATAATGTAAAATCATTTTGATTTTCGGTTACCTCATAAATCTCCCATACGCTTCTCATGTGTAATGGCCTTTCACTTGAATTTTCTTTTGATGAAGATGATGATGGTGGCTCACCACGAGTGGATGAAGTTGGAGATGGAGGTGGAGTAGCGGGCATTTGTGTCACTTGATCATCTTCTTCTAGAAGAAAGATGTCATAGTTTTCTTCCTTTGTAGTCCAATCCCATGTACCTTCTTCATCGAACTCAACATCTCTACTTGTAATCATTTTTTCATTGCTTGGGTTATTCAATTTGTAGCCTTTGGAGCAGGTATCATTGCCAAGGAAGACGTACTTTGCACTGTTTCTATCTAGCTTGGACCTCTTTTGATCAGGCACATGTGCATAAGCGATGCTTCTAAAAACCCGCGGATGTGAAACGCCCGACTTTCTTCAACTCCATGCTTCCTGTGGTGTTTTGTTCCACACGCTTCTTGTGGGGGGAATGATTCATTAAATAAATTGCACAATCTACCGCCTTTGCCTAAAATTCTTTAGGTATTCTTTTGCTCTTTGACATGCTTCGAGCTATGTTAAGAAATGCCCTATTCTTTCTTTCGGACACCTCATTTTGTTGAGGCATGTATGGACCGTTAAAGGACATTGAATCCCATGTTTTTCACAATATGCTTCAAATTCTTTTGATGTGAATTCGCCTCTATCAAACCTCATGGCTTTAATATGTAATCCACTTTCCTTTTTAACAAAACCCTTGAATTTCTTAAAAGCACAAAAAACTTTGGATTTTTTTTAAAAAAGGATATAAACCCAAGTTTTTCAACTAAAAGCATAAAAAATGAGAAAATAGTTGTTCTTACTAAGTGAGGAAGGAGTAATTGACCCACACACGTCCGTATGAATGAGTTGAAGTGGCTTTGTGGCTCTTCTTGATGCCTCTTTTGGAAATCTTATTCCAAAATGTTTGCCAAGAAGACAACCTGCACAAAGTTGATATGGATGATCAACTAATGACAATCCCTTCACCAACTTTTGCTTGAATAATAATTTTAGTTCTTTAAAATTTAGATGCCCAAATTGTAAGTGCTAAAGTCATGATAGATCTTTCAAACAAGCATACAGACATCTTGCAACATCATTTTGAATATTCAATACGAACATCCTATTATTTGACATGGTCACATTAGCAATCAAATTACTTCTCCAGTCTCTTATTAAAAAACTACAATTTTTCATATGAATATGTTTGCCTTTCTCTAAGAGTTGCTTCTAGCTCAATGTATTATTTTTCATATCCGTCACGTAATAAACATTAGAGACAAATTGATGATTTTCATTTCTCAAACGGATTAGGATTTTACCTATCCCTTTTATCGGAATTTTAGACGAGTCTCCAAATGTGACATGGCCTCTTGCTGATTCATCTAGCTCGATGAACATGCTCATTCCACACATGTGGTTGCTTGCCCCGATATCAAGATACGACATGTTTTGCTCTCCACTTTCATCACCTTTATAAGCCAACAATTCGGTTGGCTCTTCATTTTCATTCCTTTAAACATAATTACCTTTCTCTTCAACATGGTTAGTACGACTTCTATATTCCCAAGCATAGTGGCCATACTTTTTACAACCAAAATATTGAACTTGAAATTTGTCTTGAGATCTTTCATACCTTGGCCTTGTAAAATTTCCTCTTCTGTGTCCTCTTGTATGATGATAATTTTGAATTCTTTCTTTGAAGTTGTAGATGCGTCCTCCTCTTTCTCTTTCTCGACCACAGCCTCATCCTTGACCTCTTTGACTTTTAGAATCTTCTTGGTCGTCTTTGAATGTGAGCTTATGTGAGCTTTGTTTGAAGTAATTTCTCCAACGATTCTTGTTTCTTCTTGTTAATTCTTTCTTCATGAGCTTGTAAAGATCTCATGAGTTGATCAATGGTCATAGAATCCAAATCATTTGATTCTTCAATGGCTACACCAACATGGTCAAACTTTGGATCTAAAGACTGTAAGATTTTCTCAACCACACGAATTTCATCCAAAGTTTCACCATTTCTTCATAATTGATTTACAATACCCAATACTCTTGAAAAATAATCCAAAATTAATTCTGACTCTTTCATATGCAAAGCTTCAAATTCACCTCTAAGAGTTTGGAGACGTACCTTCTTCACTTGATCAATCCCTTTAAACGAGTTTTGTAGAATACTCCATTCTTGCTTTGAGGTGGTGGCGCACGCGATCTTCTCAAAAGTGGCCCCATCCATTTCTTGATAGATGAGGAAGAGAGCCTTCTTGTCTCTCTTTCTTGCATCTCGTAGGTCTCTCTTTGATTTTGGGGTAACACGGTTTCATCTTGTGGCTTAACATACCATTTCTTAATGATCTCCCATACATCTTGAGAGCCAGTCAACACCTTCATTTGGATACAACAATTCTCATAGTTGTCTTTGGTGAGCTGAGGAGCTTTAAACGGCATCATCCCATTCACCATCTATGGACCTTTAGCTTTGATACCACTATGTTGTATGTAAAGAGGCCTTTGACACTCTTTAGGCTTTTACATAAGCAAGAAATAGGACAAGAGGAAGGACTTGAAGAATAGAAATGGAAAAATCTCACTTGTATTGAATATTCCTCACTTGTTGTTTTACTGTGAAGCTCCCCTACATGTATATATAGGCCCTGGGGTTCTTTCTACACTTTTCTTTTCATTTAATGAGATTCTACCTACCCCAACTACTCATGCCAGTTTTCGTATGAATTTAAAACTATGAACATTCTAGGTGACTCTCTTGAAACTTTTATCTTTACAATATTAGTTTCCCACACTATTACAACTTTACAAAATTTATATTTATTTCTCAACAGTTTGGATAACCTATGAATTATTTATATATTGTAATTGGGTATTCACTCCCGATATAGCTTGGAGAGGTAAATCCTTAAAAAATATTCAAATAACATATAAGAGCTTCATTTAATATGGATCATTAGGTTGATCCCATTTCAATAAAGCTTAGGGCTGATTCTCACATTAAACAAAGCATTTAGGTGAGCTATAGAAGTGGACTCAAGAATTCAAATGCTCTTTTGTGAGGACAAACGACTAAATATAAAATGGTTAACCATAAACGATCTAGTCCAATCAGGATGTGGGGCCTGAAAAAAAATCTGGTCCAATCAAGATGTGAGCCCCACAAAAATTTGGTCCAATCAAGATACGGGCCACCCCAAGTAACTAAACCATTAGGTCTAATTTACTCAAGAGTTTCATCCTTGGGGTGGGGGTGAAGCAAATAAATAAATAAATAAATAAGTAAAGGGTCCAATCAAGACGTGGGCCCCCAAAAAAATTGGTTCCAATTAAGATGTGGGCCCTAAAAATATAATCTGGTCTAATCAGGATGTGGGTAAAAAAAAAGTCCAATCAAGATGTGGGCCCCAAAAATAAAATTTGGTCTAATTAGGATGTAGGCCCTAAAAATTTCTGATCTAATTAGGATGTGGGCCCAAAACATATAATTTGGTCCAATCAGGATGTGGGCCCAAAAAAAGGTCAAATCAGGATTTGGGCCCCCAAAAAATATATTCAAATCAAGATGTGGGCCCACCGTGATGCACGGGTTTTATAAAAAAAAAGGAACTATCCAATGACCACACAGTGGGCGTTAGTACCATATAGTGGGCTCAAAAGTCACCACCAAGGCCCAAGTGGACCACATAGGGGGTGTTATCCCTCCATCCAAGTCTATGTGACCTTTTGAACAAGTTAGATGGCAAGTTTAACATCATGGTGGGCCCTAGGAAGGTTTCAATGGTGGGCATTAGTATCACCACTGCTTTCTATGGTGTGGTCCACTTCAACCTTGGATTTGCCTCGTTTTTGGAATATGCCCCGAAATGATCTGTCAAAATGGATGGATAACTTGGATAAAAGTATCCATCACAGTGGGCCCCAAAGAGCCCCTGCTTGGACTGAGTCCGTCCATGTAGGGGTAGGACGTAATCCATTTTGCCCTAATGAAGGAAAACAAAAAAAAAAAAAAAAAGAAAGAAAGAAAAAAAAACTACCTGCAGCTGGTGGAGAGAGAACGGCGGAAGCCTAGATTCTCACTGAAAAGGGGGCTGAAAGCGAGATTGCCTTGTTGCGTGAGTTCAGATCGCCACAAGCGGTGAGGAGGGAGAGAGAGCCATTGAAGACGGAATGATGTTGGAGGAGAAGCTGCATCTCTCTGACGTTCGAAATTATAGCCGTTAAGTTGTAAATGGATAGCCTATAAATAAAATCACAACTTTTTGTTGGGAAATCGAATGGGGCTAAAAGCTGTAAATGATTTCTAGGCATTTTTTTAGCATCCAAACACAGCCTGTAAATCATTTACAGTGAGCCCCATTTATGGGGTCGTTTGGATGCCTGTAAGTTCCATTAGTGAGAAGTGACTTACCTATAACTCACATATGGTGTTTGGGTGTGAAATTTCACCTGTGAGTGAGTTACATCCTGTAAGTCATTTACAAGCAAATCTTACATTTTGTGGTGAATTTTGTGTTTGTTTAGGACCACTTGATTGTCAGACTTTTGCATGGTAGTTGAACAAGAGTGAATTGGAATGGATGGTCAGATGGATGATGTGGATGCAAACTTAATCCAAATGTAGCTACGTGCATGGGAAGGCTTCTAAACACATAGCCCACTAGATCACTTCTACTTTAAGAATTAGCTCTCTATCCATGAAAATAGCAAACCCATGGGTGAATCTATGAGAATAACACGAGCCACATGTGTTATCTTATTGAAGGTACACATGGCTCGTGTTTTACTGACGATTTCGAATTTTGGTCATCTACATGGCACCATATGTATGGCTTTTATGTTCAATGCATGATAGGTTGGTCATGTGGCCTTAGCTACCCATAAGAATGGATATTTTGGCAGGCATTTTTATGCCATTTTAGTCCTCATAAGACAATGGATATTTCAAGCTGCCTTATTTTGTCACAAGTGATGGTGGGGGAGAAAAAGTGATAACATATGGGTCCTTTCCACCAATGTGTGACGTACATCCGAGCTGTTCAAAGGATGGTTCATGCCATCAAGATCTTTTGCTGTTAAAAACCAAGCAATCCATTCATTATGTGGGTCATGCCAGTAAACTGAGTCAGGCGATTGGCTGTCCATTGACTTATACTGTATAAAACAAGCCTAATTTTCTCCTAGATCTTGATTAAGCAGCCGACATTTTGTTCATGGGTCATGCCTTTTTTTGTCCTAGAAATTACATAGATATGAAGTTGCAATTATTTCTTCCTAGTATGTACAAAAGAAACGAATTTAAACTTTAATTTAACTTTTTGTCAGAGTGGATCCTGGGGCATTTCCACTCTTGGATCATGATTTCTCCTCCAAAATTGTGTTTTGAGTTGAAACACTATGCGGATTTTGCCATATGATCAACGCATGCGATATTATTGCATGTATAGACAATAAAATGGATTTTCAGAAAGGGTCCTTATGTGATATATCACAATATAGTTGCGAATTGCAATATATCACATGATAAATGTGATATTTACTGCACTACAAGAGATATTTTCAGTTCCCCATGTATCTCATGTCAGTGGGCTGCGTTATGATAGTATTAGTCGATACCATCGGTACATAGAATACTATCTGCTCCTCCTTGACCATATATTTGCTTGCTCATAGCTCGCCCGTCAAGGCATGGATGTAATAGTTGTGCTTGGGTTAATACTTTGGGGGACTATGTTGGTGTGTGAATGGTTTCAATGTGAGCCTCAACTATGGTCTGTTTCACACACCCAACTAAGAGAGGAAGGCTGGATATCTAGTGAGTAGCTGATAGAAAAATGTTTTCTTATCTACCATTTAAAAGAAAACCTCAAAATGTTGGGAGGGGACGGGCTATCTGCTCTAGCAGCGGGGTTGTGATTGTCAAGTTTTCAGGCTCGACTGGCATTGCCGATTCTAATTTCGCGGAGGCTGCAGCTATTCTGAATGCGATCAAAGTGGTTGTTGTCCACAATTGTTTCCCGGCACTGGTTGAGGGAGATTCAACAAATGCCATCTCCTGGGCAGTTTCAAAGGTGTATCCCTGGAGGTTGACCAATGTCCTGGAGGAAATCTTCAAGCTGTTAGAAAATTAGCGTGTGAAAATTTCAAGAATAAACAGGGGTGCGAATAGTAGGGCCAATGCCCTTGCCAAAGCAGGAACCAGTGCTGGGTTGTTGTCTGTTATAGATAGGAGATGCTACAAAGGCTTCTTCACGCCTAAATAGATGGGAGAAGGCTATGATGATGATTATGAAGGTTATGAAAATGATATATCTCTATAAGAGGGTGGAATTAATCCCTAAAGCAAGTTTTATGGGAGGGAGAGATCATTTAAATTCAATTTGAGTAGACAAATGATCATTCCTAGCATGTGTATCTTGCACCTTTAAGACATTGAATCTATGGATGAACTATTTATGCATTGTTGTTTCTCGTGGAAGATTTGGTGGTCATTTTTTTATTTGTTAAAGGTTGGGTGGGTGATGCATTGTTCTATAATTGACTTCTTCATGTTGTGTCATTCTGATATTCATGGGAGAAACTATAGTGGATTTCTTTATTTGTTGGTATTTGGTCAATTTGGTATGAGTGTAACAATATGCCTCTGTGAGAAATCGAACTCTTCAGATAAGGTCTTTTAAAAGCCAAGAGTCTCATGGCAGAATGGGCAATATCCTCTTTTATATTTGCTAGTTATTCTATGGAGGCTTTTGAGGGTTGTTGTGATGATCTCTCATCATCAGCCATTGTATTTCCTCTTTTGTTCTTCTTTAATAAAAATTTTGCATCTTGAGGTTTGTCCATTTGTCCTTGGTTTGGGGCATAAGCCTCCATGGCTTTTCAAACATTGCAAGAATACATGAATTTTTTCGTACAACAAGTTAAACTTTCTAGGGATTTTTACTGCAAAATTCCTCAAGAATTCGGGTTTTACCAAGCAATGCCTTGACTTTCTGAGGTACGAAAAGTGCTTTTAGGCAATGAAATTACCGAATTGCCCTCGCCTACTTTTTTCTTCTAGAAAGTGGAGTAGAGCACAGTAGAGCACTGTGGGTCCATGTGGTGTGTGTATGACATCCAACCCGTCCAACAAGTACAACTGATCATGATGATCATCGGATCTACAACTCAGGCAGATCCAATCACCAGGTGGGTCACACATAAATTGGAGGTTTTTGGGTGGTGTGTATTGTTTTTATGGCATGGCCCACCTAATAATTGGATAGGCCTGAGTTTTTGTTTGTCTGATCATCATGGTGTGTTGCACTTGTTGGAAGGGATGGATGTCATGCACCACATGGGCCCCATAATGCTCAACCTCCAGATTTTAGAAGAAAAGGTAGAGAGTGCATTTTGGTCAGTTGAGCCTACAAAAAGCATGTTCCGGTACTTGCAAAGTCTATCATTAAAGAAAAAAAATTATATAATAATAATAATAATAATAATAATAATAATAATAATAAGAATTCCTGAGGAATTCTACGATGAAAATCCTAACTTTCTACAATAAAATAATTGATATTAGTTTTTTTTTTTTTTTTTTTTTTTTTTTTTTTTTTTTTTTTTTTCGGGTACTGCTTTTGAACATTATCATTAACAAATTTACAAGTAGAACATAGATTTGTATATGAGGAACATGCATAAATTCTGGTTGGATAATGTGTTTGAGATTGTGTTAGAAAAGAACTCTTTATATGGATACTGTCATGGATATATGAATGATCACAGGCAAAGATCCGTTTCCCTGTGCAGTATAGTACAAAATATGTATTTAGCTATGATTGTGATAATTTACTTTAATTGGGAAAGTTGTTACTGTTGATGATAGTCACAGCCATAAATTCTCATGTTGCAGGAAATTTGACACTCAACGCTTACGAAGAGGACTGTGAATTTGCTGATCCAGCAGGTTCATTCCGAGGGCTTCGCCGTTTTAAACGAAATTGTACAAATTTTGGGTCCCTCCTTGAAAAATCGGATATGAAACTAACAAAATGGGAAGACTTTGAGGTGAGTTTAATTTTCTAGCGCTTTGAGATGAAGAACTAGTTTCACAAAAAACTTATAATGCTCTTTCAACCAACTTAAGGGGTAGCAATGGGCATCATGGATTTTATTTGGGTCCAGATTTTGAACTGCTCAGACAAGAGGGCTGGGCCTAATTAAATTTATTTTGCTCAGGGCAGCTTGGTCCATTTGCCAACCCGAACCCACTTGGTGTTATAGTACAAGTTGTGGGCTTTTGAATCTCATCTGCAATTCTGATCATTCTTGGATCACCAGTCAAAGTTGTAAAAGATGAATTATTAGCGGCCTTACCTAACTTGTGATAACAAATCGTGCCTCGATGCAGGACAAGGGAATTGGGCATTGGCGTTTTAGTTGTGTCATGTCATTTCCTTGGAGGCCCATTCTTTCGGGTATGTTCAATACTAGTTCTAAAATATTAGTGTCAATTATTGTCACAGCCACATGAGCCAGGCATATGTGGAAACATATTCTGATTTTTATATTGTGATATAACGGCTGTTTTAGTGCATGGGGCTAGCTGCCTATTAAGTATGAGGTATTTATTATGCAGTAGTCAGCTTGAGAATTTGTACAATAAGCTTAGGTTTTCGTTTTCTGGACATGGATCCTCATGGTGCAGTAATCAAACCACTGGACTGACTTTGGAATGGCTTGTGCACCAAATTTTTTTAATAGGAGGGGGGAAAAAAAACCTTGTTCTTCTGCTCAGGTCTCTGCTGTTGAGGGTAACTGCAAATGAAAATGCTGGATGATACAAAGGTGCTTGATGTTCAGTCCTACTGTTGGTACAGCAGAGAAGGGGGCAGAAAATAGTCAAGCTGATAGATTCCACTGTTATTAAGAAAACACCTTGCTGGGAAGGTTTTTTCTCTTACAGATGGTGGGCACAATGTTTTAAATAGCTATGCTATGTAGAGTGTAGCTTATGCTATGTTGCGTAGCTTAGCCGTAATGTTATGAAGCTCATGAAAGTAGCTTAAGTTGTGTGTAACCTACGCTACATGATAATTTGCATACACTAAATGCTACATAGAGTACACTACATGCTACGTAACTCACATTACGAGTTATTTTTCACTACAACATTAAGATCAAGTAATGTTTTCAATGATTTGTTACAATTTTCTATTCTCAATAAAAATTAGTTTATCTTTTCAATGCTTTTAGTAAAGTAATATAGGTGATAGTATTAAATCAGTTTTGTTGCTCCTTTACCTTAATACTTGATCATTGCACTTTCCTATTACGTTAGGTTGTACCGAATATCTCCTTTACCTTTATACTTGATCATTGCACTTTCCTATTACGTTAGGTTGTACCGAATATCATGAAAATTTGTTAAATTTCATTATTAATCAGTCTAATTTGGTGTAAAATATCATGAATTGCTGCAATGAAGCGCAACCTTGATTAAAAACCTAGCAGTAATGTATAGCTTAAGCTATACGCTAGGCCTCACACATCAGAGGGGTGATCACTGTGCTACACACTATTCACTATTTAAAACACTAGGTGGGCATGCCATTTTTGCTAACAAAACAAAGTCTGGCTGGCTGCAAGCATAGTTTTCATAAACCTATGGTTTACGATTTACAATTTAAGTTTAACCTTAGGCAAAGGGATTTTTTTTTTGAAGATTAATGGAAATTTTATTAAAAGCTTGCCATTGTTCTAAATGACAGTATTGATCGTTGTATCAGCCCAGTGGAAAAATGATACGATACGGTGTTGCATATCGGTATTAGGGCCATATCGGGCCATATTGGCTTGTATTGGTCAAATATATATATATATATATATATATATATATATATATATATATATATATATATATATATATATATATATCTATATATATATATATTAAAAAAAAAAAAATACAAAAATATATTGAAAAATAGAAAAAAAAAAAAAGGTGCAAGAATCTATTTTTTTTTTTTTTTTTTTTGTGTGTGTGTGTGTGTGTGTGTGTGTGTGTGTGTGTGTGTGTGTGTGTTTTGATCATGTATTCAATGGTGTATCGGATTATTCTTTGGTAAGAATCTAGTTGACCCTGATTTTTTTTTTTTTTTTTTTGTATAAATTGTTGATATATGTTAGAAATTAATATCATATATTGTTGATACGATTATCTATTAATTAATATAATTTTTCTAAAATTATTTTTAAAAACAAAAAATGTCCAAAAATTAACTCGAAAATAGGAAAAAATGTAGAAAATATTTTTTTCTAATCAATGCATGTGTAAAGTCATTAGATCCATAGTCTTTTATAACATCAGAATAAATCATTAGATCCATAGTCTTTTAATACTCAAGCATCATTACAAGAATTAAACAAAAAAATATTAAAACTTTCTTATGATTTTTTAAGAAATTACATGTGTAAATAAAAGAGAAATAAAAAAACCCAAATCTTCAACAAATCAGTAGTTTCATATTCTAATACTCCTCGAGATTCATAACAAGAAAAAAAACTAATTTAAAATTATTTCAGAAAATTTCAGAAAATACTTATGTAAAAAAAAAAAAAGAAAAAAGAAGAAGAAGTCCCAAATCTTCAACAAATCAGTAGATCCATAGTCTTCTAATACTCAAGTCTTATAACAAAAATCAATGAAAAAAAATTAATTGAAAAACGTTTTCCTAAAATTTTCAGAAAAAAACTTGCGTAAAGAAAATAGAAAAGAAAAAAAGAAAACACCCCAAATCTAGATCAAATCAACCAAAGATCTGATTGAAATAGTTTATATTGTTGTTTCGATAGGATTCTAGATCGAAAAAAAAAAACCAAAACTTATTTACCTTTTTTTTTTTTTTTTTTTTTTGTGTTTTTGATTCTTGCAAAAACAAACCCGAGAGCTTCGATTGTTTGATTTGAAATGCAAAAAACAAGTCTCGATCTTCAAATCTGATCTATATTTGGTCGGAAATGCATTGAAAACAATCCCTCTCTGCAGAGAAATTAAAAGGAGTAGAGAAAAATGCAAAAAAAAAGAAGAAGAAGTCTTTTTTAGCTGTATTGGTTGAAATCGATACGCCCATGAAATATTAGCAACAATACGGCCGATACGGTACCCTTTTTTCATAACGGGCCGATACATATTGATGCATGACAATTAACCACTTTCTCTAAAAGCTCGAACTGTTAGAGCATGGCAAATCAATCCCTTTATCTCATAGCCTAGTCTCCACATCTCATGGGTTAGGACCTCGGCCGAACCCCCCTCGTGGGCCCCAAATCACATGAGTACCACCTCACACAAGCCACTTGAATCACACAGGTGGGGCCCGCCTCTCACGAGCCACCCGCCTCACATGGGCCGCCCAGCTCAAGTGTATCCCCGCATCCCACAGGCTACCCCACTCGAGTCCGGTGTGAAAATGCCCCTGCATTAATCACTTGGTGAGGAGTCTCGAACCCGAGACCTCCCGTTCTGATACCAATTTGATGCAGGACAATTAACTACTTTCTCTAAAAGCTCGAACTGTTAGATCATGACGAATCAATCCCTTTATCTCATAGCCCAGGCCCCACATCTCATGGGTTAGGACCTCAGCCGAACCCCTCTTGTGGGCCCCAAATCACATGGGTACTGCCTCTCACGAGCCACCCGCCTCACATGGGCCGCTCACCCCAAGTGTCCCCGCATCCCACATGCTACCCCACTCGAGCCCGGTGTGAAAATGCCCCTGCATTACATACCCTTATTGCGTATTGTATCTGGCCAATATAGATATGATACGGTCATATCGGTCGATACGATCATATTGGTCGATACGATACCGATATTCTGATCCATGAGGCCTGCTCACCAAAAGCAATGTAGGAAAAGAATACAAAAAGGAAAGAAAAAAGATCAACCCACAAGAACCCAACCATTAACGGTCAAGGCAATAAACATACCATTCTGAAATAGACAAAAAAATCTGGTCTACAACTGCCTCAAGAGATTTTGAGGAATTCTGGAATAGCCTCTTGTTCCTTTCACTCCATAAAGCCCACCACACAGTCAGCACGATCATTAACCACCTATCCCTACCATACTTCCCAATATAACCTCTGCTTAGGCAAAGGGATTTGAATCCCTTTTTTGGGTGAATCCTGCAATTATATGATTGGAATCCTATGATTTAGGATTTGGTTCCCGTTTTATGATTCAAATTATACTCGTTCTCTTCTTCTTCTTCTTATTTTAATTTTTTATTTGGCTTCAATTTTAGGTTTTTAAATTGGTGGGACTTTAAGAATCTTTTTAAAACAGGTTGATTGGTTTATTTTAATAAATTCCATTTTACTTTTTTAATCGAATGCCACTTTTTCCAATGCAATTGTACAGTCAAGAAAGGAAAAAAGGACATGAGTTAAATGATTCTCGTATGTTTCTTGAGGTAAATTTCTTGAAAGACAAAAAATAAAGGACAAACAAGAATCCTTCAACACTATCATGATGTGTTACTTTTCTGGGTGCATAATGATGGGAGATGGATGTTTGATGACTTTTTAATTTTTTTCTGATTTACTTTTTAATTTTAATTTTTCAGATTTTTTTCTTGTTTTTTAAAGAAAATCAGAAAAAAAAACTTATGATTTATGGATGACTTGCAATTTGATACGATTCAACCCCTATTATGATTCATGATATAATAATGACTTTAACAAGATTGGCTGCAAGGGTAGAGGCATGGTCCGGTAGACTTACAAGAATCAAGAGAAGCAAAACGGTTATGGATGACTTGCAATTTGATACGATTCAACCCCTATTATGATTCATGATATAATAATGACTTTAACAAGATTGGCTGCAAGGGTAAAGGCGTGGTCCGGTAGACTTACAAGAATCATGAAAAGCAAAATGGTGTGGCTGGCAGCATGCACGCTAGACCAAGCACACTGACTCACAATACTGACAGAGAAGAAGAATTGGTGAAAATCAACTATCAATGTGCTTCAAGTCTGGGACCAACGGTTGGCACCCATCTTTCTCAAGCCACTCTCCTAATTATGTCTAATAGCTTTGAAATTAACAAATACAATGCTTTATATAGGCGCTAGGAAATTAGTAGATGCGAGTTACTTGGGGACGGCTCTAGATGGACCCATCTGTGTTTAACACTGCTGGCTCAAGTGAATAAAAAACTGTCACGTCAGTGCCCATATTCAACAAGCTTCCCTGGGGATTCTGATTAGATTAGAGTGAGAGTTCAGATAAGGATGGAAGGTGTTGTGTCAATAGAGATCTTGAGAAATCCAGAAAGATTCTGACTGATCCGGGGTTGCAAACCCCTTTGGACGATTAGTTTCCTTGGATGAAAACATCTGAAGCTAATAAGTCTGAGATGAACCTCTGCAGGATCCCTTCGTGGGTCCTCGAGTTCTGCAACTTCAGAAACCCTATTTGGAAAGCAAGGGTATTCAGCTTCATGGGTGCTCAGGAATGTGGGTGTCCACAGTAACGATCTCCAGATTAAAATCATGATGAGCCATTGCTGTAACCCTAATCTCTAAAGATAACTCCCCCATTGGATGCTTATTAGATTTGGAACAAAATGAGGCTCAGTCACCTTCAATGTGTCCGGGAAATAGATGGGTAATTAAAAAATTCATCAACCGTCCACATTCAAATGAAAGAAGGCCAAAATTTTGATATCTAGGATTGGGATTTATGGTGCATGGACCGTCCACAGTGGGTCCCATCATATCAAAGGATTGGATCATTGGACTATGAGCCATACTTGCGCAAATTTAAAACTGAGGGCTTTGTCCAAGTTCTTGGCAGAACTTTGTAAAATACCTGTTCACATATCTACCATACATACTGGTTGCTGGCAGATTTAATAGAAACTCCTCAAAACAATGTTGTTGTTTTTAATCAAACATGGGAAGAATGCTACTCCCATGCTCATGTACCAAAAAGGTGCCTGTATGTGCTTTGATTGCTTTGTGTAGGCGGTGCACTGAGTACTCATATATGTTGATTCCACTGCCTATGTGAAGTGTGAACCAAGTGCATGTGAGCACCTTTTATCCCACATGCATTGTTGGGTTATCATTCTTCTCTATTATGCTCCTGTCTTGCTGATTGTGACAATGTCATTTCTTTTTCCATAGCTACAGGATATACTGAATACTATTTCACTCAATCTGGAAGAGTGTGCAGGTAACATGTTTTTGATAATAATGTTTTAATTTTGAACCTTTCAGTCCTTTATTTTTTTTTCCTTCACACACCCCCCCTCCTCTTTTATTCTTGTAATCAATGTCATTTGGGGCTTCAGGCATGTGGAACACTGGAATGTTCCAAAAATGGCACTGCTCAAGCAAATATTCACACCTGGCCGTGGGGCATGGGGTCGGAGAACAGGCACTTGAATATCAGGTGCGTTTTTGACACGTCGAAGCCTTTTACATTGAAAGCAAAAGCTTGTTACATGTCATGAATCATCATGTATAGGACAATCCAGATCAGTTTAGTCTTTCGAAATGCTTGGCAGTGACGTTTGCAGCATCATTGGCAACAGGTGGCAATGCATGTTAGAGCAACCCACTTCAATGCACTTTTATGTGAGCATTCATGAGAGCCCATGTTCTGGTGGCCCCACTTATAGCCAAACAACTGCCTGCATGAGATGCAGTGTAGTCTTTCATGCAATTGAAACATGCATGGGCTACTGTCAGGAAAGAAAAGATAAAAGAAGTAAAAAGTCTAGTACTGAATGAAAGAGACTCTGTGGTCCATGCAAGACGACATTTTGTACCGTTCAGCTTATTATTTTGTGTAGATAAAAGTTTTTTGGTACAGATGTTCAGATTTACAGAACCCATGATGAAAGTTTGGTTGAAATGTTGGTAGGTTCTGTCATGTGATCTATGTCAGGAGTTATAAGGTCTTGTTACATCACTCATCATCTCCCGTGGGTCCCATTGGATCAACCATCTTGACCATGTAAATAATTTTGCTTGCAGGTTGAGGCCAGTATCTGCAGTGCACCATAGATACTATGAGGTGGAGTGCACGCCAGCATCCAGCTGTGTCTCAAATCCATATGTTTCCCTTTCATGCCTTAATTTTGTAATGTGAACGATTCAATATGAATTGGCAAAGGCTGACCCAATTGGATCCAAGAAGTGATCATGCGTTAGATCGCGGATAAATTCTGATTGTATAAGGTTCTATTTCTGTGCCATAGATCCTACATCAACAAGATACTTGGTTGGGGTGACGTTGATACTCTGGCATTTGATTGGCCATATGCTTGCAGACAGCCGCTGGATGCACGCCGTCTGTGTACATCAATCCAACCTGCCGGGCCCCACTGTAGATGAGGCACAACCCCAAAATCAGATTTATGGTATATTCTTAACCTCCAATTGGCAACATTTGTTTGTTGATTTCAGACCATTGGCCTGAGTTTGTGTATACAATGTCGGAGTTGTCGGGTAGTTTATACTGTAAATATATTACTCATCAGCTGAATGGATTTGTCTTTTCCTTTTTTTGGGTGATGAATGCGTTGCATGAAAGTTTGCAGTCATTCTTTCTGGTAGAGTTACTTTTGGTTTTGAAGCATTTATCAACAAGCCCAATGTGTACGGTTTCAAGGCTCCAGGTTATGTGGTGCCCTGGTTCCTGAGTCCACAAAAGTCAGCTCCTGGCTTTGGCAGATCAGATCACTCATTGGATGGGCAATGCCCTAGAGAAACCTCTCTTTTGGAACTGTCTAACCCATGAACCGTTGTCCTGCAAGAAGGTTAAGAATAAAATACAGAAACAGCTTGAGGATATGTGGTGCCCTCTCCATAATATCATTTAGTGTATTTTTGGCAATATTGTTGTGATATTTTCATCATTTTGATGATTTGCCAGTGGTCTAATTGTGGCCCGCGGAGCAAAACAGAGATTGCAGATCCCACATCATCTGTCCACCACGGACACCGTCCAAGTTAAAGATGTTCGTGTGTGAGAGAGTTTTCTACTGTTTGGATGCAGCTGTCGCTTGAATCAGGGTTCCTTGTGGCATGGGTCTCCACATGAATTGAATATCCCGGCGTCGGGATGCATCTGGGTAATGAAGTGTTCCACAAGGATTGCTCTTCATGCCACATTCCTACTGCATTTGTACCCTAGTTAATGGAACATACCATTCCCCCAATTTAAGAAGAGATCATGTTAATATTTTAGGGCCCATTTATTATATGGCTGAGATCGTGCGGACATATACACCACTGATCATCTTTCTAACATATGCTCCTGCTCTGCAATCTTAAGGAAAACGACTTCCAAGAGGTTTTCTTAAGCTCAACAACCA
Organism: Magnolia changhungtana; assembly: GCA_030180095.1. Classification (NCBI taxonomy): domain Eukaryota; kingdom Viridiplantae; phylum Streptophyta; class Magnoliopsida; order Magnoliales; family Magnoliaceae; genus Magnolia; species Magnolia changhungtana. The sequence goes on from JASAUF010000421.1 coordinate 3,935,161, forward strand.
CGGACCAGCTATCCATGCATCCAAACACAATCTCAGCATCTTCTAAGTCTATATATATATATATCTAGGAATCAAATATCCATGGATCATGGACTACTTCCCTTTCCAAATGCCCGTTCATTCATCCAAAGAACCCCTTTGTGTTTGCCTTGCAAGATGAATCATCTATGCTAATGGCTATACACGGTCAATAGAAATTCAATTAAAACCCATGTGTGCTTTGCCTTCAAATGTAGTTTGAGCTGGACTATGTAGAAAGGGCTTCTGATGGCTACTTTCATAGGATTACACACAACTTAGTGCTCTAGCTAAACACATGATGGTGTCCGTTAGATTATTTTCACATTGCGATGGACGGCTGAAGGCTCGAGAGTCACCTACAGAACTAGCTTCTCATGAAGGTGAAGAAAACAAGGGATCATCAAGCTGCGAAACAAACCATTTGTGTAGTAAAATACGCAGATCAATCTAACCGTTTCTAGACTATAACTAGAACCTCCCTTTTTCTGGATCCATCTTACATCAAGAATTCAACCTCTTTCCCATATAGGTAGTTTTAAACAAGTTTCCTTTACAGTGGTATGGCCTAAATCATTGTTCATTTCCTCATATCACAATCAATATTACAAATTCTCCATGGATTTATATGAAAAGAGAAAAACTTTGCTACTCTGGCAATGTAATGGATGATATGCATGCAATTATTAATTACTTAGAAATTGCATACCTGAAAAAACACATAATTCAAATTAAACTGTTAAAATTGTGTCCCAATATAGATGTATCATGAACCAGAAAATTACACTTACATGAATTAGTCAAATACCCGATTAGCGGACATTTATTGGACTGTTGAAAATGAAAATATCTAATAACCCTGTTCCTATAAACAAGTGTCCAAGAATCAAGAATCAGAGGTTAGGATTGTTCCACGGATCCTATCAAACACCATACGCAGCCAGAGTATCAAATGACTACCAGCATTATTAAAAAAGTTCTACAGGAATCAGTTTTGAGTACTACAACTTGTAGTTAGTGCTCCTAGTTGCACCGGGAAACTTGGATATGCAATTAACGGATTTGGGCCGTCCATTAGGTCCAGAACATATTTCATGAGCAAGCATGTACAGATACACTGTTTGGACGATCATAACCATACGAGGGCAGTTGATGTTATTTACGAAAATATAGACCTAACTGATAGTTTAGTCCATCCATTTTTGAGATTCATGGTTTCAGAGGATCAAATCTTTCTAAGGACCCAAACTATCCCATCCATGGCGTTTAAAAATAGATGGCTGTTAAAGAAGGCAACCTATAGATGGATCAGATCATCTGGTCAAGCATGATTTTTTATGCCTTAGCCCCAGAAATACATTCAGAACCTAATGAGCCATCCCAATCAATCAACTTATCAGTGCTCATCTTTTTCATTTAGGAATTACTTAGTTGTTTGAGAGGGTGTATGGTTTTCCAATTACAATTGTAAATGACTAGAAGTAGCTAATAATTATTTACTTTGTGATTGTGTAATGACATTACTTATATTTGATTGTAATGATGAATTAAGGTCCCTTGATATACATTAATACGCCATCCTCTGACAGGCCGAGATTTTAGAAAAAGTGGTTGTTGGACACAATATCATAGCGGAATGACATGGTCTCATAGTGGAAATAGCAAATATGTCATGGAATATATTCTCGATTTATGAACCATAAATTTTATTTAAACAGATACTTAAAAATAATAATCATGGCTCATTTTAGTTAGACTCCTACTAAAATTGAAAATCCAAAACTCATGAATTTGAGTTTTCAAATTCTATAATTCCAAATTCATGAATTTCATTGTCGCCTGGTAAACCTCATACAATCATACAACATGATTTCAATCACTAAATGGGCCATGACGCAATCTTACGCAAGTAGATTGAGGAATGGCCGGAACCTGAACCCTGAGTGAAGATATATGTGACCTGCAATTAATGCACAGATAGGCTCTTCAAATCAGAGATGTTATTGGAAAATAAACCATGTTAGGCCTCATGAACGGTCAAGATCATCAAGCCATGGTCCATTGATACAATGGGGTTCAACATGGATGGTCCAATTAAACTTGTACTCACAGTACCAAGCCTATGAATTAAATGAGTACACCATATCTAGCTAATCAAAATGGCTATGAGACAATGCATCTGGACCATTGGATGTCCTTTCAATATATTCGTATTAAAAATCCAATCAAATCCAATAATTGGCCATGATCATCAATCTAATTACCTGAACAATTCCCATTGTTCTCAATTAAATTAATCAACCATTTTTCTCAAAACCCTAAGACCGCAAATTGATAGATAGAGGGTGCGTTTGGATGTTCAATTGAACTGAATTGCAATACATTCAGTTTGACTATTATAAAGTACCTGGCGACAGCAGGTGCCATCCCTTTAATCCACAATCATAAATAGCTTGGTCCCCACTTTAGTACTCTTTACTCTTTTGGGATTTGCATCATTGCAATTAAATTCGATTGGAGATCCAAACGCGGCATAGACAATCAGTTCAAAGCTTCTCTCATTGAGAATAATCATTTGATACGCAACACCATGAGTAGTCAGGTGTGGAGTCAGCTACACCACGCATGCGCTGGAACAGTGTAGGCACGTGTTGAATTACCCTTTCGTAGATACCAAGCATGCAGACGTCAATCCAGATCAGTATGCCCCCATGCACGTGTACTTTTTGTGTACGTTTGGCTAGTATTAGCCCACTTAGCACGTGTACTTTTTGTGTACGTTTGGCTAGTATTAGCCCACTTAGCACGTGTGAGAAATCCAAGACGCTTTTTGCTTGGGCCTCATTATGTAGATAGGCCAATATGGCTTCTGTTGATATGGAGGGCGATGACTTAGGGTACATCTTGATGTATTTATTGTATATTTAGGCTGTCCATCTGCTTTTTCAAACTTATTTATTGACGTTAATCCAAAAACGAAGTAGAAATAAATTTTCGGTGGACCACACCACAAAAATCAGTGGTTCACATGGCCATGAGCGTACGAAAGAAATGGATGGGTAAGAAATATTGATCAAAAGGTCCACTTTTAACGTACACGTGTGGCTTGTCAGATGAACCGATGGACCTGATTCCTGACACATGAAATATGAACCCCGAGGCCCATCTGTTGAAGTGCTTCGATCTCACACGTGTATCATGTTGGCATGTTTGAGCAGGAGCAAATGTACACTCTTAGGTCAGACTCGTATGATGTTCACCACAATTTTAAGGAACGGTAGCGGCTCACCCACCTAAGGTTTTACGTAAGACTCTTGGATTCGACGTGGAGCCGATCAGGCAATGGTAACAAATCTCGTTCTCGGCATTGGAATTTCTCGTGAGATTTTAGGTTTTAAATTAATGTAAAGCCTAATACAGTAAGATATGTATGATCTGGATGGATTTGCGTGGTATGTTTGGAGATCTATAAAAGTATATGAAAAAAATTCTACAATAATACATTTAGAGCATATTGAGCAACGCCACATCATCCATTAAGTGGTTAATCGAAGAATGATAGTGTAGAAGCGGATACAAGATAAATGGCAAGAGTAAGTTAAAAAGGGTGTGTAGTGTTAAATAGTTATTTAATTATCATTTTAATTATTTGTCAATTATATTCCTTAGTGTAATCGATTTATCTTTTTCTACCAATTCGTGACATTAATCAATTAGTTATTAATCTTATTCGTGCTCATATACTAGATTTAGTTATCTATTTAATTAGGAAGATGTTCCACATCTATCTTTTCGTGACTAGCTGTATGGATTTCTTTCTCGATCTTTCATATGTACTAAAAAGTCATTTCATACTGAAGCCAAAATAGAAAATGAACCTTATCCTCTGAATATCTCTTTATCCTATCTACGTATTAAGCAAGTGGTTGAATAGTCGACTAATCTCATTCCATCTCAATCATATACCATGTATCTGCCTATCTCGATGCTTGGCGTCTTAGTAATCACATGCTAAATTGGTAAAATAATAGACCACCATGATAATAGTTTGGTACGCTCAATGAGACTGATCAAGTGACTAAATTGAGAAAACAACGAACCACCACATCAACAAATTACATACTTTTAAAAACTAAAAATAATTTAATTTAAACTTTTAAATATTTGTTTCATTAAAATCAAAATTATTTTGCTATACAATGTAAAATTTCCAAGATTTGAAAATCTTACGATAATATTGTTTATTAAAATTTCCATGAAAATATCATGAGATTTAGAAAATCTTGTCATTATTTGAAAAAATGGGTTGGTTCGGCCAGACTTGAAAATATGGAGTAACTGGCCGAGTCTTGGCTCAACTTAGGACAGAACAAGTTAGCCCGAGTAATGACTGAGTCTCAAAACCATGCATCCACCGTTCACATGCAATAGAACTCTCTTGTATGAAAAAACCATATGGTCCATATTGTGGATCCAACGGTGGATAATGAAGCACAAGTAATTGGTGCAAATGGGTTGATCAAGTCGTTTTGAGAGGATCCCATACTTGAATGTGTCGGTAGGGCCGAAAGTTGGGCGGGTTCAACCCGACCGACCCGTGACTGACCCGACATTGGGTTGGGCTTGGGCATGATATTTCTGGTCCGATCTTAAGCTTTGGCTATACAAACACCAACTCGATAAAACTTGGGTTGGGCTCAGGTTGAGGTCTCGGGTTGCCCGACCCAACCGGAACCCGATCATTAATAAGTTACTTATAAATTATAATTGAGTGTGGATCGTTTGTGCACACTAGTGATGTCTAGTCTTATTTGCTCACATCATTTCCAAGGACTCAAGCTAACAAGATATGCCAGATTTCTCTCTCCCAAATAGACTTCGTGCTATGCTACATGACTTTTAAAGGAGTAGTTGCCTTATATTTTAGCTTGTGTTTTTTAAAGAAAAAATGAAGTTTTTTTATAATGAATAATCACATATATAAATAATAAAATTATAGATACAAAAAATAAGTTCTATATTGAAATATAATAAACTAATGTCATAACAAAAATATTAACACATATATACCCGTCCAACCCGGTCAACCCGACTAAGCCCCCCTTCGGTTGGGCTTGGGTTAAGAATTCCCAACTTGAGATTGGATTGGGTTGGGTTAGGGTTGAGGTATAGGAACCTTCGTTTGGGTTAGGGTTGAGCATCAACCCAACCCGGCTTTCAACCCTATGTGTCGGCAGCATTTCTCACGTGAGAATAATGAGAAGCTACCATATCTTTATAGCTATAATCATTAGGGGTGGGAGACAAGAACCTGTCCTCATTCTATTTTAAGTATTAATAATTACAACTTGAGCCATGGTTTTAAAAGAGTAGAAACATGAGTAGGAAATGGAAGCAAGCCCCTCTTTCAGATAGGAGTCATTGATTTGCATGCAGTATGCTGAATTATCATTTACAATAGATAAGATTATATAGCATGCGATTATCTCATTCAATCTCTGTGGGGTCCACCGTATTGTGCATGTGAAATCCATCATGTCCATCAGGTTTGATCATCTCTTGGGGTACAAAATCAGTCCAATCCACGCCGTTGAAAGTATTTCACAAATTGCATCAGGACCAACTTGATTTTGGATCTATCCAATTTTTGGGTGGTAGGTGAAAAGAACAAGTCTCACTAATGGACGGTGTGGATTTTACAAACACAATGTGGTGGGCCTCACAGAGTTCAGTTGAGCTATAGCCGCTCGGTATAGCACCCGTTGTAGGGGAATATAGTCGGTGGGAAATCTCCGTCTCTCTGTGGGAAAAAGACGGCAGGAGAAACACAAGTCCTTTTAATTTAAATATTGTTATTATTATACAGATTTGCGTGCCAGGGTTTCCGTACAAAATAAACTTCGATCCTACGGTAATGTGATGTCTGTTATAGAAACGGATTGGCTACTCTCCGTGCCACTAGCCCGGTCGCTGGTGGACGGTGCTCTGTGGACCCCACAATGATGTATGTGTTTCATTCATGCCGTTCATCCATTTTCAAAGATCATTTTATAGTTTGATCCCATAAATTAGAGGGATATAAAATCAGGTGAACGGAAAACAATAGTGATTGGATCTCCACCATTAAAATCCTCCTAAGGCCCACTGTACTGTTTACTTGACATCCAATCTGTTGATTAGGTCATACAGACCTAGATGAAGGTAAAAAAACAAAGATAAGCTTGATCCAAAACTTTTATGGGCCCAAAAAGTTTTTAATGGTCCATGTTCATTCAACACTATTTCCTATAATGTGGTCCACTCGAAATTTGAATGTACCTCATTTTTGGTCTCATGCCCTAAAGTGATCTAGAAAAATAGATGGACAGCATGGATGAAACACATACATCATGTTGGGGCCCACATAGCATAGCTGGTGGCAGGGGGAGTAGCCAATCCGCTTCCGTTATGGAATATTGTACATGTGGCATACAAGTATCTCAACTTAAACGGTCCAGATAAAGGATTCAGATCATATAATACAATATATACATTGGTTTGGTATTGAAATTGAACTTCCATGTGATTCTGACGTGTCATTCTAGGTTCGGTGGTTTTTAATTTGGTTAAGTGCCTGTGTATCAACCATCTCACTCTGCCAGAGTATCAAATAACTACTCTTTGCGGATTGTTGAGGGACGTTCGCTCGTCTTTCATTCAACCCTTTCAATGCTCATGATGAGAAAGCAACTTGATTTATGCTGGGAAATGATGCAATGCTATCAGAGCACTGTAAGTTATAGGGGCTCCTAGTTGCACTGAGAGACTTGTACGGTTCAATTGAGTGATCTGGGCTGTCCATCACGACCCAGGCACATTTCATGGACTACCATATAAGAACCATACAAATCAGAAGATTCTAGCCATCTGATCGATTGCCAAAAAAATGGATGGCCAAGATCATTTACAGAAAATAGGTGCAATCAACAATTTAAGCGATCTAATTGTTGGGAACATCATTCAACGCTCATTATCACTTGCGTCCTAGAATCTAAAGCATTCCATCCATTGATTGGAAAATAGATGGCTATGAAGAGGAAGGGAAATTAACGGATGGATTGCATCAAATGGTCAGGTAGATTTTTGCATGGTGGACCATGAACTGTGTTGCAGAACCTAATGGATGGAGCTGATCGATTAATTACAACGTACAAGTGCCCAAGTACAACAAGGAGCACTATAAGTTACAGTGCTCCGAAGGCACTGGAGCGTCTCTGATTTTCTCTCGTATCATCACGTTGGTATCGTTTCACATCATGGCTCCGGATTTGGCCAAAGCAGTGTCTCAAATTACGGAAATGACCTTGATTTTTTTATGACTGGAATGCCCCTTATGTGGTTGGTGTTATTGATGTGCATGTATGCGTGTCGGAAGGAAGCGGATTGCGTCCTCTCTCGCCTGTACGATAATCAGTTCAGGCAGGGCTCTGTGGGGCCCACCATGATGTATGGGTTTTATCCACGCCGTCCATTTTTATTTTTATTTTTTAAAGATAATTGTAGGATATAAACCCAAAAATGAGATAGATCCAAGGTTCAAGCGAACCCCACACGGAGGATTTGGATGACCGCTATTAAAAACTTCTGGGAACCGCAGAAGTTTCATATCAAGCTGATATTCGTGTTTTCCCTTATCTGGTTTTATATGACCTTATCAACAGTGGATGGCAAGTAAACATCAAGTAAACATCACGATGTCCTCTACGAAGGTTTCAACGGTAGGTGTCATTATCACCGTTGCTTCCTATGGAGTGGTCCACTTGAGCCTTGGATCTGCCTCATTTTAGGTTTATACCTAAAAATAACCTGAAAAAATGGATGAACGGCGTGGATAAAACGAATACATTACGATGAGACGCACGGGGTCCTGCATGGACGGATTATCGTGGAGGCGGGTACAGGACGCAATCGCTTCCGTGTCGGACGGGGGCCGGAATCCTCTACGAAACCTGCTGTGGAAAGCGCGTGAAACGCCAAATTTCTATGGCGCCACAGTGATGTTCCGTCCAAAAGATACGCTACCTCATTTTCATCGTATATATAAAAAATGTAAGAGCTATCCAAGACTCAGGTGGGCCACACCAATAGAAAAATGTAAAATAACGCCTAAAACCTCTAAAATCTCGAGTTGTTGTGCTCCTTATTTTTATATCTGGCTTATTTTTATTAATTATCTTCATGGCAAACCCCAAGAAGGTTTCTACGATGGGCATTCCCATCCCCACTGCTCCCTCTGGTGTGGCCCACCTGAGTTTTTATATCATCCTGATTTGAGGTTAGATCCTAGCATGACGTATTGCAGCTGGTGGACGGAGTGGATGTTACACAAACATTACCGTGGACCCACAAAGCTTGGTTGTTATTACACTCTTCCTTGTTGAAAGGGCAGGTAACTTTTGAATGCATGAGGTTTGCTGGGAAATCTGATTGCGCATACATCCAATAAGATACGTCGGGATCTTAGGCTTTGAATCCGGCTCATCTTCCAATAATCCAAACCGATACAGCGATTCAGTGGAGATTTGTTTGCCCAACAAATTCTACATGGGGCCCACCTTTTAGTGATCCACGACCCCTGCTGGATGATCCTAACCTACTGATGATGTATATGGACCCCAGTAAATACAGACAATCTGACAAGCGAGTATTTGGGTATCGTTCATCCAACGATGGGACCCACCAGATGAACAGCTTGATCACCAGAAGGTGGGCCCCAACTCAGCCCTTCAAGGGTACTAGTATAATCATACTGTATTTGCATAACATAAGAAGTATGCCCATGAACAACGGAAATCGTATTAGCGCATGAAGCATGTAAACGATGGAGTAGATATTCCAAGATTCCAAACTTATAACACTAGTTAATTATCCAAACGAACTTTGCTTAAAGTCCTTGCCACATGACATGACATGCGTAACACCAACTAAAGTGTCAAAATCGAGTGTTGTGGCAGTTTCAAATATGACTCGACAAACTAACTAATCTACTAATTACTGATTATGTCTTAATAATTTCTAATTATTGTCAAATTAGGGTGGCATTTTTCTCTCCCTTCTCTTTATTTACAAAGATCGTGGGAAACACTGCAAGGAAAAGGGCACAGGCTACGGCCAAAAACCGTTGCAAAATATATTTTGCTACAGATTATATCCGTAGCACCTCTGTCGCTATTGGTGGGGTAGCTAAAGGTATCGTTATGGATTACATCCGAAGCAATAGATACTAATAGAATATCCGTAGCAATACATACCGATAGCTACGGACAAAAGCCGTAGCTATAGCTACGAATATATTTTTTTAAAAATTGTAATAATACAACCTGTTTTCAGAACCTGCTGTGATTGTAACTCATCTAAGCTTAATGCTGATAAAAATAGTACATAAAATGCAATAAAAAAAAACGATGCATTTATTACAAATAGCAATCAAATCATACAATGCATCCTACATTCACATTTTTAAATAAACAATACTTGACTTTGCTCAACCTATCATAAGAATTACAACTAAGGCGTGCCCTCATGTGCAAGAAACAAATACACTCCAACACAGTAAACACTCTCCATATGCATTCAATAATGCTTACGTTTGCACATAATTTTCTTCCTTCAGACGGTCAATTTCAGCAAATGCAGAAGATAGAGCTTCTTCTTTCCTTGAAACTGCAGATGTAACTTCTGTGGACTTTGACACAAGATCATTTTCAAGTTCTGAAACCCTTCCCTTGAGAAAATGAATTTTATCCTCCACTGACTTTTTTAGCTTGTCAGCCTGTATAAAACAACATTTGTAGACACAATCAAACAAGCATGCCTTTGTACACATCTCAAAAGGAAGAAAGACAAAAAAAAAAACACTTATATATGAAGAAATAAAAAATGTACCTACAAATCTTCTAAACTATAACAAAATCCAACATGAGTAATGTGTTCAAACCTAGGATGGACTTTTAAACTCAAAACTCCAACTCAAACACACTAAAATATGTGACTTACTATAAAAAATAAACTTACTATTTCAGACGATATCCATTCCTCCTACTAGACTTCATGGTTTTCTGCCAAAAGTAGTAACAACCCAATTTGGCCTAACCACATTATTCTCCTAATTTTTCGAAGCCCTTTTCATGTTGGCACGTCTCTTACAACTCAGAAGGATCAAAAGTTATATGCGATCTAAAACTTACCATTTATAGTAAAAATGAAAATAAAATGGACTTTTGACAATTTATCAGATAAAATCTCATAAATTCGGCGTGGGCAACCCAGCGTAATGGGGTTTGTTTGCTAAAGTGAAAAACTCATTCTAATTTGCTAAAATGTTAACATGCTAAAATGTTGCACGTGAGCAGACACCACAAATGTTAACATGCTAAAATGTTTAGGTTAGAGAGTTGAGATTAGGATTAGGTGTAGGTTTAGGTTTAGGGATTTGAGAATACATTTAGGTTTTAGGTTTTAGGTTATAGGTATAGGTTTAGGTTTAGGTTTTAGGTTTAGGTTAAGGTTAGGCTATAGGTTATAAGTTAGGTTATAAGTTATAGGTTATAGGTTATAGGTTAAAGTTTAGGTTATAGGTTTTGGTTTAGGTTAAGGTTATAGGTTTAGGTTTAGGTTAAGGTTAAGGTTTAGGTTTAGGTTTAGGTTATAGGTTATAGGTTAAAGCTTTAGGGAATTGAGAATTGGTTAAGGTTTAGGTTTAGGAAATCAGGTTCGGGTTTGAGATCAGGTTTAGTTTGGGTTTTTAAGTTTAGGTTTAGCTTAAGGAGTCGAGATTAGGATTAGGTGTAGGTTTAGGTTTAAGGATTTGAAAATACATTTAGGTTATTGGTTTAGGTTAAGGTTTTAGGTTTAGGTTATAGGTTTAGGTGTAGGTTATAGGTTATAGGTTATAGCTTTAGGGAATTGAGAATAGGTTAAGGTTTAGGTATAGGAAATCGGGTTCGGGTTCGGGATCGGGTTTAGGTTTGGGTTTTCAAGTTTAGGTTTAAGTTTAGGTTAGGGAGTTGAGATTAGGATTAGGTGTATGTTTAGGTGTAGGGATTTGAGAATACATTTAGGTTATAGGTTTAGGTTTAGGTTTAGGGTTTAGGTTTAGGTTTAGGTTTAGGTTATAGGTTTAGGTTTAGGTTTTAGGTTTAGGTTAAGGTTAGGTTATAGGTTATAGGTTATAGGTTAAGGTTTAGGTTATATGTTTTGGTTTAGGTTAAGGTTATATGTTATAGGTTTAGGTTAAGGTTATAGGTTATAGGTTAAAGCTTTAGGGAATTGAGAATTGGTTAAGGTTTAGGTTTAGGAAATTGGGTTCGGGTTTAAGATCGGGTTTAGTTTGGGTTTTTAAGTTTAGATTTAGGTTAAAGAGTTGAGATTAGAGTTAGGTGTAGGTTTAGTTTAAGGATTTGAGAATACATTTAGGTTTTAGGTTTAGGTTTAGGTTAAGGTTATAGGTTTAGGTTAGGTTTAGGTGTAGGTTATAGGTTATAGGTTATATGTTATAGCTTTAGGGAATTGAGAATAGGTTAAGGTTTAGGTATAGGAAATCGAGGTTTGGGTTCGGGATCGGGTTTAGGTTTGGGTTTTTAAGTTTAGGTTTAGGTTTAGGTTTAGGTTAGGGAGTTGAGATTAGGATTAGGTGTAGGTTTATGTTTAGGGATTTGAGAATGCATTTAGGTTATAGGTTTAGGTTTAGGTTTAAGTTATAGGTTTATTTAGGTTTAGGTTTAGGTTTAGGTTTAGGTTTAGGTTATAGGTTATAGGTTATAGGTTAAGGTTTAGGTTATAGGTTTTGGTTTTGGTTAAGGTTATAGGTTTAGGTTTAGGTTTAGGTTTAGGTTTAGGTTATAGGTTTAGGTTAAGGTTTAGGTTTAGGTTATAGGTTATAGGTTAAAGCTTTAGGGAATTGAGAATTGGTTAAGGTTTAGGTTTAGGTTATAGGTTATAGGTTAAAGCTTTAGGGAATTGAGAATTGGTTAAGGTTTAGGTTTAGGAAATCGGGTTCGGGTTTGAGATCGGGTTTAGTTTGGGTTTTCAAGTTTAGGTTTAGGTTAAGGAGTTGAGATTAGGATTAGGTGTAGGTTTAGGTTTAAGGATTTGAGAATACATTTAGGTTTTAGGTTTAGGTTTAGGTTTTAGGTTTAGGTTTAGGAAGGTTATAAGTTTAGGTTAGGTTTAGGTTTAGGAAGGTTATAGGTTTAGGTTAGGTTTAGATGTAGGTTATAGGTTATAGGTTATAGCTTTAGGGAATTGAGAATAGGTTAAGGTTTAGGTATAGGAAATCGAGTTCGGGTTTGGGATCATGTTTAGGTTTGGGTTTTCAAGTTTAGGTTTAGGTTTAGGTTAGGGAGTTGAGATTAGGATTAGGTGTAGGTTTAGGTTTAGGGATTTGAGAATACATTTAGGTTAAAAAAAAGAAGATATACGGTGGTCTCTATAAAATTACAGAGAAATACATACATACTAACACTTTTTCTTACTAGAGTATAAATATTAATCATGCGTGTTTAGAGATAATGTCAAATAGACAAGGATTAAAAAAGAAAGAAAAAAAAAGATACCATGGTCTTTGTAATATTATACTAACCTTCTTTCTTAGATCAGCGTATGAATGTCAATCATAATTAGCTTTGGAGATAATTAATGTTAACTAAATAAGGCTCAGTAACTCTATTGATAAAATATTAATTAATTGTTCTTTCTATAAATAATTTTACTGGATAACTTTTTCAACATAAAAATGATAATTAACTTCAATGTGCCTCATATGTTTATAAAACACATGATTAGAAGCCGTGTGAATGTTTCTTTGATTGTTACGGAAATATCATAGAGAGACAAATAAAGTATGAAAAATCTCTTATGCTATGCCTCATGGATTTATAATCAGCCTTGGTAAAGAAACGCACAATAAGATACTGTTTCTTGCTTTTCCATGTAACAAGGTTGCTACCTATCAAACTATTGAAGCTAGATACAGACTTACAACCAGTAATGTAGCCAACAATAGTCAGTATCACAACAAGCATAAATGTCAAGATGACCATGGTTGGAATAAAAAATACTCCCAATGCCAGTTCAAAATAATGAAAAATACAGTACATTGCTTCTAAGTAATGCGAGCATGCATGGTTTCTGTATGAATTGATCATTAATAACATTCACAACTTAAGTGGTATTGGGGTGAGTAATAGACAAATAGGTAAGCTTCACAACGAGACGATAATATTACTATAAATCATGAGGACTTTAGGTAGGAGCAATTGCAGGTTATAAATGAGCTTAGAACTTCGGCTGCAAGACTTGAGACATAATAGAATGTTAGGGAAATTGGGATCTTTCCGGCCCAACCACAACCTAACCCCCAAAAAAAAAACAATGTGAGATGCGTGATCTCAACTCTTCAACTCAGCATCTGGAACATGTTAAAACTATCATCACCTTAAAAAGTGGAAACGAAATAGACAAAGAGATTCTAAGGAAGGCTGAGAAACCTAAAGAGTCCAAAAATTCAAAGGATGGTAGTAAATCTATCAATGCTCCATATGACAAAGAGCCATTGTAAGGATAGCTCGTGGACCTATTTTCCCAATGTCTTATCACATGATCAAAAAGGCTAAGTGAGAATCAAAATATTCTAGAGGGGTTTCAACAAGTAAAGATTAACACCCTCTTGTTAGATGAAATTAAACAGTTCTCATCTTACGCCAAATTCTTAAAAGATCTGTGGCGGTAAAGCGGAAGCCGAACATACACAAGAAATCATTTTTGACTGAACAGGTGAGCGCCATAATCAATCAAAATACTCCCCCAAAATATAAGGATCCTAGAAGTCATATGATCTCTCATGTGATTGAAAACTTCAGGGTTGATAACGCACTTCTAAACCTTGGGGCAAGTGTTAATATGATATCATACTTGGTATATGAACTGTTAAGCCTCAGTGAGTTGAAACCCATCGAAAAAACATTATAACTAGCCAATCGCTCGACTAAAATATCGAGAGGTATGATAGAAGATGTGTTGGTTCAAGTCGATAGATTTTACTACCCAGTAGATTTCATCATCTTGAACACACACTCAGCTTCAAATATGGGCACTCAAATTCTAATCATATTAGATTGAAAACTTCAGGGTTGATAACGCACTTCTAAACCTTGGGGCAAGTGTTAATATGATATCATACTTGGTATATGAACTGTTAAGCCTCGGTGAGTTGAAACCCACCAAAACAACATTATAACTAGCCAATCGCTCGACTAAAATATCGAGAGGTATGATAGAAGATGTGTTGGTTCAAGTCGATAGATTTTACTACCCAGTAGATTTCATCATCTTGAACACACACTCAGCTTCAAATATGGGCACTCGAATTCTAATCATATTAGGCTAACCATTCCTGGCCACTGCCAATGCCATTATAAATTGCCAGAATAGAGTAATGAAAATATTTTTTGGAAATATGATGGTAGAATTCAATGTGTTTCATTTGCACAAGCCACAAGAGGATGAAAACCTGACCCATGAAATGAACTTGATAGAGTCTCTTTTAACTGAAACTCCTAAATCTCTGGATGTCTACCTGACACACTTTGTGGATTTAAACGATCATATTGGCCAGGAAGTTGATGTCACTCCTTCCACTAACAATAAATTCTTACCATTACAAGTGGAGGAGATAGATTCTAAACCAGAGCCAACGACTTCAAATTTTAAAGAGACCACGACAAACAACTTTTTTGTTATTCAATTGTTTATGGTCTCTCATTCACCTTAGCTTATTAATATTGAGAAGTTATCTTTGCAGGTGAATGATATATTCTCTGGAAACCTCCAAATTCCAATCACAAACATGTTGATGAGGTTCTTAAATTTCTTTGGACATTCATGCTCCAGGACATCCAAGCCTACTGCAAAAAGGGCTTTTGGATGATCTTGTTGAGAAACCTTCTGAGAAATTTATTAAGATACTGGCCGGAGAAGGAATCTTACTGCACGGTTGAGTAGCTTTCCCCTGCTTTCCTAGTTTAGGATTAGAATTTATTACTTTCATAAGATTTAAGATTAGGATAGTTTGCTTTAAGTTTGTTGAGTCTTTGTGCCAACTCATCTTCACGTTGAGTTCTTGGGAATAACGTCAATTCTCCTTCTTCAGGTATTACCTTTCCATCACTTCTCTTTTCTTTTCGTTGCCTCATGTACATTGCATGCTTATATCTTTTACATTGAGGACAATGTAGATTTTAGGTTGGAAGGTGTGGATTAAGTAAACTAATCAGTGTTTTTCTTTGCCTTTGAGCAAAAATTTAGAAAAATTTCAATTTCTCAAAACAAAAACCTATTTGGAAGGCAATAGTTTGTGTACTTAAGAATGTTTTGAGTATAATAAGATTGAGATTGAACTTGGAATTGTTGGAGTCTAATCAACTAAGTATATATACTATCACCAAAGTTCTTGCACTTAATTGATTAAGAGAAAGTTTTGAATATCATGTTAATATAAATCACAAGACACATTTAATTCATTTTCTGTGAATTATACTAGAATTTCTATTGGTTAGTATGTAAATCATTTTTAGATGTTGAGAATTGAGTCTGGAGAATTTTATTCACCTTAAAAGATGAAAAATCAATTAAAAAACAGAAAATCGACAAAAAGGTCATGTATGGTGAAAATACTGGAAAAGAAAAAAAATGACAGATTGTAAAGTCTGAAAAAGAATGGAAATGAAAAGACTAAAAGTACTGAATAAATACAAGTGACCGTTGATATAAAATCAAAAACTGGAAAAAGAAGGAGAATGGGATAAGTTCAGAATCAACACTTGATTATTCGATTAGTCTTGAAGTGATGAGCATGACTAATATTATAAAAGGATGGTATGTTCATGGAAAGTAAGTTGGAATTCACTAAGCACGTTGGAAAAACTTGATATATGAACTTATGCTCTTAAGTGATCGATATAGAGAACCTATTTGATTGATTGCTCGTTTGATTCGGCTTTAGGTTTTCAAATTTTCACTCTCACATCTTTAGATTATACTCATTCATGCTTGTTTGCACAAAAGATTATTTTTCTGAAAATGTTTAAAACTTTGATAATTAAATATTATTTCAAGCATGTTTTACTCGGGACTAGCAAAATGCTGGTTGAGGAGTGTGTTGAGTGTTAAATATTGCATATATTTTTGTCTATTTATATCTTAGTTTTATGAACATGATACTACTTAATGTTATATTTTATACATGTTTGTGTTGCAAAGTGAATATGAGAGCTTGGATTGAAAAAAATGTTAAAAGTATAGATTTAATGCTCAAGAATCACCAAAGTAAATGATGGATCTTAGGAGACCAAAATTGAAGAATTCACATGCTAAAAATCCAAGAAAATCAAGTGAGGAATGAATAAAATTGAAGATTTGAAGTGAAATTGTGAGATTCTCAACTAGTCGAAGCTTTAGCTCGACCAGCCCTGGCTCTAGCTCGACTAGTATTAGAAATTTCGGCTCAAACTCCAGCGATATTATTTCTTAAATTCACGTGATCTTTGACCATTCGAAGACTGTCCTCGACCAGTTGAAGATGACCTTCGACCAGTTGAAGATAACCTTCGACCAGTCGAAGATTGCCTTCGACTCGTGTAAGGTAACACAGGTTTTAAGCGAATTACGTAAATTTGAGGTGGTTTCTAGATTTTTCTAACTCGCACGGTGTAAAAGTAGGAGTTCCCCAACTATAAATAGGAGTTCCTAGTGTCACGCTCCAAACTCAGAAATTGGATTCATAGGAATCCCAATCATCGAACATGGTGCCAACAGCCTCCATAGTACCCCATTCTCGGCTCCCAGCGTCTATACGCCAGTTTCTGATCCTGCGATTTAGAAGGAGGATTTTCCAACGTACATTTGTCTCGTAAGAAGCATAACCACAAGTATACCTAAATCATAAAGGCAACATCATCATCACATATCTGCTAATATAATCATTTGAATACAATGCTGAAAGGGAAATACATATATCAAAATCAAAGCTCTAGAAGACAGCTGCATGCTCCAAGCTCAACGCTGCTGCAACCTAATGGCACCTGCACGTATCTATCGTGCATAAGCTTATATAAAGCTTAGAGGGTAGTGAAAGTGTGTGCACAAGGTAAGTGCCAAGTATGCAATACAATGTCATAAATCATACAATGGAATAAATGAAAATACTGACAAGCTATGATATCAGAGTAAGCGAAATTATACTAGTAAGTCCACGAGTCATACAATATCAGAATATGCAATACAGATCAGCTATACAAATGAAGAGTCAAAGAGAGCCAAATATCAGATGCCGAGGGTAAAATGCAATATGTAAATCCTGCTAAGTCCGTCTAGGCCATATAAGTGCAGATACATAGTAACTTAAAATGTAAAGTACTACAGATGTAATGTAATATGCTGTGCTATTGAAATGACCATGCTGGAGTGTGAAGTTAGGATGATAGTGCGTAGTATCGCAGGTTACGGGGTCCACCACAACGGACTTCTATCCAAACCAATCCCATTCCTAAATTTGGATAGTCAGACTCAATGTGGTAAACTCCTGATCTCAGGTTAGTCGCGTGCCCAACCGAAATCCTAGCTATGCGAAGGTACACGTAACAAATAGTTACGCACCACCAGCCCGAGTAGATAGTGAATGAATGAATGAATGAATATGCAATTCCCACTCAATAAGTCCACATATCAATACGGTTACTCTCTGAGGAATCACCGGGGTTTATTACACTCCAAACCAGATTGCCGCCCCACCGGGTGCAACAAGGTGAGTGGAAGAGACCTCACTATCTGCCTGCCAATATCGGGCCCAGCTCGTCAATAGTAGACCCATTCCTCGAGTTGGTCAGACTCAGCCTAGCATTGCCCCCTCCTTTCGGGCAGGTAAGGCCGTACCCCCTTCCAACCGACCACGACACAGTGGAAGACGCGGCCTAATGGTATACAGCCCTCATGCGCTTATGTATCCACTCGGTCTAGACGTTGGAGCAACCTCTGAAACTAAGAGGGTTCTGGGACTTTCACCTAAGGATATCTATAACACCCCATGTAGAACAGATTTCTGGTGTCCCATCTGGCTATCCACTATATGCCTGTGGAGGCTACGACCCTGATATCGCTAAGGCATACGGTGGTCATATCACAAAATGCGAGATACATGACTCATACCATCCAGTCATCCATCAAACCTGCGTGTACCACGCGCTCATGTGAGCAACTCCTCCTATCAGGGAGTCCCATAATAACCTGCTCAATGGCATGTTCTATGATCAATTATTCCTCATATCAGGCATATATATGATGCGCATGGGCATGGGTCGTGAAGCTATACTAAGCATGCTATATGATAATGGTGTACTTTCCTCATATCAAGGATAGGCCTAGACAGCCTACTCATAACAAGAATGGACCTCACAATGGGCCTAAGGGAAGTTCACAATGTGGACATCTAACCATCATTGCTCATCAATGTGGTCATTTAACTAACATCGCTGGTGTGGATCTAAAAAATACATCAATGTGGACGTATGGTTTGGATCTAAGAAATATGGTGTGCATGGATCTAAGAAATACTCATAATAAGAATGGATGTATGGTGTGGTCCACATGATGGTTGGATCGAGTAGATTTTTGGGCTACACGGCTAAAATGTGCCAAAAAATGGACTTATAGTGTGGATCTAAGAAATACATCAATGTGGATCCCATGAGTGAAAACTCACTCCAAACTTCCCATGCAAAAAGTAAGGAATGACGTGGGTAGCCCAACCCCTTAGCATTTGTGGTATGGCCCACCTAGGATTCGAATTAGCTTCATTTTTCGGCTCAACACCTAAAATGAGCTGGAAAATTGGATGAATGGCGTGGATTTAATTTATACATCAAGGTGGGGCCTACATGAGTAGCCCACCCCAAGTTTGGAATCAAGCTGATATCTGTTTTTGGTTGCTGGACGATACACCTCACCGTCAGTTCACACTTCACTATCTAGCCACGTCCAGCATCTCTGGACACTGAACAGTTTGGGTAACACACACACACACACACACACACACACACACACATATATATATATAAGGTAGTCGTGCTACGAGGGTGGGCTACCAAATGGTTGGATGGTGTGCATAAGATACACATCAAGGTGGGGTTAATCCGGGTGGGCCACACGGCCACATCATCACATATAATTAAAAAAATGAAGGGGAGAGAGAGAGAGAGAGAGAGAGAGAGAGAGAGAGAGAGAGAGAGAGAGAGACGTGTAATGGAGAGACCCCGACGCTATGGGCCCTCCTTTTCCATGCATTCAATCATACATCAAGTGGGTCCCAAGACATGTGGGCCCACCAAATCAAAAATCAACGGTGGAGATTCCTTCTCCACCAAAATGAAAGGTCTAGATGACCCTATTCATGTAAGGAAAATAAACATCATGATGAGGTTCATGGAAAATGGCCTCATCATGGAATGATCATTAGGATCAAGGTGGGCCGT
Source organism: Magnolia changhungtana (assembly GCA_030180095.1). Lineage (NCBI taxonomy): Eukaryota > Viridiplantae > Streptophyta > Magnoliopsida > Magnoliales > Magnoliaceae > Magnolia > Magnolia changhungtana. The sequence goes on from JASAUF010000421.1 coordinate 3,954,741, forward strand.
TGGCCACATCTAGAGTCCAAAGTGAGATCCATACCATCAATTGGTAGGCCTCACTTGGTCCATCATAAAAACATAAAATTTAGACTATAGAAACACCCACCGTTTGATCTTCTTGTGAGATCCATCTAGGGTCATTAGGAAAATGGCCTCATCATGGAATGATCATTAGAATTAAGGTAGGCCGTTGGCCACATCTAGGGTCCAAAGTGAGATCCATACCATCAATTGGTAGGCCTCACTTGGTCCATCATAAAAACATGAAATTTAGACTATAGAAACACCCACCGTTTGATCTTCTTGGTCCGATGGAAAGCCGATCTCCTTGTGTCTCGCTTTGATGGTGGATGATGAGAAGTGAAGGGTTAGAATGAAGGATTTTGGGGTGGGAAAGTGGGCCACACACATGCACTTTTCCCTCACATGGGATAGCTTGGATGTGTACTTCTTTGGTGCTTGAAAAATGCGTTTTGAGAAATGAGAGAGAGAGAGAGAGAGTTGTAGAGAGAGAGAGAGATGGGTGATGGATGTGGTGAGTGATGGGTGAGGTGAGAGATTTGTTGACTTTGGGGTGGATTGTGTAAGAAGGGGTATGGGCTTGTGTAAGAACTTTTGACTTTTGGGGTTGCTTGGGGATGGGTGTGAGGTGATGTGTACTTGACATGTACTTAACCCTTGATTGATTGATTGAGTGATGATTGATGGGACATGTTATAGAGATTCTGTAATGCCCTAAAAATTGGGGGTCGAGTATGAACTCAACTCCCGAGTTCCAACGCATCACTTATGCAACATACACAATGATGGTTAAATGTTGTCTGAGTTAGAGTAATAAACATGAATGAGATTATACCAAAGCAAGATAAATCATACTCAGTTCAATTGTATAAAGGCAAGCGGAAGACCGAAATTTTATATTCAAAGTATGTAAAGTAACAAAATTTTGTGAACTCCCGGAGTATGAGTACTAGCCTGAGTACCAATATACATGTATTGTTTCTAAGTCAAAATTAAAATACAACTCCGTAAATAAGCCCTGGAATCCCGCGATGCGGTCGGCCTAAGCATAGCCGTCAGTCTTGCATAAAGGAGAACTCATCTGATCCTCCTCGAAGTCGGACTCCGGCTCTGAACCGAGGCACCATCTACACTGCGACAGTCGGTGGGTGTTGCAAACACCGATCCCATAACGTGGGAGTGAGTAGTTAACTCAGTGGAACAATAAAGCATAGGTTAACATGTTATCAATTCAATCAAGCAGTAATAATAAAGCAGTACAAATCAAAAAATTCTAACTACTCTTATTAAGTGCGAAAATGAAATGACATGATGCTGTATGCCCTTGCCAAACCACCCTCAAGCGACATCATCTTACGTTCGCGAATGCTTAACTCCCTCAGTGCGCCACATCTACTAAGCACATGCGGTGTGATGATGATCATGATTACCGAGTTATTATTAGTCCATTTCAACCAGCAGTATTGGGAAACTAAGGTACCTCCCTTGTATCATTCCCAAACATGATCCATTCTAGGGTCGTCAATCCTAGCTAATTTCATACGATATTATGGTTTGAGAAGCGTAGTGAAGGCATCGCAAAGGGCTCGTCACCCGTCAGCGCGGATATAGATCTCACCGTATGCGGCTCAATTGCTGGTGGTCAGCTCAAGTACAGGTCTCACCGTACTCGGCTCAATCACTAGCCGTCAGCTCGAGTACAGGTCTCACCGTACTCGGCTCAACTCATACTCTAGTTGCTGTGAAAGACTCGTCGCCAATCACAGACACTTGGAGCATACTCGAAGATACTACGGAGGACTCGTCGCCCGTCAGCACGAGCACAGGTCTCACCGTACTCGGCTCTCGCCGTAAGTATCGACAGCTCGAATACAGTGTCCCATACCACCGTATTCGGCTCACGAGTTTAGTTGCGCAATGGTCACTACGGGGAGGCACATGACCCCAACGTAGGCCAACAGCTCGACCATGGTGTCCCATACCACTATGCCCGGCTCATGCGTCTTAGCGGATCGAGGTACCATGGTTAACGGGATCGCCACTGGTAAGTTTGGTACCCTAGGTTCAAGCAGTAGCGACCAAACATGGTGAACACACATACACATATCGGTTTACTTGACGAGCCTGATTAGCTCGAGCGCACCACAAGTTGGGCGATATGGAGCGCAAAAGCACTCCGTGTGGCCAACCACTATCGTCAACCGAAGTACGACTCGGGTTCGCCAGACACATCCTTTGTGGCGACATGAGTCTCAGCCATAATCTCAAGTCTGGTACCGAATGTTTGGACTATAGACTTAGTCCCAAACTCAAACAGATCTCATCAATAGCATGTGGAGTAAAGTATGATATCAAAGTAATACAAGCATGTTAGCAGGCATGTTATAAAGCATGAAATAAAGCATGAAGTAAAGCATGTTATAAATCACTATACAAGTAGGGATACAATTACATACACATCACAAGTGAGTGGTTATAGCGAACCACCACATGGAGGGGATCCTACATGTCTCTAAGGTAGTCAGGAATTCCATATCAGCGCCTATCTAAGGCACTAACACTCAAGCTTTTTCACACACAAGCATTTACATAAACACTTAGAGTGCGCTATTCCAACATACATGACGTATGTTAGCAAATGCGTATTAGGGCTATTCTTTCGCCAAGCGGTTATTTTATCCGCGTATACCATATTCATATAACAAATAATCATGACAATTTCACTTCCAAAATTTACACATATACGGTATTTCTAGAATACACAATTTCAACATACATAGTGTTTACAAGCGAACATATATTACGGCGATTCCTTTCGCCAAACTAGTATTTTATCCATATATTGTATAATCATACATTAAATAAACATGTCAAACATTTTTTCAAAAAAATACGTATACGGTATTTCTAGAATACAAAATTTCAACATACGTAGCATTTACAAGTGAACATGTATTTCAGCGATTCCTTTCGCCAAATTAGTATTTTATCCATATATCATATAATCATACATTAAATAAATATGTCAAACATTTTCCCAAAAAAAATACGTATACGGTATTTCTACATATACCTAGAATATGTGAAATTCCATATTTTACAACGTTAATCGAAACAGGAAACAGAAAGCACTTTGTACATGTGCAATTTCAAGCAGATCATGAATCTACCATTATCTAACATTGAAAGCGTTAAAAACCGTAACTTATACACTTAAAGTCCTCACCTTTGCCCTTGGAATCACAACGAATTAGCAAGGGTTGTTGAGCTTCCGTATACGGGAGTTTTCTAGCCTAAAGAGCGGAATCGGTTAGTCTTTACACAACCTACAACCTTCCTACTTCAAATTAGACCTAGGGTTAGGGTTTCTCACCTTCGAACGGAGTGGATACCGCCGGAAAAATGCCTGGAAGGAAGCGGTGTAGGCCGTGTGATGAATGAAAGCAGTAGGAGGAAGATCTCTCACAAATCCCAAGCTCTTCTCTCTCTTTTCTCTCTCTCTCTCTCTAGGGTTTTATCCCAAATTCGTATGGCTGTGAGAGGGGCTCCTCTAAGCTCCTTTTATAGCCAAAACCCTTCCCAAAATAGGCTCAGGTTCAAGGGTTATTGCTTATATAGGTAATTCGTCACTTTTCCAGCTCAAATGAGTGTTTCTGGTGGCCCCCCTTGAGCCAAACGTCAGACTTAAGCTCACCACACATGGATCTATGTGGGATTACGTTTTTGACTCGATCGGATTCCCAGATCGCACGTGGCGGACCACTTTCAGTTCAACGGTCAGTGGGCCACGATCCGAAATTCCAAGTACATATAAATGTTCCTGAAATTTTTCTTAATCCGAGGGTGTAATTTGGTACGATTCTGACGGTCGGGTTTGCTTAATACTGACGCGTAAACGAATGGTGCCAGATCACTATTCCTGATATTTATTTTGGAATGAGAATAGTGTTTTTCACACACCCTCGCTCCGAATCGAAACGAATGGCCGTAGGACATCGGCTGGACCTGATTTTAGAAAAGATTGTCAAGCCCAGTGAGGCGGTCCTAGTTCCTTAGCTTCGTGTTAATCGGACTTCCGATGTGCGATCTAGACCTAATACGAAGTTTCGTTTCATTCCCGAGAGCAGCCGGGAAATGAGTTTGGTTCTAAACTTTAGGGTAACCTAGAGTCACTTGTTTTGCAAGTTTTGGGTCTTGCAGATCGTATTTAAAGGGATCCCAATGGATTTCATGGCTAATCGAGTTTAGTACTTAGTTCACTTTGTTAAATTTCTAAAGGATTTAATCCTAATTGATTTCTGGTCGAGGTGGTACTCGAGCCAACGTACGGAAATTTACGGGTCGTTACAGATTCTCTTGGGATTGCAAATGTGTGGTGTTTTCTTCTCGAACTGAATGCGGGGCTACATCTCCTGGCCTGGGTATCACCTCGACACATGAGACACAACATCAAAACCGCAGCGACGACGCGGTCACTAGGGTATAAGTATCGAGTTGAGCCGACTGTGGAATATGGGACACGACTCAAGGTTGTGCGCAACTGTCGATAACAGATCGCGGGTCGCCAGAATTCGACCGAGAGGACCGCGGAAGTCTATGGAACAGTAGTACAGGCTAGGATACGAGTCTTACACCTAAGATGCTCCAAAGGATATTCTAGGGTTTGAGGAGTGAGGTAAAAGGGTGGAGCCATCGTCCGAGAGTTTTTCTTCTTCTTCCTTAGTTGATTTTTATGCTTTTCTTAAGATATTTTTGTTCAATCATGTTTATGGTTGGCTAAACCTCTTAGATAGGGTTAAGAGGTGAAGCTTGTAGCGTGATTGAGATGTTTATTTTACTTTGATTCACAGTTTTATGTTGAACTTCATTGATTTCTAGTTGATTTTAAGGAATATTTTTAGTTTTTAATGGTTTGTTGTGATTCTAATTACAATAGATATGCAATAACTTTGAATATCTTCTTTTCCTCTTTGAGATTGTGGGACTGGTAAATCCTGTTGTTCACCATTGTCCCTTGGGCATAGTAGGGTGACGGAATTCCTTTCAAATTTTCATAATTCTCTTCCATTGAGACTGGATTAATGAGAATTTTAGAGATTTGACCATCCCTTTCTCTAATTGGATAAGATAAGACTTTGATTCCAGTTGGATCTCTTTACTTATGTAAGGTAGCATCTCAATTGCTACAAGTGGATCCTTGGCACCCTAGCTCTCACCTTTCAATTGTTAATTTAATCAATATTCACAATTACTCACTTTATTTTGAAATCTCTAACTTAGATCTTCTTCTAGTTCTAATTCTAGTCACTTTTAGAATATGCACAAATTTAGTCCATGTGGATTTGACCTCGGTCTCATCGAGATTATTACTACATCACGACCCTACACTTAGGGTTGTGAACACTTTCCCCTCCCCCTAATCGGCCAACTGGTCGACAACACAGCTGGGCAAGAGCTACTGAGCTTTATAGATGCTTACTCCGATTATAATCAGATTGTAATGTATCGACATGATAAAACAAAACCACCTTTGTCACTAACAACGGTTTTATTGCTACCGAGTCATGCCTTGTGAATCAAAAAATGCAAGTGCCACTTATCAGCGACTGGTCAACAAAATGTTCACCCAACAGATAGGGCAGACAATGGAAATGTATTTCTACAATATTCTCATCAAGAGCATCAAAGTTACAGACCATATTGTAGACCTCGAGGAAATGTTTCTCCTCCTTAGCAAGTAACAAATGAAGCTAAACCTGAGCAAATATGCTTTCGGGGTTAGCTCGGAAAAATTCCTCGGCTTTTTTGTAAGCCAACGAGGAATTGAAGCGAATCTCGAGAAGATTAAGATTCTCCTTCATATGCAATCGCCAAAGACGACCAAAGATGTTCAACGACTCACAGGGAGGATCGCTGCCCTAAATCACTTCGTGTCCTAAGCTACAGACAAGTGTCTCCCCTTCCTCAAACAGTTAAAGAGAAAATAAGTGGTAGATTGGACAAATGAATGCGATGCGACTTTTCAGTAGCTCAAGCAATATCTAGGGTCACCCCTGCTCTCCAAACCCGAGCAGGGAGAGTCCCTATTAGTATACTTGGTTGTATCCAATGCGGTGGTCAGCTCGGCCTTAATTAGGGAACACGAGGGAAAGCAATTTTCAGTATACTACATCAGCAAAGCCCTGGTTTCAGCCGAGACGAGATATCCAATCCTACAGAAATTAGCCTTGGCATTGGTCGTCTCCTCTCGATGCTTGCGGCTGTACTTCCAAGCTCACACCATCATTGTCTTAACCGATCGGCCACTATGTTAGGTGCTCTAAAAACCTGAAGCTTCGGGATGAATGACTAAGTGGGCAATCGAGCTAAGTGAGTTCGACATCAAGTACTAGCCCCGAGCGGCCATTAAAGGTCAGGCAGTGGCCGACTTTATCGTCGAGCTAACTCCTAGACTCGAACAAGCCATCGACCTACCAAGGTTGGAGCTCGCCCCGAGTGTAACATCTGACCAACCAACTATCGAGTCATCTGATGCCCACGTTTTTCCCCACCCACCCAGGTGGACGTTTTATGTTGATGGCTCATCCAACTCTAAGGCAAGTAGGGGCAGGATAGTCCTGAAGACCCCAGACCGTATATGCATGCAGTATGCCTTACGATTTGGATTTCAAGCCTCAAAAAACCCAGCAAAATACAAAGCCCTGCTCGTCAGACTTAAGCTGGCAGCCAACATGGGGGCTCGACAACTTAAAGTCTTCAACGATTCATAATTGGTTGTCAATCAAATAACTGAAGCATATCCGGCCAATAAGGAACGCATAAAAGCATATCTATGGAATGCCAAAGAATTGATTGGAAAGTTTTAAAAATGCAATGTGGCCCTCATTCCTCGGGCCGAGAATTCCAAAGCTAACATGCTAGCAAAACTAGCCATTGCAGATGAAGATGACGTTTCGAGATTTGTCCCGATCGAATTCCTTACACGACCTAGTATCGACGAGGCCGACCTCGCCGCAGTTCTTCCAGTAAGTTCGGAACTAACTTGGATGAATCCGATAATCGACTACCTTAAAGAGGACAAGTTACTTGAAGACCGATTAGAGGTGCGCAAGTTACGAACTAGAGCAGCCCACTACTCCATACTCAACGATATCCTCTACAAAAAAGGATTCTATCTTCTCTACCTCTGATGCCTCCGACCGGAGGAAGCAGAGTATGTCCTAAGGGAGACCGATGAAGGGATCTGCGTAAACCACTCCAGAGGTCGAGCATTGGCCCACAAAGTGATATGACAGGGCTATGACTGGCCGACCATCCAAACTAATACTCGACAATTCGCTCAAAAATATAACAAGTGTCAACGCTTAGCGAACATACCTCGGCAGCCACCTGAAGAGCTCATCCCAATGACTGGACCAACGTTGTTTTCTCAGTGGAGAATCGACATTATTAGTCCTCTCCTGACTAGTAAAGGTTAGACCAAGTTCACTGTGGTAGCGGTCGACTACTTCACAAAATAGGCTGAAGTTGAACCATTAGCATAGATAACCGAGCAAAAGATCACAGACTTCGTCTGGAAAAATATCATATGCAGATTCAGAATTCCTCGAACCATCGTCTTCGACAACGGGAAACAATTCGATAACAAGCAATTCCAAGGGATGTGCAATAACTTCAGAATCCGCAACATCTATTTCTTGCCGCGACATCCGTGAGCAAATGGACAAGTTGAAGTAGTCAACAAAATCATCAAGCATCACCTCCAAACTAAGCTCAAGAATGCCAAAGGGGCATGTGCTGAGGAACTCCTTAAGGTCCTTTGGGCATACCAAACTACAACCTGAATGGCCACTGGGGAAATGCCCATTTCCATTGCATATGGAGCAGAAGCAGCCACCCCAGTAGAGATCGACTACCTACAGCTTGGACAGAGTCATTCAACGAACAAGTTAATACCGAGCTAATGACACTGAGTGTCGACCTTCTCAAAGAACGGAGAGAGCAAGCTCAGATTCGAACTGCTGTTCGCCAGCAACAAGTGACGCGTTTCTATAATGCCAGGGTGAAGGTTAGAAGATTCTGAGCCGGTGACTTAGTCCTTCAGAAGACCTTCCAAAACACCAAAGAATCAGGATTGGGGACCTTGGGCTTGAACTGGGAGGGACCCTATGTAGTAACAAGTACAAGCCGATCTGGCTCATACCGACTGGAAGATCTAGATGGCCAGCTCTTGCCGCATCCTTGGAATGTTGAACATCCCAAAATTTATTACCCTTAGCAGATCAGCGTGAAGCTTTTTGTACGACGAACAACTTCAAGTTAGTACCAATAAAATTGTTACAACATGATTCCTACTTGACCTGTTATATCTGTCAGATTCTACCAATTCGATTTGGTTAAGGTCTAACCAAAGGTTGATCTACATCCGACCTATTGGATCTGGTCAAGGTTCGGCCAAAGTTCGATCTACATCCGATCTATCAGATCTGACCAAGATCTGACCATGGTTTGACCTACGTCTGACCTATCAGATCTAACCATGGTCTAACCTATCTAAATTAAGTTCGATCCACTTATTCGAAATTAAATACGATCTACTTAGAAAAATTCCACGACAAGGAAGATTGTTCCAAAAATGAACAAAATTTTCATTATAAAGCCCTGAAGGGCGCGTTTACATCAGTTAAAGCCCTGGAGGGCACAGTTACATCAGTCTACATTAACACAAAAATGAAAAGGTATTGCAGAGCCAAGGGAAAGGTATTGAAGAGCCAATGAAAGGTATTACAAATGCCAAGGAAAAAAGCACTGCAAGAGAAGCTGATCTTCAAGCCTCAGGGGGCAGCTCAAGAGTCGCTTCATCGCCCGACGCGTCAGAGCCAGACTTGAACTCATCAAAGCCAGAGAGATCTAGCTTTGGGAAGGCCTCCTTCATGGTCTCAACGCACTTGGAGTAGCCCTAATGATAGAGGGCATTTCTGTCCTCCATGTATGCCGGGGAAGAATCAAACTCTTTGACCGCGTCTTACCAAGCTTTAGCCAAAGTGGCTCGAGTCCTTGCCTTCAGTGTCTTGAGATTCACCCTAGTCTCCCCGAGCTTCGTCTTAAAATCCTTGAGCTTCGTCTCCAGTTCGGCCTCCCGCTGAACCAACTTTGCAGAAACCTCTTCCAGAAGCTTCCTAGTGGCCTCTAGCTGCCTCTAGCTCGGCTTTCGCAGAAGAGGCACGAGCTTTCGATTGGGCGAGCTTTTGGCTAGTCTCGCCTACCGGCTCCTGTAACTGAGCAACCTCAACACATGCCTTTAGCATGCACGGGGCGAGCTGCAAGATAACAAAGTTAGGTACAACTGAGCAACCGAAAACAAAGAACGAACTAACTTTGAAAGATGTACTTACCCTGAGGAGACTCTTTGTTGCGAACGCAAGAGCCAATTTCGTTGGGGAGTTAAACAAATTGCTAAACTCCACCTCGGGCACGTGACACTCTACCCAAGGGAGGATCTCCTCAACAGTCCGGCGGAGACCCTACACTCCTCTTATGCTCCAGAAGGGCGAGCTACCTCTTCAGCCCTTGAAGGGCGAGCTTCCTGCACCTCGACAGAGGAAGCTCCTTATTAAACGGCTGCCCCAGCCGTTCCAGCAGCATCAGAGGAGGGATCCACCTCCATTCCTTCTCCTTCTACCTCTAGCACAACTGGACAAGAGGGGCTGACCTTCCCCTTGCTCTTGAATGAGGTCTTCTGCCTCTTCCTCTTCGGCGCCACTAACTCCTCTCAGGAAGGTGCTCGGAACTTAGAAGCAAGCCTGAGCAGTGGACGAGCTTCAGAAATCTCGGCATCGAAGTATGGAGAAACTACATTAGGGAAATTCACGAGATTTTCCTAAGTCTAAAGCTCAGGTAGAGGTCTTATCGGTGAATGCGAAGTCCAAGCCCGACTTAAGGAGTAACTCGGGTTGGAGAAGTACTCTCCAAAACCTCTTCTCCTCCTATAGCGCTTTCACCCATCTGATCCGAGCAAGCGACCCACTGTCCAACAGAGGAAGGTGTGTTTGGGGATAACTGCAACAAAAGACATGCGCAAAAAAGATCAGCCAGATCAAAGACCGACCAACTAAAAGCGATCTAAAGTACAACCGCATCTGAGAAATACTTAGGTCAGAAAATGTTGTGGGGACGTAGTGTCGATCCGAGGCCAAAGGTAGGTCGGCTACCTCCCAACACCCAGAAGCCCATAACCATTTATCCCTCCAATTCTTGTTGGATGACGGAGGGTCGGCAATAAGGCTCCCTCCAATCCCCCTCCAAGTGGAGAGATAGTACCAGCCAGGTTGCAAATTGTCCGGCTTCACTTGGAACAGATATAGGAACTCCGCAGCCGATCAAAGCCCTCCATCCGTTGGGAATCATCTACCTCGTGACCAAATTCAGGCGGACGAGTAGACGCCTCACTAGACCTTACAAAGGAAGCCGTAAGTCACACTGAAGGGTGACGTGGAAGATCGCGACAGCTCCCTCTGGAGGCCAATCGGGAAGCTCATCCAGCAAGGGGAGTTGAAGGGCCACAGACTCGGGAATACGATACCCGAGCTGGGCCGTACGGGGTCCTTTCGACTACCCACTGCTGACACGTGGTGCGACCCCATGCGTTACTCGACCTCAATATCAAGTACGTGCCACATATCACGCCTCCATTAGTCTGTCACCAAAACGGTGGCCTGGCAGACCACGTGACCTTGAAGCAAGAAACGATATGCCATGTTCAGTTATTGACACACCTTAAGTACCGTGCTGACCGTCATACCTGACATTCATGACGACGTGACTCGACCTAAACTACACATAACTCAACCTAGATATATTGGACTTACTCTCCGAGCCTCTATAGATCGGCTCGAAAAGTAAGGAGGGCTTACTGTTGGGTGAAAAAATAGTTAAGTTATTATGTCGACTTATGGAATGGACCAACTCTACTTACCTACATAGACCCTTTGAGTTCTGGGCCCTAAGGGGCGTCTATGTCCAAAAATATGCCAACCTTCTAGGAGGTGGATGCAACTATAAGGACACTCAAAGAGGATGCAACTATAAGTCTACTTAAATGGCCAATTGCCGACCTAAATTAGAAGTCGGCCATAGCTCGACTATAGGTCGGCCATAGCTCAATCATAGCTTGACCAGAGCTCAGCAATAACTCCGAACTGTCTCTGATAGAGTAGTTGCCGATTCAACGGAAAGCTCGACATGATCTATACGATCTATCCCCGGACTAATAATCTAAGAATCTTTCCAATGGCCCGAAGATCTGATCAAATCCTGAGAACCTCGGACGATGATAATCTCGCAAAGATCCTGAAAGAATCTCTGAACAGATTTGTCTCCAGCGTGTCAAGGAAGACTCCTTACAACGTCGTCTTCCCTCTCCTATAAATAGAGGTACTCCTAGCCAATGTAAGATACATATCTGATAGAGCAGTTGCCAATTCAACGGAAAGCTTCACATGATCTATACGATCTATCCCCGGACCAATAGTCTAAGAAATCTTTCCAACGACTCGAAGATCTGATCAAATCCCGAGAACCTCGAAAGATGATAATCTCACAAAGATACCAGACGAATCTCTGAATGGATTCGTCTCCGGCGTGTTAGGGAAGACTCCTTACAACGTCGCCTTCCCTCTCCTATAAATAGAGGTACCTCCAGCCAATGTAAGATATATACACTCATACCCTAATACTCGACTGATGACTTTTTTCCTTAAGAGTTCCTACCCTACATAAGACCCAAGGTCCTTACTTAGGCATCGGAGGGTCCCCTGTACAAGCCAGGGTCTCCTTTGTCTCTCATTTCCATCTGTGCAGGTCATGATGGGTTAACCGGGGAGGGTCCGCCGGAAAACTACATCAACTTTAGTATTGTACATATGATATTTTATTAGCCATTAGTGACATCCAAATGTTAAGTTAGATTAAAAAAAAAAAAAATTTAGTCTCAAGTTTTGAAATGAAAGATATTAGTGACACTTCTTTTTTCATCGACATTGGGATAAGCTATGATAGATGATGTGGATTACTTATTGTTATAAATAGCCTATATTGATGCCAAACAAAGTTCACTCATACCTGTGGTGTGGCCCACTTGAGTTGGGTCAGCCTAATTTTTGGCCGTTCAAAAGTTGGTTAGCACAAACTATGGGCAAAGTGGATGTAATACGTACAAATCACTGCAGCCCTACAACTTTTTGTTGCACAGGCTTCCTACAGAAACTATTGAAGGAAATTCGCATCCGTCCAACAGAAAGCAAAGAATTTACCTTATTGGCACTCTTTAATTAGTGGGCCCACAAACAAACGACCAAAACAACGGACGCGATCCAGCCATCTAAAACTGAACAAACATACACTGTTGATTCAAATCAAACACCAATGGAAATGCAAATCCCTCCTGAATTTAAGGAAGCTTTCTTTTCCGTGATTGGAAAAGAATCTCATCCAAACTGTCACCCTTACGTCTTCTCACACATCTCAATTAAGCATCATGTAACATCATAAAGCTATTATAAAAATATAAAATAAAAAATTGAAGATAAAGTAACCCACACAGATATTTGGATTAGTTCAATCACTTAATTTAGATACATGAGGCCCACTTAAAAGAATCCAAACCATTAATCTTTTGGCCTTTTCTGTTGCTGGTGCGTACCCCAACAGTCAAACAGATCCTGTAACCATAGCCACCAATAGTACTAGAGTGAAAATTTCCTTAATCCGTATTCAGGAGAAAAAGTCTTGCAAACAGCGGCTGGGATCATCCGGACAGTGTAATTCTTGGTATACAACTCATCCATTGCAGGCCCAAACAAATAAATGGTCTGAATTAAGAGCCTAATCAATACGCCAAAAGCTCTAGGAATCATGCATGCAATGCGTCAAGCCAGACCCACCATGCACGGCAGCTGACATGCATTGAGGCAGCCCTAACCAATAGGCATGATGGAACGTTTCGAGCTTGATCCTTAAGCGAGATTGTAACAGCCTGTGGATTATATGGGCGCGGATTAGGTGTGACCCTGGTAACAGCTTAGTGGGTGTTACCCTTACTGTAGGGCCCACCTTGATCATATGTTGTATATCCATTCCGTCCATCCGTTTTTACAGCCCATTTTAGGATAGAGCCCTAAAAATTAATCATATACAAATCTAAGGTGGACCACACCACAAGAAACAGTGATGATTGAACGTTCACCGTTAAAAAATTTTCAAGGCCCACTGTAAGTATATCCATAATGTTTATTTTCCATCCAAACCATTGATAAGTTCAAACAGAATTGGATGAAAGGAAAATACAAAGATGAGCTTGATCCAAAACTTTTGTGGCCTACAAAAATCCTTTAATGATTATTCACCACCTTTTCTAATAGTGTGGTTCACTAGATATTAGTATCTGCTTAAATTTTGGGATAACGTCCTTAAATGAGCTGAAAAAAATAAAAAATAAAAATGAACCGCATGAATATGAAACATATTATTCATCAAGGTGGGCCCCACATGTCAAGGGTTAACAACTAATCCACTCCCGGATTATATGTACATTTGCACCACTTATACAATGATTTCAGTGCTTGATAACTAACTTTAGATGTTTGTCTTTAGCTCTGATTTTTCTCCAAATAAAAAATGTCCACTAACTAATGAGATGTTCTTTGAAATTAATTAGTCCAAGTACCTCACAATCTTGTATGCTTAACAAAACCATTAGTGAGAGACAGAAAGCATTGAATTGTATTCTAAGAAAAGGAAATGATTCCTCATATCTCATATGGGATTTGAGAGGGAGTGCAGTAAGGTTAGTCGGTATTAGTAGAGGAAGGAAAATGTGAAGAAAAAAGAGTGCCTCACTTGAGGAAATGATGTGGTGGAGACATTCCATCTATGACTAAATAACCCAACCAACTCCTTTTAGAAGGAGCCTTCCTTTTCTTCGCGATAGTAAATCATGATGGGTCCCACACACCCCCCTTCTCCTCATTGCTCCTCCCTAAAGCTAAGTATCATCATTTCCCCTTTTCAAATCTCCCTTTTTGCTTAATTTTCATTTCTTTATCTTTTTATTTTCCCTTCTAAATTGCTTGCGATTCATAGAAGCAAAAGTCACGGCTCATGCACCCATCAATGTGGTGAATGATTCGCATCAATCAACAGATCAACCTCACTTTCATACCCTCGACATCCCAATATTTCTATCTACGTATAAAACATCATGAACGATGGTAAAACCACCTCAAGCAATACCTTTATTTTATTTTATTTTTCCTCTCTAAATTAACTAAATACTCTTGACTTCTCTTCATATTTCTCATTTGGGGTGCTTCATTTACACCCTCCCTAATGGGACTTTCATACACCCACTCCCTATTGGGGGAATTATAACTGTTGCAAACAAAACAATGTACCATTTCAAATGACTAAATGCTCTGACTTCTCTTCATATTTCTCATTGGAATGCTTCATTTACACACTCCCTGATGGATTTTACATACACCCACTTCCTATTTTGGAGAATTGAAGTCGTGCAAATAAAATAAAATAAAAGTACGGTTCCAATTCTCAAAATGAAAAAATGGGTGGGTGCAGATCCATTCGGTCTCAAGGGATGTGTAGGATGGTGAAGGTAATGGCTCTTCGCCACAGCTTGAATGAAGGATAGAAGTAAGGTTTTTGTAGAGTTACACTCATACGTGAATCTTATATTTAGGAAGGAAAAGATGATTACAATTAAAAGAATAAGTCTAAGCTGATCTTGTGATGACATGGGCTGATCTCGTGATTTCTAATCTCTGGAATCTCTTCTGTATTACTATTTTTTAGAATGGAAATTATATAAACAAAACATGTACCATTTTAATTCTCTAATTAAGAAATGGGTGTGTGTAGATTCATCCGGCCAGGTGTGGATTTTGATTCCCTTCTTACAAATGTATTGAAAGGGCCACAATAGCCAATGTGCCCATCAACATGGAACAACATGGAATGTCCAAAAATCTACCTAAAAGAATATTATAAGGTGGGATATTTAAGGGATCACATGGAGACATGCACAACAACCATATGAGCAATATTTGATCTCATGGGGTGATATATTGTCAACTGGCCATGCCATACTGCTGAAGTGGAAATGCAACAACCTAGGACGAAGGTTTCTTAAAGCAAAAAATATGAATTGTCGCTTGCAAAGGCAAGAGACAAGACTACTTTGGACGATATGAAACAAAATTAGGAAAAAGAAATGAAAAATGAAAGAAGAAGAAGAAGAAGCCTCCGATGAAAAATGTAGATGAAATTAAAGGGGCGTTAGCATGTATTTAATACATAATTAGTATTATTAGGTTTAAGTAAAGGCAAGTAAAGCATTTAATTTGATAAAGTGGGCAGGGGCAGCCCCTTCTCTTCCTTGATAAAGCGGGCCTTGGAGCGGTTCGCTTGGACCAAGGCAGGATTTTTGCTGGTTAGCAAGGCTCGGAAGTCAGTTTGGGATTAATTGTTTATCGTTTCTAGGGCCTCCCTTTGTACAGGATCATAGTAATTTTTCTTTACGATAGGCCCCTGTCAGATCATTTTTGTCCTGAAGGGGGCTGAAGTCCGCTCATGTAATTTGTCGAGTTCAATGAAAGGATCCTTCTCCTCAAAAAAAAAAAAAAAAAAAGTAGAGCATGGCTGGTTCCTTTATAAGTCCCTGCAGGGTGGGAACCACCTTATTCTACAAGTTTTACACATGGGCCCATATCCTGGAGTTTGTATGAAATCCAATCTTTCCTGCAAGGTTCATTGCACATGAAAGTGAGACACTAAAAAAATTTGGCCGATTCAACCATCACGCGGGTTACCAAGTGAATTTAAAGGTTTATTAGGTAGATGTTCATTAATATTTTTTATTGTGTCTCACCTAACGATCGAATAAACCTGATTTATGGGCATCCCATCATCATGGTGGGGGTCACTTAATGTGTGAGTTAGATAGCATACACACAGCTCAGTGGGCCCCGCACAAGAAATAGTGATAGGCAAGTGAACAAGTAGGTGAAGAATAATTAAGCACACTTTACAAGGGTCTACATATAGGCCTCCTAATTAATGTGAAGGTCCATCTCTTCCTAACTAGGAGAAGAAAGGAGATGAGAGGAGTTAAAACACATTTAATTACTATTTTATAGCCTATTTGGATCCTAGAAGCACAGGGAAAGGAATTTTTGTATCTGAGACCCTAACAAGTGTTTCTCAAGAGACTTTCCATGAAACTGCGGAAAAGGAAACAATGTTTTCTTGGTTTTTAACAGGATTTCCCTAAAAATTCATGACCTATATTGAGATCTATTATTTGTTAAAATAAATTTTTTCTTTCAAAAAATGTCCTAATAGCTACTTGTATATGATAGAGTAGCACAAGTGACACAAGTAAGATACTATGAAGATGGATATATAGCGGCACACTCAGCAACAATTGAGGGTGGTGGTTGAAGCTGAATTGTGCAATACATGGCACATATGAGGTGCTTGAAGCTATATGGTAGCATGTAGTGGCACATGAGGCATATTGGCACATTTGACACATGTGAGCACTTGAAGCTTGATGGTATTGCACAGCATATGTGGCATATATGAAGTGATTGAAGATGGATATAGAATATATGCTGCACCGGCACATGTTGGGTGCTTTGCACGTATAAGGCATAAGAAAAGATGAATGGTGACACATGTGCAATATTAGCATATATAAGACACTTTGCACATGTGGGGTGCAAAAGAAGATGGGTGGTGGCACATGTGACACATTATCACATGTGGGACACAAGAGAAGATAGATGTAGGACATAATCAAAGATGGATGATGGCTCATGTAACACATGTAAGGTAATTGAAGATGGATAATGACACATTTGGGTTTAACTCTTAACAAACCTATTTTCTTTTTTAAAAAAATCCATTTCCTAAGGGTGAAAATGGAAAGAAAATTTTATTAATTTTACAACAAAAATGAGGGGGTTTAACTCTTAAGAAACCTATTTTCTTTTTTTTTTTTTTAATCCATTTCTTAAGGGTGAAAATGGAAAGAAAAATTAATTAATTTTACAACAAAAATGAGGAAGTGAAAAATAGTTTTTCCCACAAGATATTGGCAAAGTGTGCAATAAAACTCATGTACATGCCATACATGTGCCAACATGGCACATAGGTACCAAATTCATTCCATTAATTAGGGTGGTCTGAGCTTTTACATGTTTCTCAAAAATCAGCACGTAGGCCCTGATATTGAAAACAGATGCATGTATTAGAAAACTTCATATAAGTTTTTCATAGCCATACTTCTTTGCTATTGCCCATGTGAATAGTGGATCAACCTGATTCTTAGACTAGGGTAGGGTATCAATATAGGGTGCTATTCTGATGGATTTATTGGATCTTAGACCTATCATACGATGCATGCATATGTGTGGCATATACACGAACTTTATTACACAAGCATAGCACTTAGCAAAGCTCTTCTCACGCAAGAAAAGCTCCACAAATAATGAAAGGTTAGTTTCATGGGAAGTAAGGCTCCCTAAGTCATCAGTCCCATTGTTGTAGTAGAGGGAGCATATGCATACCGGATCCAAACGTTCATTTAGCAGTTGCTACTATGGATGGACCATAACCCAAATCATACAATATTAGCCATTCAATTTGAAATTCTTGTTTATGAAAGAAAATGGGCAGTTAAAAAGTCACTCAGCCAGAGTTCCAAGTCCACATTTCCCTAATAAATCCTCCTGTGGAAGGGTAAAAAATCTCCCATGTGTGATTTTTGGAGTACCCATAATCCATGTAGGCCCGTATGATGAGTAGTTTGGATCGAGTACAAATGTAACATGTATACAAGGATAGGAAACTGTCTTCCTAGTTTTTGGTTATTATTACTATTATTTTTATTACCATGTTGTTACTATCACCATCACTACTACCTTAATAAAAATATTGTAATTATGAAAAATAATCTTGTACTTAAATTACAGCCCTCCTAGTTCTATGGAGACAGGTGGATGGTCCACCCCATGCTTGGCAATAATACAAAAATCACATCTGTTCAATAGTGTATAAAATAGCAGGTCAAATGGTTTATGACAGTAGGTCCAGTTAACAACTTAGACCATCCATTTGATAGAGCCATCATCGATCCATTATACTCAGAAAGAACCACATAGATCAGATGATCTCAACCATTCCATCCATGGCTTTGAAAACTTATGAGTATATAACAGGTCAATTTTTGGATCAGCACGTTCACCTGATCAATATGATTTTTTTTTTTTTTTTTTTAATTTTCCATATTGGCCCATGAATTTTTCCTGGACCCAATGTACGGTCTGCATGGATTGAATAGACCGTGTTCATGTGTCCCTATGCAGCTACGAGCACAGTAACTGATAAAGTAATTATTATATACTAATACTGGTATAGTATAATAATAGTTAGTAATATTATAGTAATAATAATAATTAATACGGTATTATTTTATAAGGTTACTGATTCCACACGCATGTCCAAGTCCAGTATACATCCAAACACAATCGCATGTGTCATAATGTCACACATATTTCAGATCTGAGCTTTCCATCTCGTGAGCTTCACTGTTTAGATGTTTAATCCTTAAAATAAATAAATAAATAAAAAGGCTATTTCACACCTCAGGTGGGCCACAACACATCAAAACAAATGAATGGCTAGAAATAAATTTAATAGTCAAATTACTTTATACATTGTCGTCTACATGAGGGATGAAATTGTCTAACTTTTTAGGCAGAAGATCTGGGAGTAGATTCGGTCAGGTTAGGGTGACACTATGTTCCATCAGGCCTTGATGTGTCGTCTTTTCATTGTTCCATTGGAAGCTTCTCACAGAAGGGTCCACCGACTTTATAAAGATTGTCGAACTGAGTATATACTCGATCGTGTCTGGCGGCCAATAAAGTGGCACCACAAACACGGTGTTACCCGCTTGACCGGATCCACTCCCAAAGATCAAGCATTATTTCCAACCTTACGAAAGCATAGATCTCACAAACATGTTTCATATTTGCATGTTTGCTTCTTTAGATCAAGCATTATTTCTAACCTTACGGAAGCATAGATCTCACAAACATGTTTCATATTTGCATGTTTGCTTTTTTTTTTTTTTTTTTTTTTTTTCGAGTTAGCTTGTTAGTACACACCCATGTCATTACACACACTCCATGTTAGCCGCCCCCACTAGGGATCGATACCAAGACACCAAGTGTTGAAACGAGGTATCTCCACTCAGATCTGCCAGTTGGGCTATATTTGCATGTTTGCTTGCTTGTGGGATGTTGGCCCTAGACATTATTATTATTGAGCAACTATTTAAACCCACCCATAAAGGAACACAACCACCTTTTGACTTTTGGTAATACAAAAGAACCAAGTTTGATTTTTGAATTAATGAGGAAAATGGGTGTATTTATAAACAGATGTTTCCCTTGATCACCACTGAGAGATGCTCCAGTTCTCCTAGTTGCAGTGGAACGCTCAGACAGTCCAATCCATCAATCTTGAGTGTTCATTAGGTCGAAGACTCAATTTCACAGACTACAATGCAAAGATCATATTGAATCGACAAATATTAACCATTTGATCAATGGACTTTAATATGGACGGTCAAGATCATTTTCATAAAATAGGTCCAATCAACAATTTGCTTTATTTTTTTTTTTTACGGCCCATCATGGATTTCTCGTGTCTAAAAAAGCACCTTTGTTAGTCGATCATAACTATGATATACATGGTTTGTAAACAATGGCTGTAGAAAAAGTCCACAATAAGGATGGATTGGATCATCTGATCAGTGCAATTTTTGCATGAGAGCGCACCAAATGTGTGATGGACTTAGTGGACAGTTCAGATCGGCCGATTGCAAAATTGAAACGTTGCAACTAGGAGCACTGTAACTTATAGTACTCTGAGAGGTTTGGAGCATTTCTCATTATCATCTAATTCTACTATTGGTCACTTATTGACGTCAGCATAGTCATATTTCATAGAGAGAGAGAGAGAGAGAGGGTATTGGTGTTTGATTAAGAACCATCGGGCCTGACTTGCGATACGTGAAGTTGGTTACGTGATACAAGTGTACGTAGATGTAGGAAGAGAGAGAGAGAGAGAGAGAGAGAGAGAGAAATGAAGTCGATGGGAAGTCATTTTAGGGTTAGATAGAAAGTAAGGAGGAGAGAAGGAAGGGGCTGGTCCCATCCGGTGCACTTGTCGGCGTTTCACTGCTTAAAAAGAGAGACCCACGTCTCCTCCAATTCTCCCTCATTACACCACCAAACCAACGAGACAAACCTAAAAACACTAGAATTTCAACAACAACAACAACAACAACAAGATATGGGCCACCATTCCTGCTGCAACCAACAAAAGGTCAAGAGAGGTCTTTGGTCACCTGAGGAAGATGAAAAGCTCATCCGCTACATCACCACCCATGGCTATGGTTGCTGGAGTGAAGTCCCTGAGAAAGCAGGTCTTTCACCCTCTCTATCTTTTCTCTCTCTCCTCTTCTATCTCTTTCGCTCAAGCTTTTCTTTCTTCTTCTTCTTTTTTCCTTTTCAGGACTTCAAAGATGTGGGAAAAGTTGTCGGTTGAGGTGGATCAACTATCTGAGACCTGACATTAGAAGAGGAAGGTTTAGCCAAGAGGAGGAGAAATTGATCATCAGCCTCCATGGTATTGTAGGCAACAGGTCTGATTATATATATAAACCCTCTTTCTATTAATTTCTCTTTCCACTCTCTTTTTTCCCTTTTTCTTCCTTCTTATCTATGATGGATTTCACCAACATGAGCCATGGAGTTTACTTAATGTTATCCCACCTTCAATTCAAGATCCATACCCATCTTACCTCTAGAGATATATGACTTAAAGAAAGAAAGAATAAGAAAAACCCATTTTACCAAACCTTAAGCTCCCCCACAGGCTCATCTTATTCATCCCTTCATGGTTTTAGGGTTTCTTTTGTTCTTTCTTGTGAGGGAGCTACAGTAACATGAGCTATAGGGAATCTTCCTACCATACACAACAGCAAGCGCAACAAGCATTTTCTAGAGCTCATGAACTTTTTTATTTTTTATTTGTATCTACAGCTCATGACCTAAAATAACCATTTTGCAAATATTAAGCTCTTTCACCATGCTTATGTTAGACTCATCCTTTCATTGTTTTAGGTTTTTTTTTTTTTTTTCGTTCTTTCTTTCTTTCATGTGAAGCAAATACACTAACATGAGCCATGGGGACTACCAAACGTGAACAACATTAGGTGAAACATCTAAATCAGGCAGAATCTAGGTCTCATGATTTTTTATTTTTATTTTTTTAATTCCAAATATGAAGCTGATCAACATGCCCATATTAGATTCATCACTTCATTCTTTTAGGGTTTAGTTCTGTTCTTTAATGTCCAAAGAGGTACCCTAACATGAGCTGATATAGATAGCACTTAAGTGGAAAATCCATATCCAGCATGTCTAGGGTTGTAACTTGAAACCCTGGTGCCAGATACTATCTCCCCAACAGGCTCATTTTATCTTCGAACCCTTATTGTTTCTATGTCCTTTCTGTTCTTTTATGTGAAGAATACAAACATGAACCATGGGATCTACATATGGCTTATAGTTTAAAAACCATGTGTGCCAAATATTTAACTATCCAACTGGCTCATGTCGTTAGATTCATCCTCTCATTGTCTTATGTATTTTATCTCTTCCTCTCTGTGAAGCATGCTATAACATGAGCTATGCAAACATTGCTAAAATGCCTAGGCCTCCTAAATTTTGACCCTTGGTACCAAGTACTAAGCTCAGCAACTGGTTCCTCTCTGAAAATTTTAGGTTGTAATGTGCATGTTTGTAGGTGGGCTCATATAGCTAGTCACTTGCCTGGGAGAACTGACAATGAGATAAAGAACTATTGGAATTCATGGATCAAGAAGAAGATACGGAAGACTCCAGCGGCACCTCCGACAACTATCCAAGTCCCACCCAGTATAGAATTTTCTCCGTCAAGTTTTGGTTACGACCAATTTGATATATTAAACCAAGATATGATGACAAAGCCGGTTCCTGAGAGTGTGTTTTCTTCTCCTTGCCCCCTATTCACATTTGAGAACAGTTTGGGCGGTGGTGCAAGTGCCAGGGATGAACTTATTGCTTATGAAGTTGGGGGAACGAACACCACCGACGTATGGAATTCGAATCAAACTCAGGTGCAAGTACCGCCCCCACCGTTTGAGTTTGCAGGTGGCATGGACCCGAATTATTTGCCGCCATTATTAGATAATGTGGAGAACATGGTGCCTGTGGAGGTACAATCTTGTTGCATGGATGAGGAAGGAGATATTGGTGGTGAATGCTTAGAAAGGCAAGAGTTGAGTGAATGGGTTGAATCCCAACAATGCCCAACCTTTCTAATCTGGGAGCAAGTTGAAGGACAGCTGAGTGGGGCTGGGATCCCATCAGCTCCATCTAATGTGGAAGCTATGCTTGCTTCTTATCCTTCTTCTTTGTAAGGTGCTAATGAACTAATGAATCTCTCTCTCTCTCTCTCTCTCTCTCTCTCTCTCTCTCTCTCTCTCTCAAGGGTTTTCAAGTGAGATGGACATTATTAGATTGTTTAGAGGTATTGCGAGGTTTGGATGTGTGTGTGTGTGTTTTCTTTTTTCTTTTTTTTCTTTTTTCATTGAAGAGATGTACTTTGAGGATTGTATTTATAAGAGGCATGCAATGTTTTGTGATCTTTGAAAACAATTGAAGAAAAGAACCCAAAAAAAGAGTCAACCGCCCACAATTCATGATCATCATATATCATTGGGACCCATTTCCAGAGGCTTTTAAAATACCGTACGTTTATATGCGGAGGATCTAAGACTCCATAGCAATGTTATACCCACCTTTTGTTGTTTTCTTAATGTTACTTCTACACGTGGTTTATTAATGTAGGAATAGAATATATAACAATGCAAGAAGATCTAAGTACCTAACGATTTTGAAACATCACCCTCTTACATTCCTTGTATAATCTTGTAAACAACGCATACAATGAACATTTTAATTTTCAAATGAAAATGGAAACGTAACAAATGAAAGTGAGAAAGGAACAACAAGGTTCGTTAGCTTGATCCATCAATCTAAATCGATTCCAATACACTAATAAATAGAGAAAACAATTATAATATGAGGTTTGCTTAGTGGGTCTTGCCCAATAAGCACGCACCCTCTGCCCCACTAAGTGATAATTCAGACTCTTCATCTGGAAGGTCCCGGTCCGTATAGTGTGGGACATATATATAGAGCCGGTCCAAAAAATAAAGGCATGCAACATGATCAAAAGGAAGAGCTGCGATGGGACGCCCGCTTATATATATATATATATATATATCTTCGCACCAGGAGATAACACAATTCTTGCAATCGGACCACACCACGTGAGATTTTATATTGATTTTATACTATTTCCTAGCTATGATGAGCCCACCTGAATTTTTTTTGACCAGTGTGACCTCAGGCATTAAGCCTAACATGCATGGGTGGCTCGCCCAATGTATGGGTGTATCTCATCCACATGAAGTCATCCATCCACGTCAGCCAATAATCACGCCCCTTATGACTACGCAATTATGCAATCGTTTTTGTGTATTACAGGTCCTTTTATAGTGTATCGTCATTGTTTTTATATCACGTCCTTCAGGTGATTACACCAGGTGGATCTGATGGCTAGTAAGATAATACTTCCCGGCATCACTTCATGAAAAAAGTGTTGGGAAATTGAGGAAATACTTAGAGACAAATCAAGCAAAGTACTCGCAATTGTATAACTAATTTTTATTATTTTTTTTTTTAAAAAAAAGAATAATCTGAATTTCGCATGGAAAAACCCTTGCGGGATCAAAGTCATAGTACAAAGCTACGAGTATACACTATAAAAGTAGAAATTACAAGAGATAGAGTTTTAACGATTTGAACAAGCCTCGAATCTCTTTTCACAAGCCCTAGTTGTGCCCTTGAAACCTTAGGAATGAATTAGAAAGCCCCAATACACTTCTCCTCATCCCAAATCCCGATTATACTCGATATATATACTATCAGAACTGGAATAGGAAACAAATCCAGCACTTACGCAACTCTGCGCTCATGCTCGATGGACCTTCGATGGCATCGACAACCCTTCGAGGATATGTAGATTGCATTGACAACCTTTGATATGCCATTGAATAGTAACACCTAAAACGTTCCATCAACTAACATAGAGGTTTTTAGATTTTCATGATGTGATCGAGCATCCATCGATGGCATCGACATCAGCTCGATGGCATCGAGTGGTCTGTTGATGGCATCAACAAACCCTTGTTACTGACAAATTTAAAACATCAACAACAAAATTAAGATAAAATTCTTACAAACTATGTGATCAGTAAGAAAAGATCATGAAACAATAAGAACTTTTTTGCCATTAGACATGCTTAGGTAAAAGTTGTTGCAAAACACGTGGCACTATAAGAAAAAGTCATACGTACCGTAACGGCCTATAAAAGAAGTCACAGTTGTTGTTCTGACAAGCAGTGATGCTTCTCATGACACATGGTAGAAGTAAATGGTTGCACACACATGAAGCCATAAGTGGAGAGCTCTGATACACACGATTTACTGACGTGATGATCAACAGTGACACATGGCATGACATGATTGGTCAAGGGCATCCAAAAGCAAGCTAATTACTAAAAATTATGATAACATCTCTCAAGATAGAAATACAATCAACTATCCTTACTTGACGACTAACTAATTGAAAGAAAAACTGCAAAATTTTCTTAAGTTAGAACTGTAATTAGTCACATCTGCTAATTAGCCAATCAATCAAGAGAAGATCTCAGAGGCCAATTCGAATATGCATATCCAATAAACCACTTTATACATATTCTATGAATAAATAGTTGCCATTAGGTGTCTTGTTATGGCCCGGTCTTGCGCTACGAATAAATAGTTGCCAATAGGTGTCAACCCTTTCCGCAAACTATGATTGTCTTGCCTAATGAAGCCCGGCTAATGATGAACGGATTATCATTTCCAATGACTGCCTATCTATGAAGCCGGCTAGGTAGGCGATCCAACTTTTGTGCTCGACAACCTTCTTACCACAAACAGGCAGTCATTTCCAATGACTCTCACTATGAATAGGCTGCCATTAGCTATCCTTTTTCTTTTTCGTTTTATTCTCTCTTATAGCCGATTGTAGTTAAACTCATTTATTTAATTGATCAACTTCGGCCTAGTTTTATTCTTTCTGATTATATTATTCTATTATTAAATGGTATAAAGCAAATTGTGCGCTTAATCAAAAGTAAAGTCCTCGCTCTAAAGGTGAAAAGAACTCGTTACAAGGATGAATTGTCTTCTTCGCAAATTGTCTAATCCTGTGCAATTGGTGGTTGAGTAGTAGGTCAATTTGCACAAATCCAGTCGTAAGATGACTATTTCATTGCCTGAGGTTATAAGTCATTCGGTTTGAGTTGAGCCTAGCACACCCACCATGCACACACACATAACACATTTGACTGAATTTGAAACCAACAGTCGGGGCATCTAGAATTCATAGGCCACCTTATCCACTCCTTGAGGTAGATAATGCGAGCCCCTCAACATAAACTCATTAGTTTGCAAAATACATCATTTGCATCATTACTCTATCTCATCTCGAAGGAAATAGGATTTTCATACTTAACAATTACCATTCTTAACACGCTTTACATGAATGGTTATGATCCCCAATAAGTGATATTCTTTCCATGTAGACGATATGCTATACAAGCTTCTTGATGAACGGTGTGGGTCATGGCATGGTAGGATATAAAAAGGGCGAGCCAATCATATATTATTGCTTATATATGCTTTTCGCAAAAACTCAATAGAATTTATATGGCCCAACTTAAAGTTGCTTTCCTCTTCTCCCTCTATCTCTAAACTCAAATAAGACAACTGGCAGGAGATGTATTATCAAATTCATTTTTATTTAGGATCTTGATTTAAATCACTAGATTCTAGTATATGTTGGAGATGACCTCCATGGGCTCCACTGTGATATTCGCATGACATTCATTCCATCTATAGTGTTTGCTAACTCAATTTCACCCTCGATCCCAAAAATCAACCTAGTAAGACACACTATAGGGAAAAGAGAGAAATCATGACTAAAACCTAGTTTTAAAATGGCTTGAATTTTGGTGTGTCCGAGGTGGGCCTAACAAAACAGCTTGGGAGGTTTTATTAGTTGAGCATATATATCCCCTCCCAATAGTTCCCCATGGTGCAGTCCACCTAAGTTTTTAAGCATACAGATTTTTTGTATCATGGTCTAACAATGAAGGGCACACCTCATGGCGAGGTGGATCTAATGCGCCCATTATGGTGGATCCTTGAGCCGTCATCCATACCATAACTTATGATAGATTTGACTCCATATAATAATTTTTCTTTAATTTGGCCTTATGGACATTGATAAACATTGGTCCAATTCTTCCTGATGTTGGCGAAGAGCTGCATGATAATCCTCATTTGAAGATTCACCTTCTCGCATCGCAATCTCATGATGCAACAAAAGAAAGTGGGCTAAGTCATGATTTTGGGAATACCTATTAACAATAGTATCCCAATGTGATTTTACAATCTTCCTTTTAAGCATTAAGAATGATTAATCTATGGTTGCATAAAATGGAGCAACCAAGTCATGATTGTATAAGATAACTTAACCATTCATCATATTTATGTCATTTACTTTTGGAGCTTTTTTAGTGCTAGTGAAATATCCTAAATTTTTTAGTCCTCCAAAGAGAGCTTATCATACTCAAACCATGTCAAATAATTTGTTCCATCGAGAAGGATAGTTGTAATTAACAAATTCAACTTTGAATATGAAGATCCCAACGTATTGGATAACAATCCTTTGAAATTCCCCATTATAGAAAAAATCACCAGTGAATAAATCCAAAAAATAAAACAAAGAGTCACAAAGGGAGTAAGCAGACTGTGAAATAAATATCAATACTAAAAGGGCAATGAATGAAGAGAAGGTAATGAAGAAAGAAGCATTATCGTGCGTATGTGGCAACAAGGAAGGAATTTATGCCATAAAATCCATAAGCAATAACAACAAGATTGCCAGAGTAGTGTTACTAGTGTCCAGGACTCTTTTTAATCTAGTTTATAGCACGCTCCCTTTTAGAATAGAATTTATTTATAAGGAAGAGTTAGAATTTCAATGAAATACTAGTTATGGTGCTTTACTACTGTTGATGCAAAAATCTGGTTCACCCTCGCTAAGCTGTTGGACCTTCAAACACTAGCACAAGAAGAAGACAAAGGAGACCCTAGCTAGAGCAAGGGACCCTCCGATGCCAAAGTTATGCTAAGAATCTGGGTTTAGTAGTATAGAAGGGTTATGGGTGAGAGATTTTGCGTACCTTTCGCCATAAATATGTCTTCTATTTATAAGGTAAGAGTTGATTACATGGGTGGAGACGTTTCCTGAATTATAGGCGTACATTTAGCAGACTTCTCTAAACTGTTTCGCGCGATCTCTAGTGAAGATAAGATCAAGTGGTCGAACCTCGAGAAAGTTTGAAGCGGATGGTAAAGGCAGAGGTCTATGGCCGATCTGACTTGCCGACGCTGACCTGTATGTCGAGGCCAACCTGCTGAGGCTGAGGTGGTCTTGACTGACCTGACATAGGTACTCAGATGAGCTTTGAGCCTCCCCTTATCATTGGGCAGATGACGGACCTGCCGACCTGCCGACCTCTCTTCCTTGGCTATTGAGGAGATCATTAGTCATGACCGGTGCTGGCCAACCTCGTGTCCCACAAAAATGTCCGAGCTGACCTCTTTTCTTTGGTAAGTCCATTTTTACCCATAACAGTAAGCCCCTTGCTTTCAAGCTCGCGCAGCAGGTTTAGGAAGTAAGTTAGTTTTGGTGAGGTCGAACATTTTAGTCGAGTAGGAGTGTTGGGGTGAGCTCTTAAGCTCTTCCTTTTACTAGAGAATTCTACTTTTGTCGAACAGGTGGGTTAGCTGCAATGACCACTTCATTAGGAGCCAAGCAGTTTACTTAGGAGAATTATTTTCCCTTGCACTAAGAGATCCTCATTGTAGATCGTACGATTTAAGTGGCGTTACCAATTACTGGTCCGACCTCTTCTTTAAAGGTCAGATGACTGATAAGGACTGTTTTTCCCTTGCACTAAGGGAAGTCCTTGGTCGACCATGTAGTAGAATCGAATAATGGTCTAACCTCTTCTCTAAGGGTTGGACGATTGGTGAGAGGATTGTTTTCCCTTGCACTAAGGGAAGTCCTCAGTAGTTCATGCAACTCGGATTGTAGAAAAAAGAGATTTTCTTCCCGATATGGGGAACCTCTTTCATAGTATAATTTATGGTAGATGACTTTTTTTCCTTGCACTAAAGGAAGTCCTCGTAGTCGATTTTACAGCTTGAATAGTCAAAATTTGAAAGAAGTTTTCTTCCCTTGACTTGGGGAAGTTTTTTCATTGTAAAATAGTAGAGGAGAAATGGTAGCAGTATCGCGAGCACCTTCTTCCCTTTTAAAAAGGGAGGTCGCCCTTGTCGAGTAGGTCGGTTAGTCGATGCGTCTTATTACTGAGCTCGGTTGATTGATTCAGCTCGGTCATCAGGTTTCCTTGACCAGCCCAGCTTCCTCAAGTACCAGCTTCGGCTTTGTGTTCAAAAGAGTGTACCGATGAAAGCGACTTTCTGGATGTCGGTTGGTATGATGGTATCGATCTTGGTCGTCTTCTTTCTTTCTTTTGGCGTTAACGTCAGAGGGCTCCCCTTTTTCCATTCTCTTCCTCTACTCAGTCAAGTTATTTCCTCTTCGTGAACTAAAGAGCTCCTCAGTATTGGAATATTTGTTAGCTCGATTAAGTAGGTTGCCGATGGTAGTCAGGGGGTTCTTACCAATAGAAATAGAAAAGAGAAACTTTCAATTTGAGGCCGGCTACCATGGCGGTCAAAGCTATTTGGTCGAAATAATCATCGACCTGGATAGCTTTAGCGTTGAAATGGATGAGGTAGTCTCTTAACAGCTCATCCTCCCTCTGCTTGATTGTGAGAAGATGAGCTGATGACTTTCTTTTGTCTCTTCTACCGATGAACTGTGTAAGGAAGGCTTTGCTGAGTTGCGAAAAGGAACTGGTGGACCTCAGCTTCAGCTACCTGAACTACCGTCGAGTAACTCCTGATAAGGTTAGGAGAATGCTTGGCATATTACGAGGCTCGAGATGCCATGAAACTTCATCCAGGCTTTGAAGGACTCGAGGTACTTAGCCGAATCGGCGATTCTAGAGTAACGGGTCATCTGCCGCATTCAAAACATGGGTGGAAGCGGAGATGTCATAATGTCATCGGTGAATGATGGTTCAGTTTCTCCTAAAATGGCCTCTACTGAGGTCGGCACTCGGGCACGGTAGACTTGTCTGATGTTGTTGATCTACCCTCGAAGTTTCCTAAGCTCTGCCTCCCAAGGGCCCTCGTTCTCAGCCACTGCTACAGAGACTTTTCCATAGCTCTTCCTCTCTAGAGAGGGGCAGATATCAGAATCGAGAGTGGTTGCCCTTGAAGTGTGGGAAAGGGCATGAGCTGGCAGTTCATGAGGTTGCTTGTTTCTTTGTGAGTTGACTGGTACTCGAGGCGGTGTAGTGGCGGCACCCTCCTCTGCATTGCGATCGGGGGTGGATTTTGTCTCTCCATGAGTTGCATAAGTTGATCCATGTTTTAATTCAGGACTTCGACTCGATTCTCCAATGAGACTAATCGACCACCCTGGGTGCAGGATCGAGGAACGAGTGTTGCGGGAGTAGAGTCAGCCCACTGCTGATAGGGTTGGGCACCCTACTTGGCTAATGATTCAGGAAAAGCTGGGATGGTTGCAGCAGATGATTCCAGAAAAGCTGGGATGGCTGCAGCAATGACAGCTAGAGGTTTCTTCTTTCCTTTCTCCATTGTGGTTTTCTGGTAAAGTAGGAACAACTTTGATGTCGTTCCCACAGATAACGCGAAACTGTTGATGTAAAAATCTTGTTCACCCTCGCTGAGCTATTGGACCTTCAAACGTACACCTACACAGGAAGAAGATAAAGGAGACCCTGACTAGAGTAGGGGACCCTCCAATGCCAAAGTCAGGCTAGGAATCTGGGTCTAGTAGTATTGAGGGGTTCTAGGTGAGAGATTTTGCGTACCTTTCACCGCAGATACGTCCTCTATTTATAGGGCAAGAGTTGATTATGTGGGTCAAGACGTTTTCTGAATTATAAGCGTGCGTTCAGTAGACGTCTCTCAACTATTTTGTGTGATTTCTAGTGAAGATAAGATCAAGCGGTCGAACCCCGAGAAAGTTTGAGGCAGATGGTGGAGGCTGAGGTCTATGGCCGACCTGTTGAGGCCGAGGTGGTCTTGTCCAACCTGACTTGGGGGTAGTATACCGACCTGACCTAAGTATTCGAATGAGCTTTAAACCTTTCCTTATCATTGGGCAGATGACGGACTTGCCGACCTGCCGACGTTTCTTCCTTGGCTATTGAGGAGCTCATTCGTCATGACCAGCGATGGTCGACCTCATGTCCCGCAAAGATGTCCGAGCTTACCTCTTCTCTTTAGTCAAGCCATTTTTACCCATAATAACTACCTTATAGTTTTCCATGTCATACTACATATAAATCTTATGATCTTGTCTTATCCCATGCATCTATATCTAATATAATCCATCCATTGTCATGGTCTTCTACCAAAGACCCAATGCCTATGCAAATAAGTGGTGGGCCCTCAAATCTGGACCTTCAAATGCAATCAAAACTTTTTTAACGGTTAAAATAAAAGTTTAACGGTTGAAAATACTTGTAAATATTTTTTTAATTAGTGTTAAGCTCAACGAAAAAATCACTTGATGAACATTTGATCTCTTTTATCCAAGAGTGAGTTCCTAAAAAACTAGCAGATCCCTTATTAGCCCATGTGAGTATCAACAAACTTTGATGGATGTACCAAGTTATACTCATTTTTATTAAATACATGATGACCTTATAAAGTGAGCCAAAGCATATATATATATATATATATATATATATATATATATATATATATATATATATATATATAATATCCATGATATACTCACTCTTATTAGGGTAAGGGTAAGGCATTGATTTGTCATTGTACCAGACTATGAAGACCTTCTATAGTAACACATCATCAGTCCTCCTACAAAGGATGACCACATTTATCACTATGATGATTATAACTACAACATGTTTTCCCTATAACTTGTTAGGTAGTCATGGAATAATAAGACACCGAGATCCATGAATCATAACTCTCTATTGATCAATAACCATTGTGTCCAATATCAAGATTGTAAAAATAAGTAAAGAATCCCTCTTATTTAACCCATATATACATTTATTTTAATGCACCTCCACATGTTAATACGGCACAACAATCTACCCATCACTAGGACTTGATTATCACGATCAATGACTAAGATCATCAATGTCATATCCACATGTTGTCGAGATTTACATTAATTTTCTAAAGCACAAATCCAACCCTAAGCACTTCCCTAGAATCAGCCACTAATTCTTTCCCAATCTTTGAAGTCTTGTCAACTAACCACATTTGTCTCAGGGAGATTCGATGGGACATGTTTAAGTTATAACTACGGGATGACAATCTACGCCCGTCGAATCTGAATTGGGTGTGATTTCAATGTAGCGAAGCTAGATACATACATATGAAACTTACACTCAAGCAATGAATAGGAATGACATGCTTCTGCTACTAAGCTGTATTAGTTCCCATACCATGGTTTTAAGACTCACCTGAGTCGACTTGGACTCACTTCAACCCAATCGGGTTCGGTACCACAAATTACCGAGTGGCAACTCGGACTCGACTGGGATTGGGGATCGGTCAGCCAATGTTTGACTTGTGAGCCCAGCTCAGAGAATTGAATTCCTATATCTGAAGCTCATAGGCTGCTGCGGCTTGGACTTGGGTCTCTGCGTCAATGGTCAGACCTGCACCACCTTTTCGTACAGCCCGGCCTGATTTGCAGGCGCTAATTAACAGGGAGCTGCTTGATATGGGCTTATGCAATTCAGTTTCTACAGGTTGGGCTTGGGTTGGTTTGGGGCCGATTTTGAACTAGTCAGATCAGGCCTGTCACATTGTGTTTATTTGAGAAATTGATTTTGCTAAGCCCAATCCAGAACTATTGACAGAAATTAGTAGGGCTAAAAGTTGGGTGGGGTGGGGTGGGTTGGGTTGGGTTGGGTCAGGTTGGTGCTCAACCCTAGCCCAACCCAAGGTTCCTATACCTCAACCCTAACCCAACCTCGGGTTGGAAATTCTCAACCCAAGCCCAACCCAAGCGGGCTCGATCGGGTTGGGTGGGTTGGTCGGGCGGATGCATGCTAATATTTTCGTTATTATTTATGGTAAAGAACTTCATTTTTTGTAAACAAACAAGCTAAAATATAGGATTACTCCTTTAAAGGTCGTGTTATGTAGTACACAATCTATTTGAGAGAGAAATGTGGCATATCTTGTTAGCTTGAGTCATTGGAAATGGTGTGGACCAATGAGACCCGACGACACTAGAATTTCCTATGCCTTCAACGGAGATGATCCACACTCAATTACAATTTATAACTTATATATTGATTGGGTTCAGGTTGGGTCGGGCAACCCAAGACCTCAACCCAAGCTCGTCCCAACCTTTATTGGGTTGGTGTTTATATAGCCCAAGCTCGAGACCAAACCCAGTACATCCTGCCCGAGCCCAACCCAATGTCAGGTCGGTCACAGGTCAGTCGGGTTGAACCTGCCCGACTTTCAACCCTAGAAATTAGGATGGAAATGGACCACTTTTGGGCCAGGCTAGGCCTCATCTCAGTCCGACAATAAAGAACCAAGTGACGAACCCGACAAGGGCCCGAGAATAACAAGACCAAACACGAGTCAGAGCTGTGTATCACTGGAGGCTTAGGAAGTAATGGGAACATGATCTGGACAGAAGATCAGGAGGGCCAAGGGCTAACCATGAGTTGGGTCATGCGTCAGAAAAAAAGTGGACAGTTGAAGACAAGCTTCTTCGTTTATATATATATATATATATATATATATATATATATATATATATATATATATATATATGGGAAAAGGAACTATGCACTTGACCTCACGATAAGCTCTCATGAGGTCGAGCTGTGTGGGCCCATCGTGATGCGTTTCGACCATCAACATCATGCATTTGATGGGTCCCCTTTAAATTATGGGATATCCCAAAAATTGGCCGTATACAAAACTTAGGTGGGCCATACCATCTAAAATTATGTGAAGACACCGTTAAAACATATAAAAGCACTTGGTGGGGCCCATCTGAGTTTTTCATGCACCTGAAACTTGGTCTGAACCTTCATTCAAGTGGGACACACATAATGGATGGGCTGGATTTGTAAAACACATCTTGGTGGGCCCTCAAAAATGGTTATGAATGTTTTAATGGTGCACGGCCCCTCTCCACTTCTGTATGTGGTGTGGCCCACACAAGTCACGGATTGACTTGATTTTTGAGACCTAGGCCCACGATGGAATGGTGCATCTGACTGATGGGGTAGATGTTCGAAACACATCACGGTGGGGCCCACACAGCTCTACCTCATGGGACGGACTCGTGAGGTCGAGCGCATAGTACCTTTTCCATATATATATGGGAAAAGGTACAATGCGCTCAAGCTGACGATAAGCTCCCATGATGTCGAGCTATGTGGGCCCCACCATGATGCGTTTCGACCATCAACACTGTGCATTTGATGGGTCCCCTTTAAATTATGAGATGTCCCAAAAATCAGCCATATATGGAACTCAGGTGGGCCATACCATCTAAAATTATGTGAAGACACCTTTAAAACATATAAAAGCACTTGGTGGGGCCCACCTGAGTTTTGCATGCGCCTGAAACTTGGTCTGAACCCTCATTCAAGTGGGACACACATAATGGATGGGTTGGATTTGCAAAACACATCTCAGTGGGCCCTCAAAAATGGTTATGAATGTTTTAACGGTGCACGGCCCCTCTCCACTTCTGTATGTGGTGTGGCCCACACAAGTCACGAATTGACTTGATTTTTGAGACCTAGGCCCACGATGGAATGGTGCATCTGACTGATGGGGTAGATGTTCGAAACGCATCACGGTGGGGCCCACACAACTCGACCTCATGGGACGGACTCGTGAGATCGAGCGCATAGTACCTTTTCCCTATATATATATATATATATATATATATATACACACATACACAGTCAGCTGTTTTCAAACACGTGTCAAGCTATCGGTTGTGCGAGTTGATATTCGGGTGAGATCATCTACAGGGTTGGCCAAAAATGCATCACTTTCTATAAGTACATGAGATACAACCCGTCCATCAAGCACACGGCCGTGTGTTTCGCCATGATTCCACAACAAGAACGAAAAAAAGGCTGACTCAACACTCAGGCACTCAGGTTGGCCAACCCATAAGGAACAATATAAAACTATATTGAAGCTTCGAAATTTGAATAGCATGTCTGATTGAAAATCAATGCCTCAAATTTATGCTAAAACAGGGGCCATTTATCGGCCGATAATTTGGTCGAAAGGTTGAAGGATATCGAACAAATTCGGTTTTTAGGCAAAATTCTCTGAATTTGTTTTGAAGTATTTGACAGGTTAAAAACTTTGGTTGACAAGTTGACCCGACCGATCGTCACATCTCAACCAATCAAATCAACAGGTCGACGGATTACAGTTTGTACAGTTTTGCGCGATTTGTTTATATTTCTATTTTACCTTATATATATTGGTGTAATTGAAATTAGGGCGTGGGCTATGCATAATTAAGGTCTAGGGTTTTTCTCTTGAGGTTTTGAAATGGTAAGATTTCATCTATTGTAACTTTGTCATTCATAGTGCATTATGTGTTGTGGTTTTCACCAATAAGAGTTTTTTCACATAAATTCAAAGTTCTTTGTTGCATTTGCTTGTGCGATTGTAATTTCTTTGTTTAATTCGACTTTATGTGCTTCCGCGAGTGTCAATATGGTCCACCAGAGTTAAATATCATGAACTTTTTTACTCATTCTTTTATTTTAATGAAGCACACCAGATGAATGGATTGGATGGCATATAAACACCATGGTAAGCCCTAAACTAAACTAATAGTGAGCATGCCCATCCCAAATGTTTTTTATGTTGTGGCTTACCTAAGTTTTGGATCATTATGATTTTTCAGTTCCTCAGTTAATACGAGGCATTTTACATGATGGATGGAATGGATCTCCCTTAGAATTCCATGTCCCTAACAAAAAATAATTTGGCGGAAATGAAAATTAGGGAAGCGGATTGCGTACTGAGTAAGCTCTGTGGAGCTGCCATGAATGTATGTCTCATATCCACATGGTCAATCCATCTGATTTTTCCAATTCATTTTAAGGCATGAGCCCAAAATTAAAGCATATCCAAAGGTCAAGTGGATCATACAATTGAAAACGGTGCAGATAATGACGTCCACGGTTGGAACCTTCCTAGGGCCCACAGTGACTTTTATATGTCCCTATTCATATGATTACACAGACATGATGAAGGGAAAATATAAATATTAGCTTGATCCAAAACTTTTGTGGCCCCCTTTCTAGGACCCATATTGACATTTATTTGTCATCAAACATGTTCTTATGGTCACAGAGACATGACCAACTTAAAATACCACGGTGACTAAAAATACCAGAGTCACGTTTATTTGTCTTTGAACCTGTTCATATGGTCGTATAGACATGACGAAAGAAAAATACAAATATCAGTTGATCCAAAACTACTATAGAAAAATTTTGGACGATACCTGGTAGGAAAAGTCTCGGATACCAGTTTCAGAGGGGTAAAGAGGAAGCGTCTGTTGCAATATTTCAATTTGTACAGACTGTGTGGAGCCTTTCGTATCTTCGGTACGCCTGCAGAGCACATTTTCTCTCTGCTATCTTTTCTTTAGCAGTCTGAAGCCTTATCGATTACATGCAGTCGCCGTCAGATTCAGGCGGCAACTATATGTCCAACTACCGCCATATATGCCTTAACGTCTACCAATACTTGTATTTATCATCCCAACCAAACAACTGTCGAAAGTAATTATTACTTTTTTTTCGTCCGATTGACGGTAATTAGGAAAACCAAACAGGCCCTTAGTGTTCAATTTGTCATTAATAATACTAATAATATCTTAGTAAATATCAGGTGTTGTTGATATTTTGCAATATTGATGGATATTTGAATGGAATGCTGGATGGTTAAATAGGCCGGATGGGACGATTGGACTGATTTCTTACAATGGCACATGCTTTTAAGGCCTCATTAAATGAAAACTTGTTATATATGCATTCTTTTTGCAATTTTTTTATTTCTAAATATGTAAATATGTACATTTTAGCATCCCCTGAAGTTTCGCTGAAAATTCCACCATTTTTCCCATGTTTCCCCACATTTTCGGTTATTAACGATATTATCGGCGATATCGATACTGTTTCTGTATCCCTGACCAGCAAAACTTATAGCAATACTGATACTTCAAACACTGATTACACCCAATATATACTATTAGAACCGGAATAGGAAACAAATCCCGCACTTACACAATTCTGCGCGCGTCTTCGATGGGACCTTCGATGTCATCGACGACTCTCGATGTCACATCGAGAAGCAACACTAAAATGTTCCAAAAACTAACATGGGATTTTCTCCATAGAATCGAGCATATGTTGATGGCATCGACCTCTACTCGATGGCGTCAAGTGGTCTATCGATGGCATCAACAGACCCTATTATTGATAGAGTTAAGACATCAACAATAATTTTCACCATGTCTTCAATATTCATTCATCATAGCTCATTATCCTCATCTCTAAATTTTCCTTTCATCATAGTTTCCACCATAGTTTCTCGTGCACACCCCATCTTCCATTTACCCCTTCGTCAAGCCCAGATAGTTGCATAAAACTTGAACTTCTCTGTGAGAACCACATTCGTAAGCATGTCAGTCGAATTCACGCTCGTGTGAGTCACGCCTCCTTCCTCAAGCACATGTTGAATAAAATGATGACGCACATCAATATGTTTAGTACATGAGTGATAAACAAGTTATTAACCAAATTAATCATATTTTCGCTGTCACAATTGACTAGCATGACCTCCTGCTGAAGTCTTAACTGATTTATCATTCCTCTCAACCAAATACCTTCCTCAAATACTTCTGTCACCGCTATATACTCAGCTTTAGTTGTGGAAAGAGATACCACAGACTGAAGCTTCGTCATTCAACTGATCGCTCCACCTTCTATTATCCACACTGTCCGCATAATCTGAATTCACATAGACTACTAACTTATCTCCTGATTTTTCAAATGACAATACGTAGTCATGCGTACCTCGAATATATTGAAGCAGCCATTTCACTGCCTCCTAATGTTGCTTGCCAGGGTTAGATGTGTATTTACTAACAATAACCACCCTATGTAAAATATTTAGTCTTGTACAGACTATAACATACATTAAGCTATCAACTGCGCTCGAATAAAGCACATGAGACATACCTTGCTTTTCTTCATCTATTTTAGAACATTGTTCAGAAGATAGCTTAAAATGAGTCGTGTGGGGAATGCTGACCGACTTTGCCTTGTCCATCCCATACTTTATCAATATCTTCTTAAAGTATTCCGCCTGAGATAACCATAGCATGCTCATCTTCATGTCTCTGTGTATGTCAATGCCAAGAACCCTCTTTGCAACTCCCGGATCTTTCATCTCAAATGTCCCTAATAACCATGGCATGCTCCTCTTCATACCTGAGATAACCATAGCATGCTCCTCTTCAATATCTTCTTTGTCGCTTATATTTCGAAACCTTCTGTTTGCTTCATGTAAATCTGCTATTTTAATTCCTCATGTCACGCCCCAAACTCGGAAACCGGGCTCACAAAATTCCCGATCGCCGAGTCCAGTGCCGACAGCCTCCGTAGAACCCCATTCTCGGCTCCCAGCGCCCATACGCTAGGTTCCGATCCTGGGATGCTACAAGGAGGATTTCTAATAATCAATTTAATTCGTAATGAGCATAACCACAAGCATAACCCATGAACAATAACCACAAGAACACCATCACAAAATCCATTATGAACAAAAACTTTAAGTACAAGGCGTAAGAAAGGGAAATACAAGATAGTGCTAATAACAAAACTCGAAGCTCTACGCACACTCCAATCCGCGGTGAGACTACGGTGCGTCCCCGGGGTCACCTGCACGCATCAATCGTGCATAAGCTTATAGAAAGCTTAGAGGGTGGTGTAAGTGTGTGCGCAATATGAGCGTGCTCAGAATGCAGGGTCAGAGTAATGCGGAAACCTGCTGATAAGTACATGAATGCAAACAGCCATACCAAGGCTATGCAGTGCAGGGTATGAATGCAATCGGTCATATCAAGACCATGCAATGCAAGATGCAGCTCAAGCATGTCAATCCTCATCCAAATCCTCATGTCAATACAGTTATCAGTCTGGATAATCACCGGGGTCTAGTACACTCTACGCCAACTTGCCGTCCCTATCCGGACGCACAACTAGGAGAGCGAAAGAGACCTCACTATCCGCCTGCCAATATCGGGCCTGGCTCGTCGATAGCGGACCGATTCCTCAAGCTGGTCAAACTCAACCTAGAAATTGCCCCCTCACTCAGGCGGGTAAGGTCACACCCCTTTCCAACTGACCACGACACAGTGGGAGACGCGGCCTACTGGTATACGGCCCTCGCGCGCTCGTGTATCCACTCGGTCTCGACGTTGAAGTCATCCTCTGGTACCATCGGGTTTAGGGATTTTCACCCAGGGACATCTATGGCGCCCGTATACTAGAACCAAACATTTCCGGTATCCAATCCAACCACCCACGATGTGTCTGTGGAGGCTATGGCCCTGGTGTCGCTAGGGCATACAGTAACTACAATCACACAATGCAAGTGCATGAGTCACACTACTATCATGCAACGAGCCCTGCGTAAACCATGCGCTCATGCAGGGCAACTCCGCCTATCAGGGAGCCCGTAACAGTCTGCCCGAAGGCATATGCTATGATCAATCACCCCTCATCTCAAGCATGCATATGATGCATATGATCATGAATCATGGGGTAGCACTATACTTATGGTATGATAATGGGTGTTGCTCAAAGTAAAGATGGGCCTAAACGGACTGCAGAGTACAAGTATGGGCCTATCAGTGGGCCTTAAGGAGCGTCACAATGCGGACATTTAACCAACATTGTACTTACAATGTGGACGTTGATGAGTGTCAAATATTGCATATCAGACCCCAGTAATTGCCCTATTTTATATACATGATAAGGCCTAATATCAGATTTTAATTATATTTTTTACAGGAGGAAATTAGGAGCGTGTATTGAAAAATAATGTTAAAAGCATGGATTTGACGCTCCGAAATTACCAGAGCACGGGATGGACTCCAAAAAACTAATAATGAAAATTTTACACGCCTGGGATTTGAGGAAAGCAAGCCAAAGGGGCCCGAAAGGGGTCCAGAATGCTAGATCACAGATTTTCCGCTATCCGATCAGTTCAAAACTTCATACATGTGATGGGGGCCATAAATTAACCGTACATATTAAATTTCACCCATTGGATCATTACGGAAGTGCCCCAACTGACAAATCAGCCCACAAACCGTTGATTCTGGGCCCACCTACAATCTGGAACTGCCTCAAATTTGGTTTTGGCGGTTGAAATAATATGAAGAAAAGGATGGACGGTGCAGATTTTGCATGAACATTACGTTGGGTCCCATATGTGGTGAGTGTACACCATGCACAAGTGGGCAAGCCGTGCACCGGACGGATGAGAGGGTCAGCGCGCTGACCCGACTCATCTTCTCAATTTTTTTCTCGCTCCAGCGTTCGCGAAGGCGACCGCGGTCGTCGGTTGTGGGGCCCACCTTGTGTCCAAATGAACAATCCAAGCCGTCCATTGCATCGCTAGGGTGGGTGTTACCCTCACCTAGATGACCGTTTGGTCTCATGCAGGTGTACGGACGTTGATTGATGAACATCGCAGGATGGACGGCGAGTTCAAAACTCTGTGGGCCACCACGAATATAACTCGAAATTGGGTATTCTTAGTCGTTTTTTCGTCCTCTGTCCAATAGACGGAGTGGATTTATTGAAGCAACGATGGAGTGGGCCCCACCAGAACGGACAGCGATCGCGTCCCTGTTTCCGCGTCCGCGTAACCCGGCCGCTGGCCGTTTTTGCGAAGGACAGTGGGCCCCGCTCGTCACCTGTACGGTCAATCCGATCCGTCCATCGCGTAGAGGGCCACGAGAACTACAAAACCATGCTGAGATTCCACTCTCATGCGTGCACACGTGTGCGGTACAGAGGCCACAAAAGGGCTACCCGGCGACGTTCAAATCTGATCTTTTCGAGATTTCTTCTGTGGGCCGCGCCAATGGACCTTCAAAACCACCCATTCTTGACTGAAATTTCGTCCTGAATCCAATGGACGGGGTGAATTTTCCAGAAAATACCTCTGTGGGGCCCACCGATCACGGTTGCGAAAATCAGACTCGAATCTTTCACGACGCTGCCACCGATTCCAGCCATCCAGCAGCTATAAAGGGAAGTTTTGGACGTGGGAAAGGATTCAGATCCAGGGAATTTGAGATCCAGAGCCAGGGAGAGGAGAAAGAGAAGAAAGAGAAGGAAGAAGAGAGAGAGATTGTTCGGTTTGGCGTTTTATTTTATGAATTTTATTTAATATCTTTTTATGGATTTTATGGGTAACTAATCTCTCAGCTAGGGCTGAGATGAGGCCCCTAATTTGATTAGCTCTTGTGTTGGTTGATTTACTTTGAATATTAATTAATTTATTTCTTTCTCTAAGTGGGCTTGATTGGTTTAAATTCCATATTTCTCCATCTATGAACTTGATCAAAGTATATAGAT
This sequence comes from Magnolia changhungtana, assembly GCA_030180095.1. Lineage (NCBI taxonomy): Eukaryota > Viridiplantae > Streptophyta > Magnoliopsida > Magnoliales > Magnoliaceae > Magnolia > Magnolia changhungtana. The sequence continues at coordinate 3,995,950 of JASAUF010000421.1, forward strand.
GGATGTTGTTTGGATGCTTATTACAGGTGCTTGTGTCTGATCAAGAACAAGTTTCCTATAGAGGAAGAAACAGGGTGCTTTAATGAATGTACATTCCATGTACCCGACCAAGGACATGGGATTTGTTATTCATGGCATTGCTTAAAGGAATTAGTCTGTATGCCCGATTAAGGACACAGATTGTGCTTTCTCTATTTAAGTGGTATCAATTTAGATCAAGGTGAATCAACAGACAAAACAAGGGTTAGGATAATTAGGGGTGGATTCGAAAGTCCTAGTGCTCTCTCTCTGATTGAATTTTCTTCCATGTTCTTAATTATTTTATTTTAGAATTGTGCTTAGTAATTCATTCCATTATCTGTTGGATTAGTTAAGGAGAATCATAGATTTGAGTTATGACGACCAGTCCTCGTGGGAACGATCTCGTAATATGTACCGTATCTGCATCTGATTCGTCCAACATTGCTCCCAAGGCACGGTCCGCCATAAATATCATTACACAAACCATGGGGAAGCACACATTGCAATGGACCTATATACATCTCATTGGGCCTCGACCCAAAGTCCTCAAACACATCAAATGGGCTGCCTCATATGGGCCTTTCATAAATCAAGTGGGCCGCATCAATGGGCCTTAAGTACATTGCAATGGGCCATGTCCCATGGGCCTTTGAAAACATCACATTGGGCCTTAACCCATGGGCTCCAAATACATCACAGTGGGCCTCAACCCACGGGCCCTAATACATTACAATGGGCCTCAACCCATGAGCCCCAAATACATCACCATGGGCCTCATAACATGGGCCTTACATTCACATCAAGGTGGGCCTCAACAATGGCCTCATACACATCAAGGCGGGCCTCAATAGACGGCCATAAATATGGCAAGGTGGGCCTAATCACTTGGGCTTTGTATATACCAAGGTGGGGTCCACCATATATATATAATACAATATATATAATACAATATATAATATAAATATATATACAATATTAATAATATAATATTTTATATATATATATATATACACACACATACACTCTCACACACATGCTCACACACATGTGCACGCTCACACACACATGCACACACGTACACACTCACACACGCACGCACACACACCCATGCATGCAGACACGTGCACACCCACCGTCCCTGGACGGTGGGGAAACAAATACATTACAGTGGGCTCCCACCGTCCGCCTGGACGGTGGGATTAAAACACATACATCACTGTGGGCTCCACGTGGGGCGGACGGTGGGATTAAAACACATACATCACTGTGGGCTCCACGTGGGGCCTACCCTAATGCTTATAAGCCATCCAAACCGTTCATGAGGTCGCGCAAACCTGGATGAAGGGGAAAAACAAATTTCGTACAGATCCAAAACTTCTGTGGTGCCCAACAGGGCTCCAATGGTAGCCGTTCAATTACCCTGTTTCCTCTAACGTGGGCCACCTGAGCGTTGGATTGGTCTGATAATTGTAGGGGGGCCCGCTGCTGGAAGTGGCCCACCATTTGAGCTGGTTGGATGACAAATATAAATTATGATGGGGCCCACATGTGGGGTCGTGGCCCCTGGCCCATCCGTGCGCCGCGCTGTCGACTTGTAGCAGGCCGGCAGTGTCTTGCCTCTATTATATTTTTTTTCTTTTCTTTGAAAAACTGAATTTTCGGGGTTTTTGTACGTGGGGCCCATATCATATAAATCCACTCCACCCATTGCATTCCATGGCTCAAGACAAGCCAATCAAGTCCAATATTGAGTATATTTCGGCGTGTAGCAAAATCAAAGTGAAGTTAAACGGTGAGAATCACTGTTTTGAAAGGTATGGCCCACCAGTGAGTCGGATCAGCTCTATTTTTCGGCTCAACGCCTAAAATGAGGTGAAAAAGGGAATGGACGGCTTGGATTGAGTACATATGTCAAGGTGGGGCCTATACCAACGGCTCACCCAAATAGCCTTGAAACAAGGCTTATATTTGTGTTTTCCTTTCCAGCAACGTCCAGACGCTGGACGTTTTTGGGCTTACCAATATATTTAAGGTGGGCCTTGTTTAGGTGGGCCACCACATGATGGATGGTGTGAGTTCAACACATATAAGATGGGCCCCACCCACGGTCGGCTTGGATAAAATACTTATTTCATGGTGGGGTCCATCCGGGTGGGCCACAAGGCCATATCATCTCATACACACACAGAAAGAAAGAAAGAGGGAGAGAGAGAGAAAGATAAACATGTGGTGGAGGGACCCCGCCACTATGGGCCCTCCTTTGCATGATCTACAACATACATTAAGTGGGTCCCATTTCATATGGCCCCACTGATCAAAATCAACGGTGGAGATCCTTTCTCCACCAAAATGGATGGTCTAAATGACCATGTTATGCAAAGAAAGTAAACATCATGATGGGGTCCATGGAGAATGGCCCCATCATGGATTGATCTTGAAATCAAAGTGGACCATTGGCCACATTTAGGGTCCAAAATGAGATCCATACCATTGATCGGTAGGCCTCATTTGGCCCATCATCAAAACAAGAAATCTACACCTATAGAAGCACCCACCGTCCGTTCTTCTTGGTCCGTTGGAAAGCCGACCTCCTTATGCTTCACTTTGATGGTGAAAGATGAAGATTCAAGGGCTAGGATGGAAGATTTTGGGATGGAAAGTGGGCCACCAAAAATCACTTTTCTCTCTCACATGGAGAAGCTTGGACGTGGGTTTCTTGCTTGGGTTTGGGATGGTTGGGAAATGTGAAGGGAAAGAGAGGAAGAGAAAGAGATTGTAAGGAGAGGGAGTGATGGGTGTGATGGGTGTGATGGGTGTGAGTGATGGGTGAAGGGATGGATTGGTTGACTTTTGGTGGTGGCTTTACTTGTGGAAAAAGAAAGCATGGGTGCTTTGTACTTGACATGAAGTGATGGATTGATTGATGTGATTGATTGATTGATGGGATTGATTTGATTGATTGGATTGATTTGACATGTTGTAGAGATCTCTCGGGAACGTAAAAGTGCGGCGTTTCTTCGAAATAAACACCGACTCACATCTTCTGGTCAGGGTATCGGATCGGTGCGTGAGTCGCGACGTTGAAACCGCGGCGACGGTGCGGTCGCAATGATATAGGTCTCGGATTAAACCGACTCGAATCTAAAGGATACGACTTACGATCGATCGCAACGTCGATTATCAGTCGTGGATTGCCGGACTTCGACCGAAATGATCGCAGGATTCATCGGAACAGTACGAACTAGGATACGGGTCTTACACCTCATGCAGGAAGACAATTTTCACATCCATTTGTTCCAGCTCGAGATCGTATTGGGAAACCAGTGCCAACACAAATTTGATAAATACATGTTTCACCACAAGCGTGAATATCTCAGTGAAGTCGACACGTTCTCTCTGAGCATATTTCTTCGCTACCAGCCTTACCTTGTACCTATCATATTTCTTCTTGAAGATCCACTTACACCCGATCTCTTTTTGGTCGACCAGAAGCTCCACCAACTCCCACGTCTCATTCTTGTACAGGGAGTTCATCTCATCGTTCATCGCTGCTTTCCACTTTTCGTAATATGGCTCATCAAGAACCTCCTTAAAAGTAGAGGGATCCGCCTCATTTGTAATGAGGGCAAATGCAACATTTGAGTCATACATGTATCTCGTCAGTAACCTACAATTTCTTAGCGAATTCTTTCTCACAGGTAGCTACTCCACCTGCTCTTATACCTCTGTCTGCATCCCAGTATCTGCATGTTTCTTATCTCTGTCTAACTGAACATTCACAACCAACTTTTTTGATTCCTTGAGCTCATCCTTACGGAACAAGGATCCTTCATCAATTTTGACGTCACGACTAAGGATGAAATTCTGTGTGACCCGGTCATATACCCTGTACCACTTCACACCACCACCATAGCCGACAAAGATGTACTTTTTAGCCCTTTCATCCAACTATCTCTCTCTCTCAATTAACGGTACGTGAGAGTAAGCGTTACAACCAAATACACAGTCCCAAGTAGTCTACCTGCTGACCACTCCACACTTCCTCTGGAATTTTATAATCAATAGCCGTAGAAAGGGATCGATTCACCAAATAACAAGTCATATTAATGACATTAGTTCACAATTCATTGCTTGACCCAACATTAATGATCATGCATCGGGCCCCTCTCCAAGAGAGTGATTCATCCGCTCAGCCATACCATTCTGCTCTGGTGTGTAGCACACTATGTTGTGCCCCACGATCCCTTCATCTTGACAATACCAATTGAATTCCCTAGAAGTGAATTCTCCACTATTATCTGTCATCAATACTTTCACATTTCACCCTGATTGTTTTTCAATTATCACCTTCCACTGTTTGAATTTGGTGAAAACATCGAATTTATTTTTTATAAAATAAACACACACTTTTCTGAAATAGTCGTCAATAAACATGACAAACAATAACAACCATTCACTAAAAACCATGGGCGTCGGCCTCCATACATTAGAATGCATATAATCTAGAACCCCCTTACAAATATATTTCCTAAACTTAAAAGACAACATTAACTGTTTATCATATATACAATGCCCACATATACTAAAATCAATGCTTTTAAAAATTAAAATTAGACATCAGTCCGAAAGTACATTCATGCCTTACTCGCTCATGTAGCCCAAGCATGCATGCCACATACGTGCAGACGTGGAATCTACTACAAACGTTGCAGCTCCACCCGATGAAGTACTCCTGATCAACCTATAAATGTTTACATTCCTATGTGCCTTCATGACTATGATTGCCCCTTTGAAACTTTAAAGATACGATTAAACCCAGTGAATTTGCACCCTAGTGCCTTGAGTGCTCGCAAAAATATCAGACTCTTCCTCAGATCAAGAACGCGTCTCACTTCGGTCAAGATACGCTTTATGTCATCAAACATCTTGATGCGCACCGATCTAACACCTACTACTTTATAAGCATTATCATTACCCTTAAACACATGGCCACTATCGCACTCACTGTAACTGGTGAACCAACTCTGATGAGGAGTCATGTGGTAGGAAGCTCCCATATCCAAAATCAATTTTTCATCGAAGTATCCATATTTTGATGTGGTCAGCACATCACTACTATTTGCTTCCTCACTGAATTCCACAGTGTTGGCTTCCCTGGAAGAACTATCTGAATTCTTTTTTCTCGACTTAGGATTCTGAAAATCCTTCTTCGTGTGCCCAGTCATGCCACAACTTCAACACTACAACTTGCCTTTACACATGCCCTTGGATGTAGACCTTGATCGTGAAGATCCACTGTTCCACTCAGAATTTTTCCCCCTTGTAACCAGTGCATCTATAAAAGCACCCACGTCACCATTTTTTTTCTCATCACCTTTGACTGAAGGGCTGAAATAACGGTCTCAACGCCAATGGTAGTTCTACCGGTGCATAAAGAGTCTTTGAACGACTCATACGATGTTGGAAGAGAGTTCAACAGTATATATATCTAATCTTCATCCTTCATTATTTCCTTCACATCCAACCAGTTAAAGTTACTAATGTGGGCCTCAATGTTAGCCCCATCTGCCATCTTCAGATTGAACAACTGTAACTTCAAATACAAACAATCCTCAAGAGATTTCTTCACATAGATATTCTCTAATTTCGAACATATAATTGCTGGACTTTTCTCTTATAACATTATAGAGGACCTCATCCGTTAAACATAATTGAATAAAGGTTCTAGCTTTCTTATTCATCTTGTTTCATTCTTCTTATGTCATAGATTCTAGTTGCTTTTCAAGAAGAGCTTCGTTCAATCCTTGTTGAACTAGGATACCGTTCATCTTAACTTTAGTTCAAAATTGTTTTTACCAATGTATTTTTCTACATCGAACTTCGGGTTAGATGTCATTGATACCTTGCTTCCAGATTCGATATGCTTCTCAACGTTAGCTTTGATACCACTTGTTAGGAAAACACAGAAGCACACAAAGACAAATCAAGCAAAGTACACACATCACAAAACCAAGTCCAAACAAAAACAATCTGAAACTCTTGCGGGAAAAAACCACGACACAAAGCGACGAGTACGCAATATGAAAGAAAAAATTACAAGAGACAAAGTGTTACCGATTCGAAAGGCGTAGAAACTTCACAAGCCCTATCTATGCCCTTGAAACCCTTAGGAATGAACTAAAAAGCCCTCTCTATACCCCTAATCCCAATTACGCCAAATATATATACTATCACAACCAGAATAAGAAACAAATCATGCACTTGCACAATTTTGTGCACATCTTCGATGGAACTTTCGATGCCATCGACGACTGAGTAGCAACACTAAAACGTTCCAGCAACTAATATGGAATTCACTGGATTTTCTTGATGGAATCAAGCATCGGTCGATAGCATTGAATAGTTTGTCGATGGCATCGACAGACCCTATTATTGACAGATTTAAAACATCAACAATAATTCATGTGTACAAAGTAACAAGGTTTTAATTTCAACCTATTGGATAACAATTTACACTCGAGCTAGTGAAACCTTCCTTTTTATCGTAAGCGCACGGCATCTAACACTTACAATAGGTTGGGCTATAAATGAGGATCACCTTGCTCAAAAATCAGTCCCATCCATTCATCAGGTGGGTCATACCATATAATCCAGTTCTAACCATTGATCAATAAACAAAATACTAGTGTGATACACTCAATGAGTGGGCATGGCTGATTTTTGCACAAGTCAATCCTGATGAAACTATTGGACAGGTTGAATGTCGCACACACGCATAAAAGATTACAAGATAAGGATATTGGACGAGTGGCCAGTTACTGGCAGTCCAACGGTTAGATTTAAACCTCCAAAAGATAGTTACCCTTTTGTGCATTTTATAAAAAATGAGTTTAAATCAACTTTTATTCAGGTCAGCGAATCACACCACCCGCTCATTTTTGGGACAGCCTTAACTTTGGTTTTACTAAAATTAGTGGCAATATTAGATTAGTGGTCGACAAATCATGGACATGTACCTTGTCCAGACTCTTGATTTGGTCCCGCTTTCCTGGTTATGTTAGCATGCAATTAGAGTTGTACACGAACTGAGCTAGCTCGGTTAGCTCGCTTGACTCGGCTCGGAAAAACTCGATTCGACTCGGTTTGAAGCCGAGTTGAGCTGATTTTTTTAGCTCGAAAATGAGTTCGAGCAGAGTTCGAGCTGGCCCCAGCTCAACTCAAGAAACCAGCTCGAATAGAACTCGGATCGAACCAGTTCGGTGACTCGGTTACTTTGATATTGATGTTGCTCATCAAGTATTTGATGAAATGACTCAAAGAAGTGTGGCTGGTGGCAAAGAAGGTATGTATATGAAACTAACACCCTTTTTTTCTTGATTTTTATGTTGCTTAGAAGGTATTTGATAAAATACCTTTAAAACCATTGCTGTTGTCTCAAATACAGTAAGATTTTGAAAGTGCAGTCCAGGTGTTTGTGAAAATGTTGAAATGGCGAGCTCGGCTTGATCTTGGCTCGAACTCGGCTCGAACTGGCCCGAGCTACTGACCAAACCGAGCCAAGCTGGCCAGTCAAGCTCGAGGACCGAGCTGAGGTCAGCTAGTATCCGAGCAGCTCGACTCGGTTCGACTTGATGTACACCCCTACATGCAATAGGTGTATCGAAACAGGCGTTAGCTTGCTTGTTTAGGCACCCAGCGACCGGCTGAGGTTAGCCCCGATCCCTACCAATTTAATACCCATGGGACTAAAGTTAAATCCAAGATCAGCCCACCCTAGCAATACCAATGGACAGGATCGAGGCCGGATTTTGAAATGTCAGCCCTGTTTAACTTTTTTATTTTGCTGGTCACGGGCCCAGCCCATTACCAGCCTTTAATGACCGATGAAAAAGGGCATGGACTAAAGCTCAGGTGTCTGGGTCTTTAATATCAGATGTTGTAACTTTTAAGAACAATGTCGAAATCAGGCCCGGTAGTGATGGCCTCTCGCTGTCAATGGGCCGAGCTTGGACATTGCAAAACAAACTTTGAATAGGCCCAGCCTAAACAGGTCAAAATTAGGGAATGGGCGGGAGCTTTGAGTGGCCACCGTGATGTATGGGTGTTATCCACACCGTTCATCCATTTTTTATATGCCCAAAAATGAGGCAGATCCAAGAAGACGTGGACTACACAATGGGTATTAAACTCTCACCGTTGAAAACTTCTTTGGGCCACAGAAGTTTTCGATGGAGCTGATATTTGTATTTTCTCTTCATCCAGGTATATATAACTTTATGAATAGGTTGGATGGCAAATAAACATCACGGTGGCCCTAAAAAAGTTTCAACGGTGAGAATCATTATCACCAATGCTTCCTGTGGTGTGGTAGACTTGAGCCTTGGATATATCTAAATTTTAGTACTATATCATAAAATGATACGGAAAAATGGATGGACGGTGTGGATAAAAACCATACGTGACAGTGGCCACTCAAAGCTCCGGTCCGTTCCCAGATAGAGACTGGCGCGGTAAGACGCATCCCTTTTCTCATATCATTTCAGGGTATCGGCCCAAAATGAGGCAAATCCAATGCCCAAGTAGACCACACCAAATAGTAAGCTCGGGCTAAATGCATGAGTCATCTCTAGTGGACTTCTAGCATGCTCGCAATCACGCACGTACGATTTCAAGCAACTCATGTCTCGACACGTGGGACCACGTAAAACGTGCACAGAAGAACTGAATCGGGCCAACAACCCATACTCAAGGGTCCCTTTGCACGCGCATCCTCAAGATTGGCTTCGCGCGAATGCTCTCTCACTTTACAAACACAAGTCCAGAAAGAGAACTAAATACAAAATAATAAAACAACCATTAAAAAAAAATAAAAAATTTAAAAACCAAACCCTAATAGTCTGGCTCCGCGTACGGAATACGCATACGTACTTATCGCGTGAAGGCGTAGACGGCCGTAGAAATATACGTCAAGATGCCCGTAGTGACGAGAGTGAGGAGCGCTGCGACCGCCTGTACCGCAGATCGGCTCTTGCACGACAGCATCCCCAACCTTATCTGAATCACGTTCACCATCGAGAGCATCAAAAAGAGGCATCCCATCACGGACCCGACCGCAGATCCGAGCATCCCAAACCTCAGCACCGTCAGATTGATGTGGGCCCGGAACGCTTCGTCCACATCCTTGCTGTTCAGCAGATTGATGGCTAATTTCAAACCCTGGGCCACCAGGCTCGAGAAGAGGAAGAAGCTGAAGGAGACGACCTCAAAGACGAGTAGCTTCTTCGCCACATCGGGCCCCGCATCGCAGATGGAATTCTCAAGGCTCCTCTGGTTAGGCGTTGTCAGCGAAACGCCCACGAAGACGGCGATCGTGAAGAGGGAATTGACGTTCACCAGACCGTCCAGGGCGGTGACGTGGACGCGCGTCGTCCCTCCGATGGAGTCCTTTGGGTAGTCTTCAGATCTGAAAGAAAAAAATGATGATCAGAGAGAGAGAGAGGAAAGGATTAGAGAGATGAGAGGGGAAATCTGGGACTTACTCTCCTTCCATACCCTTGACTGAACGGTTGTGATTTGTTGCGATGAAGGAAAGAGGGCAACAGGAGAAATCGATAATGGGAAAAGGGGGAAAGGCGAGAAGGGAAGTGGGAGTAGACTAGAGGAGGAGCAGGTTCCTTCTTATAATTTATATTGGGGTAGCTTTTGACGGAAACGGATTGGCTACTCCCCCTGCCACCAGCCTGTGGCTGATGGTCGGTGCTCTGTGGGCCCCACCATTATGTATGTGTTTCATCCATTCCGTTCATCCATTTTTAAAGATCATTTTAGGGTTTTTTACCAAAAATTAGAGGGATATAAGTCTCAGATGGACCACACCACAGGAAAACAATAGCGATTGGATATCCACCATTAAAATCCTCCTAAGGCCCACTGTACTGTTTATTTGACATCCAATCTGTTGATTAGGTCATACAGGCCCAGGTGAAGGGAAAAAACAAATATCAGCGTGATCCAAAACTTTTATAGCCCCCAAAAGGTTTTTAATGGTTGACGATCATTCAACACTGTTTCCTGTAATGTTGTCCACTTGAGATTGGGATATATCTCATTTTTGGTCTCATACCATAAAATAATCTGTAAAAATAGATGGACGGCATGGATGAAATACTTACATCATGATGGGGCCCACAGAGCACCGACCATCAGCCATTGGCTGGTGGCAGGGGGAGTAGCGAATCCGTTTCCGCTTTTGACTGTACACGTGGTTACTTTCTCTGGTGATCACACTTTTAATCTGGTGGGCCACTTTAGGGTACATAGTTGGAGAAGATAAATGATTGGATGAATATAACCATCTTCGTGTTGGGAGTTTTGTTGGTTGAACTTGGACCGTTGAATAACCGTATCTTTGAGCCACTTATCAGATGTGTGCTGCCGTCCAATGATCATGATTTCGGAGATGCTCTCTGTCCATCTGGTGGTGGACCACCAGAACGAGGATCAGACATCTTTGCCACGTGTATGATGAGTTGCGCAAGGAGCTGCATACGACTTGTAATATACATTCCGGTACCTGGTCACTTAATATTGCTTGGAATTTACAAAAACATGCCCACTTAGTATAGAATTTACATTCGGGCGCTTTTTTAAAATGGTTTTCAATAAGATACCCTATTAATTTTACAATACCCTATTAATTTTACAAAATCCTATGTATTCAATATAGAATTTATATTCTAATACATTTTTCTAGAAAAGTTTTCAATAGAGCTATACACGAACCGAGTTAGCTCGGTTAGCTCGCTCGACTTGACTCGAAAAAGCTCGATTTGACTCGGTTTGAAACTGAGTTCGAGCCGAATAGAGTTGATTTTTTTAACTCGAAAAAATTTCAATCCGAGTTCGAGCTTGCCTGAGCTTGACTCGACTCGACTCAAATCGAACCCCAACTTGAATCAAACTTGGATTGAACCAATTCGGTGACTGGGTTATTTTAATATTGATGTTGCTCAGCAAGCATTTGATGAAATAACTCAACAAAGTGTCAGTTGGTGGCGAGGAAGGTATGGATATGAAACAAATACCCTTGTATCTTAATTTTTATGTTGTCTACTGAGTGTTTAATGAAATACCTAGAAACTGATGTTGCTACTTTACGTTTCGTGAGAAATTAAAGGTGCAATACTCCATTTGTTTGAGAAAATACCGTAGAAGCTCGATCTTAGCTCGAACTAGCCCGAGTTGCTGACCGAATAGATGGATATGAAACAAATACCCTCGTATCTTAATTTTTATGTTGTCTACTAAGTGTTTAATGAAATACCTATAAACTGATGTTGCTACTTTACGTTTCGTGAGAAATTAAAGGTGCAATACTCCATGTGTTTTAGAAAATACCATAGAAGCTCGATCTTAGCTCGAACTAGCCCAAGTTGCTGACCGAATAGAGCTAAACTGGCCAGTCAAGCTCGAGGACCGTGTCAAGCCAAGTTCGAGCTGGGGTCAGCTAGTGGCCAAGCCGAGCCGAGTTGTGCCAAACTCGACTCGATTCAACTCACGTACACCTCTAGTTTTCAATAATGTATCCTTGTGAAAGTTAGGTCTATCATGCAATCAAAAGGTTTAACAACTTATGTGGGCCCTTCTATGATGTTTATGTGAAATCCGCCTTGTCCATGTGTCACTCAATGTTAGGCTTAGGGCCTAAGAATTCAGCCCCATTACTGATTCAAGTGGACCACACAATTGGAAAAAGCATACATGGTAACCTTATCCTCCAAACTGTTTACCCATAACATAGCCTACTTGAATCATGAATTAGGCTAATGTTTGGGCCCCATTTTTAAAATTTTTGGGATGGCATCTAATGGTAAGAGTGAATTTCATGTAATCATCACGGCTCTGCTTGTAAAAATCAATGGTGAATGTCTCTCCCAATTGTTTCCTTTATCTTAGCTTGAATGAATCACAAGTCAGCTTGATTGTTTGGCCTTAGGTCTAACGTGAGATTACAAATCTAATGGTTGAAGTGGATTTCACATACATGTCACATTGGACCCAAAAAAAAAAATTCAAGAGTGTCGTCCCTTTGTCATTTGTTAAAAAAACAAAAAAAACAAAAAAAACAAAAAAAAAAAAAAAAAAAAAAAAACAAAAGAGAGAGAGAGAGAGAGAGAGAGAGAGAGTTAAAAGGGAAATTTACGAGATTCCCACCATTGGTTTTTTACAGGTCCACTATGATGTATATGTGAGATCCACATGAGCCATTATAGTGGTTCGGGTGGGCCACAACAATGGAAATCATTACGAGAGAGATGTCCACCCTTGCTTTTTACAAAGCCCAGTGCAATGATTATATGAAATCTACTCCAATTAGATGTCACACCAAAATTTAGGGCATGGGTCCAAATATCAAACCCATCTATGATTCAAGAGGATCACACTAAAGGAAACATATTGGAGGGTATGGGCATCCATGTCCATTGTGTCCAATCATGTGGTCCATCTGAATCACAGATTGGGCTAATTTTTATTCATTAGCTTAATAATGAGGTGAGCACATGGTTGCCGTGGTGGATTTCACATCAACATCATTGGTGGGGCCCAACTAAACCATTCCCATGGCCAACACATGTTTCATTAAGAAATATAATGAACAATATTTTAATTATATTTAAGATTAAGGTATAACTTATTGAAAACCATTTTTTTTGTTTTTTTTTTCAACATTTTACACCCAAGGCATCGTGGGAGCACCTAAATAATCTCTCTTTTAAAATCCTTATTTTTTTTACCACTCTGATAACTTTTTGAATTTTCTTTGGACGAAAATACCCTGCATTGAGGCTTGTGCCATAAAGGCTTTGTGCTCTCTTTTTTACACCTGATCCTTCTTTTATCCTTATTCTTTGGCTAACTCTTCTTTTACCGCTACACTTGTTTTTCGATTATTCTCTAATAATCTTTTGTGCTTTACAAATACTTTCTTCAGCAAAAACTACTACCTTAGAAAAATAGATTTTAAGCTTATTTAAGAAGAAGATTAGATTCTAATTAACTTATTTTGAAAAAAATATATTGTAAAAATTTTACTTCTAAAAGATGAATTTTTCTTTTTTCTTTAAAAAGTTGTTCACAAGTTAACTTTATAGCTTAGTTTTAAATTAACTTCATAGCTTAGTTTTAAATTAACTTTATAGCTTAGTTTTAAAATGCCAAATGGTGTAGTCCTTTTAAAAGCTCGTCAAATTATCTTTCCAACAAACACAAGATTGTTGTGATCCAACCTATAATGAGAAAATTATGATTATTTTTGTAAGATCTCGTCATGTCGAAATTGAATACAAACGCAATCATAGACTTTGGACCCAATTTTGAAAAGTTTAATAGTATTCAAATGAGATTGTTCTAGTCCTATTTGAAAGCTCATCAAATTATCTTTCCAACGAGCACAAGATTGACCCAATCCAATCTATAATCGGGGAGTCATGACTGTTTTATGGGATCATGTAATGTTATAAATGGGACCAAACGGTTTGCGAAAGCCATCATAAAATTTAGGCTACATTTAAAAAGTCAAATAGTGTCTAAATAAGATGATTCTAATCCCATTTTACCTCAATCCAACATGCTACAAAGGAGTTATGACCATTTTCGTGAGGCATTTAGTTATGAAGGTTGGCTATGTAGTTTGACCTTATTAGTTCGTTCTTGCAAGAGTAAGAGCATAATCCTTCTACTTCTTAAATACCATTCCCCCCACTTAATGGATAAGCATTTGTTACCAATACGATAAATTCACTATTTTATTTATTGACATTATTCTTTCTTCGATGGGGTAAAATAGGAAGAAAAAAAATCTATTCATTCCTATCCTCCCTATAAGAAGACAAGAGAGGTAAATCTTTGTTTGATCTTTTATTAGCATCCTTTTTCCTTGGATTGCGAATACATTCGATCTGGGTATGTTGGCTTAGGAGCTGGGACTAGTGGTTATGGATCTTTACCTAGAACCATCACACGATGCTAAAAATGAATGTGAACATAAGTGTGTACTGAACACGAATACAATACACGCTCACGTTTACGTTCGGAGCGCAAGTATACTTGAATTTAGGCTTTGTACCATTATCATGCGATTCCACTAAAACAATTATTACTCATTTGTTATAAGTTGGATTGGGGCAATCTTTGGCTCATTAGAAAGATAATTCGACAAAGTTTTAAATGCATTTAAAATCATATCATTTGAAAATTATTGACCATGCAAAAATTAGCTCAAAGTCCATGATAGCATTCGTGAACTATTCCATCTCATTTCTAGCATCGCGCGATCATATAAAAATAGTCACAACTCTCTCATTACAAGTTGGATCGGGGTGATCATACGCTCATTAGAAATATAATTCGATGACTTAAAAGGATTTAGAGTCATCTCATTTAGACATAATGTAACCTTTTTAAAATGGGCCCAAAGTCCATAATAGTGTTCGCAAATTATTTGGTCATGTTTCCAACATCGTGTGATACCACAAAAATCATCATAACTCCTTTATTGTTGGTTGGATTGGGGTGATCTCGAGCATATTAGATAGATAATTTGACAAGCTTTCAAATATGACTAAAATCATCTCATTTGAACACTATTTAACCTTCTAAAACTGGGCCCAAAGCTCATGATGTAGTATTCCCAAAGCTCATAATGTCATTGTATTCATTTGAGCAATAAGTATTTTGAGCTTTCAAATAAGATTGGAATCATCTTATTTAAACAACGTTTTACCTTTAAAAATTGGTCCAAAGTCTAACCTGCGAACACATTTTTGAAAAAAAAAAAAAAAAAAAAAAAAAACATCCTTTAAAATCTAGATTTGAGCAATCTTGAGCATAATGGAAAAATAATTTGATGAGCTTTCAAATAAGATTGGAATCATCTTATTTAAACAACGTTTTAACTTTAAAAAATAGGTCCAAAGTCTAACCTGTGAACACATTTTTGAAAAAAAAAAAAAAAAAACATCTTTTAAAAGTGAAATTTTTGCAATATTTTTTTCATCTCGTTTTTTACGAGCAAGTTTAGAATTCATTTTTCTGATGTGATAGTTTTTGCTCGAGAGAATAGTCGAAAAGCTAAAAAGATTGTCAGAGAGTACTCAAAAAACACAAAAAATTGCTAGTGCAGTGGTAAAAAAAAAAAAAAAAACAGTTAGGACGATAAGAGAAGGTCCATATGTAGAAAAATAAAAAAATGTCAAAGTTTACTGCCACAAGATTCAATGCAAGGCATTTTTGTCTAAAGAAAATTCCAAAAAATTGTGAAAGATATTTAAAAAATAAAGATCTTAAAAGGGAAGTTATTTAGGTGATCCCATGATTACTTGGGTGTATATACTTATAATAATAATAATAAAACACCATTTTCTTAAAATGTAGTGGAATGTAAATTATATGTTAAATAGGTTTTTTTTTTTTCTAATTCCCTCGTGCTTTTTAGGCTATGGGAACAGCAGATCAGAGGTCAATCGCGGGACACTTGTGGATGGAGAAGAGCTCGAACACAATCATCATGTGGAGGCGTACCTTATAACAAAATGCAGGATATTCAACTTTCAAACTGGTGAAAAAATTGCCCCATGTTTAATCCAGTTGATCAAGTGCATGAATTTTCTCTAACCCAAAGCCATTGTAACTAAGAAACTTGTGGCGAATTTGGTGCTGCTGCCAACACCACCCCTAGCAGTGATGTGGTGGGCGTTGTGGGCCCACCATGATGTATGTGTTTTATATTCACTCCATTTTTTCAACTCAGGTTAGGACATGAGTAGAAAAATGAAGCAAATCCAAAGTTCAAGTCGACTGCAACATAGACAACAGCTTGATTCAAAACTTTTTTAGCCCCAATAAATATTTAATGGCCGCGTCCACTTGAGCTTAGGATCTGCTTTATTTTTGGGTTTAGGCTGAAAAATGAGCTGACAAAATGGATAAATAATGTAGATATCAAACATATGCATCAAAGTGGGCCCAAAACATCACCACACCACCTTATCCACGTCTGTAACGACCCAAAGCTCTGTAGGGCCCACCGCGATATCCTCGTGATATCCATGTTGGGGGCCTTGCACAAAACCTTAGGATCTAGCCCTCCAGAACAAACCAGAATTATGGATAATAAAGCAATGAAAACAATCAATGCATCAATCACACACCACACAAGAGATTTTTACGTGGAAAACCCTCAAAGAGGTAAAAACCACGGGACCTCGTCCAGATCAACAATCCACTATGAAGTAGAACGTTACAACCTTCTTCACTCACGCAGGAGTAGATAAACAATAAGAGAAATAGAGAAAACGGAGAGATCTAACCGATTACGAGAACATAGAAGCGCTGAGATATAGATTGCACAGTAGAAAACCTCCACGAGCGTAACTTCCTTCTATTTCCTCGCTTCCTCTCTCTCTCACCTTTGATAGCCCTAAACCCTTTAGCAAATCCCTTATAAAGCTTTAGGAAACCCTTTTGTTATTCCTAGAAAACCCTAGGGGACCCCTTTTATAGTTTAGAAAACTTCCATTTCACATCCCAGTTGCGAAAGGACTCAAATCCGCAGTTTCGCGCAAAATCGCGGAACAAACTGCGTAACCTACGACTAGTCCTGGAAATTTCAGGACTGGTCTTAGCCTCCTTCGACTGGTCGAAGCTCACCTACAACTGGTCGAAGCCCACCTTCAACTGGTCGAAGCTCACCTACGACTGGTCGAAGACCACGGAGAAAAATAATCCGAACTCGCTGGACTTTAAGTCGTACCATGACTCGAACCCACGACTGGTCAAACACCAATCCATGACCGGTCAAGCAGGGCTCACGACCGGTCAAAGACGGGTCAAAAAATCCATCAAATCTTTCCCTTTTTGACCCAGGAGGGATCCGTCTTCTTCAAGCCAGTTAGGTTTCTACAAATCTCATACTTGCCCCTGAGCAAAGCTTTGGTCATCATGTCTGACCCATTATCGTCCGTGTGGACCTTCTCAAGCTGTAACACCTTCTGTTCCAAAATATCCCTGATCCAGTGATACCGAACCTCTATGTGCTTCGACTTGGAGTGCTGACTTGGATTTTTGCTCAAGTGTATAGCACTCTGACTATCGCAATAGACCACGTGCTCCTGCTTTAGGCTAAAGTCCTGTAAGAACCTTTTCATCCAAAGCATCTCTTTATATGTCTCTGTGACTGCAATGTATTCGACCTCTGTCGTCGACAATGCTACGACCTTCTGTAGCTTGCTCTGCCAAGAAACTGCTCCCCCTGCAAATGTGAACATGAACCCCGATGTAGACTTCCTAGAGTCTATGTTACCTGTCATATCTACATCTGTGTAACCCTCTAACACAGGTTTCCCATCACCATAGCATAGGCTCAACCTGGATGAGCCTCTTAGATATCGCAGTATCCACTTTACCGCTGCCTAATGCTCTTTGCCAAGATTGGCAAGATGCCGGCTGACAACACCAACCGCATATACTATGTCTGGATGTGTACACACCATAGCATACATTAAACTTCCTACCGCTGATGCGTAGGGTATCTTCTGCATCTCTTCCACCTCTGCCATCGTCTTGAGACACTGTCTGTCGCTCAATCTGAAGTGACCATCTAGTGGAGTACTAACCGGCTTCACTGCATTCATATCGAACCGCTCTAGGACTTTCTCAATATACCACTCTTGTGACAGCCAGAGCTTCCTGCTGCTTCTGTCACGAGTTATCTCCATTCCTAGGTCTGTCTAGCCAAGCTCAAGTCTTTCATTGCAAAAGACTTGCCTAACTCCTGTTTCAGCCTGTCGATCTTCTTGATGTCTTTTTTCATGATGAGCATGTCATCAACGTATAATAGCAGAACTAAGAAATCACCATCTGAGAACTTGCGCGTGAACACACAGTGATCCGACTCCATTCTGTCATACCCATGTTTCACCATAAACGAGTCGAACTTCTTGTACCATTGTCGTGGAGCTTGTTTCAGCCCATACAAGTTCTTCCTCAATCTACACACCATATGCTCCTTGCCCTTGACTTCTGTAAGACCCGTATCCTAGTTCATACTGTTCCGATGAATCCCGCGATCCTTTTCATCGAAGTCCGGCAGTCCGCGATCGATAATCAATGTTGCGCACGACCATAAGTCGTATCCCTTAGATTCAAGTCGGTTTAATCCGAGACCTATATCATTGCGACCGCATCATCGCCACGGTTCCAACGCCGTGACTCGCGCACCGATCCGATACCCAGGTCGGAAGACGTGGGCCGGCGTTTATTTCGAAGAAACGTCGCGCTTTCTCGACCCCAAGAGAATCTCTACACAATGTCAAATCAATCAATCACATCAATTAATCAATCACTTCAATGTCAAGTACACATCACCTTTTTCCACAAGTAAAGCAACCCATGCTTTCTCTCACCAAAGTCAAACCATCTCTCACTTCACCCATCCCTCACCTCACATCACTCACCCATCACACCCATCACCTCTCCTTATCTCTCTCTATCTTTCCATTCACATTTTCCAAGCAACCCCAAAGGAGAAAAAAAAAAGCCCACGTTGGGAGCTCTTCCATGAGAGAAAACAAGCAAGTGTGAGGCCCACCTTTTCCATTCCAAAACCCATCATCCTAGCCATCCATTTTCCATCTCCACCATCAAAGAGGACCATGAGGAGATAAGCTCCCAACATGACCAAGAAGATCAAGTGGTGGGTGCTTTGATAGGATAGATTTCTATGTTTTTATGATGGGCCAAGTGAGGCCACCGATCAATGGTATGGATCTCACTTGGGACACCTAAGATGTGGCCAATGGCCCACTTTGATTACCGTTTGATGTATGATGGAATGCAAGGGACCATAGTCGGGGTCCCTCCATCACACGTGTGTCCCACTTTCCTCTCTCTCTCTCTCTCTCTCTCTCTCTCTCTCTTTCATTTTCTTTTCTTGTGATGTTATGATTGTGTGGCCCACTTGGATGGACCCCACAATAGGGCATGTATTGGATCCAAACCATCTTAGGTGGGGCCCACTTTACATACGTAGTGTAACCACACCAACCTCCATGTGGTGGCCCACCAATGGCCCACCTCGAATGTATGTGTTAAATCCACCATGCCGAGGCGTCACTGGGCCGTCCCCGGACGCTGACGTAAAGGAAAACACAAATGTTGGCTTGATTTTCAAGCCTTGGAAGTGGGCCACTTGTATAAGACCCACCTTGATGTATGTGTTCAATCCACGTCGTCCATCCATTTACCGGCTCATTTTAGGCGTTGCATGCACGCAAAGTGGAGCCGATCCAACTTTTTCGTGGACCATGCCTTAGCTAAATGATGTTCATCGTTTAAAGACACTAAATCTTTCTACACGCCGAAAAACACCCTATATTGGTCTTGATGATGGTATCGGGCTATAAAGCAAAGTGGTTGGGGTGGATTTATTAAAGCGGGCCCCACATGTGAAAAACCTTAAAAATAAGGGATTTAAAAAAAAAAAATAAAACAAATAGGGAGTGTGTCCTCCTGACAGAAGGAGGACGCTGGCGTCTGGCGTCCACTCAAGTAGGGACCCACACGTGCCACTGTGTGGCCCCACCATGATGTTTCCTTTATCATCCAACCTGTTCATCAGGTGGGCCGCTTCTTGAAGTGGGCCCCCTATGAATTTCAGCCACATCCAGATCTCAGGTGGCCCACACAACAAGAAACATCGGTGATTGAACTCTACCATTGAAGCCCTTTTTGAGGCCACAGGAGTTTTGGATCAAGCTAAAATTTGTCTTTACCCTTCATCCAGGCCCGTGTGACCTTATGGATGGATTGGATGGCATATAAGCAACATGGTGGGCCCCACCTGGAGCCCACAGTGATGTATGTGTTTAAATCCCACCGTCCAGGCAGACGGTGGGAGCCCACTATGATATATTTGTTTTATCCCCACCGTCTCCTGGACGGTGGGGGTGCATGTGTATGCATGCGTGTGTGTGCGTGGGTGTGCAAGTGTGTGCATGCGTGTGTGTGCATGCGTGTGTGGGTGTGCATGTGTGTGAATATATATATATATATATATATATATATGGGAAAAGGTACTATGCGCTCGAGCGTAAAGCGGTCGTCCGTGAGGTCGAGCTGGATGGGCCCCACCGTGATGCCTTTCGAATATCAACACCGTCCATCAAATGTACCATTCCATGGTGGGCCTGGACGGCCCAAAATCAAGTCAATCCGTGACTTTATTGGGCCACACCACATACAGAAGTGCAGAGGGGCCGTGCACCATTAAAACATTCATTACCATTTTTGATGGCCCACCCAGATGTGTTTTGCAAATCCAGCCCATCCATTATGTGTATCCCACTTGAATGAGGGTTCCTTCAAGTTTCGTGTTCATGGAAAACTCAGTGGGTCTGTGTCTTTTATATGTTTTTGGCATGTATACTTATGGTTTTAGATGGTGTGGCCCACGATTCACGGATTGACGATTTTAGACGTCCCAGCCCACTATGGAATGTCAGCTCGGTGGATGGTGTTGATGTTCGAAAGGCATCATGGTGGGGCCCACCCAGCTCGACCTCACGGACGACCGCTTTAAGCTCGAGCGCATAGTACCTTTTCCCTATATATATATATATATATATATATATATATATACATGGGGGTGGGCCTTCATGTGGGCCCACACCATGATGCATGTGCTGCATCCACTCTATCCATCCATCTTAAAAGCCCATTTTGAAGCATGGGCTGAAGAATGAGCTGGACCCATTGTTTGGTGGGCCCTACCCTTGATGCATGTGTTACATCCAAACGACCCAACCATTTGGCAAGCTTCTCTTAATGGGCTCAAGATTAAAAATAAGATAGATCTATAGTTCAAGTGGACCCCACCTTAGTATGTGTACGGGCCCATTTTGATTTATTTGTGGCCATCCACTAAGGCTACCTTGGTGTATATATAAAGCCCATGTGATCAGGCCCATTTGATATATATAAGGCCCAAGTTATTAGGCCCACCTTGCCATAATTATGGCCGTTATTGAGGCCCACCTTGATGTGTATTTATGGCCGTTATTGAGGCCCACCTTGATGTGTATTTGTGGTCGTTATTGAGGCCCACCGTCATGTGTATGAGGCCCGTTGTTGAGGCCACTTTGACATATAGGAGAACCACGTTATAAGGCCCATTTTGATGTATTCAAAGGCCCATGGGATATGGCCCATTGCAATGTACATAAGGCCCCTTTGATGCGGCCCACTTGATTTATAAAAAGCCCATATGATGCAGCCCATTTGATGTATCTAAGGCCCATGGGTCGAGGCCGAACAGGATGTCCTTAGTGTCCATTGCAATGAGCAATTCTTCCATAGTGTGTGTAATAATGTTTGATGACAGGTCATACCTTGGGAGCAATGTTGGTTTGACGTCCACATTATAAGAATAATGTTGGTTAAATGTCCGCATTATAACTCTCCCTAGGGTCCATTAGTAGGCTCATACTTGTTGATAGTCCACCACTTTATAACATGCTTAGTGCACTTCCATGATTCATACGCATACGCATCATATGTATGCTTGATATGAGAAATGTTTGATCATAGCATAAGCCGTTGGGCTGAGACATTTACGGGACTCCTTATGGGACGGAGTGCCCCACATAATCGCGTGGTACGCGTGAGATTTCTGCATGATTGTACGGTGTGACTCATGCATCTCGCATATGTGTGACTTGATCACTGCACGCCCTAACAACATCAGGGTCGTGGCCTCCACAGGCACATCGTGGATGGCCGTATCGGATACCGAAAATATATTGTTCTAGCACTGTGAGCACTTAGGATGTCCTTGGGTGAAAGTCCCAGAACCTTTTTGGTACCAGGAGTTGCTCCAACGTCTAGACCGAGTGGATACACAAGCGCCAGAGTGCCGAATACCAGTAGGCCACGTCTCCCACTGTGTCATGGTCGGTTGGAATGGGGTGTGCCTTATCACTTTTGAGTGAGGGGGGCTATAATGGTGAGTTTGACCAGCCTCACAAATGTGTCCGCTATCGACGAGTCGGGCAGGTATTGGCACCAGTGCGGTCGGGCGGATAGTGTGGTCTCTTCCACTTGCTCGACCGTGCGGTAGGGAGGAGGAAGTCGGTGTGAGGTGTATTAGACCCGGTGATATCGAGAGAAAGATACCTTGATATGTATACTTGATAATCGGCACGCTTACTTTGCATCTCGCATATGACATTTGGCTACATAGGCCTCGCATCGCATGGTCTTGGTATGGCCGATAGCATTCATGCCTTGCATTACATAGCTTTGATATAGCTGATAGCATTCATGGACTTACCGCATTTTTCGCATTACTCTGATATTGTACACTTGGCACTCACCTTACACACACCTTCATCACCCTCTAAGCTTTTGTAAGCTTATGCACGATAGATGCGTGCAGGTGGCGTTAGGTTGCAGCAGCGTTGAGCTCGGAGCGTGCAGCAGTCTTCTGGAGCTTTTGGAGTTTTTGTTACTTTCATTATATGGTATTTTCCTTTCGTACACATTGTACTTAAAGTTTTTGATATAGTGGATATGTGGGTTGTTGTTTGTGACTTAATTATGCTTGTGGTTATGCTCCATTACAAAAAAAAAAAAATTCATACTGAAAATCCTCCTTGTAAGATCCCAGGATCGGAACCTGGCGTATGGGCCCTGGGAGCCGAGAATGGGGTACTACGGAGGCTATCGACACCGGATTCAGCGATCGAGAATTTTATGAGCCCGTTTTCCAAGTTTGAGGCGTGACAACTTCAAACCCCTCTGGTTGGTACATGTAGATCTCTTCTTCCAGGTCACCATGGAGAAAGGCAATTTTAATATCTAACTACTCTATCTCCAGATCCATGCTAGCCGCCAACCCAAGCAACACCCGTATGGATGTCATCTTCACCACTGGTGAGAATATCTCCTTGAAGTCTATGTCTTTCCTCTGACCAAACTCTTTCACCACAAGTCTGGCCTTGAACCTTGTCTGTGAATTCTTCTGCTCAATCTTCTTTCTGAACACCCACTTGTTGCTCAAAGCTTTCTTGCCCTTAGGCAATTTCACCATGTCATAGGTGTGGTTCTTATGCAAGGATTTCATCTCCTCTTGCATAGCTTTTAACCACTCCCCCTTATGCTCGTCGGCTAAGGCCTCAGAATAATCTTCTAGCTCTCCCCCATCAGTCAGCATAATGTACTCATGCGGCGAGTACCTCTTGGACGGTTGTTTGTCCCTAGATGACCTCCTCACCTGTGGCTCAACAGGTAGATCAAGTGAGGGCTGCTCCCCTGGTCCATCTTCTGAAGGAACTCTCTTGTCCTCTGCACCTTGTTGTACTCCCCCGTCATCAGGCACCATAGGATGAGTAACCGGATCCATGTCCTCTAGCTCCCTGAACTAGGCTAGTTCTTCTCTAGCTTACCAATGTCTTCTATACACTGATCTTCAAAGAAAATCACATCTCTGCTCCTGACGAGCTTCCTCTCGGTCGGATCCCACAACCCGTAACTGAACTTTTCATCACCGTACCCCAAGAACACACACTGCCTGATCTTCATATCGAGCTTGGACCTTTCGTCCTTTAGTACGTGAACAGATATCCTACATCTAAACACCCTGAGATGACCGTATGATGGATCCTGTCCAGTCCACACTTTCTCAGGTACTTCTCCATTCAATGGGGCTGATGGAGACTTGTTTATCAAATACACCGCTGTGTGCATTGCTTCTCCCCAGAACTTCTTGGCCAATTTCGCATGGGATAACATACATCTGATTCTCTCAACAATGGTGCGATTTATTCGCTCAGCTACACCATTATGCTGGGGGGTCTTGGGAACCGTTTGTTCATGCCGTATACTCAGGGACTTGCAGTACTCATGAAAGTCGCCAATGTATTCACCACCATTGTCAGTGCGGATGCACTTCAATAATCTACATGTCTCTCTCTCGACCATAGCATGAAACAATTTAAACACACCAAAGACCTCGTCCTTGGATTTCAAAGCATAAACCCAAACCCTCCTAGATGCATCATCTATAAAAGTAATAAAATACGGTGCCCCACCTAAGTTTTTTGTCCTTATAGGACCACAAACATCGAATAAACCAAATCTAATGCATGCACTTTATTAACATGAGAAGCAGTTTTAACAAATGAAACTCTATGTTGTTTCCCTGATAAACAATCAAGACAGGTTTTGAGAGGTGTACCTGTCACGTCTGAAAGGAGCCACTTCTTTACTAGTACCTGGAGCCCTTTTTTCACTCACGTGGCCTAGACACCTGTGTCACATGTCAATAGCTGAATTTTTCGCTATGTTCAACCCACCCTTGCACATACTGACACTTGCCTTGTAAAGGGTGCAACACTTCTTTCTCCGCCACGATCAACGAACCCTTGATGAGCTTCCATCGCCCACCAACAAACCGGCTTTCATAGCCATCATCATCCAACCTTTCCGTCGATATCAAGTTGAGGCGAAGGTCTGGGATATGCCTCACATCCCTGAGAACCAATGTGCAGCCCACATCAGTTTTCACACAAATATCACCGATTCCCGTGATTTTTGATACGCCAGAATTTCTCATCTTCACAGTCACATAGTCACCTGACTTGTAGCTTGTGAAGGAGTCTCAGTGTGGAGTCGCATGAAAAGAAGCTCCCGAGTCTATCACCCAGTCGGTGTCCTGACTCGTAGCCGTGAGACATACATCATGATCTGCAGAAAGAATAACTACAACGTCGTCATCTGAAGCGACCGCAGTGGAATCTGATTCATCTTCCTTCCCTTTTCCTTTCTTGTAGTTCTTCTTACCACGACATTCATGCTTGTAGTGGCCCTTCTTGCCACAATTCCAGCATTCAACATCTTTTCTATTACTCGACTTGCCTCTTGATTTATCTCGAGCCTTCCCGCCCTTCCTATTCTTTCATCTCCCCGTTCCTGTGCCACAAGAGCCTCTTGCTGAGTAGACCCCTAAGACTTCCTTCTTGTCTCTTCATTGAAGAGACAGCTAGTCACCTATTTCATGGATATCTTTCCGCCTGGCGCAGAGTTACTTAGAGACACCACCAATGTCTCCCAACTGTCGGGCAATGAACTAAGCAACAGTAAAGCCTACAATTCATCATCTAGGACCATCTTCATAGAGGTGAGTTGGTTCACTATATTGCTGACCTCATTCATGTGCTCGGCCACAGAATCAATATCTTTGAATTTGAGATTCACAAGTCGCCTTATCAAAAAAATCTTATTATCGGCTGTCTTCCTCTCATACAGCCTTTGTAATTTCAGCCATAGGCTAGCGGCTAAGGTTTCCGTGGACACATGATGGAGCACAGAATCATTCAACCATTGTCTAATAAACCCCACCGTCTTTCAGTCCATCTTCTTCCAATCATCATCAGTCATATCCTTGGATTTTGCTGATATGCCTAAAATTGAAAAATATAAGTCCTTGCAATAAAGAAAGTCCTCCATTTTAGCCTTCCATATGGTCCAATTAGAACCATTGAGGCTGATCATCCTTGATGAGCCACCTTCCATAATTCAAAACCGATCCTACCCGTTCAATGAACTTAACTCTGATACCACTTTGTTGGGGGCCTTGCACAAAACCTTAGGATCTAGCCCTCCAAAACAAACCAAAATTATGGATAATAAAGCAATGAAAACAATCAATGCATCAATCACACACCACATAAGAGATTTTTACATGGAAAACCCTCAAAGAGGTAAAAACCACGGGACCTCGTCCAAATCAACAATCCACTATGAAGTAAAGCGTTACAACCTTCTTCACTCACGTAGGAGTGGATAAACAATAAGAGAAATGGAGAAAACGGAGAGATCTAACCGATTACGAGAACATAGAAGCGCTGAGATATAGATTGCACAGTAGAAAACCTCCACGAGCAGAACCTCCCTTCTATAAGCTTCCTCTCTCTCTCTCTCTCACCTTTGATAGCCCTAAACCCTTTAGCAAATCCCTTGTAAAGCTTTAGAAAACCCTCTTGTTATTCCTAGAAAACCCTAGGCAATTCCTTTTATAGTTTAGAAAACTTCCCTTTCGCATCCCAGTTGCGAAAGGACTCAAATCCGCAGTTTCGCCCAAAATCGCGAAACAAACTGCGTAACCTACGACTAGTCTTGGAAATTTCAGGACTGGTCTTAGCCTCCTTTGACTGGTCGAAGCTCACCTACTACTGGTCGAAGCCCACCTTCGACTGGTCGAAGCTCACCTACGACTGGTCGAAGACCATGGAGAAAAATAGTCCGAACTCGCTGGACTTTGAGTTGTACCACGACTCGAATCCACGACTGGTCGAACACTAGTCCACGATCGGTCGAGCAGAGCTCACGACGGGTCGAAGACGGGTCAAAAAAACCCATCAATCCACTCAGGTAGTCAATTTCTCCTACTTAGATTGGGTACTACCCCATCCCTAGCTATGAACAGACAGGGGCTCTTAGGGGCCACCGAAATGTGGGTTTTATTCACACCGGTGTCTATTTTTTTCGTATCATTTTAGCATAAAAGACTAAAAACCAAACAGTTCCAAGGCTCAAGTGGACCACAGAGTGGGAATTAGGCATCGACCATTGAAAATTTTTTGAGGGCTTCCGAAGTTTTGGATCAAGCTGATATTTATGTTTTACGTTCATCCAGGTCTATGTGACCCTATGAACAAGTTGGATGGCCATAAACCATCCAGTGGGCCCTAGGAAGGTTTCAACAAAGTGTTTCATTATCACCTCTGCTTCCTGTGGTGTGGTCCACTTGAGCTTTGGTCTGCCCTCACTTTTGGGCTTGTATCGTAAAATGATAGGGAAAAATGGATGAACGTTGTGGATAAAACCCATGTATCATGATGGCCCCTCAGAGTCCCCGTCCATTTCTAGCTACGGACAGGTGATGTAGTACCCAATCTACGTCCCAATTCTCCCGCTCCTGTTAGGACAACTCAGGTAGGCCACCGCAGAGAAAGCATTGGGATGGAAATGGATAATATATATTGAGACTTTCGTCGGGCTCAACCGTGGTGTTGAAATGACATCCAACCCGTTCAAAAGGCCGTTCCCACCAAAATTAAGAAAAAAACACAAATATCGGCCTAATCCAAAACTGCTAGGGCCTCAAGAAGGTTTCAACGGCGGACATTCAACTCAACTTTTTATTGTGGTGTGACCCACTTGAGTTTTAAATTTGCCTTTTTTTTTTATCTCACGTCTCCAGTAGGGCTGAAAGTTGCACGGGTTCAACCCGACCGACCATGACCGACCCGACTTTGGGTTGGGTGTGGGCAGGATATATCGGGTTTGGTTTGGGGATTGGGCTATACAAACACCAACCCAATAAAACTTGGGTTGGGCTTGGGCTGAGGTCTCAGGTTGCCTGACCCAACTCGAACCCGATTGATATATAATTGAGTGTGAATCGTCTATATATGTTAAAGGAATGGGAAACTCCAATGCCGACGGATCTCATTAGTCCACGTTATTTATTTCCGATGACTCAAGCTAGCAAGAAATGCTGGATCTCTCTCTCAAATAGATTGCATTCTACACAACACGACTTTTAAAGGAGTAGATGTCCTATATTTTAGCTTTTTTATTTAGAAAAAATGAAGTTTTTTATGATATATAATTACATATATAATTAACAAAATCATAGGTACAAAAAACAAAACATGTATTGAAATATAATATAATAATGTAATCACAAAAATATTAGCATGTATCCACCCGACCAACCCAACCGAGCCTGCTTGGGTTGGGCTTGGGTTGAGAATTCTCAACTTGAGGTTGGGTTGAGTTGGGTTAGGGTTGAAGTATAGGAACCTTGGGTTGGGCTAGGATTGAGTACCAACCTGACCCAACCGGCCTGACTTTCAGCCCTAGTCTCCAGCAGAGGCTCCTTTTGGCAACCTCCGATTTCTTGGCAATTTTCAGGCCATCATGGAAAAGACTCGATCTTGGGTTCAACAAAAGGGGCCCATCATCCCGTGCCCCATTTACTGTCTCTTGCAATCAGGAAGACATGGCTGATGCTGAGAAAGAATAGGGTACGTAACTCCCTTGTGGGCTATTTTATGGGGAATAAACGGTACTTTCTCACTGTTAAAGCAGCTCTTGAGAACACTTTGAAATCTAAACATGGGTTCCATTTCCATACTATGGAGGAAGGGTTTTATTTCTTTAAATTTAAAGACTTTGATGGAAAGCCAAGAGGTCCTTCAGCAAAGACTCTGGTTTGTTAGCGAACATCTGCTTGTACTGAAAAGGTGGTCGCCCAAACTCTCCCTCCAAAAGGAAGAGTTGAACTCTGTACTGATATTGATCAAAATTTTAAATTCAAAACTTTAGTTTCGGATCAAAATCAGTTCCAAGTAAAATTGCAAGCGCCATTGGTTAATTAGCCCCTTTTTCATGGACAAACCAGCCACTAGTGGATCTAAGTTAGCCTTTGCTAGAATTTGTGTTGAAACAGGGGTTGATCCTTTCCTCGTGGATTCAATTGATATCATGAATCATGATACTAACATTACCCAAAATTTTGAATAGCGTGGAAACTATTCCCATGAAAGACTCACTCCACCTTCAACCACTCTGGAAAATCTTGCCCTCGGATGGTCACCTCATCGGTTGCTAGCACCCAGCCCAACTCAAATGCTCTCACCCAAGATGCTCTTTAAAAAAAAAAAAAAAAATTGGGTGGAAAAATCTTCTATCACTAAGGCATAATATATGGCTGCCATAAAAGGTGTGAGAGAAGATTTGCGATTAAAAGGCTTATCAGTAAACTTGCTTTAGAACAAGAGAAGATCCATATCTATTGTGATAACCAAAGTATCTTTCATTTGCTAAGAATCAAATCTACCATACAAGGTCTAAACATGTAAATGTTTAATATCATTCTATTTGAAAGGTTATTTTTGAAAGTCCAATGTCATTACAAAATATTTACACCACCAACAATATAGGATATGTTAATGAAGCCCGTTACAAAAAAAATGTTTGTTTGGTGTAGAAATTATTTGGGTCTTAGTGTTACCTAGCAATTGATGATGTTTAAATAATTGTTACTCTTTAAGTTTTTTTTTTTTAATTGGCATTATTAAAGAAATTAATCTTTAAGTGAGAGGATGCTCTGATGTCCTTTATACTATATAGGGTAGTGAAGTTTAATTTCTATAAGCTCTTCTTAAGTGCTCTCCTATGGTGTTATTTTTATAGAAGGGGACATGTAGAAGGCGAGACCAATTTCTAGAAGTGTTCTAGGTAAGAGATTTTTTGTGCAAAAAAGGATGGGAGTAAAAGGTAAGCTTTATAATTTTTAATTTAGGAAAGAAGAAAACTCTATTTTATTGTCCCATGAATGTAAACATATTGCCAAATATCATAAATCCGTGTTTATTGTCTTTTAATCTTGTCTTGGCCTTTTTAATTTTTTGTCTGGAATCTCTCTTCTTCTTTTTTGTCGTTTTGTGTTTTATGTGCTGGCATCAAACCTTTACAGACCTAGCTAAACATGATTTTAAGCAACGCCCAGGGCCAATAGTGATAGACTCAGTATGGGAAACGGATTGGCTACTCCCCCTGCCACCAGCCAATGGCCGGTGGTCGGTGCTCTATGGGCCCCATCATTATGTATGGGTTTCATCCATGCCATCCATCTATTTTTTCAGATCATTTTATGGTATGAGCCCAAAAATGAGGTATATCCCAGTCTCAAGTTGACCACATTACAGGAAAGAGTGTTGAATGAGCATCTACCATTAAAAACCTTTTGGGGGCCATAAAAGTTTTGGATCAAGCTAATCTTTGTTTTTTCCCTTCATCTGGGCCTGTATGACCTAATCAACAGATTTGATGTCGAATAAACAGTACAGTGGGCCTTAGGAGGATTTTAATGGTGGATATCCAATCAATATTGTTTTCCTGTGGTGTGGTCCACCTGAGATTTATATCCCTCTTACTTTTGGGATCAATCCTAAAATGATATGTAAAAATGGATTAACAGAATGGATGAAACACAAACATCATGGTGGGGCCCACAGAGCACCGACCATCAGCCAGCGGGCTGGTGGCAGGGGTAGTGGCCAATCCGTTTCCCTCATCATGTGAAGATTAGACCCATGATCACCCGTCAGGCCTATGCTCGAGCGCACTTCTAGCATGCTCGCCAAGTCTCAACATCTGAGACCAGGTAGACTCCTGAAACCACGCACGTACTTCCTGTCACACGTGCACAGAACTCGATCCCGTAAGTATACATGTGCGCACCACGAAATGGCGCGACTGATGATTCCAAGCGCACCTGCGACAGGAATGCACAGGTTGTTTGCGTCGGGCGCGGATTAGCTACTGACAGGTTGAGTAGCGAGACTCGCGACTGAAGTGACGTCAGCAAGTTTCGTGGGCCCACCATGATGTATGTTTTGTATCCACACCGTCCATCCATTCGGAGAGAACATTTTATGACATGAGCCAAAGAATGACTAAGATTCAGAGCTCTATTGGACCCCACCACAAAAGCAGTATAGAGAGTGACGCCCACCATTAAAAACTTCTAAGGGCCACAAAAGTTTTCGATCAAGCTGATATATTTTTTTTGCCCTTTTATAATGTCTTCTTTTAACTTATTAACGGGTTGGATCTCAAATAAACATCACGGTGGGCCTTAGGAAGGTTTCAACGGTGGATGTCACTTTCTCCTCTGTTTTCTGTAGTGGGGCCATAACAGATTTTTATCTGCCTCATTATTTGACTCATGTCCTATAATGATCTCTCCAAATGGATGGACCGTGTGGATATAACACATTCATCATGGTGGGACCCACGTAACTTGGTGACGTCACTTGAGTAGCGATCTTGCGACTCAACCTGTCAGTAGCTAATCGGCGTCCGCTTGCGTTTGGCGTGTTACAAGCGTATCTCACACGCATCCTTCGTCGTGCGAATGCTCTATCACTTTCAAACACATGTCCAGAAACAGAAGTAAATAAAATTAAGAACAACAAGAACAAAAACCGTATAAGTACGGCTCCGCCTCCGCAATACGCATACGTCTTTATCGCGTGAAAGCGTACACGGCCGTAGAAATATACGCCAAGATAGACGTAGTGACGAGAGTGACGAGCGCTGCGACCGCGTGCACCGCAGCTTTGCTACCGCACGACAGCATCCCCAACCTTATCTGAATCACATTCACCAATGACAGCATCATGAAGAGGCATCCCATCACGGACCCGACCGCAGATCCGAGCATCCCAAACCTCAGCATCGTCAGATTGATGTGGGCCCGAAACGCCTCGTTCACATCCTTGCTGTTCAGCAGATTGATGGCTAATTTCAGGCCCTGGGCTACCAGGCTCGAGAAGAGGAAGAAGCTGAAGGAGACGACCTCGAAGAGGAGGAGCTTCTCCGCCACGTCAGGCCCCGCATCGCAGACGGTCTTGTTCTCGAGGCTTTTCTGGCCGGGAGTTGTCAGCGTAAGGCCCACGAAGACGGCGATCGTGAAGAGGGAATTGACGTTCACCAGACCGTCCAAAGCAGTGACGTGGACACGCGTCGTCACTCCGAAGGAGTCCTTTCGGAAGCGTCCAGATCTGAAAAAAAAAAAAAAAAAAAAAAAAAAAAATCTATTATCAGAGAGAGAGAAGAGGAAATGCTTACAGAGATGAGAGGGGAAATGTGGTACTTACTCTCCTTCCATGGCCTTGAATGAACGGCTTTGATTTGTTACGATGGAGGAAAGAGGGCAAAAGGAAGAAGCTTAATGGGAAAGGTGAGAATGGAAGGTGGGATTAAAAGGAGTATTCGGTTTATGGAAGTTCCTTCGTTTAAAATGTATTTGGGTAGCTCATGACTGTACACGTGGCTAATTTTTCTGGTGATCGGGCTTTTAATCTGGTGGGCCACCTTGTGGATGTGCGATATAGTCTGAAAAGATAAATGATTGGCTGAATATGACCATCTTCGTATTGTGAGTTTTGTTGGTTGAATTTGGACCGTTGAATAACCGCAGATTTGAGCCAGTGATCGGATGTGTCCCATAGTCCAATCACCATGATTCATAGGAGATTCTGTACGTCCATGTGGTGGTGGACCACCAGAACGATGATCAGACATCTTAGCCGTGTGTATGTTGACATGAGGAAGGAGCTGCATACGACTTCCAACGCTCCCACCTGTATGCTACCATTCTCTCGGTTTTGCTTTTTGCTTTCTGAGTGGGAACTTTTGCTATTCGAGAGAAATGGTAAGGCGACTGGCGAGGGAAGTAGAGAGGTGAGTCGCGGGGCACTTGTGGATGGGGGGCACGTGGAAGAGATCGGGCACGTTCATCATGTGGGGGCGTACCTGATAACAACGTGGAGGGAAAAGTGCCCAATGTTAAAGCCAGTTTAAGCCAGTTGGTCAAGGACGTGAATTTGCTGTGAACCCGGAGCGCAACTTGGCTGCGACCTGGCACCAGCAATGCAGGTGATACCCTGACCGTAGGCCCACCTCGATGTATTCGTTGCTCGTTTTTCCAACTTATTTTAAGGATAGGCTTCCAAAAATTAAACAGATTATGTACCATAACACACAAAACATTGGTCATTAAAAACTTTCTAGTGTCCACTGTATTGTTTATTGACCATCCAAACAATTGATAAGATCACATAGAATGAAAGTAGAAAACAAATATCAGATTGATAAAAAAAAAAAAAAAAAAACTTTTGTTGCCCACAAAAGGCTTTTAATGGTCAATAACACTGTTTCCTGTGGTATGGTCGGGCTGAAATTTTTATCTGCTTCAATTTTGGAACCATGGCCTAAAATAAGTTGAAAAAAAAAATATTAGCAGTGTGGATATAAAATGCATGCATCAAGATGAGCCTCGGTGTGGATATAAAATGCATGCATCAAGATAAGCCTCTACAGTCAGCGTCTCACCTGCATAGCTGGTTCCGGGTCGCAGCAAAGTCGCGCTCATGAACCAGAGCCGGTGTAACCAAAAACTCCGTACGACAGGAACGTAGATTGCACACTGAAACTGCCATTAACGGCTCGCTACTGAAAGGTACCATGTCGCTCCCACCGTGTTTTATCCACGTCATTTATTATTTTTTTAATATAATTTTGGGGCATGAGCCCAAAAATAAGCAGATCCAAACCTCAGGTGTACCAAACGACTGAAAACAGTGGTGATTGAACGACAGCCATTAAAAACTTTCTAGGGCCACGAAAGCTTTGGATCAAGCTGATACTTTTGTTTTCCTTCATCCAGGCCTATGTGCCTTTAATCAACAGTGTGGATGGCAAATAAACATTACAAGAAAACACAGACGTCATAGATGGTGCGCAATCTTGCCTACTGACCTGAGCTCTCATGCTCATGAACTCATATATTATACGTGAAGAATGCATGTAGAAAAGTTTAAACCGTGCAAATCTTGGGGCCCACTACGCAAGATCAATTATTGATCGATGCTAGCCTCTGATTACTAGACCTTTTTCTTTCTTTGATCCAGGCCTCACCCAAGATGGAGCAGCCCTTACCGTAGGACCTACCTTGATGTATATATCATGTATCCATGCTGTTCATCCGTTTTTTCATATCATTTTAGGGCATTATCTAAAAAAAATTAAAGTAGATCCAATTATCAGGTAGACCATATCATAAGAAACGGTAGTGATTGACCATCAATGGACCACAAAAGTTTTAGACTAAGCTGATATTTGTTTGTTCCTTCCTTTAGGCTTACGTGACCTTACCAACAGATTAGCGGGAAAATAAACGCTACTGAAGCATTAAAGTGCACCCTAAGAGGTTTTTAATTGTAGGATGGTCAATCATCACTGTTTCTTATGCTTTGGTCCACCTGATTATTGGATCTGCTTCATTTTTAGAATAATGTCCGAAAATGATCTTGGAAAAACAGATAGACAGCGTGGATATATAATACATACATCAAGGTTGGCCCCACGGTTTGGGTTGCACCGTGTTGGGTTAGGCCGGAGTCTCACATAATCCGCTCTCCTAACCCTGCCCCACTCGTTCAACTGAAAGCAATTGAAAATCACGTGACTCGTGCTGCTCTAAAGTGGCACGCGCGCAGAGATCCGTGCCTTGCGTGGAACCAGGGCAAAAATACGGCTGGTGCCTAGTGGGTGACACTGACATGTGTACTACTTGCGGACGAAGAAAGGGAAGCGGGTTGGCTGGTGTACCTCACACCAGCTGTATAGCTGCTGGAGGTGCGTGTCGTGCGTAGACGAGCATTGACGTTCCTCGAGCTCCGAGTTGTATGAACGGTT
This sequence comes from Magnolia changhungtana, assembly GCA_030180095.1. NCBI lineage: Eukaryota > Viridiplantae > Streptophyta > Magnoliopsida > Magnoliales > Magnoliaceae > Magnolia > Magnolia changhungtana. Next base: position 4,030,360 of record JASAUF010000421.1, read on the forward strand.
CAAAGGAGATCAAAGTTACGTGTATTTATTATATATATATATATATAGTTTATCTATTTTTAGCTATCATTTTAAAGCATTATCCAAAGAATGAATTATATCTAAAGTTCATCTGTGCCACATCATAAATAGCGGTGGAGATTTTCACTGTTAAAAAATTTTTAGGGCTTACCATAACGTTTATTTTACCTCCAATTTATTTATAAGGTAACCGTAGCCCCGAAAAGGCTTTCAATGGTAAATATTCAATCTCTCACTAGTTTTGCAGTGTGGTTCAGTTGATAGTTAAATCTATCTTATTTTTTGTCTCCAGCCTTAAAAAGAGCTCACCAAATGGATGGACGGTTTAGATATAACACATACCTCATGATCAGACCCACAAAACTTGCTGACATCAGCAGCTATATAAGTGGTGTGAGGTACACTAGCCAGTCCGCTTCCGGAAGGAAGGGAAACGATTGGCTACTCTCCTGACACCAGCCAATGGCTGGTGGTCAGTGCTCTATGGGCCCGAACATGATGTGTGTTCCATCCATACAGTCCTGTCTATTTTTCCAGATCATTTTATAGTATGAGACAAAAAAATGAGGTATATCACAATCTTAAGTCGACCACATTATAAGAAAAAGTGTTGAATAAGTGACTGGCCATTAAAAACCTTTTAGGGCCATAAAAGTTTTGGATCAAGCTTATATTTTACCTTCATCTGGGCTTGTATGACCTAATCAATAGATTGGATGTGAAATAAACAGTACATTAGGCCTCAGGAGGATTTTAATGGTGGATATCCAATCACTTTTGTTTTCCTATGGTGTGGTCCACCTGAGATTTATATCCCACTCATCTTTCAGATCAAGCCCTAAAATGATCCATGAAACACATACATCATGGTGGGGCCCACAGATCACCGACCACCAGCCACGGGGCTTGTGGCAGGGGGAGTAGCCAATCCGTTTCCCGAAGAAAGGGGACGTGACTTCGGTGGGTCGCCGGGTCCGCCTAGATCATATCCCTGACTGTTGGGCCCACCTTGATGAATTTTCCTTACATCCATGCCGTCAGTTCGTTTTTACAAATCATTTAAAGCCATGATACCAAAGTTTAAGCAGATTCAAATATCAGGTAGACCATACCAGTGGAAACAGTGGTGATTGAATGCTCATTAAAAACTTACTGGGAGCCACCAGAATGTTTATTTGCTATCAATAAGTTCATCGATGAAGTAAGAACACCAATATCAGCTTCATTCAAAATTACGGCTCACGGAAAGTTTTTAATGGTCACTACCACTATTTCCTCTGATGTGGTCCACCTTAGATTTTTATCTACTTCATTTTTTGGATCATGGCCTAAAATGAGCTTTCAAAAAGGATGTACAACGTGGATGTAAGTAACATACATTAAGCTGGGCCCCACAGTAGAGATTCACCGAAGCCCTGCAGGGAGTTATTTAATATACTCTAGCAGTGTATGATGCTCGGGACGCAAGTAACAATAAATTATGCAAACCTAAACTAAACCCGCTAATTCATGGGACACTTTTAAGCATAAGGCATTATAATATTTGACATCCTTAAAAGCCATAAGAAAAAAAAAACAGAAAACTACGCGTTACAGCAACATGTGTTACCGACTATTCCAGAGGATCGTATAACATGGAGAACTATATTTTCAGGTACAAGTGAATTATTCTCAATAGGCCGTAAAATACGTAGGGATTATAACCATTGAAATTTCAGACTTCCCAACACTCTTGATGCACTCTTGATGCATATTGCTGATCACTACGTAAAAGGTAGTACTTAGATGTCTCATAAATTTGTAAAATGCGCATGAATAAATTACATTGGTTTTTCCAACCCTCGTCGGACATTTGAGTTATTCTTTTATTAGATGAATTTTTTCAACAATAATACTTCCATTGGATAAATCAGGCCATGTCTATATCTAACTTAAAAAGTGAGATGTCCACTCGCTTTGATGTTTAGTTGCACGCATCCTCTAAAAAAGAGAGACATATGTAGACACCTGATCCAAAATAAGATTGAACTACTACTTGGCTTTTAGTTGGGTTTCGATAAAGATATCTCTAAGATTCAAAGCCCATTGAAAAACCATGTAACTGCCAGGAGCCTTACACAAAACCTTAGGATATAGCCTCTCAAAACAAACCAGAATTATAGGATAATAAATCAAAGCATAAACCACACCACACAAGAGATTTTTACGTGGAAAATCCTCAAATAGGTAAAAACCATGGGACCTTGTCCAGATCAACAATCCACTATGAAGTAGAACGTTACAACCTTCTTCACTCATGCAGAAGTAGATAAACAATAAGAGAATAAAAGAAAAACGGAGAGATCTCATCGATCACAAGGACGTAGAAGCGTTGAGATGTTGATTGCACAGTAGATTACCTCCACGAGTATAACCTCCCTTCTATAAGCTTCATCTCTCTCTCTTTCTCTCTCTCTCACACCTTTGATAGCCCTAAACCCTTTAGCAAACCCTTGCAAAGCTTTAGGAAACCCTCTTGCATTCCCTAGAAAAGCCCTAGGCACCCCTATTTATAGTTTAGAAAACTTCCTTCCGCACCCTGTCGCGAAAGGCCTCATATTTTCGCAGTCCACACAAGATCCAGACTCAAATCTGCGTAAGCTCGACTGGTCAAGCCGAGTCCCCAACCAGTCGAGCAGCCCACTCGACCGGTCGAGCACCTCTCTCGACTGGTCGAGCACCTCTAAGAAAATACATCAATTAGTCGCTGGACTTTGAGTCGAGCTCCACCCATGACTAGTCGAGCAGTGCGGTGAACTACTCCGAATTTTCAACCCGTTGCACTGTCTCTCCCCTGAACTGAGGAGGAAAACTCCATCAAATCTCCCCCTTTTCGAATCAGGAGAAATTCACCTTCTTCAAGCCAGCCTGGTTTCTACAAACCTCAAACTTGCCCTTGAGCAAAGCCTTGGTCATCATGTTTGACCCATTATCATCCATGTAGACCTTCTCAAGCTGTAACACCTTCTGTTCCAAGGTATCCCTGATCTAGTGATACCGAATCTCTATGTGCTTCGACTTGCAGTGCTGACTTGGATTTTTGCTCAAGTGTATAATACTTTGACTATCGCAATAGACCACGTGCTACTCCTGCTTCAGGTTAAGTTCTTATAAGAACCTCTTCATCCAAAACATCTCTTTACATGCTTCTATGACTGTAATGTACTCGACCTCTGTCATCGACAATGTTACGACCTTCTGTAGCTTGCTCCGCCAAGAAACCGCTCCCCCTGCAAACGTGAACATGAACCCCGATGTGGACTTCCTGGAGTCTATGTCGTCTGTCATATCTGCATCTGTGTAGCCCTCTAACATAGGTTTTCCGTCACCAGAGCATAGGCTCAACCTAAATGAACCTCTTAGATACCGCAGTATCCATTTCACCGCTACACAATGTTCTTTGCCAAGATTGGTAAGATACCAGCTGACAACACCAACCGCATATGCTATGTTTGGGCGTGTACACACCATAACATACATCAAACTTCCTACAGCTGACGCGTAGGGCATCTTCTGCATCTCTTCCACCTCTGCCTTCGTCTTGGGACACTGTCTGTCGCTCAATCTGAAGGGACCATCCAGTGGAGTACTGACCGGCTTTGCTACATTCATATTGAACCGCTCTAGGACTTTCTCAATATACCGCTCCTGTGACAGCCAAAGCTTTCTGCTGCTTGTGTTAGAGGTTATCTTCATTCTTAGGATCTGTTTAGCCGGCCCCAAGTCTTTCATTGCAAACGACTTGCCCAACTCCTATTTCAGCTGTCAATCTTCTTAATGTCTTTTCCCATGATGAGCATGTCATCAACGTATAATAATATAACTAAGAAATCACCATTTGAGAACTTGCGCGTGAACACACAGTGGTCTGACTCTGTTCTATTATACCCATGCTTTAAATAAATAATTCGAACTTCTTATACCATTGTCGTTGAGCTTATTTCAGGCCATACAAGCTCTTCCTCAACCTACACATCATATATTTTTTGCCCTTGACTTCGAACCCCTCTAGTTGGTGCATGTAGATCTCTTATTCCAGGTCACCATGGAGAAAGGCAATTTTAACATTTCACTGCTCTATCTCCAGATCCATGATAGCCGCCAACCCCAGCAACACCCGTATGATGTCATCTTCACCACTGGTGAGAATATCTCCTCGAAGTATATGCCTTTCCTCTGAGCAAATCCTTTCACCACAAGTCTAGCCTTAAACCTCTTCTGTGAATTCTTCCGCTCAACCTTCTTTCTAAACACCCACTTGTTGCTCAAAGCTTTCTTGTCCTTAAGCAATTTCACCATATTATAGGTGTGGTTCTTATGCAAGAATTTCATCTCCTCTTGCATAGCTTTCAACCACTCTCCCTTAGGCTTGTCGACTAGGGCCTCAGAATAATCTTTTGGCTCTCCCCATCAGTGGGCATAATATACTCATGCGGCGAGTACCTTTTGGACGACTGTTTGTCCCTAAATGGCCTCCTCACCTATGGCTCGACAGGTGGATCAAGTGGGGGTTGCTCCCCTGGTCCATCTTTTGAAGGAACTCCCTCATCCTCTGCACCTTACTGTATGTTCACTCCCCAAGTATAGGGTTGTGATGTAGTAATAAACTCGGTAAGACCGAGGTCGAATCCACAGGGACTGAAACCTGTATGTAATCTGAAACCAACTGGAACTAGAACTAGAATGAGATGAAATCTAAATTGAGTTGTAATTTGAGGAATAATGGTGAAATATTAATCTAAACTTAAAGAATTCAGAAATAGGAAACTAGGGATTCAGAGGATCCACTTGTAGAAATCAGAGAGATCTTATGCCTGCATCAAGAAATCAACTGGACTTAGAGTCTCATCTTCATCCAGTTGAAGAATGTAACCATGGAAATCAACCTGAACTTACTTGATATAGTTTCAAAGAGATGAAAGGTATATGAATTAGAGTGGATTCCATCACCAAGTCATGCCCAGGAGACAAAACAAACAACAGAATTAAACTAATTACCAACCAGTCAATAATGCATGAAGGTTAGAAAGGGTACCGTCATCCGACCATGCCCAGGAGACGATGATGAACAACAGGGCTTCCTGACGTCATAAACATAAAGGAATAGGAACATACTCAAAGCTATCGCAGAACTATTGTAATTTTAGTCACAACAGACCATTAAAAACTAAAAACATTCCCATAAACTAAAATCAACATCAGTTTAGTCTTCAACAAAAGGCACAAGCAACCGCTCTTCCCATCATACTACAAGCTTCACCTCTTAGCCCTAGCTAAAAGGTTTAACCACACATGGTGGTGATGAGGCTAAAATCCCTTAGAAAAAGAAAGCGTAAAAGCAAAAAAAATAAGATAAAATAAAATACTTTCCCTGTCTCTCTCTCCCTGTCTCCCGTCCACCAAAACGACTTCTTTCCTTCTTTTTTTTTCACTCTCTGTTCTTGTTCTTCTTATAAGCTGATAGAGGGCTGGTTGGATGGTGCGTATAGTGGAGAAGGTCCGTGAATAGCTGTTTACGTAGTTGTGGCATGCGCAACGAAAAGCTTCCGTTTTCTTTCGCAGCAGAACTGTGAGACCGGGTTTGGGTGAGATTTGGACCAGCCTGTAATCACTTCTGGGTGTTCTGTCATCATGGGAACGATCTAAAATTCCCTCCCAATAGGTTGAACGGCGCAGATCTTTCAACCGATCACTGCAACGATCATGCAACGGGCCATAAACGCCGAACTTTTCGTTGTGCGTAAACAGGGTAGCGGACGGTTCGACACTGGACTCCCGGTGGGACCTTTAATCAACTTCTAATGAGGAATCTACGCCGTCCATCTGATTCAGTTTGAAAAACCATTTAGAATTGACTGGTTTTGGCTCAGATTCAGTGTAGTCCACGTGATTTCCTGATCTGCCGTCCGTCCTGCATTTGGACAGTTGATTATCGATCTATGCCATCTTTTTAAAATTTCTCCACTGGGTCCTAGTAATAGGGACCGTGGGATTTTAACTGACGGTCCGGATTGGGCTGATTCATCCAGATGGTGGTCATCTTCAAAAACCCAGCCGTCCGTTTCCGGAACAGAGCCTGCTGCGGGAGGGAGTTTGCGGTCAAACATAATTTGAGCGCAAGTCTTAGTTCAGTGCACCGCGCATGCACGGTCGGTGGTGTACTCTGACATGTAAAGTGGGCCTCACATTAATGTATATGTGAAATCCACACCATCTATTCATTTTATCACTCAATTTAAGGGGCCCAATGTTGAAGCATATCCAGACCCCAGGTGGACCCCAATTTAAATGTTTAGAGGCTGATCTGTCTGTTGAGGTACTTCCACAGGTGTTCAATGGCTGAAAATTGACGTGTACGGTTAATTTGTGGTCCTCAAGCGATGTATGAAATTTGGAGCCGATCCGATGGTGGGAACTCCGTAATCTTGCATTCTGACTGACTTTCGGGCCTCTTTAACGTGAACGGCCTGATTTCCTCGAATCTCTGACGTGAAAATCTACCAATCTTGGTCCCTTGGAGTCCGTTTCTAGCTCTGGTGACTTCGGAACGTCAAGTCCATGCTTTTAATACTCTTCTTCAATCCACGCTCATAATTGCATTTTGCAACAAAACACCATTAACATATGACATTAAGCACTATCATGTACTAATCGGGGTCTAATATGCAATATTCGACCCTCAACACAACCCCCAACCAGCATTTTGCTAGTCCCGAGCAAAGTATGCGAAAAATAAGTTGAGAGTTATTGGACCATTTCTACGAATTCGAGTGAATTTCGAAAACAATTCAGATATCAGAATTCTAAGATTCATGAATGTTAATTATTAACTTCTCCTGGCCTTAAGCGCATGGTAGACTTCACAATTAGGATCAAAGTATTAATCCATCAATTAGCAAAAATTTTAAACATTGAGTTCCATGCATGTATAGTGCAATCTCAGCTTATCACTTTCCGATGCACTTCTTCCTTTCATGATATCATTGGTAACAAATAAAGGAATGCATGACAACCAAAACCTACACCGAAACCTGCCTCATGGATCAACCTTTGATTTTTCCGTTAAACGTAATGCTAGTGCAAGGACTCAAATCCTTACCTATAGGGAGCAAACCTATGGTGAAGATCAGTCGCCTCATTTTTCAAATGTCCACCATGGAAAATCGTTTCTGCACCTATAGGGAGTAAACCCATGGTGAAGTTCGTACGCCCAACCCTTTCCGCAGGCAGCTATCTTGTAGCTGGGTATTTTCTTTTTCTTTCATTCTTCTTATTGAACAGAATGGACAATTTCCCCAGGTTGGTTCTTTTCGTGCTTAGAGAATACCATGTTACCCTTTAATATCGAACTGAAACCGTGATGTGTAAGTTGGGTGTGCCATGTGAAATCATAACTCAATCATTGTTTAAAGCTTCTAATCATGGATTAACAGTTCAAACTTCACTGTGGAATCTATCAGATAACTGAATCCAAGAGTCATCAATTACCAACGTCATGCATCCTGTAAGTCCATATCTAAGATGGCCGTCAAAATCACTTCGAATTCACAGAAATTTCAAAAGAAATTAAAAATTTTCACAATTTTTGCTCAAGACCAAGAAAACACTGATTAGGAAACCTAATCTCCCACCCCCAACTTAAAATTTACATTATCCTTAATGTAAAAGATGTAAGCATGCCATGCACATGGGACAATGAAAGTAAAAGAGAAGAGATGGAAAGATATTACCTGGACGAAAGAATCAAGAGGCTTTCCAAAGATATCAGTGTAAGAGCGGGTCAGCACAAGAGAGAAACCACAAAAGCAAACTATACCACTTTCACAGGTGTTCTCGATTGCATTTAGCGTATGCAACAAGCCTTTAAACCCCTAGGTTGCCCCTAATGGACGAGTTGTAGTCTCATGAGGGTTTGCAGTAATGTTACCCACAAACATTGAACTAACTAACTAGGAAAATGAAATGGAATGAAAAGCTGGGTTGCCTCCCAGGAGCGCTAAGTTTACCATCTAAAGTAACTACCCTAGTCCAATAAAAGCGATAAACCTACCTCAACTGTGAAAGCTCAGAAAATCTACTCAATCATGCATCCAGGTTCTTCCGTCGGCCAGTATCTTGGTAAATTTCTCAAAATATTTCTCAACAAGATCATTCAAAAGCCCGTTTTGTAGTAGGCTTGAATGACCTGGAGCATGAATGTTCACGAAAATTGAGGGACTTCAGCATAAAGTTTTCTTTTAATCGTATGAAGTGTCCAAAGTATATATGATTCACCTGTGGCAGAAAAAATTTCGAAGTTAGTACACCATGATGAATCAGAGACTACAAGTAGATGAAATTCAGAAAATTTTGTAGTAGGTGGTGTAGTCTCAACACACGCCGAAGTTTCACTCTTTAGTTCAATTATCAGCTCCTCCTCCTTTAATGGTAAACATTCAGGATCTGGGGAAGGAGGTACTTCAGAATAAGGGTTCTCTCGGTCCGTGACAGCTACCAAGAAGTGTGCTAAGTAATCATTCAAAGAGTCGAAACATTCAGTTGAAAGGAGTTTATTCATCCTCTCGAGATCTGTTATGATATGTCCAGTAACTCTTTTATCTTCTTCAAGAGTAGAAATGAGCATACTCTCTTGTTTGTTCTCAAGGTAGGATGAAATCACCATTGGGTATGTCTCTTCTTGACCTAAATAGGCATATTCTAAATCAGAGGGTAAAGGTTTTAGGTCAAGCTTCGGTGCCTTAAGATTATATGGTAGAGGCACTACATTGATTTTGGACAACTTTTTAAATTGTGGCCTCCACCGGTTAACTTCAAGTATCGGCGCGGTATCAGGCAAGGCATACAACTCCCTAATCATATCATCATCCAAGTCATGAGAGTGTGTCAGGCACATCTCTAGAGGGTCAGAGGATAAGGTCAGAGGCATTCTATCTTCCACGAAAGAATCAATCATGTTAATATCGTGGAAATCGTCATCATCCTCTGAGTTTCTGCCGTTATTGAAAAAGATGTTTGACTCCAACGTCATATTCCCGAAAGACATAGTCATGACACCATTCCTGCAATTGATAATTGCGTTTGAACTGGCAAGGAATGGGCGACCAAGAATGACGGGAATCTGAGTGCTCATGTTATTGATGGGTTCGGTGTCTAGGATGATAAAGTATACAGGATAGTAAAATCCATCAACCTGGATCAACAAATCCTCAATTATCCCTTTTGGTACACGAACAAAGCGATCAGCAAGTTGTAGTGTGGTTAGGGTGGGTTTTAATTCACCCAAACCTAACTATTTGTATACCGAGTAAGGAATCAGATTGACGCTCGCTCCTAAGTCAAGAAGTGCATGATCAATTCGATAATCCCCGATTACACATGATATGATTGGGCTACCGGGATCTTTGAATTTCTACGGCACATCTTGCTTTAGGATGGCACTCACTTTCTCAGTCAAGAAGATCTTCTTTTGAATACATTACTGTCTTTTGGTCGTGCATAGGTCTTTCAGGAATTTGGCATATGAAGGTATTTGTTTTATGGCATCAAGTAGAGGAATGTTGACTTTCACTTGTTTCAACACCTCTAGAATATCCTGAGAGTTAGAGAAAGGTTTTGGTGCAACCAACCGTTGGGGAAATGGAGCAACTGACTTCTTTTGAAGTTCCAGTTCTAATTCTTGTAGAGCAATGCTAGGTCTATCATTGTTATCCTCTTCCGGGTCCTTAGGCTTTTCAGCCCTAACCGGAATAGTTTTGTCAATGGTCTTCCCACTCCTAAGAGTGGTGATAGATTTAGCATGCTCCATCTGATCCAAAGAGCTTGGATCACTTATCTCATATTGCAGTTTGGGATTAAGGAGAGGTTGAGCAGGAAGCATCCCCTTTCCCCCAATCATTATGTGTGACTCTAACCTTTGAATGGATGATGTAAGTGATCCTATTGCTGATCTGCTATCTTGGTTGAATAGCTCTTAGTCTTGAATGTGTTTTAGAACTAGATCCTCTTGAGGTTTCCCTTGATTTGGAATTTGATTGAACAAAACTTGAGGGGTAGCAGTTTGTCCATTCCTCCAACTGAAGTTTGGATGATTTCTCCAACTAGGATTGTACGTATTAGAGGTGGTCCATTAAAAGGTCGTTGGTAATTATTTACGGCATTAGATTGCTCAGTCAGAACCTCTTGAAAGGCAAATATAATTGGACAATTTTCAGTTGTGTAACTGTTACAACCACAAATACCGCAAACAACTTCCTTACCCTTATCCTTCCGTGATTCCATGGCCTCGAATTTCTTTATGAGATTAGCCACTTTGACATTGATATCATCATCCTCTTTCAGCAAGTATACTCCGCTCCTTTCCTTTGATTGAATAGGCCTAGAAGTGGTACTCGACTTTGGATATGTGTCCCATGATTATGCGTTTTCAGCAAGTCTATCCAAGTAATCCCACACATCATCGACATTTTTATTCATAAATTCTCCATTACACATTGTCTCGACCAATTGGCGCATAGAAGATGTCAGCCCATCATAGAAAAAGTGTGTGATGCGCCACGTTTCAAAACCTTGTTGTGAGCAAGAGCTAACAAGATCCTTGAACCGCTCCTAACATTGGAAGAATGTTTCATCCTCCCTTTGGGCTAAGTTCATGATTAATTTTCTAAGGGTGTTCGTTTTATGATATGGAAAAATTTTCTTTATGAACTCCCTTTGCATATCATTTCATGTGCCAATAGATCTAGGACGTAGTGAATGTAACCACGTTTTAGCTTTTTCTTTCAAAGAAAAGGGAAATAGTTCCAGCCTGACTGTGTCCTCAGACACGTTTGGAAAATATAACGTAGTTGTAATCTCATCAAACTCTTTCAAGTGTAGATACGGTTCTTCAGATTCAAGCCCATGAAATTTAGGAAAGAGTTGGATCACCCCTGACTTGATATTCATGTGTCCCGTATTTCTGGAAAAACCATGCATGAGGGCGTGCTCACCCCCGCCGGTTGTAAATAATCTCGTAAAGTACGAGGCGGGGGTGCTTGAGGTTGATTTGCAGCCATAACCTCAATTCAGATTCTAGACTTAGACCTAAAAGAGATAAATGAAATAAAATCTAGAAAGAACGAGAAGATTTGGCAAGAAGTTACCAGATCGGAGTTCCTAAGTTAAAAACCAATTTAAGAAGTATATGTCAGAATCCTACAAAAGAGGAAACAGGTTAATTCTAGAAATAAAAAAATAAAAATAAAATCTAAAACTAAAGTTAGTAAAATCCTAATCTTAATCTAATTCTAAAACCAATTAATTTCAAAATTACGTAGCCGTCAGTCCCCGGCAATGGCGCCAAAAACTTATTCACTCCCCAAGTATAGGGTTGTGATGTAGTAATAAACTCGGTAAGACCGAGGTCGAATCCACAGGGACTGAAACCTGTATGTAATCTGAAACCAACTGGAACTAGAACTAGAACGAGATGAAATCTAAATTGAGTTGTAATTTGAGGAATAATGGTAAAATATTAATCTAAACTTAAAGAATTCAGAAGTAGGAAACTAGGGATTCAGAGGATCCACTTGTATAAATCAGAGACATGTTATGCCTGCATCAAGAAATCAACTGGACTTAGAGTCCCATCTTCATCCAGTGGAAGAATGTAACCATGGAAATCAACCTGAACTTACTTGATATAGTTTCAAAGCGATGAAAGGTATATGAATTAGAGTGGATTCCATCACCAAGCCATGCCCAGGAGACAAAATAAACAACAGAATTAAACTAATTACCAACCAGTCAATAATGCATAAAGGTTAGGAAGGGTACCGTCATCCGACCATGTCCAGGAGACGATGGTGAACAACAAGGCTTCCTGACGTCATAAACATAAAGGAATAGGAACATGCTCAAAGCTATCGCAGACCCATTGTAATTTTAGTCACAACAGACCATTAAAAACTAAAAACATTCCCATAAACTAAAATCAACATCAGTTCAGTCTTCAACAAAAGGCATAAGCAACCGCTCCTCCCATCATGCTACAAGCTTCACCTCTTAGCCCTAGCTAAGAGGTTTAGCCACATATGGTGGTGATGAGGCTAAAATCCCTTAGAAAAAGAAAGCATAAAAGCAAGAAAAATAAGATAAAATAAAATACTTTCCCTCTCTCTCTCTCCCTGTCTCCCGTCCACCAAAACGGCTTCTTTCCTTCTTTTTTTTCACTCTCTGTTCTTGTTCTTCTTATAGGCTGATAGAGGGCTGGTTGGATGGTGCGTATAGTGGAGAAGGTCGGTGAATAGCTGTTTACGTAGCTGTGGCATGCGCAATGAAAAGCTTCCGTTTTCTTTCGTAGCAAAACCGTGAGACCGGGTTTGGGTGAGATTTGGACCAGCCTGTAATCACTTCCGGGTGTTCTGTCATCATGGGAACGATCTAAAATTCCCTCAAAATAGGTTGAACGGCGCAGATCTTTCAACCGATCGCTGTAACGATCATGCAATGGGCCACAAACGCCGAACTTTTCATTGTGCGTAAACAAGGTAGCGGACGGTTCGACGCTAGACTCCCGGTGGGACCTTTGATCATCTTCTAATGAGGAATCTACGTCGTCCATCTGATTCAGTTCGAAAAACCATTTAGAATTGACTGGTTTTGGCTCAGATTCAGTGTAGTCCACGTGATTTCCTGATCTGTCGTCCGTCCTGCGTTTGGATAGTTGATAATCGATTTATGTCATCTTTTTAAAATTTCTCCACTGGTCCTAGTAATATGGACCATGGGATTTTAACTGACGGTCCAGATTGGGCTGATTCATCCAGATGGTGGCCATCTTCAAAAACCCAGCCGTCCGTTTCCGGAACAGAGCCTGCAGCGGGAGGGAGTTTGCGGTTAAACATAATTTGACTGCAAGTCTTGGTTCAGTGCACCGCGCATGCACGGTCGGTGTACTCTAACATGCAAAGTGGGCCTCACATTAATGTATATGTGAAATCCACACTATCTATTCATTTTATCACTCAATTTAAGGGGTTGAACCCAATGTTGAAGCATATCCAGACCCCAGGTGGACCCCAATTTAAATGTTTAGAGGCTGATCTGTCTGTTGAGGTACTTCCACAGGTGTTCAATGGCTGAAAATTGACGTGTACGGTTAATTTGTGGTCCTCAAGCGATGTATGAAATTCGGAGCCGATCCGATGGTGGGAACTCTGCAATCTTGCGTTTTGGCTGACTTTCGGGCCTCTTTAATGCGAACGGCCTGATTTCCTCGAATCTTTGACGTGAAAATCCACCAATCTTGGTCCCTTGGAGTCCGTTTCTAGCTCTGGTGACTTCGGAACGTCAAGTCCATGCTTTTAATACTCTTCTTCAATCCATGCTCATAATTGCATTTTGCAACAAAACACCATTAACATATGACATTAAGCACTATCATGTACGTAAAATCAGGTACTAATCGGGGTCTAATATGTAATATTCGACCCTCAACACTGTACTCCCCTGTCATCAGGCACCACGGGAGGAATAATCGGATCCATGTCCTCTAGCTCACCCGAACAAGGCTGGTTCTTCTCTGGCTTACCAATGTCTTTTATATACTGATCTTCAAAGAAAACCGCATCTCTGCTCCTAACGAGTTTCTTCTCGGTCAAATCCCATAATCTGTAACTGAACTTTTCATCACCGTACCCCAAGAATACACACTGTCTGATCTTTATATCGAGCTTGGACCTCTTGTCCTTTGGTATGTGAACGGATGCCCTGCATCCAAACACCCTGAGATGACTGTACGATGGATCCTGTCCAATCCACACCTTCTCAAGTACTTCTACATTCAACGGGGCTGATGGAGACCTGTTTATCAGATACACTGCTGTGTGCATTACTTCTCCCCAGAACGTCTTGAGCAATTTCGCATGGGATAACATACAACTGATTCTCTTTACAATAGTGCGATTCATTCGCTCAGCCACACCATTATGCTGGGGGGTCTTGGGAACTGTTTGTTCATGCCGTATACCCAGGGACTTACAATACTCATGAAAGTCACCGATGTATTCACCACCATTGTCAGTGTGAATGCACTTCAATGATCTACCTGTCTCTCTCTCAACCATAGCATGAGACAATTTAAACACACTAAAGACCTCGTCCTTGGATTTCAAAGCATAAACCCAAACCCTCTTAGATACATCATCTATAAAAGTGACAAAATACAATGCCCCACCCAAGGTTTTTGTCTTCATAAGACCACAAACATTAAAATAAACCAAATCTAATGCGTGTACTTTATTAACATGAGAAGTAGATGTAACAAATGAAACTTTATGCTATTTCCCTGATAAACAATCAATACAGGTTTTGAGAGGTATACCAGTTACATCTGAAAGGAGCCGCTTCCTCACTAGTACCTGAAACCCTTTTTCACTCATGTGGCTTAGACGTTTATGCCACATGTCAATAGCTGAATCTTTTGTTACGTTCAACCTACCCTTGCACACACTGATACTTGTCTTGTAAAGGGTGCAACACTTCTTTCCTCTGACTGCGATCAACGAACCCTTGATGAGCTTCCACCGCCCACCAGCAAACCAGCTTTCATAGCCATCATCATTCAACCTTCCCATTGACTTCAAGTTGAGGCGAAGGTCTAGAATGTGTCTCACATCCCAGAGAACCAATGTGCAGCCCACATCGGTCTTCACACAAATATCACCGACCCCTACGATCTTTGGTACGCTAAAATTTCTCATCTTCACGGTCCCATAGTCACCTAACTTATAGTTTGTGAAGAAGTTCCTGCGTGGAGTCGCATGAAAAGAGGCTCCCGAGTCAATCACCCAGTCGGTGTCCTGACCCCAGTCGGTGTCCTGACTCGTAGTCATGAGACAAACATCATAATCTGCTGAAAGAATAACTACAACGTCGTCATCTGAAGTGACCGCAGTAGAATCTGATTTATCTTCTTTCTCCTTTCCTTTTCCTTTCTTGTCGTTCTTATTCTTACGACATTGATGCTTATAGTGGCCCTTCTTGCCACAATTCCAACATTTAACATCCTTCCTGGTACTTGACTTGCCTCTTGATTTATCTCGAGCCTTTCCGCCCTTCCTGTTCTTTCCTCTCCCTCGTTCTTGTGTCACAAAGGCCTCTTGCTGAGTAGACCCCTGAGACTTCCTCCTTATCTCCTCATTAAAGAGACAGCTAGTTACCTGTTCCATGGATACCTTTCCGTCTAGTGCGGAGTTACTTAGAGATACCACCAATGTCTGCCAACTATCAGACAATGAGCTAAGCAATATTAAAGCTTGTAATTCATCATCCAAGGTCATCTTCATAGTGGAGAGCTGGTTCAATATATTGATGACCTCATTCATGAGCTCGGCCACAGAACCACCATCTTTGAACTTGAGATTCACAAGTTGTCGTATCAAGAAAATCTTATTGTCAGCTGTCTTCCTCTCATACAGCCCTTGTAATTTCAGCCATAGGCTAGCGACTGAGGTCTCCGTAGACACATGGTGAAATAGGGAATCGTCCAACCATTGTCTAATAAACTCGACCACCTTCCAGTCCATCTTCTTCCAATCATCATCTATCATATCCTTGGATTTTGCTGACATGCCTAAAATTAGAGAATATAAGTCTTTGCAATAAAGCAAGTCCTCCATCTTAGCCTTCCATATGGTCCAATTAGAACCATTGAAGCTGATCATCCTTGATGAGCCACCTTCCATAATTCAAAACCGATCCCACTCCGTTCAAAGAACTTAGCTTTGATACCACTTTATTAGGGGCCTACACAAAACCTTAGAATCTAACCTCCCAAAACAAACCAGAATTATGGGATAATAAATTAATGAAATAAATCAAAGCATAAACCACACCACACAAGAGATTTTTACGTGGAAAACCCTCAACGAGGTAAAAACCACGAGACCTCGCCCAGATCAACAATCCACTATGAAGTAGAACGTTACAACCTTTTTCACTCACGCAAGAGTGGATAAACAATAAGATAATAAAAGAAAAACGGAGATCTCACCGATCACGAGGACGCAGAAGCACTGAGATGTTGATTGAACAGTAGATCACCTCCACGAGCATAACCTCCCTTCTACAAGCTTCCTCTCTCTCTCTCTCTCTCTCTCTCTCTCTCTCTCACACACACACACACGCCTTTAATAGCCCTAAACCCTTTAGCAAACCTTTGCAAAGCTTTAGGAAACTCTCTTGCATTCCCTAGAAAAGCCTTAGGCACCCCTATTTATAGTTTAGGAAACTCCCTTCCGCACCCTGTCGTAAAAGGCATCAGATTTCCGCAGTCCGCACAAGATTCGGACTTAAATCTGCGTAAGCTCGACTGGTCGAGCCGAGTCCTTGACTGGTCGAGCGGCCCACTCGACCAGTCGAGCACCTCCCTCGACTGGTCGAGCACCTTGGAGAAAATACATCAATTGGTCGCTGGACTTTGAGTCGAGCCCCACTCGACTAGTCGAGCGCCACTCACGACCGGTCGAGCAGCGCAGTGAACTACTTTGAATTTCAACCCGCTACACTGTCTCTCCCCTGAACTGAGGAGGAAAACCACATCAGTGACTTGGTCAGAAAAAATTTTGACCAATCACAAAAACATTGGACAGACCATATTAACAAATCAAAGGCTTGACCTATCCGATCTTGATCAAACAACCCAAAATGTGCAATGCTCTGATAAAACCTCCTTCGGCCAAGCCAAAGGACCATGGAAATCCACGAAAATTGATAGAAAATGACCTTAGCACAACTTGAAACTGACTGACGGATGAAATCAATGGGCCCGCAACCGATTGAAATTAGATAGCAGTTTGTGGCATTCCACACATTCCAAGAATATCATCAATGAACACTTTTTTTTATTTATGCAACTCTCTCTCTCTCTCTCTCTCTCTCTCTCTCTCTCTCTCTCTGCTTAATCAAGGCTTGAAACCCTACAAAGTAAGTTTAGATGTAATATTGCTAAAGTTTTGCTAAAATTTTCTTTAAACTATTGAATACCGTGAAGTAGAGACTGCATGTGGCACAAGCAATAAAAGGGTGTGTTACCTCTTCCTTTTCTGTCACTGATGCCCTAGCTCAGAATCTATGGTTGCAAATCAACCGCATGAGTCACTTAAGTATGGGAATCATAAAATTTCCAACCCTATAGCGATTCTATAGCTTATAGCCAATTGTAACTTCTAAGTTTCATTTATCTAGTGGTTATTCCAAGTCAAACACATTACCATATTTGAGTTAATTCACGCCCTAACAGAAATTAGCTAGAACACCAAATGCTTGGCAAAGGAAGTGGGCCTCGGCACACCACAACACCATTCACAACTGTCTACATCAAAGGTGGGCTCTACATGATGTGCAGTGGATACCGAAGGTAAGCTTCACAGGATGGGCAATGGATATTCAAGGTGGGCCCTACATGATAGACAATAAAATTGATGGTGGGACCACATAATGAATGGCCAACATTAAAGGTGGGCTTTACATAATGGGCATTGCACATTAGAGGTCAGACCCCAATGATGAATGGCTCGCATCCAAGGTGGCTCCGTATAATGGACGTCCCACATCAAAGGTGAGGCCCACATAATGAATGGGTCACATCAAAGGTTGGCTCGCATAATGAATGGTAGATGTGAGAGGACTTAAACCGACTTGAGGGATAAATACTCATAAAACCAAATATGCTTTCCTGCTTTTTGGCTGATAAGCATGTAGTGAATAAGTAGAAATCACCCGTAGCATAATTAGCTTATTTAAAGTAAAATATAATCCAAACGCCCCTTAATATGAGTTAGCTGTATGTTACGATAATTTCTAAATACCTGCCAATCATCTATCATACACTAACAGAGTATCTTATTTTTTTTTTCTCTTTTGGGCCAGGCCACGAACATGGTGGGGTTTGCCTGAGGAGCGGTCCTGATCTCATACACTTGTGCCAGGTAGCACACCTGAGGCAAATCACCTTGGCGAGTATAGGGACGTGAATTGCTTACTGAGTAAAACTGTGGGACCCACCGTGACGTATGTGAATTATCCACACCGTCCATCCATTTTTCCAGTTCATTTCAGTGCAAGAGCCCAGAGTTGAAGCATATTCAAAGCTCAAGTGGACCACACCACATGAAATAGTGGGAATTGAACACCTACCGTTGAAAACTTCTTATAGGCATAGACGTTTTGGATCAAGCTGATATTTATGCTTTCCTTCTATCCATGTCCATGTGACCTTATGAACAGGTGGGATATCAAATAAACATCACCGAGGTCCCTGAGAAAGTTTCAACGGTGGACGTCATTATATCCACCGTTTCCTGTGGTGTGGTCCACCTGATCTTTGGATATACTTCAATTTTGTGCTCATGCTTTAAAACGGATGGACGGTGTGGATAATGATACATACATCACAGTGGGCCCCACAGAGTTTACTCAGTAAGCAATCAGGGTCCCAAGTATAGTTGCATAAGCCACTTCAGTGGGGCCCATTTGGGTCTGATCATTTGGAAAGATACATGCTATTATTCTATTCAAAATGAATATAATACCCTTCAATTATTTGTGAACCTTTTGGGGAAAGGAGAAGGTTAGTGCGTCCACCTTCATGGACCCATTAGCACACGTGAGACACGCTAAAGTGCACTCGCCTCACATGTAGAAACCAGGAATAAGCATGCAAGTTTGCAGCCGTTCATCGGGCGATATTCACTGCACACGGGCGTTTGTAAAAAAAAAACAGGCTAATCCAATTATCAGGCAGGCCAGACATGTAAGAATCCGACCATTTCCCATGGTCTCCTAACCACCTAATGATAAGCTCTAGCCTGATTTATCCGGGACATGAACTCGGGCACGGATTAGCTACTGACAGGTTGAATAGAGAGACTAGCTACTAAAGTGATGTCAGCAAGTTCCGGCTCCACCGTGATGTATGTTTTGTATTCACACCTTTCATCCACCCGGAGAGATCATTTTAGGACAATATCCAAAGAACGAGTTAAATCCAAAGCTCCATGGACCCTAGCACAAAAAACAATGTAACAGTGACACGTACTATTAAAAACTCCTAAGGGCCTGTTTGGCCAGGCTGGGTGGATGGAATTAAGTTGTATTAGGAAGGAGCAATTCCCAGATTTGGCCTGGCGTGCCAAACAGGCAGAAGTTGGATATAGCAATCAACTGACATCACCATCATTACCTTGAAATCCACCCAATCCCATCTATTTTGCTTGGGACATGTTGGGTTAGACGGAGCAATCCTGAGATTGGCTGATGTAATCCTGGGATGGCCAGGCGAGCCAAATATACTTAGGTGGTGAATTCCCTGGATATAGCAATCCCCGCAATCCACTGACATAGCCATCATTACTTGCCATCCACCCTAATATAATCCAATCCCATGGGATGGCCCCTCCAAACACGCCCTAAAGGCCACAAAACTTTTACATCGAGCTGATATTTGTGTTTTCCATTATTTTGTCTTTTTTAACTATTTAACAGGTTTGGATTTCAAATAAACATTATGATGGGCCTTAGGATAGTTTCAGCGGTGGGAATCACTCTCCCCACTGTTTTCTTTGGTGGAGTCCACCACAGATTTTTATTTGCCTTGTTCTTTTGTTCATGCAATAAAATGATATCTAAAAATGGATGAATGGTGTGGATATAACACATACATCATAGTGGGACCCACGGAACTTGTTGATGTCACTTCAGTAGCCGACTCCCTACACAATCTGTCACTATCTAATCCACGTCCCATAAAATATACCCGGTGGGGCCCACCTGACGACCGGCTCCCTACTCCCGTATTGCACGTGTGTCAATAGTTTACACGTATGATGCAAGTTCACTTGAGCAAGTGCGTTTGACATTCCCACTACCATGTGACCATGTCCACTTTTTCGGACATGAAGCACTCCACATTCATTTATGAAAAAGTAAAGAAATAGACGTTTTTCTTATCAAAAATGTATGGCCCTTATACCAACACGTAGGGCTGAAAGTCGGTCGGGTTGGGACGGGTTGGTGCTCAACCTTAGCCCAACCCAAGGTTCTTGTACCTTAACCCTAACCCAACCTTGGGTTGGGAATTCTCAACCCAAGCCCAACCCAAGCGGGTTAGGTTGGGTCGGCCGGGTTGGTCGGGTGAATATATGCTAATATTTTAATGATTGCATTAGTTTATTATATTTTAATACATGTCTTATTTTTTATATTTATAATTTTATTAATTATATATGTAGTTATTTATATTAAAGAACTTTTATATTAAAGAACTTCATTTATTCTAAACAAACAAGCTAAAATATAGGACAACTAATATAAAAGTTGTGTTGTGTAGCACACAACCTACTTGGGAGGGAGAAATCCAACATTTCTTGTTAGCTCGAGTCATCGGAAATAATGTGGACTAATGAGACCCGACAACATCAGAATTTCCTATGTCTTCAACACATACTATCCACACTCAATTATAATTTATAAGTAACTTATATATTGATCGGGTTCGGGTTGGGTCGGGCAACCCAAGACCTCATCCTGATCCCAACCCAAGATTTATCGGGTTCGTGTTTGTATAGCCCAAGCCTAAGATCGGACTCGATACATCTTGCCCAAGCCCAACCTAATGTCGGTTCGGTCACGAGTCGGTCGGGTTCAACCCGCCCAACTTTCAGCCCTACCAACATGTTATTGAAGGTGGACCACCCAACATCCTCCTTTAGGTGGATGGGATTCCTGACCGTGGGGCCCACAGTGATGTATGTGTGCCTTATATTCATGCCATTCATCCGTTTTGAAAACTCGTTTTAGGGGGTGATCCTAAAAATGAAGCAGATCCAAATATCAGGTGGACCATAATACAGGAAACGGTAGTAATCGACCGTTGAAAATTTCTCATGGCCCACTAAAGTATTGAATCAAGCTGATATTAATGTGGTCTCTTCATCCAGGTCTTTGTGACCTTATTGACAGGTTGGATGGAAAATAAACATTCTGGTGAACCCATGAATATTTTGATGGTGGGGATTCGATCGTGACTGTTTCCTGTGGTATGGTCAGATTTAGATCTGGTTGGTTATGGGGATCATGTCCTAAAATGAGCTGTCAAAATGGAGACGGTGGTGATGCAAACAGTGGGCCCCACAGTTAGGGATCCACCACGGTATCTTGTCGGGTATGGTTCTCTGGTATGTATCATTGTATCAAGCTAGCTAAGATGGACCTATGCGTTTATTACATTGCTCGATGTATCAAAAGTTTAAACAATGAAGATACAATGACGCATCCACACAAATCAGAGGGCGTTCGCCAGCAAGCAAGCAACTGAAGCATGAAAAGTGATGCCACGGAAGATCGCACCTTTGCTGACCGAGTGATGATCTACACCATTCATCTAGAGGGTCCAACTATGGATGGACCACATGGCAAAAAGCTTGCTCATTAAGAATCCTTATCTCTGATAAGGAAGCTTTTTGCCACGTGTCATCTAATTCAAATTCACCCTTCTATGCACACTGAGGTACGTGATAAACTACATTGTATGCCTTGTGGTCCATCTGTGGTGCAACCTTCTAAATGAAGGGTCTAGATCATCCCATGGTGGGGGCAAAAGGAGAAGCATGGGCTCTCTTAGCATGTCTCTTGAAGCCTTCCAAGTCAGTTACACTTACTGCACGCCTCTATAAGCATTCAATGTTTGGTAAAAAATTTATGCAAGAAAATTAATCACTTGCTATAAAAGTCGGAACTAATTAAGCACGATGAATTAATCACTTTATCTCATTGTCGAGGCCCAAAATCTACGGGTTAGGTCTTTAGCTGAACCCTCCTCGTGGCTCCAAATACATGAGTTTTGCTCCCTCATGGCTCCAAATCTATGAGTTTCGCCCCCTCATGCCACCAAATCTATGGGTTCCACCTCACACTAGCCACCTGCCTCACATGGCCTCAAATCTATGTGTTTGCGGGCCACCTACCCCGAGTGTGCCCTTGCATCCCACTGGCCACCCACTCAAGCCCGATGTGAAAATGCCCCCGCATTACATATAAATATATGATGCAAAAAAAGATCATGTAAAAGCATAAATAAACCCCTCAAAATTGAGTGTTGTGGCCCACTCGAGTTTTCAATCATCATCATCTAAGCCTTAACTAATTGAGATTCGATACATGAATCATTTTCCACCATTCCACTCTATCAAGCTACTTCAGTTTTTTTTTCTCGCTGAGGTGGTAGACTCTTAGGAGTTTCAACACCCGGTCAAGGGCTCGAGTATCCATATGTGGTGAAATCCCACTATGACGTTAGTGTGTGGAGTGTGTGTGTGTGTCTTAAAAAGAAAAAGTACTAAAAAAAAAAAAAAAAAAAAAAAAAAAACAAAAAAAGCTACTTGAGTTTTCCAGTGGTAGACTCTTGAGTTTCAACACCTGGTCAAGGGTTCGAGTACCCATAGATGGTGAAATCCCACTACCGCAAGAGTGTGTGGTGGTGTGTGTGTATGTGTTTTAATATTTTTTTTTTTTTTTTTTTAAAAAAAGCTACTTGAGTTTTAATAATCAAAATATTCATCACGTCACTTCAGGCTGGCGGGAGAAATATAATTAATGGTTGTATTTAATATTTAAACAATCTACTAAGCCCCATATACAATGTTGGACATGTCTCCATCTCCATTGTTGCTTGTCATATGACCCACGAAAGCTGTGAATTGGGCTGATAATTGGTCTGTGTTCCTAAAATCATGGTTCAAACGTAATGAATGAATTAGATGTCACCACACATGGGCAAACAAAGTGAGGGAAAGGGAAAGGGTCCTCGACTAAAAACGAGATACGATAGGGACATGTCCATGATTTTCTCAGGAATCTAGTTAGGATCTGTCACCAAACATCCTACTTCTTCCCTAACTATCTCCCTAAACAAAGGAAACCAGAATCCAACTTCTCTTGCTACCAAATGGCCCCTTTGCCCCGTGTCGGGCCTATCCTAGTCTTGCTAGCTAAGCCAGTGCTATCCTAGGCAAGCTTGTCTGCTGTTTATTGGAACCTATCTGGTGGGACAGGAACATATCCATTTGTTGTTTGTTGAAGCCGATCAAGGTCTTATTTTCTCCTTCAAAACACTTGGGCGCAATGGGGCCCATCGGGCTATTAGATGAGATCTACTCCATCCACCAGGCTTCTCCCTCCTCCCTCATATTCACCGTACAAAAAGAAAAGCAAAGGGGAAAAAAAAGATCAGCTCAATAAAAAACTCAATTGGGTCATCCAATAGAAATTATTATTTTAAATAACGGGTAAACCCCTTAAAATCAAGTGTTGTAGCCCACATAAGTCTTCAATAATCAAAATATTTTGTATGTTCCTTCATCTTGGTGGGAGGAGCCTTATTAACAGGTTGGACTCAATATTTAGACAATCTTATGAGCCCCAACCACAATGTTGGCTGTCATGTGGGCCGCCCAAGCTGTGAATCGCGCAACTGGGCTGATATTTGATCCAAGGGCCCAAAGAATATTCAAATGTGATTGAGGGATTGGATGTCACCACAAATGCTCAGACAGAGGAACGGAATGAGTGAGAGGGAGAGCATTGTTCAGGTTGGCTAGGAACCAACTAGGTCCCGGCAAACTCTCAAAAAACAGATACAAGTTGTCTCCTGTTTTCTCATAATCCTAGCCAAGATATCTTTCGACAAACACCCCACTTCTTTCAACAAACACCCGTCGCTTCCCTTGGTTGGAAACATGGTGTCAGTGCTTCATGTAGTTCCTTTAAATGTATCAGATCAGGCTGATGGAAACCTGTTACAGTTTTTTTTTTTTTTTTTGTTAGCTTGTTAGTACACCCCACTGTCAGTTCACACTTCACTGTTAGCCACCCCCACTAGGGAATCGATACCAAGACCTCAATGTTGAAACAAGGTATTTTTCAATCAGTCTACCACTTAACCTGTTACAGTTAGATAAACCAATCTCCTTCCTGTAACACTCCTGCCTGGATATACTAAATCTTGTGTTTCTGCATTTACCGGCCCATCAGACTGTCCTGGATAATGGGACCCACATGAAAATTTAGTCCCTAGGACTGGGCTCGCTGCTTCTACCAAAAAGGGGTATTGAAGGGTGACAAATTTTGATTTTTCGTTCCAAGATTTTGGAACTCGACCAAAGAGATGCTTGATCATGCTATGAAGCAGGTAGATCATTTTGTAAGAATTACTCACTTCCCATGAGGTGATTTTACTGATTTCTACGCAATTCATAGCATCTATCTGACATTGCTGAGAACAAGCTTCTCTGCATATGAAGGTCCAGAGAAAATCTAAAGATTAAGAAAGGTGGGTTCATCGAACAAGCATGTACATCACAGCCCCAAACATTAAAAAACTCGAAAAGTCAACTATACCTGATGTTCAGCTGGGCCGGATTGACTCGTTGATCAAGATTTCACATTACTCGACTCGATATTTAATAATGATAAAATAAAATATTGGCAATAGTAAGAAACATTTATTGCAGTAAAAGAGATTCTTTTTGGCAACATCACCTACAATGCTGATTGAGGGCAGTGTTTTGCTTAGAGAAGGTGAGGATTCAAATCTCACTGACCGCTCTTTTTCAGCTTTCTAAAAAAAAAAGAAGTTTGGAGAGGAGTGATCACGAGTCACATCAAATTGATCGAGCCAACGAATCGACTCGACAAGTCTCTCTCAAACTCAGCCAAGTCACACTGAAGAGAGTTTCTCACTGACTCAGATCAAAATCTCGCCGCGTCAAGTTGACTTGGCCAAGTTTTGAGTCGAGTTAGCCAGTTTTAGAACTATGGCCCCAAATATTAGTCTCCTCCGCATGGGCCAATGTGGCAAGCATGTGCAAGATCCAGTCCATCCGTTGGGTTGGGGCTGAGCCCTGGCAAAGAATTGGGCAGCGATACTCATTGGTGCCCCACAATGTACAAAACAAAATGGACTGTGAAAATGCTATCCAATTGTCCCACATAAAAGCACATCTGTGCCACACTTGATGAGCAGACCAGCTTAACTATTGGGCCAGGGCATCCACACATGGAGGGCCCATATAACGGGCAGCTTGGATCTTGCACATGTAATATGGCAGCTATAGAGGGGCTGGAGGCTGGGGTAGGCATGGTTGTGGGATTAGCAAACCTCAAATTTTACCAGTGAATGCAAGCTGCGGAGTGGAAACTCATAGAAGCATTGGGGGATGATAGCCTCTTCTCTCATTGAGCAGAAAGATCTACCATCTTCTCACAATGACAACACCAAAGTGTTCAATCTGGGAATCAGCAGGATCATCAAGAAGAATGATGCGAAGGAATTCCTCCACTAAAGAAAAGCCAAATGCCTGCAACAATGACAACGGAACATGAAATTTATGAGGAGAGACTCACCAATTTCAAGACTACGCCAATTCTTGGAGTGTTGCAGAGCATCATGACATCAGCTCTCCTGCGTCATTTTCCCACAACTTGAAAAGATATGAAAATCGCATTCAAAATGTCAGAATATGACTACTGATTCTATGCTGACGCAAATCCAAACGCTGATCCTACCTGTTTCAGTTCTAAATAAAATGGAAGAACATTCTTAGATGCTATAAACTAAATTTTAAAACAAATCAAATATAAAATGGAACAGGTTGATTTACATCTAGGAACAAAACCAACTATCATACCCTTTGAAGGGCTTGTTTTGATTGGGGGTAAACTAGGGGAATGCAAAGGCAAGCAAAATTGTCACATAAGTGGATGCTTAACTGACATCAGAGTTTTGCTAAAGAACAAGTCCTAAAAAATGTTTTTCCTTTGTATTCAAAAGTGTTTGGGTTGAAATCCTATAGAGAGAAACCTAATTTCCCTCCAATTTTGCCATTTAATACGTCATATAAAAGGGAAACCTTTTTCCAATCATTTAAGTTTTTGGAGAGAGACAGAAAGGTTTTACTCAGATGGAAGAGGCAAACGCAAACAACTTGCCGTGGCATCCTCTGCTTCCCAAGAAAGTGCAAACATCGACAACTAAATTGAATGCTTCCCCTAGTTTACCTTCATTCCAAACACGTACTTAGTAATATGTCATGCATCAAGTACCACTATAAATACTGTCCATCTTAGCTTTAGAACAATTATGTGATCCACAACCCCAAGGCTTTGAAAGATCCAAGTGCTTTCTGTTTCCTTTCAAAAAAAAAAAAAAAAACCAAAGGATCCATGTGCTTTCGATTATGTTGAGAATCATATAATTACTCCACAACGCATGCTATGATGACATTAGAGATGTAAAGTGATGCCACTTCATGTGCCCACCGTATTCATTTTGTGTAGCATGTTACATGCCATCTCATAAGTCATAACATGCCAGCAGACAGCCATCTCTTCCTTATCAAATTTCCTGTCCGAAATAGGAATCTACAAACGTGCACTAGGAGTATGACAAAATGTCCAAGGCTGCATCTAAATAGGGGGTTCAATGGGCATTCCACCCAACATTTGCAGCACCATGGAAAGTGCATTCCACATTCGATGGGATGGCAAGTGAACTCATTTATTGGGTAAACGAGCTCAATGGCCATTTGTAGAATACAGAGTCCAATAAAGAAGAATTACGGGCTAGACTCCTATGCTAGTTCTGCAGAAGTAAAAAATAAAATAAAATGGTGGAGGCTCTTCAACCAAACACATAGCATTGGCAATCCAGACTGTCCAAATCTCTGACACAACTGTGGACGGAGCATGACTGAAAAATTGCACCAAGGACAAATATTGATCTGGGTTTTCCCTTTGAATTTGAACCAGTCACTATTTTACTGTTAACTGTCCATTTGATAGACATTAATTTGATGGTTTGGATGGCCTTATCATGTGTGATTTTATAGGTATGCTACATCCACAATGGGACCCACAATTTGGACAGTCTGCATAGCAGAACATCAGTGCCACAACTGTGGAGGATGAGTCACCGCCGTTTATTTAAATTGTGCAAAATTAACATAGGAGCCTGCCCCAGAAATCAAAGATCTGAAGACAACTAGACAATAAAAGTTCTTTGTTACCTCCACCAAAAATTTATAGCATACAGATACATCTAATCTATGAAGGGGCAAAAAAGGCCCCTGCACGTTCATATGATGAAAATATCCTAGAGCAGCTACATGGAGATCAATATCCCATTCTACATCAAACCGTAGATCTCGAGAAATGCTAAAGTTATTCAGGCAGAGAGATTGAGGAGGTCATTCACACGCAGACATCTCGACATGGCATGTGAATGCAAGATCAGGGCCATTCAGATGGGGTCCACCATGCCCGTGCCCTGGCCCAAAAATCAGGCTAGTCCAAGCAGCAGGCAGATACACATGTACATTGAATATACACCATATGTCTCCTTTTTCTAAACCCTCCATTTTCCTCGTACATTTGTGGTGGCTCACTTGATGAATAGATGAGCCTGATTTTTGGGTCCTTACTCTTGCTCCAGTGGTAAACTCTCAGGAGTTTCAACACCTACTCGAGGGTTCAAGTACCCATAGGTGGTGAAATTCCACTACAGTGTGAGTGTGTGGTGGTGTGTGTGCGTGCATAAACAAAACAAAAACAAAAAAACAAAAAAACAAAAAAAAACAAAAAAAAAAGGTTGAGCCTGATTTTTGAGCCAGGGTATTTTCATAGTGGTCCCTGCCTGATGAATGGCTCTCATCCAGATGCCAAGATCACCTCAATCTCTCCTTGGACAAATTGACTTGCCATTTCACATTTACCTTACACAGTTGCAGAATACAGGAACGATTGGAATCTGTGGCCAAATTCGTATAAACTCAAGCATTCTACATCCAAATTGGCGGACCAGAAATGCATATCCATAGCCTAATTCAATAGATTTGATTGACAGTGATCTGTAAAATACCTTCATTGGTCAATAGTACCCTTCTTCTCTTTCATCTCCCTCGCTATAACAATGCAGATCCATGTCCATAAAAGATGAGCTGAGGCTACGATCGTCAAATTCTTCACCATCCCATTCTTCTTCTGAAAACGCTGAAATCCTGATACTTCCAAAGCCAGAGTTCGTAACTAGAATCTCATCAACAACACAATCTGTATCACTCTCTTCATCGTCATCCTCGCCTTCAAAATGTGTCAGTGAAAAGAAACCATCCTCCTCCATCTCTGATTGTCCATCTCTCCTTTGAGGTCGTAGGTCCTCCTCACCCACCTCCCCAGTCTCGACCCCAATCCATGGAACCCAGATGTCAGCATGGCGGCTCAATGCCCTCCGCCCATCCCCAATAACAACAGTCCGCAAGTCAGACTCCCTTGCCCGCCTGAGCATATCAGAGAAATCCGAGTCGTCGGAGACCAAGAAGAGCCAATCAATTCCACGGCTCATGGAGTGTTGCATCTGCCGCTTGAGTGCCCAGTCGGCTGCTTGCGGCTTGTCTTCCACTGTCTTCACGAACACCCCAGCCCGCCGCAGCTCTGAGGCCAGGCCATACCCAACCCGTGGTTTGATCAACTCCCTGGCAGCCTCCTGATATTTGTGGTTGCCAGATACAAACCGCTCCTTGTACCGCTGCCGCTTCTTCCCCTTCAGTGAGCGCATGCGGCTCAACTTCTTTTGGCGTTCCCGCTCGTGGAGCTGCTTGAAGTGCTTCTTAAGGTCGAGATTCGTGCGGCACTTGCGGCCACAAACACCGCAGACATAGGGCTCAGAAGGGGCAGAAAGGCCCTTGCGCTCAAGGATGTCCATGCGGTGACGGTCACGGCGCTCCTCCAGGACCCACTGCGGGAGATGGATGAATGCATGGCGGTTAGCATAGGCAGAGATGTCAACAACATCACCAAAGCGCTGGGCGATGTCCCGTAGAGCCATGGCAGCCTGATAGGGTGGTCCACGTGGGGGCTTGTTGTCAAGGTCCCAAAGGACCACCACCTTCTTCTGCCTGGCAGTCCAAACGCCGTCACTGTTTCTTACCATATCCACATCTAGATTGTCAGCAGGCATGGCTTCTATTTGCCAGCTCTTGCTTTTGTTAGGGTTTGAAGGTAGGGGCCCGAGAGAGGGGGAAGGAGAGAGGGAGGCAATTAGGTTGTGGGTCTTTCTTGGGGCAATTGGCATGTCGAATCTGACAGTAAAAGGGTGAAGGTTTTTGGGTGTGTGGACAAAAGGAAAGTGCAGAGGTGTGGGCTTAGGAGGGAGAATGTCTGCTGCATTGCAGAGGCAATTCATCTCTGGTTTGAGAAACCCTTCTTGTTCGGCTCCACAGAATCCAATAATTATCTCCCTTCAAGAAGTCATCAAAGCCTCACCTGGGAAATACAGAAAGAGACATGAGGTCAAGTCCAAGCCTTCCACTCGAAGAAAGAGAGATGCAATGGTGCAAGACCCACTTGCTTCACACATGCCAATGTGGCAGGTATGTACGGATCTAAACCATTTGTCAAGAAGACCCACTTGTGCATGCCCCTAGTCCAACCTCGGGGCAGGCCAGCCATACATGTACATTGAATATAGAAAATTGGACAATTATTTGTCCATCTAAATTAGTTGTTAGTTATTTTCATTTAAATATTTCAACATTTTTTCCCTACTATGATATACCTTTTTTCTTATGTTATATGGGTTTGTTGCTTGAATTGCATGTTTTATTTTCGAATTCTTGATCTCTTTTATTTCACTCACATTCCTTGCTTGCGCCTTTTCCCTACTCTCTGAAACACATGAAATAGATCCCCTCTGTAGGTGTTTTCTACAGCAGGAAAAGATGGGTTGGTGAACGGTGCATCTTCTGCAAGCCCACCACTCACAGCACATCCATACCTCTTACTCAAACCAAGGGTTTAAAATAAATTACGAGATTCCACGCATGTGTGCAAGATATCTCAGAGTCATCGACATTCAACAGCTCCTTTTAAACAGAAGATCAGAAAGATCAAACTAAAAATGCAAAAGAATCACCAGGGGGTGCCAAAACTCCCCTCACTAGAAGCCTATGAGGTGGACAGGCATAAAAAGGAAAGGCAAAATAAAAAGTAAAAAAGATCATGACCACAAAAAGGCAATTAAATTTAGCATTCATTTAAACAGGATACCCTCAAAACGAGTGTTCAATTTAGGTTCTACTACTAAAATCAGTATACAACTCAACTATTACCTCATAAAATTAAGGAAGCACTAAAGTTTATTTAGATTAAATGAGCAAAGGTTAATAGGTTGATAGCAGAGATTATTAAAGCTTGGGAGTTCTGGGTGTGGATGCAGGCATAGAATGCCAAAGTTAGATGTCATCATCATCATCTTTTCTTTTCTGCCAGCAATTTTGGGGCTGATTTTTTTTTTTTTTTACATACACCACATGGGCACTCAAACCCATGACCTCTGTGTTGAAACTCGCTGAGTCTACAACTGAGCCATGAGTAGGGACCCATTTTTTATGCAACACAATTAACCACTTGCTCTAAAAGCTCGAATTGTTAGAGTATGGAGAATTAATCCCTTTATCTCATAGTCCAGGCCCCACATCGCATAGGTTAGGACCTCGGCCGAACCCCCTACGTAGGCCCCAAATCACATGGGCCGCCCACCCCGAGTGTGTCCCCGCATCTCACGGGCCACCCCACTCGAGCCTGGTGTGAAATGCGCATTAATCACCCCCGGTGAGGAGTCTCGAACACGAGACCTCCTCCGTAGGCCGCACCCACCCCTAGTATGCCCCTGCATCCCACAAGTAACCCCACTCGAGCCCGATGTGAAAATGCCCCTGCATTAATACCAAATTGGTATCAACGCCCCTGCATTAATACCAAATTCTCATATTAATGCAGGGGCATTTTCACACCGGGCTCGAGTGGGGTCGCTTGTGGGATGCAGGGGCACACTCGGGGTGGGTGCGGCCTACGGAGGAGGTCTCGTATTCGAGACTCCTCACCGGGGGTGATTAATGCGCGTTTCACACTAGGCTCGAGTGGGGTAGCCCGTGAGATGCGGGGACACACTCGGGGTGGGCGGCCCATGTGATTTGGGGCCCACGTAGGTGGTTCGGCCGAGGTCCTAACCCATGCGATGTGGAGCCTGGGCTATGAGATAAAGGGATTAATTCGCCATACTCTAACAGTTCGAGCTTTTAGAGCAAGTGATTAATTGTCCTGCATCAAATTGGTATCAGAGCAGGAGGTCTCGTATTCGAGACTCCTCACTGGGGGTGATTAATGCGGGGGCATTTTCACATCGAACTCGAGTGGGGTCGCTTGTGGGATGCAGGGGCACACTTGGGGTGGGTGCGGCCTACGAAGGAGATCTCGTGTTCGAGACTCCTCACCGGGGGTGATTAATGCGCATTTCACACCAGGCTCGAGTGGGGTAGCCCGTGAGATGCGGGGACACACTTGGCGTAGGCGGCCTATGTGATTTGGAGCCCACGTAGGGGGTTCGGCTGAGGTTCTAACCCATGCGATGTGGGGCCTGGGCTATGAGATAAAGGGATTAATTCGCCATACTCTAACAGTTCGAGCTTTTATAGCAAGTGGTTAATTGTCCTGCATCAATTTTGGGCTAACTTTCAACTGGTGGATTGGCAAAAAGATTTATAATCATCTTCCCACCAAACATGACTCAAAATAGGAAGACCATCAAAAGTTCATTGACCCTGACATAAACATTCCCCCATTATCCAGGCTAGGGACGAGCTAGTGAATTACACCACACTGAGTATTAGTCATGGAAGCAATGAATGCCGATTTTATAATTATATGCATGCATGCATGTGTATATGATAACCATTTTTGATATCTTGGGTCAATAAGTCAACTAGACTTGGGTAAATGATGTGGAGATGTGCCTTTGGAGCATGATGTGATCACCGCATACCAATGAAACTGAAGAGAAATTTTTATACGATAGCTATAAGACCAGCCACTAAAACCATCCATGTTTTATGAGACAAAAATATTGGGGAGTCAAGGAACAACAAGGTTATGGGATAACCTTAGCGGAAATAAGGATATTAAGATTGATAAGTGGCAAGATAAGTAAAGATAGAATTGGGAATGATGCACTCAAGGGAACTTACGAGTAGCATCAATGGGTAATAAGATGAAGGAAAGCAAACTTTTATAGTTTGGCCATGTGCAACGGAGACCAAGAACTGCATAGGTTAGGAGTAAAGGCTCTAAAAGGGCAAAGGGAAGGCCCCGAATGATGTGGGTGGAGGTAGTAAGAAAAGACTTTTCAGGACCTCTAGTTAACCTGAGGTATGGTCCGTGAAAAGTACAATGGTGTAGATCCGTGTAGGAGTAGTTGACCCAATTAGTTAGGATAAGGCCTAGATGATGATTATGATGACGACAACGATGGTGTGTGTGTGTGTGTGTGAGCGCATGTGTGGAATCCATTTCACTGATTTGGGTTCACAATTGATAAAGAGACGACAACAACAACAACAACAACAAACAGCTTTTAAGTAACCCCAAAGAGAACATTGATGATTTTCAAATGCGTCAGCAATTCTTTTTCTTTTTCTTTTTTCTTTTTTCAAACTCTAAATCATGAACATGAAGAAAATTTCAACCCCCAAAGGATGAAGAAACAAAGCAATATCTCATCAAACCCTCTCAATCACAATCTAATTCAAGCAACAAACACAAACAATCATCAAATCATAATGTCCCCATCCATGTATCTCAGAAGGGTTATGCAAATACTTGTCAATGCAAAGGATACCGTACATGTCAATCAACCAATAAAATTTAAAAAAAAAAAAAAATTAAGGAAGAAGCAATAGTCCACCTTCAATGGAAAACAAGCCAAATATTAAAATGTTAGGATTCTCAAATCTGTGAGATCCCCAGGACATCCCTCAACCACTGTTGGAGACCATTATGACCAATGGTACTGAAAACCAGGCCCCACATGTACGGATTCTCACAAGTCAATCATCCAAATCACGAAGACCCACACATCAAAAATAAAACAAAGCAAGCAGGTATGATCAAACACGCAAATGGGCAACCAAAAAATAAAAAGTAACCGCAAACATTCAGGGTGTGTTTGGATGCACGATCCAGCTGAATTGCTTCTACTTTTTCTCCAGAGAAGTCAACTGAATTGCAATTTATCAGCCTAACGAGCCAAATTGCAATTCCCTTCCAGAGCATCAATGCCGAGGGTAGATGCTCTAAATCACAATGCCTTACTTCCAAGATGGACTTGTCACGAAACGTAACTACAATTCAATGCAAGCAAATATACCTTCTATCATTTCATCTTCGTGATTCAATTCATTTATGCTTCCAAACGCACCATCAGCTTAATCAAGACGAAATGGCACGATCTTCCTATCCCAAAATGGAAGCAAGGCAATTGCAATTCGAAACCCAAATCGTCAAAAAGGCTAAGGGGTAGTTTGGCAGCATAGAATCGGAGGGATTTGTGGGAATTTTCTGTTTTTTGGGCGTTTGGGAGCTAGGACTTGGAGGGATTTGGTTTTTGAGAGGAATCCAAATCCTCCTAAAGAACTCTTTCTGAACTCCCACTTCAAAACTCTGATTTCAAATCCACTCGTTTCCACGAGAGTTCAAAATCGACGCTGCCAAACAAGCCCTTAACGAAAAGGTACAATTGCAATTCAATTTGATAGGGCATCCAAACACGCCTTAAAATGGAAAAGAAACTCACAAACAAGGCAACCGCAGGACACTGCCCGAGAGTAGCAGAATCGATTTCTGATATTTGGAAGTGGCAGAGAGGGCGAGAGGATATTCAAGGGATTTTCCCCGGAGTTATTTGATAGTCTGGCTGCCAATAACGGTTGATACGCATGCACTTACAAATTGACACGTGGCATGCATTATCTCAAACTAAATGTACTAAATTGTGAAAACTACTTTCTCTAAGTCCCCGGTTCCAAAATTTCATATTCGTTTGTCAACTGTAACCCCTGATCCCTGGGCACTTGTACGTGGAAATAACACCACTAGATATTTTTCCATTTTAACCGTCCAATTAATGTCCCCCACCATGATGTGTATTCTATCCAAGCCGTTAGACAATTTTTCCAGCTCATTTTAGGGGATGCGCCCAAAACCGAGGCATATCCAAAGCTTAAGTGGACCAAAGCAGGTGAAGGATAGAGGACTGAATGTTTACCATTGAAAACTTGGTTAGGGCTAATAAGCTGATATTTTTGCGTTCCCTTCATCTAAGGGCACGTTGATATATGAACAGGTTAGATTAGGGGTGCACATGGAACTGGCAAACTGGACCGGACCAAACCGTGCACCAATTTCGTTTCCGGTTCCAAAAATCAAAAAACCGATTAGTTGAGTTCTCAAATTGGGAGTATATAGAATTGAACCAAACTGTGAACCAAACCATGGAACCGAATCTTGAATCGAATCATATATTTCAAAAAAATAAAAAATCCTAAGTTTCATTCTCTTCAGTCTTCACGTTGCCCCTGCTGCGGCTGCCCCCATCCATTCCTCTCTCTCTCTCTCTCTCTCTCTCTCTCTCTCTCTCTCTCTCTTTGTCAGCTTGTTAGTAGACCCATTGTCAATTCACACTTCACTGTTAGCCCCCCCCCTCTCTCTCTCTCTCACACACACCAGCCACCCCCTGTCTCTCTCAGTTCACACTTCACTGTTAGCCACCTTTCGCCCATCCTTTGCCCACCCACCAGCCACCGCCCAACGCTCCTCTCTCTCTCTCTCTCTCTCTCTCTCTCTCCAAATCGTGGAACCAATCCAGAACCAAATCGGTGCTAACGGTGCGGTTCCGATTCAGATCTAGGGTGCTAACTATTGGGAAGCACAGAAGGTGAGCCCTCAAGATCTGACAGTCTATACGAGTTTTGGAACCCTCACAAAGCAGAAGATAAATACTCCAACGGCCCACCTATCTACTACTGGAGCAAATGGATCTATTCACACCTCTGATCTTATGGTATAAGTGGCCCCGGATTGCGATCTATGGATTAGATCGTCCCAAGGACAAGCCAAAATGGACAGACTCTTGTGCACACTATATCTCTCTCTGTATACTCTCGATATTTCTTATGACTGATTTACGAGAGAAGTCCATCCCTTTTTATAGGAAAAGAAGGAGATAGGATGAAACCGGATGATCCGGTCATCTCCCTATCTCCTATCCAATATCAAATTCAAATTTGAAATCTCAACTGAATGGAAAAGGCCGGAAGAAGCCACCCACTAGTGATTACTCACCAGTGGACCCCACTGGCCTACGTCCAACATCTCTCACTCAATCACATTGTGGGATAGGTACAAAAATTTGTCCATCTAACTCGCCTAATAACAATCAAAGACCAAACATCGCGATCAAAAGAATCAGAGGCGTGGAACCAGCTGAATCACCGTAATCTTCTCACAGGTGTTTTAAGTACTAAGTGACTACCAAACTAGTACTTAATAACCCAAGCTTTGCAATGTCTGTCCTAGTCCACATGACCACACCGTATGAAGTTAACTCCCGATCTAGAGTACTCGGCCAAAATACGCACTTATCCAACTTATCGAGTTATTCTGAAAACTTGATTTTTCACAAACTTCGACTAAAATCGATTTAAAGCATTACTTATATATATGCTTTTAAGAAAAAACATTGTTTGAAAAAGTCTATTAAAAACAACTCGATACTGCCAGTGGATAAGTCTTCAAGTGCGTATTTAAAGTTCTAGAAACTTGGTGTAACTGTCACGGGATCTTCCTCACGCAGATGTGTAATTTAGAATTAATCAAGCCGCTTTCCTAGCGTAATTGAGTCTGGCCAATCAAGGACCTTTCGTCATAGTACACTAAAGTAGCGACACTCAATCTCATCCTCATATACATAAGAGGAGGGTATCTAAGGACACAAAGAGTCACCTACGGAACTGGCTACTCACACGTTGTAATGATTAGATCGAATCAAAGTAATCTGTAGGTAAAAGGTCACAGCACGTAGCTACAATCCACGTCGTAAAGTAAACAATACTAGGTGAATGTCGGGTCTACAATACGCGGTTCATTCTACATGAGGTACGACTCATCTCATAACCTGGCTTTAAATTCAGGCCATAACATTGATCGCATGAAAAAAGAATGGTGCGATTATGTTATTCGACTTTATCAGTTTCATCTTCAATCTTAAAAGATTGTAGGCGAATACGACTCACTCATATCCTCATCCTTCATTATTCAAAATAAAGAGAAGTTCATACTTCAACATATAAACATGGCTCCAAATGTACCTCTCTTATACATTCAAGGTTAGTCAACCCGTGCGAGTGGGTGACCGGCCTGCCGACAAAAATAGAAATCCTACATGATCTCAAGGTAAATGCTGATGATCTTTTTACCTAGTTTATATTGGTGTTCAATACTGAATAAATGGAATGTATTATTCATTAAAGATCGAATGTATTAGTAGGAATGTAGCTGAGGGCGACCTTCTTATCTCTCACTTGATCACGGACGTAATGATACTTGATCTCAATGTGCTTAGATTTCTGGTGGTGTTTAGGGTCCTTTGCCAAGTCAATGGCGGAAGTATTGTCTATCTTCAGCGATATAAGCTGACGAACACTCGGTACAACACCCAGACTCAATAGAAATCTACGAACCCATACACACTCCTGAACTGCAACACAACATGCAATGTACTCGGCCTTCATAGATGAAAGTGTTGTGGATGTCTGTTTCTTACTCGACCATGAGATAGCAATACAAGAATACATACCCTGAAATAGACTTTCCCTCGTCGGCGTCATTACCCCAAGCAGCATCAGAATATCCTTTGAGCGCGAGGTTTTTTCTTTCATAACACAACATTAGGTCTTTTGTTCCTCTGAGATAGCGAAATATACGTTTGACGGCTTACCAATGAGACTGTCCCGGGTTACTCTGATAACGGCTGACTATACCAACTGCATAGCTAATATCCGGTTTGGTGCAAAGCATAGCATACATTAAGCTCCCTACTGCGCTTACATAAGGTACTGAGGACATAACCAATTTCTTAGCTTCAATCTGAGGACACGATTTCCTATCTAGCTTGGTAGCTTTATCCATAGGGATGTCAATAGCTTTTGGATTTTTCATCCTGAACCGCTCTAAGATTTTTTATATATAGGTTGCTTGAAACAAGCCTAAAAATTTCTTAGGGCAATCCCTGATGATTTTTACCCCAAGAATAAAGTTGGCTTCACCGAAGTCTTTCATCTCAAAGTTCAAGAATAGTTAATCTTTAGTCAATATCAATAATTGCATGTCATTACCAGCTAACAGAACATCGTCTACATATAAAGATAGTATCAGAAAAGATCTTTCAAACCATTTCAGGTATACACAATGATCTTCTTCACTCATCATGAATCCAAAAGTGGTGGTAGCCAAGTGGAACCTCATGTACCACTATCTTGAAGATTGCTTCAGCCCATAGATAGATTGAGCAACTTGCAGACTTTCTTTGGATGCATTTTGTCCACATAACCCATGGGTTGTTGCATGTATATTTCTTCATCCAAGTCACCATTTAAGAATGCAGTCTTTACATCCATCTGATATAACTCTAAGTCTAAACTTACGACAATGGACAAGATCATGCGGATCGAGGAGAACTTTGCAACTAGTGAAAAGGTCTCCTCATAATCAATGCCTTCTTTTTGTGTAAAACCATTAGCAACTAATCGTGCTTTGTACTTGTCCACTGTACCATCTGTCTTTCTTTTGATCTTTAGTATCCATTATTACCTATCGCTTTACGATTGGAAGGCAAATCAATAAGTTCCCAGACTTTATTCTTCTCCATAGAAGCAATCTCTTCGTCCATAACATTCACCCAATCGGCCGAATTAGAAGATAATAATGCATGCTGATACGAATCAGGTTCATCATCATTAACCGCAACGCAAGAGAATGTTTGCCCCTCAATATCGGAGTATCTTCGGAGAATCAATCCTCTTTTGCTTCGACGTAACTCAGGAGCCTGCTGGGATGTCCTCCCACTGTCCTGACGAACTATAGGAACATTCCCATCTTGAGAAGCAGAACTCCCACTATCTTGAGATACATCAGGTATTTCAAAAAATTCTATTGGAACATTTTGCTACATTCGGCTTGGGTATCTATCTTCAACGAAAGTCACGTTCCGGAATTCTATCTCAATCCATCGTCCATGGTCCTCATAAACTAGAACGTATCCCTTTGAATGCATAGGATATGTAATGAACATGCATTCGATGGTTTTACTATCAAGTTTACCTCTATACGGAGTAGGTAGCAAAACATATCCCAAAGATCCCCAAGGGTGTAGGTTGGCTAGAGAAGGAATCCTCTCAAACCACATCTCATATGGAGTCTTAGGAAAGGATTTGGATGGACTCTATTAAGGACGTAGACGACTGTTAACAGTACGTCTTCACAGAATATAGTAGAGAGATTGGCTTGTGCCATCATCGATCTAACCATGTCCAATAGTGTCCTATTCCTTCTCTCTGCAACACCATTTTGATGTGGAGTGTAAGTCATTGAGTACTGCTGAACAATTTTAACATTTTCATAATATGATTTAAATGTTTCAGATGTATACTCTCCACCTCGATCAGATTGAAGGATTTTAATCTTTTTCTCAAGCTGATTTTCCACTTCAGCTTTATATTTAAGAAAACAATCAAAAGCCTCAGATTTGTGTAAGATGAGATACACATATCCATAGCGCGAGTAACCGTCAATGAAAGTGACAAAGTATTAACATTCATTTCGGGCATGTACATTGAAGGGTTCACAGATATCTAAATGGATTATCTCTAGTGTGCCCTTGGACCTAGCCGCTTTGGGAAATGGTTTCTTCGAAGTCTTCCCGGACACACAATGTTCACAAAATGGCAAATCAACTTTGGATAAGGAGTCTAACAGACCAGAACATACTAGTCTTGTTATATGATCCTTTCTTATGTGACCTAACCTCACATGTCGTTTTTGATATTCAGATACTACAGTTTCATTCGACATAACAGATAAAGCAAGAGGAGCATTATCACAATCTACGTCCAGAATAAATAAATCTGAAATTAAATTTTCTCATGCAAAGATGAAGTTATTCAGTCTCAAAGAAACTCTTGTCTAGAAAAATCAAATATCAAAACCATCAAATAATAACATAGAAATAGAAATTAAATTCCAACGCATCCCCGGTGCATAAAGAGTATCACGGAGGATTATTGTTTGCCCTATGCGCAAACGGAGATGGAGAACGTCAATCCCTAGTACGTCTTCAACAACGTTATTGCCCATATACAGCTTGTAACTTCCCTTGGCTATAGGCCGGAATTCCTCGAATCCTTGACGACTACTTGTCACGTGCTTTGTTGCGCCTAAATCTAAAATCCACTTGTTAGATATAATATCAACGGAAAGGATTTCAGAACAAACGCCAACATACAAAGTATCTAGTGACTTAGGAATTATAGTCTTTTTATGGGCACACTGCCGAGCATAATGGTTGGAGTTTTTACAGACAAAGCAGACTATATTTGTCTTTTCTGCTTCTTCTTTCCATTCTCCTTCTTGAGATTTGGAGGAGGTGTTGTGGTCTTCTTTCTTGATTATTCTTCTTCGCCTCGTGCTTCCTTAATTGTCTCAAGGCATACGCAATCACCCTGTCCTTCTGCATAAGGACACAACCCAAATAAACGCGAGACGCGTCAGTGTATATTGTGTACCTAACCCCTTGGTCTGGCAATACTAGCACAAGGGCGGACGTCAGTAGATCCTTCAGCTCCTGAAAAACTGCTTCAGCCTTCTCATTCCAGGCGAACTTCAAATCTTTACACGTCAACTGTGATAACGGCCTGACAATCTTCGAGAAGTCCCGAATGAAGCGTCGATAATACCCTGCCAGGCCAAGAAAACTTCTCACCTCAGTAACCGAGCCAGGCTGCTTCCAATCCTGAACCGTGGCTACCTTAACAAGGTCCACCGCTATCCCATCCTTGGACACCACATGTCCCAGGAACTTGACTTCCTCCTGCTAGAAGTCGCACTTCTTATATTGCGCAAACAACTGGTTCTTCCTCAAGGCATCCAACACCGCTCTCAGGTGCACCTCGTGCTCTTCCCGACTCGTGGAATATATCAGGATGTCATCAATGAATACGATGACGAATCGGTATAAGAATGGCCGAAATACCCTGTTCATCAAGTCTATGAACACGGCCGGTGCGTTCGTAAGATCGAACGACATTACCAGGAACTCGTAATGCCCAAAACAGGTCCTTAAAGCTGTCTTCTGCACGTCTTCATCTCTGACGCACAACTGGTGGTACCCTGACTGCAAGTCAATCTTCGAGAAATACTTTGCCCCCCTCAACTGATCAAACAGATCATCTATCCTGGGCAAAGGATACTTGTTCTTCACGGTGACCTAGTTCAACTTACGGTAATCAATACACAACCGTACTGAGCCATCTTTCTTCTTCACAAACAGTACAGGTGCTCCCCAGGGAGACACACTAGGTCGTATAAAGCCCTTCTCTACTAGCACATCAATCTGTTTCTACAGTTCCTCCATCTCACACGGAGGCATGCGATACGTCGGTAAAGAGATGGGTGTCGTACCGGGCGAAAGATCAATGGTAAAGTCGATCTCGCGCTGAGGTGGCAACCCAGGAATCTGTGCAAATACGTCCGCAAAAGCCTGAACTACAGGCATATCCTCAAGCATCGAAACATCAACAGCCTCTAATGAAGAAGCGTAACATCTCAACCGAGTAACGTGACTGACCTGAACAGGAAAAGTAAAGGTCGTGCCATTAAGTCCATAGGCTGTCACCACCCTAATCTCGCAGTCGATCTCTGCTCGCATCTCAGTGAGCCAATCCATACCGAAGATAATGTCGTAATGGAATAGGGGGACGACGATCAGGTCAACTAATAGCACTCTGCCACCCAAGTCTATCGGGCAGCCCTCACACATACGAGTAACTTCTGATGAAGTCCATGTAGCAGTGATAACTCTCACTCCTCTTGTAGGAGCAGTAATTAAACCCAGTCGCTTTACTGTCGTGCATGAAATCATAGAAGTAGTGGAACCAATAAGAAGACGGGAGCACCTTGGACATGTGCAGTGACCTCGAAGGCCATAGGCACTGAAGGTCCAGTCTCTGGTTCCTCTGTTGTAAGCGCATGAACACGCGCCTGTTGAGATTGGTTAGGCTGAGGTACCATGGGCCGTTGAGGCGGCCTGAAGCGAGGTGCAGGTGGTCTGAAGGACGGATGTGTAGGTGTCATCCGAAGTGGTGGAGTCGATAGAGCCTGCAGGCGAGAACGACCAATCATCTGCAGCGGAGAGAACCCGCTATCCCTCATCCACGCAAAACAGCTCCCAACAGGATGACCCCGTTTCCCGCAGTATGTACAGGTCACCACAGGGCACCTCATCGGAGCTACTGGCGTTGCGATCCTGGGAGGCGAATCAGCACGTGGCCTCTTGCCAGGGAAAGGCCTACCTTGAACATCTGGCCGAGGTCTAGGCACCATAGGGCCACGAGAGTGTGTCAAGCGGTCCACATCCTGCTCCACCTGAATGGACATATGAATCAACTCTGCATAAGATGGTATGCGGACACAGCACATCTTCGACCGAATGTCAGGTCGCAATCTCTCAGATAAGCGTCGAATCCGTATCGGCTCATCAGCAAGTATAGTCGAGACAAAGCGGCCCAACTCTATAAAGCGGTGCTCATACTCAGTAACGGTCATGCCTCCCTGTCTGAGGCGTAGGAACTCATTCTCCCTCTCGTGTCAGTAGGCCTGAGGGTAATATTTCTCGTGGAAACGGAACTCAAATTCTACCCAGGTCCACACATATCCCACTGCGATAGTCCGCAGTATGTTGTCCCACCATAAGCTAGCCTCCTTCTCGAACATGAAGGCAGCCAACTCAACCTGTTCAGCCTCAGAATAATGTAGCATCTTCAGTATCTTCAAGATGCGGTCTAACCAGTACTCAGCCTCCTCGGGTCTATGAGAACCCATAAAAGTCAGAGGCTTCAAGCGCTGAAATCGCTCGAATAGACCGCGAGTACCCACGTCTCCCGTAGGGTATGCAACAGGTCTTACGAACTTTGGACCATTTATTATTAGCTTTCCGCTTGTGGGTCTCTGCTACAAAGGCCCTGGCCGAACCTGGCTAAATTACATTTATTTCAACCTCACGTAACAAGTGGTCACAAAAGTCTCTAAACGTAGTGATAGAATCAGTATGGTTTAGAATTCTTTTGATTTGGGCTCAAGATTCAGGTAAGAAACGGTGCATAGCATAATCTTTTAATTTTCAGTCAATTTACACCCAATATTCCTAAGAGCACCTATCATTTGCTCCATCTTACAGATACGATCTTTGATGGGGTAACCGACTGACATCCTATACTCTTGGAATTCTAATTTCATTGCCCGAACGCTTGCATCTGACTTCTACGCATAGACATTAGTCAGTGCTTCCCAGATTCTCTTAGTGATTTTATGCACTTCATACGTAGGTATGAGTTCTTTGTGCATGGTGCTAAGAAGGACATTACGAACTAAACGATTTTATTTTTACATTTATTGTAAGGAGTCATCGCAACCCTATGTTCTTATAAATTCTCGTTTTTAACGAAGATGGGTTCCTCTTAAACTACATCGAGTGTGTGAGATATGTCGTCCTCGTCCAGAAGGCATCGCACCACATGGGACCAATCTTCATAGTTGTTGCCGTCGAAATATTGTCCTTTCAACTGTTCAGCGATTAACACTTTGGTGGACATCTTTACATTGCATGAGTATCACTACTTAGCTAAAATCTAAGGTATTAACACTAATCATCAGCATTTCTACGTGTTATACAAATTTTTAGAATATAAAATTAATCAACACATCTTAAAGAAATTTGAAAGTCCACATACCCGGATGGGCGGTGTAGAACAATCAAGTTCTCTATTTAAGAGAAAATTGGTACTTTTATAAAATTATGATTGTATAACATACAACATTCCATTACATGGTTGCATGCATCATTTGGTGGAGGAGAATAAACTCCCACTCAGGTTATGCACAACCTTTATTTTAAGGAGCATCTAAGCACTAAGTTTTGTAATTTCTA
The DNA here is from genome assembly GCA_030180095.1 of Magnolia changhungtana. Lineage (NCBI taxonomy): Eukaryota > Viridiplantae > Streptophyta > Magnoliopsida > Magnoliales > Magnoliaceae > Magnolia > Magnolia changhungtana. Next base: position 4,073,600 of record JASAUF010000421.1, read on the forward strand.
ATGAAAAAAATGTAAGGGGCTTAGATCTAAACACATCAAGTCAAAAAATTTTATACATTTGAACATCATCATCAGAAAAGAAAAATAAAGTGCTAAGATATCAAGAAAGTACTATCTTCACATGTGATCATGACTATTAGTGATGGATTCGATCAATACTGTTAATGATCATTGTTGATGATGGATCCTTTCATCAACATTGATCATTATGGTTGATGATCGTTTTGATCACTAATGAGCTCTAGATCAATAGTGAAGAAGATATAAGAAAGGAAATAACATTGTTGATATGTGTCCATCATCTCATATATATGATCAAACCAAAAATCAGGATAACACATTCAGATTGCAACATATTTGAATGTGGGCCAAATCATTGATTTATAGATTAAGCATGAATTCATCAAACATGTGTACTCATTTTTCAACAGATCTACTCATGCATATCAACCAACATGTTATAATGCAGCAACGTGTTAAATGATGGTTTAGTTTTATACATGTAACGTATACATTAGAATATACATGTAACATGTTGTACAAAAATATATAACATGTAAATATCATTATTCAACAGATGTACATATATATTATATGTACATATTAGAATATACATGTGACGTGTTGTATAATAACAATAGATGTACAGTAAACGTGTTGTAGCATGTCAATATTGCAAATATAACATGTACCATATCAGATTCTGATGTAAAGCTATATCTAGTAAACATTTTATATCCAGTAAATGTGTACTGCTATGAAACATGTACAGCTATGAGTACACATGTAACATTACTGTACATCATTCTAATTGTACACATTAACATGATTACACATGTAACATTACTGTACACGTGGGTATGATTACACGTCATTGTAACAGAGCATGTTAAGCATGTAGTTTACTTCAATACGATTACAGCAACACGTTAGATGTATACAACCAACTATATCACACTTGGCTTGCAGTTGAGATGCCAACATATTATGATTAAGTCATATTTCAGGTATGTACATCTCAGCTATATCTCATGTATATCTCATATACATCTCAGCTATATCTCAACATGTGAACAAATCACGTATTAAGTACATGTAGACAACACGTCAGTTATATTTCAGCAACATGTCATGTTTGGTAACATAGCTAGTTATAGTGTTATAGTGCATGTAAGCAATGTGTTATAAGGCAACACGTCGATAATGGATACTAGGCCACCACATGTTAACATATTGTTGTTTTCATATCACACGTTTTCACGTGGTGTAATCACACAACTCGTATATACATCATACGGATCAGATCCACGTAATCAGATTCTACGGACACAAATCAGGTTTATATCCATAACGTGTGGATACAAGTCCACCACACGTTAACATATTGTTGTTTAAACATGATATTATATTAACGTGAAACACGTCACCAATAGAAGATGTATGGTGAAACATGTCACCAGCAAATCATGCATGCTCATCATACATGGATCTGATGGTATACATGAGTGTAATAACATGTGGTATACATGCACATCATATTACATGTACAACAATATGAAAACGTGTTACACCATATCACATGTACAGCTTGTAGGCAACGTGTTGCACCATATCACATGTACATCTTATCAGTCGTTGTACTTAAACACATGTGATACATGTAATGTTGTCTACATGCAATACATGCCCTATATCAGATATACTTGTAACGTTGCCTACATGCACTATATCAGACGTTGTTGTGGGGCCAATCACATGATGATTTAAATGTGGGCCATAATTCCAATCCTAAAGGAAAAGATGGGCCACTTACCTTCTTAGATTATTATAATCGAAGATCTGCCATTTATAGCTCTGATACCACTGTTGGGAAGCGCGGAAGGTGAGCCCTCAAGATCTGACGGTCTACACGAGTTTTGAAACCCTCACAAAGCAGAAGATAAATGCTCCAACGGCCCGCCTATCTACTACTGGAGTAGATGGATCTATTCACACCTCCGATCCTATGGTATAAGTGTTGAGGGTCAAATATTGTATATCAGACCTCGATTATTGCCTGGATTTACAAGCATGATACCGTTTAATGGCCCGATTTAACCGTATTTGTAATACAGGGTGCGTTTACGAACTTGGATTGAAAAAGGACGATAAAAGCTTGGATTCGACGCTCTGATGATGCCAAGGCAAGGGACAGACCCCAGGGGACCAAGATCGACGGGTTTACATGCCAGAGATCCGCGAAAATCTAGAAACTGAAGCTCAAGTGGCCTGAAAAGTGCCCTGAATACAAGATCTTGGGTTTCCACCATCCGTTCAGTTTGAAACTTCATGTGGTCTGAGGACAATAAATTAACCGTACATGTCAAAACTCAGCCATTGGATCTCTGTGAAAGTGGCTCAACGGATAGATCAAACCCTTAAATCCTTAAGTGGGGCCCACCTACTGTCCAGATATGCTTCACAAGAGATAGAAGGGTCGGTTGTAAGGGGCCCATCCTCTACCTTTAAATCAGACATGTCAAGTGAGGGGAGTGGCTCATTATGACCGACCACTTCGTGTACGTCTGATCTGTGTTTGAAAGGTTGGAGACCCATCTCGCTATTTCTTAGAATTGTACCACCTAGGCGGTGGTAAGTGGGTCCTTTTAGATCTGATAGAGGGTCAGGATCTGACCGTTGATACACGGTGGTGGCCCACAACGACACCCCACACGGACAGCATACGGATGCTATTGCCACTCCCCAAGTATAAAATTTACTCTCAACGTTGGTCGTTGGTCGTTGGTGGAAGGACTAAGAGGTGAAGCTTGTGGCGCGATGGGAGTAATTTTACGGCTCTGATTTATGTTAGACTGAACTGATGATGGTTTTAGTTTAATTAAGGGAATACTTTTAGTTTTTTTATGGTTTGTTGTGACTAAAATTACAATAGATCTGTGGTGGCTTTGAGTATTTCTGTCTTCTTTTTATGTTTATGACATCAGGAAGCCCTGTTGTTCACCATCGTCTCCTGGGCATGGTTGGATGACGGTATCCTTCCTGACTTTCATGGCATGTTGATTGGTTGGTAATTAGTTTAATTCTGTTGTTTGCTTTGTCTCCTGGGCATGGTTTGGTGATGGAATCCATTCTAATTCATACACCTTTCATCTCTTAAAAACTAGATCAAACGAAGCTCAGTTTAATTTTCATGAATCAAGTGTAGTTCTCCCTGATCTCTACAAGTGGATCCTTGGCACCCTAGTTTCCTATTTCTGAATTCCTTAAGTTTTAGATTAATATTTCACAATTATTCCTTAAATTCTAATCTGATTTAGATTACATCTTAGTCTAGTTCTAATTCTACGTAGTTTCAGATAACGTACAAGTATCAGTCCCTGTGGATTCGACCTCGGTCTTACCGAGTTTATTACTACATCACAACCCTGCACTTGGGGAGTAAACAATAAGTGGCCCCGGATTGCAATTTATAGATTAGATCGTCCCAAGGACAAGCCAAAATGGACAAACTCTTATGCACACTATATCTCTCTCTGTATACTCTCGATATTTCTTATGATTGATTTACGAGAGAAGTTCATCCCTTTTTATAGGAAAAGAAGGAGATAGGATGAAACCGGATGATCCGGTCATCTCCCTATCTCCTATCCAATATCAAATTCAAATTTAAAATCTCAACTGAATGGAAAAGGCCGGAAGAAGCCAACCACTAGTGATTGCTCACCAGTGGGCCCTACTGGCCTACGTCCAACACTAACGGTCTGGTTCTAGTTCCGATTCTCCTAGAACTGTTAGGAACGGTTTGGTTCCAATTTCATTCCAGAATTGGACCGAACTGACCCATGTGCACCCCTAGGTTAGATGTCAGACAAACATTGTTATGGGCTTAAGAAGTTTTCAACATTAAGCATCACTTTTTTCTATGATGTGGTTCACTTGAGCTTTGGGTCTACTTCATTTTTTTAACTCAACTATTCAATGAGCTGGAAAAAAATATCATGATGAACCTGAATTGTGACACGAGGTTAGCATTTGGTCACCTGCCAAACTGCACCTGTTTTCTTCTTTTTCTTTTTTCTTTTTTTCTTTATATTACGACATACTCGGATTATGTAAGATAGCACACGACCTTGGTGGTGTGTTTACGTGGTAAAGATATGTGAGCCTACCATGATGTATGTGTTATATCTCTACTGTTCATCCATTTTTTCATAGTAGGGATGAATCTAAAAATGAGGCAGTTTTAAAGCTCAATTTGACAACACCACATAAAACAGTTAGGATTGAATGCCTACCATTGAAAACCTTTTAGGCAACATAAGTTTGATATTTGTGTTTTCTCTCCAACCATGTGTATGACCTTATGAAGAGATTGATGCCAAATAAACATAACGATAAACCCTACAAAGGTTAGACGATAGGGAAACGGATTGGCTACTCCCCCTGACACCAGCACCGTAGCTGACGGTCAGTGCTCTATGTGCCCTACCATGATGTATGTGTTTCATCCTTCTGTTCATTCATTTTTAAATATCATTTTAGGTCTTTATTTCAAAAATGAGAGGGATATAATTCTTAGGTGGACCACATCATAGGAAAACAAAAGTGATTGGATATCCATCATTTAAATCCTCCTAAGGCCAACTGTAATGTTTATTTGACATCCAATCTATTGATTAGATAATAAAGACCCAGATGAAGGGAAAAAACAAATATCAACTTGATCCAATACTTTTATGGCCCCCAAAAAGTTTTTAATGGTCGAAGTTCATCCAACACTGTTTCCTGCAATATGGTCCACTTGAGACTGGGATATACCTCATTTTTTGTGTATTACCATAAATTGTTCTAAAAACATAGATGAACGGAATGGATGAAAAACATACATCATGATGAGGCCCACAGAGCACCGACCACCAATGGCTGGTGGCAGGGGGAGTAGCCAATCCGTTTCCAGACGATAGCTGTTGGAAATTGGATTTTGGAAAACTATTTAAAATCATATAAAATTAAAATAAGAAAGTTAAAAAACTTATCAATTTGTATAAGTCGAGGCGTGACGTGAGCGAGGCGTGACGTGAGTCACTCAGCTTGAAATCGAATTTGCTCCCCTTGGACAGCGTCCCAAGTGCAACAGGTTTCCAGAGTAATCGACCTCCAGGATACAACGACTATGACCCGGTCCCAGCGGTGCACTCACTGTACACTGGCTCGAACCACTTGTAGTCTTAACCCGAACTAAAAAATACTTGAACACATTTTTAAGAGAAAACCTAATTTTCTAATCCATTTCAAAACTTAAAATCAGAAGTCTATTTATAGACTTTGTAAAGACACCCTTAAGGGTGTAAAGACACCCTTAAGGGTGTAGAGACACCCTTTCATAAAAGGTTGTGACTATTGGATTTAAATCCAATTGGTGCGACCCTTAGGCTCCAAAAGACACAACTTTTTAAAACAAAAATTAAAAGGATGCAACCTTTCAAACTTAAGTGAAAAGACACATCCAAAGGGCACCTATGACCAATGGATATTTTGAAATACTAAATTATTTTAAAATAATTTAAAATACAACAATAGCGTCATTGTCCCAATGCTTTCTATCGTGCGGTCCACTTGAGCTTTGGATTTATCTCTTTTGAGATTCATACCCTTCACTGATCCAAAAGGCTTTGAATCCACCTCATTATTATGCTCATATCTTAAAATGTTCCCACCTGAAAATCATCTTTAAAAAAAAAAAAAGAAAAAAGAAAACCACGTAGATATAGGATCACGTCACTCTACCACGTCAACACGCTGGACGCGGATTGCGTCCTCGCCCGCCCGGACGGTAATCCGTCCGGGCAGGGCTCTGTGGGCCCCACCATGATCTAAGTGTTTTATCCACACTGTTAAATGCCTTTTTTAGATAATTTTATCATGTGAACCAAAAAATGAGGTAGGTCCAAGACTTAAGTGGACCACACCAAAGAAACCTGCAGTGATAATGACACCCACTGTTGAAACCTTTCTAAGGGCCAACGTGATGTTTTTTTTACCATACAACCTATTCATAAGGTCATGTAGACGTGGATGAAGTGAAAACACAATTATCATCTTGATCCAAAACTTCTCCGAGTCCCAAGAAGTTTTTAATGGTGGAAGTTCAATCCCCACTTTGTGGTCCACTTGAGCGTTGGACCTGCCTTATTTTTTGGTTTACATATTAAAATTATCTGAAAAAAGCATTGAACGGCGTGGATAAAATACTTAGATCACGGTGGCCCACAGAGCTCTGCCCGGACGGATTACCGTCCGGGCATGGGTAGGACGCAATCCGCGTCCCAGCACGCTATGCCAACTCGGACTTTCCGCGGTCATGCAGTCCCATGCTTGAAGTACAAAATAAAATCATTTCAATCCAAACCGTTCAAATGCGCATGTACAATTTTTAAACCAGTGTGTGACGTTTGGAATATATATATATATATGGGGAAAAGGTATAATGAGCTCGAGCGTAGACGTCCGCCCCATGCAGTCGAGCTGTGTAGGCCCCACCGTGATGCGTTTCGAAAATCTACCCCATCAGTTAGATACGCCATTCCCTCGTGGGCCTAGGTCTCAAAAATCAAGTCAATCCGTGACTTGTGTGGGCCACACCACATACAGAAGTGCAGAGGGACCGTGTACCATTAAAACATTCATAACCATTTTTGAGGGCCCACCGAGATGTGGTTTGCAAATCCAGCCCATCCATTATGTGTTTCCCACTTGAATGAGGGTTCAGACCAAGTTTCAAGTGCATGAAAAACTCAGGTGGGCCCCACCAAGTGCTTTTATATGTTTTAACGGTGTCTTCACATAATTTTAGATGGTATGGCCCACCTGAGTTCCGTATACGGCTCATTTTTAGGATATCCCATAATTTAAAGGGGAGCCATCAAATGCACGGTGTTGATGGTCGAAACGCATCACGGTGGGGCCCACACAGCTCGACCTCATGGGAGCTTATCTACGCTCGAGCTCATTGTACCTTTTCCCATACATATATATATAGGGAAAAGGTACTATGCGCTCGAGTGTAAAGCGGTCGTCCGTGAGGTTGAGCTGCGTGGACCCCACCGTGATACCGTTCGAAGATCCACACCGTCCACCAGATGCGCGAGCCCAGGGTAGGCCCACACGGCCCAAAATCAGCCGTCCATGTAACTCAGGTGGGCCATACCATCAACAAACATAAGTATACACGTAAAAACATGTAAATGCACTTGGTGGGCCCCACTTGAGTTGTGGATACCATATGAAACTTGGTATAAAATTACATTCAAGTGGGACGCACATGATGGACGGTGTTGATCATCACAAAATGTCTCGAAAGGTCCCCAAAAATGGTTTTTAATTTTTCAATGGTGCACGGCCCCTCTCAACTTCTGTACGTGGTGTGGCCCACAAAAGTCATGGATTGACTTGATTTTCAGCCGTGTAGGCCCCCTCTGGAATGGTGCATCTGGTGGACGGTGTGGATTTTCGAACGGCATCATGGTGGGGCCCACACCAGCTCGACCTCACGGACGACCGCTTTACGCTCGAGCGCATAGACGTTTTCCCATATATATATATATATATATATATATGGGAAAAGGTACAATGTGCTCGAGCTCACCTGTCTATCCCATGAGGTCGATCTGTGTGGGCCCCATCGTGATGCGTTTCGAACATCTACCCCATCAGTCAGATGCACCATTCCATCGTGGGCCTAGGTCCCAAAAATCAAGTCAATCCGTGACTTGTGTGGGCCACACCACATACAGAAGTGGAGAGGGGTTGTACACCATTAAAACATTCATAACCATTTTTGAGGGCCCACCGAGATGTGGTTTGCAAATCCAGCCCATCCATTATGTGTGTCCCACTTGAATGAGAGTTCAGACTAAGTTTCAGGCACATGCAAAACTCAGGTGGGCCCCACCAAGTGCTTTTATATGTTTTAATGGTGTCTTCACATAATTTTAGATGGTATGGCTCACCTGAGTTCCGTATACGGCTGATTTTTGGGATATCCCATAATTTAAAGGGTACCCATCAAATGCACGGTGTTGATGGTTGACACGCATCACGGTGGGGCCCACACAGCTCGACCTCACGATAAGCTTATTGTCAGCTCAAGCGCATTGTACCTTTTCCATATATATATATATATATATATATATATATATATATATATATATATATATATATATATATATATAGTTTAAACGATGAGAGAGAAAAGAGGAGGGAAAATGTTTATAAATGACCACTAAAGAAGGTGTACACGCATTATATACTTGGGTAATGCCCAATGTATCTTGCAAATCCTGTCTGTTAATTAGGTACGGTTCATTGTAAGTATATGGGAATATATATATATATATATATATATATATATATATATATATATATATATATATATATATATATATATATATTTTATCGATAGCATGATATTATTTATAAGAAAAGTGACCTGTTAGAAATCTACTCCAGCAATCCAAATTCAAGTTAAATATCTGGTTCTAATGGTGATGACAATTTACTAACTTTCAGTGCATAAAATTTCATTAGCATGGTCAATTTGATAAATGGCTTGGATCTATGACACATAATTCCCAACACACTAATGTAAAATTCAGTGTAACGTATCCTCACATGTTAACATATCCTCACATGTGGTGCATTACATGTGTATAAAAATAGAAATTTTGGCATTTAATGCATAGCTAGTTGGACCAAAACTCACGGTCCAACTAGTTGTATGTGAGCATCTCTCATATATATATATATATCAATTTGAAAGTAGGATGGTCCGAGGATCAAGAATTTAATGGACAAAAGATTCCTTTATGGCCTGCCTGGAAGTAGCGATTTACATACCTTCACTAAAAGTTTACGAAGATGATCATTCGTCCAAGTATCCTTGTTACCAACTGTACTTTTCAGACATAATGTTTTTCTTGTTATAACAAGATAACGAAGAGAAATAAATATATCATGGTACAAAACAAATAATGAAAATAACTAATAATTAAGTCAAATAAATAATCATCTTTAAAGCATATTTTTAACAACCTGAAATAAAAATCGGTAAATACGACATTTCTCCTCATTGTGCTTTATGACTATTATATTGTGAATGCCATTATGACAAAAGTAAATAAAATATTTAATTTATTAAAAACTATATATATATAGCTAATATTTAAAAAATATTGGAATGAAAAAAACTGTTGATGCATATCCTTATTATTATAACAAAGAAAATTGTTATTACATGATAACACATGTAACTTCCATCTAAATCTTAATCAGTCCAACTGCAGCCATGTGTATGACATGTGGCACTAATGCTACCTGTATAGCCATGTGTCAAGTCCACTAATCCAATACTATAATTAAAACCTTAGAAACCAGTAGGTCAGACTTCTAGCTAGGGCCTGGTTGAGGATGATATGCATGTGTAAAGTACAAAGTGCTCCTAGTCCTAATAGAGTACCAAAAAGTAGCCAACCAGCTTACGCCGGTCGAGATTTGAGCCTAGGTTTCCATGGCAAAAATTTATTCTCTTACCAATAATCCGTATGAGTTTTTTTATATAAAAAAGATCTATATTTAATTTATTTATATACTTTTTAAAAATAAAATATTTTATTTTTGACCTAATAAAAACTGTCATTTGAAAAAAATGTCTATTACAATTTTGGATCGATTAAGTTCTTGTGAAATGATTTACATACCAACCTTATACCATTGCATAAACCATAAGCATTAATCAAAGCTTCCACTTTAAGCATTAATTTATGAGGTGGCAAACTCCCTAATGTTATGGAATTGAGAAATTCTTATTGATATAAATTGTATCTGTCATCCTCTACTGCATCAAAAGAATAATAAGTATTTTTTAATCCTCAAGTTTTATAGCAAAAAACTTCGTATAGCCTAATATTCAGGAGGGCCCTGCGAAAAGAGCCCTCCTATCGTAAGAGACATAAGAAAACTTAAAAGCGCAAACAGGGTAGCTGTAATTAGGGAATACAAAGGCTGCCCAGACTAGATCTGTCTAACAAAAGCAGGCTTCGAATCTTGACGGGGAGGTCTTCCAATGCCTGGAAAAATTGATCCGCATGCCCCGCACTCCCCAAATGTGTCAGCTCATCAGCTGGGTAATTAGCCTCTCTAGGACAGTGAGCAAAACGAACATCGATAGAAAGGGTGATAGCATGGACCCTGGTCAACCAGTACCACATGGTCCAAGCGAGGGACGAGCCAAGAGAGCGCTGAAATGACCGACTTGGAATTGCTGGCCACTTCCACTTTGTTAAAACCGAGACTCGCACACAGGTTGAGACCATCTAGGATTGCTTGAATTTCGGCCCGCGTATTCGACCCGAGGCCATATGAATGAGAGGCCATAAGAATAATGAATAACTTCATCTCCTAAAAAAACTTGTATAATCTCTGCATTAACCTTATCAACACATTTATTTGTTCACTTTATGAACGCCTGTCATACAATGTATACCTTTCCATTGGCATTTTTATGAAACTTTAGAAATTTTTCATTGATGAAATTATCGATAGAGCGGTCATTTTCCTAACAATTTCATCTAGAATTCTAATCATATTATCTTGGACGAATGGCTCCTCTCTATCCCCAACACTCAAAAGAAACTCGAAGAACTGAACTAACCTGAGTTGACCAGGGCTTGAACTGCCTCAAGAAAAACGAACCTGGAACCCTACTACAAACACAAAGTGGTCAAGGAACCCAACCCAATTCCTCTCAACTCAACTCTAAACCGAACCAACTTGATTCAACAAATTCCTAACCCAAACATAAGTAAACCTGAAATTGCTTAATCAGGTTGAAGTTTCTAACCTTAACCTAACTCGAGTATTCTACTAACCAAACCTAAACTTAGATGGAGTTCTTACATATAAACTAGGAGTTGTCTGATGATCGAGTCATAGATATATAGGACAACTCAGGAACTAATGTTGTGCATAACTTGGCCCTAGACTACACTTAACTATAAATAATAGGAGTTATTTTGAGTATAACCGGTTTTAGGGTAAGCAAAAGTTGGAGTTGTGCTTAGAAAAAACTAATATAAATGTTGTTCACTAATGATGTGGATCTAATACCTATGATCTTAGCCATAGATCATGATGACCATGGGTCCTAGGTGGACATTTGATTATACCATAATTAATATATATGAGTATCATAAATGTACATAGACATGGGTTAAAGAGAGGGATTCCTTTAGTTATTCTTGGAACTTAAAATCGGAAACAACAGTCACTAATCAAGGAAAAATTGTGTGCGATGGATGTTAATACCCTATTGTACCATGACCACCTCAGTTTTGTCTGAATCTTTGTGGAAGAAGAAGCGGTTCACTAGGCACTACATCTGTGGATCCCACCAATTCATTAAACCTCAGGTTGTAAGACAAACTTGTGATAATTGTCACCATTATAATTATGGACGTGGCCACCCTGTGTAAGATGACTGATGATGAGTCAAGATGGAATGTCTCCACCATCAGCATGACGGTGGATCAGTGTGCCATCGCCCTGCCCCACATAGAAGTGTGAGTGTGCTGTGGAAAGAAGCTCCTAATGTTGGACCTTCCAGACACTTGCATTTGTAGATCGATGTTGAGTCTCTAGATTGAGAGGCCTATAATCCCTGGACTATGATCTACTTTAAAATGCACTTGATCTTATTAATCCTTACACCTAAGCTTGTGTGACGACATCTCAAGATTTTAATTATATGTGATTTGACTCAATGAGATCATCATGTGGCAAATAAAAGAAGTGTATAGCTGGACACATGCATCAATTCATGTCATTTGGTTCCTTGGATTTAAAGCTCGCAGGATCCTTTACAAGCCTCTCTTCCTTCTCCCATACCAATGTAGGAGACTCTGAGATTGAGAGACCACACCAACCTTTAAATATTCCAGAAATGTCTCCATGCCTGCAGCCTTTAAATATTCCAGCAGTGGCTTCACGCCAGATCACAGTGTCTGAGAGATTTTGAGCCATGGCCCAGAACCGACTGTTTTAGGTTCTGGTTATGGCTTCATGCTTACCATCGAGAACCCCAAACAATGACCCTGCATGATTGTTTGGACTACTCAACTGAACCTCTCAAATGATCTAGTGCCTGAATTTCAAGGCAATCCAGGCTAATCCCTAATTTCTCCAATAGAACAAAGTTAACCCTATTGTTAGCTTTTCCACTAGCTTTTCCACTTCCCATGACTATGTAGAGCATAAACGCTAAGGCTGTTTACCTTTGAAACACCATAATGCATCACCTAATCTAGAACCCCAACAAGTAGAAGACCATCAATTAAGACTTTATGCATCATATGCATTTTCACTATTTTATGCCATGTAATAATTACTTATCTAATTTTTACCTTTTAATCAAGGAGCTTTCCTCAACAAATATAATCAAGAGACACTGCTAAAACAAGGCCTAAAATCCTTTTGATTCCCTGACAACTAAAACCTCTTGAAATCTTTTTATTCCCTGCCTAATAAAACCTCTTAAAATAGCATATTTGTGTGCACATCCTTGCAATCATGGAATTAATAATGCCAAGCCTGAACAGGAAAGAAAGTACGCATGATTACCATTAAAATTCCAAAAGAAACAGCAACCAAAATTACAACCTAACTAAAAGAACGCATCTATAAAGCAAAAGAAAAGAAAAAACAACAACAGAACTTCGAAAGACTCTTCTATATATTCCATTTAAGAGACAACTGTACAGTAGTAAACCGTATAGAGACGCCATTTTCTTCACTCAATCAACCTCTTCCATTTTGCTCTCCTCATTCCCGTCCTCCTCCAAGGCCGGCACATCAGCATCATCTGCAGCAGTCTCAGCCTCATCCTCATCTATGCTCAGTCCCAATTTCAGCATCCTATGGATCCGCCCTGCAAAGGTGTTAGGGTCATCCATGCTAAATCCGGATGTCAGCAGAGCAGTCTCATAGAGCAGCATCACAAGGTCCTTCACTGACTTGTCGTTCTTGTCAGCCTCAGCCCTCTTCCTCAGCTCCTCCATGATACCATTGTCTGGATTAATCTCCATTGTCTTCTTGCTCGACATGTAAGCACTCATGCTGTTATCCCTCAATGCCTGGGCCTTCATGATCCTCTCCATGTTTGCAGTCCAACCATACTCCCCAGTCACCAAACAGCAAGGGGAGTCGACGATCCTATCGGAAACCACCACCTTCTCCACCTTGTCACCCAAGATTTCCTTCATTGTCTTGCACAGTCCCTCGAATGCAGCCTTCTTCTCCTCCCTTTTCTTCTTCTCTTCATCCGTCTCTTCATCAAGCTTCAGCCCTTCCTTGGTGGCCGAAACCAGCTTCTTTCCATCATACTCCTTCAATTGCCCAACCACGTATTCATCAATGGCATCAACCATGAAGAGAACTTCATAGCCTTTCTTCTTAAGTCGCTCCAGGAATGGGGAGTTCTCAACAGCTTTCTTGCTCTCACCAGTAATGTAGTAGATATCCTTCTGACCATCCTTCATTCTGGTCACATAGTCCTTCAAGCTTGTCATCTCCTCACCGCTCTTGGTTGAATAGTATCGGAGAAGTTCTGCCAGCTTCGCCCTGTTCTGGCTGTCCTCATGGATACCCAGTTTCAGGTTCTTTGAGAAGGCCTCGTAGAACTTCGCGTAATCCTCTTTGTTCTCTGCGATCTCCATGAACATCTCTATGCATTTCTTCACTACATTCTTCCTGATGACCTTGAGAATCTTGTTCTGTTGGAGCATTTCTCGTGATATGTTGAGTGGGAGATCATCTGAGTCGACAACACCCTTCACAAACCCGAGGTACTCTGGGATGAGCTCCTCACAGTTGTCCATGATAAATACCCTGCGGACATAGAGCTTGATGTTGTTCATCTTCTTCCTGGTGTCAAAGAGGTCGAATGGTGCCCTCTTTGGCACAAAGAGGATTGCCTTAAATTCAAGCTGACCCTCCACAGAGAAGTGCTTGACGGCAAGATGCTCTTCCCAGTCATTGGTCAGGCTCTTGTAGAAGGCGGCATACTCCTCCTTGGTTATCTCCTCGGGCTTCCGCAGCCAGATGGGCTTTTGCTTGTTGATGAGGACCCATTCATGGGTGACCTCCTTCACCTTCTTCTTCTTGGATTTGGTCTCCTTCTCCTCATCAACCTCTTCAACATCACCTTCCTCCTCCTCCTTGGTCTCCTCATCTTCATCATCACTGATCTCCTTCTCAGTCGTCTTCTCAGTCCAGAGGTAAATCGGGTAGCTTATGAATTCAGAGTGTTTCTTCACCAAATCCTTCAGTCTTCTCTCCTCCAAATACTCCAGCTGAACAATTAAAAATCAAACTCAGCAAATTCATCCAAACAACACAAAACAGGAATGCACCAAAAAATAAAATAAAATAAAATAAAAAGGAGAAAATCCAAAACACAATGACTCACCTGGTCTTCCTTGAGATAGAGGGTGATCTTGGTACCCCTGCCAAGCGGCTCACCATTAACATCCCTGGTTACAGTGAAAGAACCACCTGCTTGAGACTCCCAGATGTACTGCTCATCATCATTGTGCTTGGTCGTGACAATGACTTTCTCAGCTACAAGGTATGCCGAATAGAACCCAACACCAAACTGACCAATCATGCTAACATCAGCACCAGCCTGCAATGCTTCCATAAACTCCTTTGTTCCGGATCTAGCAATTGTACCAAGATTGTTTACCAAGTCTACAAAACCATAACCAATTACATATTTCAATTAGTTGCCTGACAAAAGAGCTTCCGAATAGGTTTAAAAAATAAATAAATAAATAAATCTTGGATCCTTACTCATGACTTGGTGGTAAACTTACAGGTGTTTCAACACTAAGGTCATGGGTTCGAGTACCAATTGTGGTGTGTGGGTGTGTGCATAGAAGAAGAAAAAAAAAAACCAAGGTGACTCATGTTGAGTGGCAGACTCACCGGAATTTCAACACGAGGTCAGTTGGGTATATATCTACTCTATTCATGAGATGAACATAGAATCGGACCAAGATTTCAGGTTTCGAACTATGGCACGAATGAACAAAGAAATATATATATATATATATATATATATATATATATATATATATATATATATATATATATATATATATTACTTAAAGAAAACAGACATCTGCTAGAACATTCCAAGCGCAAATTGTAATAAAAAAAATAGGAAAGAAAAAGAAAAGAACGAAATGAAATAAAATGAAAAAAGGGAGCAGCAGACTCGGCGAGCCAAAAGCACCAGAATCCTCAGCACACGAAATCGTTCTGGAATAAGACGTCACCACATTACAGTTTCAAAGACGAATCAAACCCATATTCCCACAAAGACTCGAAACTATCCGATCCTCTCCACCTGAAAAACTATAATGTAGCAGAAACAGATAAAAATCAAAATAATCTAAGCCGTTCGATCCATTTCACGTACCAGCTTTGGTCATTCCGATACCGCTGTCGATGATCGAGAGAGTCTTGTTGGTCTTATCAGGAACGATCCGGATGAAGAGCTCGGGCTGAGCATCGAGCTTGCTCTTGTCGGTCAGACTCTCGTACCGGATCTTGTCCAGCGCGTCCGACGAGTTGCTGATGAGCTCCCGAAGGAAAATCTCCTTGTTGCTGTAGAACGTGTTGATGATGAGGCTTAGAAGCTGGTTTATCTCCGCCTGGAAGGCAAAGGTCTCCGCCTCTGCGCCCATCTGAACGTCCGTCGCCATGTCCTGAACGAGGAAATTCAAATCGAGAACGACTCGAAATAGAAAGAGAAAAACAGAGAGATGAACGAACGCTGGAGTTAGGGTTTCAGAGCTTTTTTTTTTTCTACGGTGAGATGAAGAAAAAAAGCAGGAATGGTATTTATATACGCGTTTGGAGGGATTTTCTGGTTTCTTCTTGAGGAGGAAACGAATTCGAGAATGAAGAAGCCAGTCGAGCTGGTTCTGGAGAGTTCTACCGTTTTCTTTTCCTTTCTTGATTTTTCTTTTTCGCGGGGAGTTATTTGATACTCCGTCGGCGTATGACGATTGATACGCAGGCATTCAGAATTTGTACTCGTGTCATAATATTAAATCAAATCAAATCCACTAAATTGTGAATGTCGCTGTCTCTATTTTTCTTTGTCACAATTAGATTGGTTTAACTATCATAATCTCTGATTCGTGGACACTTGTTTATTGAAATAGAACCGTTGGATTTTTTTATTTTGAACCGTCGAATGACTGTCCACCGATCCGATAGTTAGAAAATCAAATAAGGGTAGTTTTTGGTGCATGGTGCATCTAAATGGGACCCGGAACTTGGACAGTTTAAATTTATTCTATTGATACAATTATAAGTAACATCTCAGTGCCCACGTATCATTCATCACACTCTCTCCAAATTGGCCGCGTGGTTTTTTCGGACGCTTCACCTGCTGGAAACTTAGGTGGGACCCACCGTGATGTTTTTGAAAAATCTATCCCGTCCATCTATTTTTTTAGATCATTTAGGACATGAGACCAAAAATTAACGGGATGCAAGACTCAAGTGGGCCGTACTATGATGTATGTGTTTCATCCATTCCGTTCATCCATTTTTAAGATCATTTTAGGGCTTGATCTAAAAGAGAAAATGACCACTGTAGACAAACCCTTTTACCCAGCGGTTTCTATGAAAGAATACAAACCTTAGTTACCAATCTAGATTATCACGTGCGGACAGCGACGTTGAGGACGAAACTACCCCTCCTTTTCGCAGCGAAGACGTGCGCTGACGCTCCTCGAACTGAGAGTTGTACGAACGGCTTAAAAGAGATCAAAGTTACATGGCCGCACA
The DNA here is from genome assembly GCA_030180095.1 of Magnolia changhungtana. Lineage (NCBI taxonomy): Eukaryota > Viridiplantae > Streptophyta > Magnoliopsida > Magnoliales > Magnoliaceae > Magnolia > Magnolia changhungtana. The sequence goes on from JASAUF010000421.1 coordinate 4,090,514, forward strand.
GCTATATATTTATTATATCCACAACGTTCATCCATATCTCAAGATCATTTCGGAGCATTATCCAAAAAAAATATCATATCCAAAGATCAACTGGACCACACCACAAAGAGCAGCGGGGAAATTGATTTTCACCGTTAAAAATTTTGTAGGGTCCACCATAACATTTATTTTCCATCCAATCTATCCATAAGGTCACAAAGGCCAGGATGAAGAGGAAAAACAAGTTTCATAATGATCCAAAACTTCTGTGACCCCTAAAAGGGTTTTAATGGTAGACATTCAGTCATCCACAGCCTTTAACAGTGTAGTCCACTTGATAGCTAGATCTGTCTTATTTTTCGTCTCAAACCTTAATACAAGTTTGCCAAAAATATGAACGGTTTCGATATAACACATACCTCATAATAGGACCCACAAAAAGTGGTGGGATTACAACAGCAAAAATTTAAAAAAAAAAAAAAAAAAAAAAAAAAAAAAAAAAAAAACTATCGATATATCGACAGCCAGTCGATATATCGAAAATGGTCCAGAACTGTCCAGTGAGTTTTCCTCAAAAATCTTACAATTTTCGATATATCGACTGTCTGTCGATATATCGAAAACCTTTAGCTACGGATTATAACCGTAGCCATAACTGTAGTCTGTGTTCATCTATGAAATTTTCTATTTATTTTTTATTTTTTTTATTTTTTACATGGAGAAATTTATTCTACCTACAATTTTCTTTAATACATATTTATATAAATAGGTATATATAAGAATATAAAAAAATTTTCCCTCTTTTTTTTCATTTATTTCTTTAATCATTTAACAAGAATATCTTCTAAACCAAAATTAGTTACTTAACGTACCACATATGATTTTGGGGTAAGAGAAGCTACTTTAGCCAACCAACCTAGTTATTTTCCAAGATTCCATCAGGTCGATGGTTGAAAATACATTTCATTCACTTCGCTGTCAATTTCAGTCATGTAACGCCCCGGATTTTTGCCAACCTGGGATTAGATGACCTTAGGCAATGGGTCGATCGTAATACCTCATTAACTTGTCAGAACTGAATCCCAAAGTCTAAAGCGCGCTTTGAACTCATTTCCTTCACAAACCTCACCCTTCATCACCTTGATCTTCCAATTTTTCTAATAACTTTCACCCTAGACACTATCTTAAACTAGCTAAGTAGTATAACTTGGATCACTTTATATACAAACTCCAAAGGCACGAGTACCACCTCTGAGAATTAATTCACTTAGGACTAAATCCTTTAGAAATGAGACAAAGTAACTAGGTGTGAAACCAGATTAGCTACGAAATCCGTTCGAATCGCTTTAAATACGTTCGCAAGACCCAAAACTTGTAAAATCATTGCGTTAGGTTACCCTAAAGTTTAGAACCAAACTCATTTCCTGTCTGCTCTCGGGAATGAAACGAAACTTCGTATTAGGTCTAGATCGCACATCGGGAGTCCGATTAACCCGAAGCTAAGGAACTAGGACCGCCCCACTGGGCTTAACAATCATCTCAAAAATCAGCTCCATCCGATGTTTCATGGCCATTCGTTTCGATTCGGAGCGAGGGAGTGTGAAAAACACTATTCCCATCCAAAATAAATATCTGGAATAGTGATCTGGCATCATTCGTTGACGCGTCAGTATTAAGCAACTGACCGTCGAATCGGACAAATTACACCCTCGGATTAAGAAAAATTTCAGAACATTTACATGTACTTGGAATTTTCGATCGTGGCCCATGACCGTCGAGAACCGAAAGTGGTCCGCCACGTGTGATCTGGGAATCCGATCGAATCAAAACGTAATCCCACGTAGATCCATAGATGGTGAGCTTAAGTCGACGTTTGGTTCAAGGAGGGCCACCGTAACTTCCCTTTGAGTGGAAAAGTGGCGAAATGCCTATATAAGCAGTACCCCTTGAACCTGAGTCTAATTTCGGAATGTTTTTGGCTATAAAAGGAGCTTAGAACAGCCCCTCTCACATGGCCATACGAATTTTGGAGAGAAAAACCCAGAGGAGAGAGAGAAAAGAGAGAGAAGAGCTTGGGTTTTGTGGGAGATCTTCCTCCTACTGCTTTGGACTGTTACACGGCCTACACCGCTTCATTACAGGTGTTTTTCCGGCGGTTTCCATCCCATTTGAAGGTAAGAAACCCTAACCCTAGGTTTGATTTGAAGTGGGATCGAAGTGGGTTGTGTAACGACTAACCGATTCCGCTCTTTAGGCTAGAAATCTCCCGTATACGGAAGATCTTCTACCCTTGCTGATTCGTTTCGTTTCCAAAAGCAAAGGTGAGGACTTTAAGTGTATAAGTTACGGTTTTCAACGCTTTCAATGTCAGATAATGGTAGATTCATGATCTGCTTGCAATTGCACATGTACAAAGTGCTTTCCGTTTCCTGTTTTGATTAACGGTGTGAAATATGGAATTTCACATATTCTAGGTATACGTAGAAATACCGTATACGTATTTTTTTTGGATAAATGTTTGACATGTTTATTTAATGTATGATTATATAATATATGAATAAATTACTAGTTTGGCGAAAGGAATCGCCAAAATATATGTTTACTTGTAAATGCGCCGTATGTTGAAATTACGTATTGTAGAAATACATATCGTATTTCTTTTGGAATAATGTTTGACATATTTATTTAATGTATGATTATACAATACATGATTAAAATACTAGCTTGGCGAAAGGAATCGCCGAAATCTATGTTCCTTTGTAAACACTATGTATGTCGAAATTGGGTATACGTGGAAGTACCCTATACGTATAAAAGTCGTGATGTGATTGCCATGTTTAATTCTTTGTATGAATATGATGTATATGTATAAAATACTAGTTTGGTAAAGGGACAACCCTAGTACACACTTCCCTAGCATACGTCATGTATGTTGAAATAGTGCATTCCAAGTGTTGGTGAAATCACTTGTGAGTGTAAGTGCTTAAGTGTTAGAATCTTAGGTAGGTGCTGAGATGGGATTCTCAGCTACCTTAGAGTCACATATGACACTCTCCATGTGGTTGTTCACTCTAACCACTCGCCTACGAAATATAAGTATTTGTATCCCTATTTACATAATGCTTTATAACATGCTTTTGAACATGCTTTGTGACTTGTTATTAACATGCTTCATGTTATGCTTTATAATATGCTTGCTAGTATTCTTGAATTACCATGTTATCATGCCGTATTTCACATGCTATGGTTAGGATTTGACTGAGCTTGGGACTATGTTCATAGTCCAGGCATCCGGTATCAGACTTGAAGATGTGGTTGGGATTCGTTCCGCCACGCATGATGTGTTGGCGAACCCGTGTCGTACTACAGTTGGCGATAGTGGTTGGCCACGCGAGGTGCTTCTGCGCCTCATATCGCCCAACTTGTTGTGCGCTCGAGCTAGCCGAACACGTCAAGTAAACCGTGTGTCTTATGTATGTTCACCATGTTTGGTCGCTAATGCTTGAACCTAGGGTACCAAACTTACCAGTGATAATCCCGTTAACCATGGTACCTCGATCCGCTAAGACTCATGAGCCGGGCATGGTGGTATGGGACACCGTGGTATGCTGTCGGCCTACGCTGGGGCTACGTGCCTCCCCGTAGTGACCGGTGAGCAACTCAACTCGTGAGCCGATTATGGTGGTATGGGACACTATATTCGCGTTGTCGGCCTACATTGATAAGGTGATGGGGAGTGGTGCAACTTTGTGCGTAATGCGACCACAGCGACCCTTTGTAGTGACCGCGAGCATATTCTGAAGTTGCAGCGTGCCTTAGGGTTCGCCGCGATATATAGAGTATGAACTAGGCCTGTTTCTTTATAGCTGTATAGTAATGAATCGTTTAAGGGGTGATGGGGGAGTGGTGCAACCTTTGTGCGTAACAGCCCTGGCAGCCTCTGCAGTGACCTAAAAAATACACCATCGTCTGATATTAACTAGGACTGACGACCCTAGATTGGATCATGTTTGGAAATGATATAAGGGAGGTACCTTAGTTTCCTAATCCTGCTGTTTGAAACGGACTAATTAAAAACTCGGTAATCATGCTCATCATGCATCGCATGTGCCTGAAAGATGTGGAGCACTGTGGGATGTAAGCATGCGCGAACGTGAGATGGTGTCGCATGAGGGAGTATGTCGGTGAGGGCATCCATCATACCTGCATTCATACTTGCATTAATCAGAGTAACTAGGAGTGCTTGATTTACTGCTTTATCATTACTGCTTGACTGCATCGATAACATGTTAACTTATGCTTTATTGTTCCACTGAGTTAGCTACTCACTCCCACGTTACGGGACGGTGTTGTACACACCAAAAGCATTTGTTGAATTTCGATGATGGCGATGCTTATGAAGCGAGCCGGACTACTCTATGGTGATGAGGAGGAGTTCTCCTATCATGTAACCCTCTGACAGGTCTATGAAGACCTGGTATTGTACTGACGGGGCTATGGTATTTGGGATAGGAGACTTTACACGTCATCCCTTAGGTATATTTTAGAACTGTCTTTGTAATTATTTAACCTGGAAATGTTATCACACTCTGGAGACTCATCATAGTTTATATATTTTGTCTATCTATTACAGTCTTCCGCTTGCAACTTTAACTGTCTCTGGAGTATGATATGCTGTTTTGGCTTAATCTCACTCATGTTCACTACTCTAATACAGTCAACATTCAATCATCATTCATTTTGTTGCATAAGTGATGTTCTGGAACTCGGGAGTTGAGTTTATGCTCGACCCCCGATTTTCAGGGCGTTACAAGTCACTTCACGGTCAAACTAGAAATTGAGCGGGACAAATATGAAATTGAGTAGGCAAATTGAAAATTGAGTGAGACAAGGTAGGAATTGAGCGAGGGAACCTAAAAATTGAGAGAGGCAAGGTAGGAGTTCAGCGAGGGAATCTAGAAATTGAGCGAGGTAAGCTAGAAATTGAGCGAGGCAACGTAGAAAATGAGCGAGGGAACCTACAATTTGAGCTAGGCAACCTAGGAATTGAGCGAGGGAAGCTAGAAATTGAGCGAGGGAAGCTAGGAATTGAGCGAGGGAAGCTAGGAATTGAGCGAGGCAACGTAAAAATTAAGCGAGGGAAGCTAGAAATTGAGCGAGGCAACGTAGGAATTGAGCGAGGGAAGCTCGAAATTGAGCGAGGCAATGTAGGGATTCAGCGAGGGAAGCTAGAAATTGAGTGAGGGAGGCTAGAAATTGAGCGAGGCAACGTAGGAATTGAGCGAGGGAAGCTAGAAATTGAGCGAGGCAACGTAGGAATTGAGCGAGAGAAGCTAGAAATTGAGTGAGGGAAGCTAGAAATTGAGCGAGGCAACGTAGGAATTGAGCGAGGAAGCTAGAAATTGAGCGAGGAACGTTGGAATTGAGCGAGGGAAGCTAGAAATTGAGCGAGGCAACGTAGGAATTGAGCGAGGGATGCTAGAAATTGAGCGAGGCAACGTAGGAATTGAGCGAGGGAAGCTAGAAATTGAGCGAGGGAAGCTAGAAATTAAGCGAGGCAACGTAGGAATTGAGCGAGGGAAGCTAGAAATTGAGCGAGGCAACGTAAGAATTGAGCGAGGGAAGCTAGAAATTGATGTAACATCTCAGTGCCCACGTATCATTCATCACGCTCTCGAAATTGGCCGCGTGGTTTTTTCGGACGCAGATTTTCTGGGAAAGCCTTTCACGTGCTGGAAACTTAGGTGGGACCCACCGTGATGTTTTTTAAAAATCTACCCCGAACATCTGTTTTTTTAGATCATTTAGGACATGAGACCAAAAATTAACAGGATGCAAGACTCAAGTGGGCCGTACCATGATGTATGTGTTTCATCTATTCCATTTATCCATTTTTAAAGATCGTTTTATGGCTTGATCTAAAAACATGAGAGGAATATAAATTTCAGATGGACCACACCACAGGAAACTAAATACTAATTGGATATCCACTATTAAAATCATCCTAAGGCTCACTCCACTGTTTATTTTACATCCAATATGTTGATTAGGTCATACGGACCCATATGAAGGGAAAAAACAAAGATCAACTTGATCCAGAACTTTTATGACCCTACTAAATCCCCACTGTTTCCTCTCATGTAGCCCATTTAATTTTTAGATACACCTTGTTTTTGGTCAGATGGACAGAATGGCTTTCTCACAAACATCACAGTGGACCCCACCCAGAACCCTTGCGCAGGAACTCACTGTGAAAGGCTTTCACAGGATATCCAAGGGATAGGCCTAATTTTTGCTCATCTATTATCATGCCACTTAATATGAAGGTGCGCCCCATTAGCAAAGGCCTATAAGGGGTGAATAAGTAGATGAATTAGTTTTGCACTCAAGTGAACAATAGGCCGGTTCAACCATTGAACCACTTTAAAGTTCATGGTTAATAAATCCAAGTGAATGGTCAAGGGTCAATGTGTACAGACTTGTGTGAGAGAGTATATTCGTGTGCACAAAAAATTCAGGCATTACAGTCCATCATCCTTAGAAAAATTTTCATCCTCGGTACAAGCCACCATGTGAAATTAGAGATTTTGGAGGTTGTCTATTATTTTTCATGGCCCACATGACAATTGGTGATGATGTGACATGTACATGAGTGTGTATATCCTAACTTTTGATTTTGATCTTTCCGGGGAAAACCATATTACACAGCCAATCCCTCTCCGAACTTTTGGCATTTTCAAATTTTATTGCTCAATTTTTAAATGCATTTTTCAATCTTCACTCTGAAAAGTAGTGAATTTTACTATACCCAATTTTTGCTATATGACAAATTGCTAACCATGGTCTTGCCTATGTGGCTTCATGCTATATATGCACCGTTAATCTGGTAGAACCTGCTAAAATCTATGCAGCAGCCCAAAAATCAAGCAAGTGTGATCATCAGATGGGCCAAACTTACATAAAATGGGAGTTGTAAATTGCTTATTAAAGTTCCACATTCAACAGACAAGTGTAGCCCAGCTGTGACAGGACTACCCTGATTTTTTGGCCACCAAGCATCAAATAGGACCCATATATTGAACAGCCGAAATCTGGCCAAAACTCACGACATCCGCGTGTAGAGAGAGTATGATTCATGTAGCTACACTCATGGGTACGATTGCACTCTATCAACGACCAAATCCTCAATTAGACCACATATGTCATCAATGATAAGACCATTTATGGTAAGGAAGCCAATTGCATCCTACCCCCGCCTAGACAATAATCCGTCCAGGGAGGGCTTCATGGGCCCACTGCGATGTATGGGTTTTATCCACTCCCTCCATCCATTTTGCCAGATCATTTTAGGATACGAGCCTAAAAATGAGGTAGATCCCAGACAAAACCCTAAATATAGATCAGTTGTTTCCTAGCACTTGATTGAGTGGTTAGGAACATATTATCAAAGTCACTTTTTGGAAGGGATCCACTAATCAAGTCATCTGTTGTATGATATATATCGACCGCCCATTTCCTAGCTGCTGATTGGATGGTTATGATCATCAAACCAAACTAATATTTGGAAACTATGGGGAAACTTTTTTTCTTTTTTTTTAAATGAGCTTTCACATGATGCTGGTCTGGATCAATGATTGAACCTTTTCCATCTGGATTAATATAGACCATCCATTTTCACACCCATTAATCAAATGACCCAAATCAATGATCCAACCTCTATTATAATCAATATGGACTGTCATTCTCCAACCCATTGATCGAATGTTTAGAAACATCCTATTAAAGTGGTCTCTACAAAACAGGGATTCAAATGTCAGAAGCAAGATGAACAGTCCAGATCAGTGCTCAGACATTTTCCAAAATGATTAATTGGGACCCAACATTTTTTCCTTGTCATAGATCAACAGTTATAATTGTACAATCAAAATGATTACTGAGAGTCATGATTAACTAAATGCAGGACTGACATATGAAGACAGATACAAAATTACATGCTTTTACTAGGAAAACCAGTGAACCAAACAAAATTCAGACTCACCAGCAAACAGGGAATTCGTCAAATGCAACCAAACGGACCCCCGGAATTTACTGTTAACAGACAACCAAAGATTAATTTCAGTGCTGGTACCCAAACAGTGGGAAAAAAATATGAAAAAACACACTGCAAACAGCAGGTACTCTTTAATTTCTTATGCTTATAATGGTAGCAAATGTCCTCAAGCTTACAAAAGATTCTTTTCTTTTTCTTTTCCTTTTTTGTTTCTTTTTTGAAAATTGAAAGGTTTCAAAATTTCAATAGCATCATGATAAATAATAGAACTTTAATAGCACATGGAAACTCAAGACTGCCAACTTACTAGCTACAAATCTTTATGAACTTCCCTTCTTAAGGAAGAAGTGTTCTATTTGCAAGCAGCCTTGAGATTGCCCGCCTTGTTTGGCTCCATATTTGCATCTCTTGGGCCACAACGAACTCCCCTTGCCATCCTGCTTAAAAATCACAAACAGAAAAGCATTACTTTTACATGAATTCTAATTCAGAAGACGCTGATACAGCTGTACATGCCAGAGGACATTCTATCTAGTTCTAAAACACTGTGGGTCTACTCGGAACTCAGCCTAGTCAACTCGACTTGACGAGATTTCAAGCCAGATCTCATGGAAACAAGCTGCCTGGTGTGTCAGGTCCCAACAAGACTCATCAAGTCAGCTTAAAATCTCACTTGCCCTGTTAGTGGGATTTCGTTTTAAAACTGGAAGAAAAAAAAAAAAAAAAAAAAAAGCTTGATGTGAGCATCAAAGATGCAACTACATCTTCCAAAGAAGAAGACGCTACCGCCACACTATATCTTGTTGTGCTTAGTTTTGGGTATTTTAGTAACTTTATCTCTCCAACAATTTTGAATGCATTAAATAATAAAATTTTAATTATTAAAATATTGAGTCAAGTCAGTTAAAGCCTTGGTCCAGTTTTTGAGTTGACACAACCTGGTTAGACATTGAGTCAAGTTTTTGAACTATGCTTTCCATCCCCCACACGTCATCATGGCACACGTCCACAAGATCCAGGCCAGGTGGGCCCCAAAAAGCATGTGCCATGGCCCTAAAATAGGTTACTAGGATTCAAGGCTGTATGTGAAATGGTGGACGGTGCATTTCAGCAATGAGGTCTCAGGTTCAAACCCAGCTCACCTACAAAAGAGAATTAGGTTGTTCCAATCACCAGGCAGGCAATGGCATACATTTTTCTCTGTTTCGTTTGTACACATGGCCCTCCTAATTACCCAACCAGCCTGACTTCCGGGCCATGGGACACACTGGAGAACACGCTCTTGCAAGTAGTCTCTGCATTTCTCAATTCAGAAACTGGCCAACAAGCTACTGTATGTTTTGCTTCTTGATTGATAAACCCGCAAGTAATAGCTGTAAACTATGAATGAACAAATACATGACTGAAGAAAAGACCCACCAACAGCTGGTTTTGAGATCTCAACACTTTAATCCTACCACCTCTCCCATCAGCTCCGACAGCAATCAAATCTCCAGTACTTGTTGCTGATGAAGGCACTTTACTCTGGGTTCTCCTGCACCACTTCCCCACATGTCTGTTTGCTCCTTCAGGTCCGAGAAGCCCTCCAGGCAAGCATTGATCCCCTGTGAAATTTGATGCCACAATTTGTTAACTACTAGAAAGCAAGCTAACTAAATGCACGATAAGCATATGGAAACACTGCAGTATGACCAGTACAGTATACCATGGCCTGCTCCACTGCAAACGACTGGTGGAAAGGTGAAGTGAGTTGAGTATAATCATCTTTCAATTGTCATTAACCATATGACTCATATGGTTGACAAATGTCTCAATCAATCCGGTCCAACCATCTGATAGGCCGGCTCATGGACGGACAGTCGAAAATCATGTCAGTTGTTCCTAACCATTCTGCTAATTCGAAGGGCCAAATCCATCACCAAAATGCACCTATTAAGGCTTTGTAGGGTTGATACTGTTTGTTAATGGTACTTGACATGAACCTGATCTTAAGGCAATAACCAAATGTTATCATACTAGGAAAATGCAGGATTTTCTTATTTTTACTTACTTTTTATATTTTATGTTTTTTTTTTTTTTTTGGTATCTAAGCTTGCTGAGGATGGTCCTTGATAGAGTGGAATGGCAAAAGAAGATTCATGTAGCCAACCCCAATTACTTTGGATAAGGCTTTAGGGCCTATTTGGTGTTGCTTCAAGCAACTGCAGAATTGATTCTTAGTAAACAATTCTCTGGAATTGTTTCTTGAGAATTGCTTTAAAAAGTTCATGTTGCTTAAACATGCATAAGAAAAACAATTTCCCCATGAGGGCTTTAATGGTGAATGTTGAATCCCCAATGTTTCCTGTGGCATGTCCTAAATAAACTATGGATCTACCTGATTTTTGAAGTCATAACCTAACATGATATGGCGATACGAATAGATGGAGTGGATATCACAATGTCATCGTGGTGGGCCCCAGAGAGCTGCTTCTGGGGGTTAAAGTCATGTCCATCCTGCTTCTCTAGAGATGAGATTTGCTAAGCCCAAGTGCGTGTGCAATACAACTCATGTACAAGCCACATGTTGTCCAAGATCCGGTCCATCCATTAGAAAGGCACCACTATATTGATTCTCTTGCCCAAGAATTAGACTGATCCACTTGTCAGGTGGACCACAACTTGCAAAACAAACATATGCTCTAAAACACTTCGCTGAAGTTTTCTAACCCATCCACCTATTTCCAATATTGGGGCCCACCTTGTGAGTGGACCAACTTAATTATAGGGAAAACATGGTCAGAGCAACCAGTGGATGCATTTGATCTCAGACTTACGTGGCATGATGGCACATGTTTGGAGGTGTACAGCTTTGCACTTGTGTGCAATTAACAAACCTTCCCACAAGAGGGAGATCTTTGATTTTTATGGGTGTGTGCAAGTTCATAGAAGCAGAAACGACTGTAGGAAACAGGGGGCTGGGTGCTTTGGAAAAAAGCACAAATTTGGAAAATTGTTTTTTACAATTGATTAATTAAGTGGCTAACCAGACACTTGAAACCTAAAAAGTGATTTTTAAAATTAAGATCACCCCCAAAAAAAAAAAAAACACACACTTTTTTAGCAAAGCCAAATAGGCTTTAGATAACAAAGATGTGGCTGAGGAAAAATTTCAAACAATATCTCCAATTCGGTCAGTCAACAAAAACTACAAGCAATACCCACATTCTAGATTTCAGTAAATTGACAGGGGGTCCTCGGTTAGAATAAAAAAAGAACAACATTAACATTCGAAGCAGTATTTCAAAAATCGCCACCAAGTACTTCCATGATTTTTGACATAGTAGAGACGTTATATCTCACTTTGGAGAGCAATAGTTATTTGCTAAAGAAAGTATAGAAGATTTAGCACATTTCTTCATATCTAAAGACATGCTCTCATTCACCTCTAGGGTGCAAATGGGCAGGGCCTGGGTAAGCAAAATCAGATTTTGAATACAGCCATTCCAAACAGCTCAAAACCTGGGCCAGAACAAACCCAAGTCAGACCCATTTACGCCCCTATTCATCATCACTTCAATGCAACTCAAGTTTCAAGAAGATTTACCTGGATGGGCAATGAGCTCAGGACCTCCAGAACTTTCTCTTTTAATTGGAAGAAAAGGTGCATCCTCCAAAACGATATCCGGAGGCATCGTCTCTGCAGCAACATTTGAATGGTTTACGTACATCACATCTTCATCCATAGCTCCATCCTGTCGGTTGCCCTTGTCATGCTCAGTGGAGGGGTTAGAACCCGAGCACTCAACCATACTTCTTTGTCCACGAACACAGGAATCAGGTGCAATTGCAGAAAGCTTGGCCACATCTCCATCCAACCAAAAGAAGGGATCCGTCTCTAGATCAATATCAATTATATCATTATTTTTCTCGCTCGTTGCCAAACCCAAACCTTTGTGGGACTCGGACACATTCCAAGCTGTCTTCGAATGGAGAGAACAATTGGTCTTGGAACTCGAGTTGACTTTTGAGTTTGACATAAAGTCAACAGTTTTCTCTGTTTTATCTTCCGGTAAGCATTTTCCAACAGGTGCAGATATGGAGTTCTGCTTGACACCACTCATATCGATACCTTCTGCAGTGGTTCTCCAGGAAGCCTTAATAGCCCGTAAGGTTTCATTATCTTTCTCTTCAATAGCCCTCTCTAGTTCATGCAGTCTTGTCTAAAACAGTTCATAAAACAATCTCCCAAGTCAAGTTGGAAGTAAAGCAGATTATAAGATGAAGGATTAACGTGTCGGTGCATTAGGCCTGCACAGCTGTACGGGAATCATTTGTGCTGTTGCAAATCAGCACCAAGCGTATTCAATTGCCCCGTAGCAACATGTTATTAAATAGCTGCAATTTAAACAGTTCACAGAATCTTTTAACTTGCTGAACCATTTTAACCGTGTGGGCTGTTCTTATTTCATTCTTTTGTAAAGATACCCCAATTTCCAATTCTTGTTCACTGACTCTTTGTAGGTTTTTGTACCCCTTTTCAAATTCAACAAGGATTTTGGAAAATTTATCCAATGTTGACATCATGTTTGGGACAAAAAAAAAATTGAAGGAGAAAGAAGAAGGTCCCTCAAACAAACCACACAGTTTCAAGCTCCAAGCACACCTCAATCTTAGAAATGCTTTTTTATCTCTTAACACAAAGGAAAGAAGAGAGGAAAAGAAAGAAGAAAATAAAGGTTTTTATAGAGAACTGATATCTGTATCCACCTTGGTTGATTTGCTTCCACCCATTGTCCATTTTTGGAATTGAAAGAGTATATTTCATATATTATTTTCAAAGCATAAAACAGGTATATGCAAAGTAATTAGGATGGCTGTAAACAGTGGCACTTCTTTGTAAAGAGGAAAGGGATTCAATGATTTTGAAGGGGAAAGAAGAGAAATGATTTCTTTTCTTGTTTTTATTATAGTGATTTGGGGTTGGATATCGGAGCATGCCTCTTTTTGGCTGTTAAGGAAATAAGTTACAGTTATTATTAACTTATCAGATATGATAACATCATGACTTTAATTAAACTCTCCTTTTTATATTATAAAATTATAGGTTTTAAATATTATTGGTAAAGTCTACTTCCCTAAACATTTTATTTTCCTCCTTTCACTTTTTCAATGTTCTCCTATTTCTCTATCTTAACTTGGTGAGTCATAAATGGAAAAAAAAAAAAAAAATCCAAATTCACCACATTACGTATTCATTACTTTGGACCAAAGTATTCAATTCCAATACCAAATTGCTAAACATTGTATACTATAAATTAATAGAGTTTAGAGAGGGTCTTACTTTTAATTTCTTTATCCTTTCTTCAGCCTTCTCAAGCTTTTTAAGAGAACGAGTCTCTCCTCTTCCTAGAAGGTTGCACTGTGCCATCAATTCTTTATAGCTCCTAGAGAAAGCCAAATAAATAAGAATCAGAGAATAGTGGAAAGCCACTAATCATTGACTGTTTCTGATGGGGAGGGTTTAACACATAATTTATGTATAACACACCTTTAGCCAAAACCATTGTGACAAATATTGTTGAGACTTTTAAAATCTCGAGATATTATCACAGAAAATTGATCAAACAATATTATCACAATAATATCAAGATTTTCAATATCTCGGAAGTTTTTAATTTTCCTTGATTTTATTGCAAATTATCGCATTTTTTACAGAAAAACATCTAAAAGTGAAACTAATTCATTTTATGACTACGTTTATATTTTGAAAATTATTTACTAATTAATAATAAATATTTTTAACAACTGATTTTCAGGGAGATTTTCCTGGTAATATATCACAAGAAAATTGTCAGAATATGAAATCTCCCAAGAAATTCCCGGGCCAAGAAATTGCCAAGAATGGGATTTGCCACTATGGCTGAAACCACCACCATGCAGCATACATAGTTTCTTGCAACAGAAGATTAAAATGGAATCATTGCCATTCAGCTAAAATCAAATTGGACTCTAGCCTTGAAATGAATGCGATAATCAAACCTGCAGTTGAATGAATTATGCATTACCACCATTCCCGCAAAACATTCATGAACGATGGCCTTAAATTTCCTTTTATGGGTAAGCCAGGCCAAAACCTGACAGCTCAATGTTGAAGTGCTTGTTGTCAACCACTGAACTATGGACTCAAACTTCAACATAAGAGGCATTGCAGGAAGTAATGCTGGAAAAGTGGCAACCTCATGGTTGATAAGCAAATCGACCAGTGTGAGTAAAGGATTGTGACAGGAACTCGGAGTTGATTGCCAGTCTCTAACATTATCGACCAATAAGAACATACATAGAAAATGAATTTTCATTGCATCTAATTTGCACCTTTAATGACGTGTAAGAGTAGGAAATTTTGTTTTTGCCTTTACAAAAATCATGAAGACTAAGAAGCCATTTGGATTCAAGCAAAGTTGTGTCAGCAAAGCATACAAATTTACTATGTAATAAGCAATATGATTCCCATTCCTACTAGCTAAATTAGCATAAGCCATTCATATCAATATTTCTAATCATGAATGTGAATTTGTGATAACATCCATGTCCACATGAAGCATCAAGAAACCTACTTGTTGCGAAGGACAAGTGACTTCTTTAGAATATCTATCGTTTGCTCCTTGTTAGACCCGCCACCAATTGAGGCAAGCTTCACAACTTCTTCTTCCTCTAGGGTCACATCCGACACCCTAAGTCACATGCAACAAAGTTCAGCAAGAAAAAATAAATCAAGAAAGAAATTACACCAGTGACAACAATTACTCGCTTTCTATCACAATTGCGCTCACAATTTGAGTGTGGCAAGCTCCTTGGCCAAAGCAATACTCCTCTCCTTCAGCCTAGAGCACTCCACAGTCGATCTAGCAAGTTCCTACATCACACAGTAAAGGATGATTCATGAAAAACATCCCTGGTGTCTATTAAAAAAAGGGCAATGCTAGGCTCAAACTTTTTCAATGGTGGGGCCAATGCCCTGTACCGGTTAGTGATCCAAACTATTCATCTAATCAACCCCATGGATGAGTGAAGCTGCAAAAGCTGCTCCCCATTTGATGATTGGACAATCCTATCCACCCAACAATTTGCCTGCAGTTTGACAGATAAAAGGAAAATACTAACAGTTTATATGAAATGGAAAGAAGTTCCCAAGTCAGATGGCTGTGGCTGTTTGATGGAGGGGATTCTTTGTCGATCAACCATCCACTGCAATGCCTACCAAAAGACAGTATGGATCACCAAGAGACAGGGTCAATGTGCATGGAATGCTGGCACAGATGAAAATACCACTATTTCTGGCCCATCTTTGTATAATACGTCATATATAAATGGCGTAAAATACGAAATCACATTCTGATTCATGTCCATGAGCATAAAGACATGAACAGAGCAAAAGAGATCTAATTCTAAAATTAACAAAATACAAAAATCACCTCGGTTTTCATTCGAAGTAGCTCCCGAATGCACACCTTCTCTTTCAGAGCATCCTCCTTCAGCAACTCTTCTTTCTTGGCCCTTTCCTTGTTGATAGAAAGCTGAAATGCCAACCATAATCACATAAAGTTCATGCTGAAATTCTTCACAATCGACTGCCATCCTTTAAGTTTTGACACCTCATGTACCACATGCATGGCATACAAGCACATCAATCAAAACCATCCAAATCATAAGGGCCAAGAATCACATTGATCAAACTATCATAACCATCCAATTGCAGCTGTTAACAGACGGAAAAAAAAAAATCCAAATTCAATGATCAAAATCAGAGAGTTAAGGTCTGTTGTTCGATCAATTCAAATTCGTCGATGTGCACAATCCACAATGGGGCCCACTATGGAAATTGTCCAGACACACGTACACCACGTGTGTGCCAAATGAGACGCTGCAACCTAGAAAATGGCAGTGACCTATCAACTTAGGGATTTGGCCCTGTTTGATTGTCACTTAAAAGCAAGTTCATTTCATTTTAGTTAATCGTGATTATGTACTAGATATTATGATTGTTGGTTATCAAGATTATTTCTAATATATACCCAAAAAAAAATCTCTAAGGCTATGTTTGGTTGCATTAAATATAATACATGATTCCAATTAACAAAAATGAGATGAATTCAATTTTAAAAAAAGGCAACCAAACAGGGCATGAGTCCAGCCCTGAGAAAAGATTATCAAAATCACCAATTCTCCAAAAACTACCCACTAACTTAGAATTTAAAATTACAATAAAGACACATGTAAGGGTGCATTTGGTTGCACGAATTGCACCAAAATTCATGATTGATTGTGAAACTTCATGATTTTCAGTACAACAAAACACACCATAATATAAAAATTACCTCCTTATTCAGTTCATTTAGAAGCTGCTGTTGACGCTCGTGTGCGGAATTGAGCCCTGAAAGCTTCAATTCCAATCTCTTCACCTCAGCGCTCAGTGCCTACAACACAAATAACTAATTATAGATAAAGAGAGGTGCTCTAGTGCTCTTAGAGCACCATACATATAATGCTCCTATTTGCATCGGTTCACTTGGACAGTTCAATCAATCGTTCTGAATTACATTAAGAACATAATTCAAGGGCTACCATGCAAAAAACACACTCCTCATCCATCCATGATTTGGTCTTATTTTCTATAGCCATCCTTTTCCCAAGCCATGGATGGGGCGATTACAATTGCCTAACAAAGGTAGTTTTTTAGAATCCATGATGATCCCTAACAAATAGATAGATCAAATTGTTGTTAAAACCTATTCTTGTCAAAATGATCTTGACCGTCGATATTTCGGGCCACTGATCAAATGGTTAATATTTGTCAGATTAGTGTAATATTTTCATGGTAGCCAATGAAGTGTGCGTTGGACCTAATGAACCGTCTAGATCAATAGATTGGACTTTCTAAGTGTCCCAATGCAACTAAGAGCACTGTAACTTAGTGCTTTGAGAGCATTGAAGCATTTTAGATAAATTAGATTAGTATCCGAAATCAACGGTGGAAGTACGAATCTTGGAATGGTCCATACATTGGTGTCCGCGGAATCTGACGGCTGATGAGAGGGGATGGACTGAGTCGGTTCGCCGCCGATCGACTGGAAGTAGAGGCGACCGACGTTCTTGTGAGAGCATGCCTGCTTGCATACAGGACAGCTGCTTTTCTTCCCTGATGGGCAGTACTCTAGCCATTGCTGGAGGCTGAGGGGCAGAAATGGAAAACGAAAAAAGAAGAGGGTTGAGGGATCAAAGAGAAATGTGGGAGTACGGAGAGAGGGAGAGAGAGAGGGACTACCAAAGCTCGTGGAAGACGTGGCCGCAGATGGAGATGGATTGCAGATCTTCGAGGGTGGGCTTTAGATCTTCGTAGCAGATGGAGCAGATTGTCTTGGCGAAGTGGCTGCTGCTTTTGCTGGAGTCGGGGTTCATGCTCCCGCGGGCTACTGTTCTGCTCCAGCCGAAGGAGATGGCTTCATGCCCATGGAGGGAAAAGGGCGAGGGACTTATATATGAAACTCGGGCAGTGCATGACGCTTGATACGCCGGCACTTAGAAATTCTACACGTGGCCGAGATTACCTCAAATTTTAACAGACTAAAGCGAGGGTCGCTAAGTGACGGTCCCAAAATCATTTCGATCGAACAATCCTAGCCTCTGATTCGTGGGCCCTTGTTTGTTGAAGTTGGCATTTGTGATATTTTTCATTTTTAACTGTCCAATAAATGTCCGCTAATACAATATAAAAATGGAAACTGTAATTTGGACGGTTTAATATGACTTAATTGTATGCCACATATGCAATTTGTAAATAATTTCAAGCTGCCTGCGTATCATCATCAGACTGCCAGAGTATCAAAGTTTTCCTCGGAAAGGCTCGTTTTAGAATGCCATGTCATCGAAAAGCCGGAAGAGTACCCGTTTGCAACTGTCGCGGCTTACCATCCAGCGTATGTCGTCACACGGTGCCCCGCATGCTTAGATGGTACAATGATTTTAACCATCCACATTCTCTTTACTGCCATATATAAGCTACGGACCTGTAATCACTCTTCATTGATGATCATATCCATTGATTTTTAAAGTTGATTGCAAGCCATTGAAAATTTCGTTTTCATTGTTAAAAATTCATTATAAATAGTTATGGTCAAAACGATCCATTCAGAGTATATAAAATAGGTTCCGAAAATTGGACAGTTCCGATCATATGAATACTTATCACGTGAGACCCAGTGGGCAGAGACGCACACTGGATGCTATACCGCGACAGAGGCAAAACGAACCAAGGCGGTAAGCTTATATTTAGTTTCGCGCGAAAACATGTTTGAACTTTGAAGAGGCAATTCTGGGCACACGTGGCATCTTGTAACACTTTCTGTGGATCTCGACCATTAATTGGGTGGTGGGTAACATTAAGATCACGTGACCAGAGTTTCAAGAAGATCGAATAATCATGTGAGGCACATACATACATTGAATATGGACCATATGCTATATTTTTAGGACATAAGCCCAAAAAATGAGACAGATTCATATCTAAGTGTACCACATCACAGGAAACAGTGGAGAGTGACCGCCTTGCTGTTGAAAACTTCTTGGGCCCACAGCAATATTTATTTGCCATCTAACTTCTTCGTAAACTCAAGAACCCTACGTGAAGGGAAATCACGGATATCAGCGTGATCCAAAACTTCCGTACCTCCCAAGTAGTTTCAACAATAGGCGTTCTTGTGATGTGGTACACATAAGTTTTATATCTGCATTATTTTTTGGATCATGTCAAGATGAGCTGACAAAATACATAGACGGAATGGATAAAACACATACATCATGGTGGGGCCACATAGCATTGACACCAGCTGCTTTGCTTTGGCTCGCTTTGGGTTCACAGGCCAAACCAGGTCCGTTTGGCCCCGCCCCTAATGGCTGTTGACCGTAGAGTTATTTGGTCCAATGCCAACCGTGATGGACGATGTCATGGGAAAAATGGGTCAGCCAATAAAAGGTCAGGTCGGAGGGGCTAAGCAAGTTCAATCAAACAGCCGATTTGATTTATGACCACTTTTGGCCAAGGAACTAGCTCGAACTCGGCTCCATGACCACCATCAAGGATAGGTCGGGAGCAAAGATCAATCACACACGCACAAGGTCACCTAAGCGCACTGCACCCTTCGAGAGACCTATCCAAGCTATCAGGTCAGCGAAAACCTTTACCATCCTGGCCAAGTGACTACAGATCCCACCAAGGGCAAAGCTAGCAAATCCCAAGTAGGCACTGCATT
The DNA here is from genome assembly GCA_030180095.1 of Magnolia changhungtana. Classification (NCBI taxonomy): domain Eukaryota; kingdom Viridiplantae; phylum Streptophyta; class Magnoliopsida; order Magnoliales; family Magnoliaceae; genus Magnolia; species Magnolia changhungtana. The sequence goes on from JASAUF010000421.1 coordinate 4,109,831, forward strand.
GTCCTCAAAGGTTCTGACCTATCCAAGATCCCGACCAAAGATTTTGAGAAACCACTGCAACACAAATCTCACCGGGATCTCAAAGAATACCTACGACGTACCTAGAATTTGAATCCTTCTATAGTACATTCCTATTAAATAAAGAGATCTCATTTACATCACTGCTTCTCCTCAACTATAAATAAGAGCTTCTCTAATTAATGGTGGGTTTGAGTCCTTACCTTAGTGGTAGACTCTGAGGAGTTTCAACATGAGGTCTTGGGTTCGATGCCAATAGGCGGTGAAATCTCACTATGGTGTATGTGGGTCTATGTCGGATACATGTGTAAAAAGAAAAAGAAAAAAAAAATTTCTAATGGTAAAAGGTACACAAAATCTCTAGCTTAAAATCTCTTACTTGATCAAACCTATATTCCTTACTTGACTTAGGTATCGAAGGGTCCCCTGCACTAGCAAGGGTCTCATTTATCTGTACATTGTGTAGGCACATGAAGGTTACAAAAAGTCTAAGGAAAACTAGTCATAAATCTACATTAACAGTTTGTGCGCCCTCTAATACCTAAGTCATGATATGGACTTGTAGGAGTAGTAGAAAAATCAGATGTTGTATGTATCAACAGAGGGTATTCAGAAACTTTCATAGCATACACATCGTTTATTTATTCAAATTCAACTGTCCAAATAGTGCAATCCACTCTAGGTATAGTATAAAACTCAAACAATATAATCGGATCATTGTAATATCTGATTTATAAAAATTCCCTTTGAATTCAAACCATTGATCATTTTCATTGTAATTGTCTATTTAGATATCAGCTAATCTACAATAAATGTTTGCACTTTATTTTGATTTTTTTCATAAACCATCTAAAATGGATCCTGTTGCCTGAATAGTTTAATTTGATTTTTTATTCACGCGGCATGTGCAGTTTCTGGGTGCATGATTCGTTCATCACACTGCCAAAATATCAAAGTCCACATCCGCCACAAAATGTCCATCCTTCTAGTCCGTTGATCAGATGATTATGATCATTCCCATCAAAGTAATTGGAGAGCAATAGACAATTAAATTAAAGGTTGACTATACACCCAACCTGTTGCGGTCAAATTTGATAAGTACTTACAAACCATACGAGACATTGGAAAGTACTTACAAACCATGAAAAAGAGATCGTGAGGAGTCCAAACTCCTCTAAAAATACTTGTCATGCTAGAAAAAACTTATATGTTAAGGCAGCCTATGCATGACTGAAAACTTAGAGGTGGTCATTCTCTCAGCTACAAGGGCCAAGCTATCACAAGAGAAGCGTACACAGAGATGTACTTAACACCAGGGTGACATCCAATAACATATGCTCAAATATGATTGATCATACACACCCAAATATCATGGAGAGGAATATTAAGTGAAGAAAATTATATGAAATCAGAGATACGACACGTCTCATGAAAAGAAATGTATTGAGCAAATTAAGGCCACTAACTTGCTAAATGATTAACATAAAAGAGCTCCAAAGTCTCGTCAATCTAAATTAAATAACTCTCTTCAACTTAATGTTATTTATCTTTTGTCTTTCGTTTACACATATATTAGTTCAACTTAGTTTTTAATACCTTCACTTATATCTAGCACCATGTTGCAATAGGTATAGATCCATTAGCTTAGTTTAATTTAATTTCCGCTTCTATCCAACAATGATGATTGAACGTAGGGGTGGTACGTCGAGTCAAACCGAGTCGAGCTGGCCTTAGCTCGACTCGGTCCTCAAGCCTAACTAGCCAGCTCGGCTCGATTCAGTTAGCAACTCAGGCCAATTCGAGCCAAGATCGAGTTGAGTTCAAGCCAAGATTGAGCCGAGTTCTCCTATGCAACATTTTCACAAACACCTAGACTGCACCTTCAAAATCTCACTGTATGTAAAATAGCAGCAATGGCTTTACAGGTATTTTATCAAACACCTTATACGCAACATAAAAATCAAGAAAAAAAAAATGGTATTTGTTTCATATACATACCTTTCTTGCCACCAGCCACACTTCATTGAGTCATTTCATCAAACACTTGGTAAGCAACATCAATATCAAAGTAACCGAGTCACTGAATTGGTTCGATCCAAGTTCGATCCGAGCTGGGTTCAATCTGAGTCAAGTTGAACTGGGGCCAACTCGAACTCGGCTCGAACTCATTTCGAGCTCAAAAAACAGTTAGACTCGACTTGAACTCAACTTCGAACTGAGTCGAATCGAGCTTTTTCGAGTCGAGTCAAGCGAGCTAACCGAGCTAGCTCGGTTCGTGTACACCCCTAATTGAACGTCCTACCATTAAAATTTTCTTAGGACACACCTAAATGTTTCCATCGTGTTTATTGTCATCCAATTGGTTGATGAGATCACATAAGCCTAGACAAAAGGAAAAAACAAATATCAGGTTTTTCCAAAACTTTCGTGGCCCATTAATGGTCAATCACCATAGTTTCCAATGGTATGGTCCACCTGATGAGAGGAACTGCTTCATTCTTGTGACCATACACTAAAATGATTTTGATAAAAAACTATGGTAAGAGGGTCCCCACCCCCAATCCCTCATCTGGGTCTATGTGATCTTGTTAAATAAAAAGATCTCAGTGTTGAAACAAGGTTATCTTCATTCAATCTACCACTTTAGCTATGGCTTGGTGTGTGAGATTTGGATTTATGAGATTATGCACGGAAAATAATTTAGCCATAGGATAGACAAGTTGGATAAAACACAGACAACATAATGAGGCTCCCATAGAACTGACCAATGCTTCTCGTCACTCACTTGGTGTGCTTGCCTCCTAATGGCACTAATCAAAAGGTTATGATTATGATATAAGGAAGAATATATAGTGCATGGTATATGATGTGGCCCATCTCTCCAATGCACTTTGATCACATATATAAGGGTTACACTCGTATTATCACCTACTTGCCTTACTGTACAATCAATTCATTTCACTTCATGGAGTAAATATAAAAGATCTAGATTATTCATCTATTCGATCGACTTTATTTAGCAGGGAAAGTATAAATTAATTAATTTTTATTGGATTTGACATGGGTGTCTTAAATTTGGAGGTTTGATAATAACAGGTTTCATACCGTACTGAAATTTTAGATAATATGGCAAATATGACAAATTGTCAATTTTCATACACTTATAATTTTATAATTTGTCTTTACAAACAAGTTTTTATGAAAAGTATTTGTTTTTAGATATTATGACTATTTTTAGAAAAATTATCAAACCGATTTTTAAATACTTACAAGTGTTAAAATTCAGCACTTTTAAGTTTTCAATACTTAAACTAATTTTTAGATCTTATTTTCAATTTATCAAATGGTACCCTTTTAAAAAAAAAAAAAATTTGCATTTTACTTTCTTACATTATTTTTATGGACAAACCTTGGTTGTGGTAAAAAAAAGTTCTTACCTTATAAGGCAAAAATAAAAATAAAAATAAATCCATTCAAATGACTAACCATCTTCTTCATAAATCACCTGATTTTCTTGTTAATCGGTGGTACAATAGTCAAGTCGATCTTCACAAATTTAATTTTAATAGGGTTATTTCGGCACCTAAGATGGTAAGGTGTTTAGCTTATCTTATACATTCATTTTATATGCTACTGGCTTTAGGATTAGGACCATCAGATTAGTATTTTTTTTTTTTTTTTTAAGAGATGAGATATAAAGCGTGGAATTGACTCAATGGACGGTCATGTGGACTCCAAAGAGTCCAAATGCAACTAGATGTATGGAAAGGTTTCCATGCACCCATCCCACTAGATCATTTCTAGTTTTCTAAAAGAGATATGATGTACAATTCAAGATCATCGTTTCGTACTAACTTTCTAAAGTGATGGGCGACTAGAGGTGAGTCCCATGCAATTGACTTTTAGAATATACTTCTTGGGGATTGAGTTGCGGAATCACACAAAGATGAATGTAGGATAGCAATCCAAGAGCACCAAGCAAATACAAGAGAACACAAAGATTTAATGTGTAAAACCCTTTCGGAAAAAAACTATGACACAAAGCGATAGAAATTCACTATGAAAGCATAAATTACAAAGAGAAAGAACTTACACGATTCGAACAACCTCGAATCTCACCTTTTGCACACCCTTTGAAACATTACAACTATTTAGAAACCCTCTGAAATAGTTTAGGAAATCTTGGAATATCTTAGAATGACTTCAGGAGCACTCTAGGAACTCCTATTTTTAGTTTAGGAACTCCAACTTTCACACCGACTTAAAATAATCCGGAAATCGCTTTAAATTTACGCAGTCCATGCACAATCTGCGTAACCTCCGACTAGTCGAACTAAAGCTCGGGCTAGTCAAAGGACACCTCGACTAGTCGAACTTGTACTTTGACTAGTCGAATTTCTCAGAAGTTCCAAAATAAATTGTTGCTGGACTTTCACCTGAACTTTCTCGAGCTAGTCAAATTTCCTCAAATTTAAGACATCTGTCAACAACGGTAATTAATGTATACTATCCATTTCCTTCATCATTTATAAGTGCTTGAGATCACTCAATCAGATTAATGTTTACGACCTTTTTTTCTTAGATGAGCAATGATGGAACCTGAACCTCAACGACTCAATGTTACTGCATGCCATTGAATACAGGCCACCCTTAAAATCCTTGGGTGAGAGATGTTATGGCCCACCTCTTCTAGATTGCCACATTGAACTCAAAATTTAGGGCATGTTTGGGAGCGTGGATTTGGAATCCTCCCATTGTGTTTGGCACCTTGGATTCAAAATCCCTGTAATCCAAAAGTATATATGCATATTATATTCATTGTAGTTTGAATAGAGGTGTACACGAGTTGAATCGAGTTGAGCTTGGCACAACTCAACTTAGCTCGGCCAACAGCTAACCCTAGCTCGAACTCGACTCATCTCGGTCCTTGAGCATGACTGGCCAGCTTGACTCGGTTCGATCAACAGCTCAGGCCAGTTGGAGCTGAGTTTGAGCATGTGCGGAATTTTCTCAAACACATAGAGTGCACCTTCATTTTGTTACAGTATGCAAAACAGCAGCAACAGTTTACATGTATTTTATCAAACACTCGGCAAGAAGCATCAAAATCAAGATACGGGGGTAGTTTTATCATGTAAAGTTTTTTTTTTAATTCATTTTTGTAATGATTTGTTTTGTATCCATACCTTCCTCGCCACCAATCGATCCCGTGGAGAATGTATGCACCTGAAACAACATTTCGTTAAGTCGTTTCATCTAACACTTGTTGAGCATCGTTAATATCAGAATAACCGAGTCACCAAATTGATTCGATTCGAGTTGAATCTCAATCCGATTCGAGGTTGGACAAGCTCGAACTTAGCTTGAAATTTTTTCAAGCTCCAAAAATCAGCTCGACTCAGCTTGAACTCAATTTCAAACTGAGTTGAGTGAGTTAACCAAGCTAACTCGGTTCATGTACAGCTCTAAGTTTGAATTTAATTAGAAATTTAATTTTAATATATCTAATTAGTGTATGTGTGTAATGTTTGACATAATGGTTGTAATAAGCCCGTTGAAATATATATTCTGCCTAAAAATAATGAAATTCCAAGTCTCGGATGGGCATAAGATCACATCCGAATGACTTTAACTAACGATTTTTAACCATTGATTTACATGGACAATGTTTGGATGGCACAAATTATCTTAATAAAGTAATTATAGTGACGCAGTTGATAATCTAATTATTTTGAGATATCATCAGTGGGCTATATGCCTAATAGATTAGCAGCTTCGTGACACACGTGTTACACATGCAACTCTTAAAATGATTTTGGATGTAATCTAAGAGCTTTCACCTTGGATTTCAAACTCGAGCGGATTTGAAATCCCCTGAATTTAAAACCTCTAGTTATTTTATGGTACCAAACATATAAAGGGATTTGAAATCCCCCCAAATCCAAGGTGAAAGATTTATCCTCCTCCGAAGTTTTGCACAAATCAGGCACGACAGCTCCCCTCTTGCTCAGGATGCGAATTTCCAACAACACCTTTTGTTGGGAGCTTGCGTAACAAAAAGCTCCTCTGGGCTTGGAACAATATCTATGTGACATCCACTTGATCCATGCAATATTGATCAGGAAGATCTAAACCTCAAGTGAGCCACACTATAAGAAGCAGTGGGGGACTATCCCACCATTGAAACCTTCTTAAGCCCCACAGAGGGTGTGTGCTAGGCTGATATTTGTGTTTCCCTTCATCCCAATGGGAATCACCTCGTGGATGGATATGGCATATAAATATCATGGTGGCCCCCAAAGAGATTTTAACACTGGGTTTTTCCATTTTCACTATTCCTATGGTATCGTGTATTTGAGTTTTAGATTTTCCTTGTTTTTGGTCTTATGTCATCTCATGATATTGCCGATGTCACACGAACATTATGGTAGGACATGTGCCTTTTTGGCAAAGGCTGACAGCCTAACATAAACTAATACAACAAATGTATAATATAGTTTTATATATTTATTACAATAAACCCTATAAGTCATTTGTTACAATCTGTTATGGGAAAAATGGGTCAACCAATAAAAGATTAGGTCGGAGGGCCTAAGCAAGTCTGATCAGACAGCCAATTCGGCTTAAGATCACTTCCAACTAAGGAACTAGCTCGAACTCGGCTCCACGATCACCATCAAGGATAGGCCGGGAAGCCTAAGGTCGACTAAGCTTCGTGTTTGTTTGCCTCCAAGTGCTGATGTTCATAAGTAGTATCTTGTAAATATAGGGTTGATCCCACAGAGAGATAGTTTAAGAGAATGAAAAAAAAAAAAAAAATCAAATGCAAAACTAATTAAGTAATGGAAACTAAACGGATGCAATGATTTTGAAAGTTTTGAAGGTATAACTTTTAAATAGAATTTAATTAAATTAAAAATAACACCCAAGCTTCAAAGTTCCACATATAAATTAATAATCCATAAATCATGATGACTTTGATAACACAATTAGAATCCGAGCACTATGGTCGGCCTAATTGAAAAATAATACAGTTCAAATATTTTTAGTAAATGATATAAGAGATTAGAGAATCATGGATTAGCATCATTAACATATATTCTCAAGCACTAGTGATTTTAAGCATTCAATATCCATGAGATAATGAATCAAATAATATAGCAGGTTAAGAATATCTCTTATCCAAGAAATCTAATTGATCCAGGTTAAGCCTAAGCATCCACCATATGGATCTCACATGATGGATCAAAAATGTAAACCTAAATAATTAAAAACATGTATACACCATTCATCTCATCAAAAAAATAAAAATCAATCATCATAACTTAAAGAATCATTAAACTCAGGTGCTTCCCTTCTAGCTTGGGATAGAAGGAACTAGAAAAACATAACTAAATGACAAATAGAAAGTAACAAAAAAGAAAAAAAATTAGTAAAGATCTAAAAACTTGTAAAAATAAAAAATAAAAAATTTTAAAAGTATGAAACTTGAGAGCTTTCTAAAAAAACCTTAGATATGCTCTCTAAAAACCCTAGATATCCCTAAAAGTTTTAGGAAACTCATATTTATAGGCTAGTTTCCGCAAAATCGCAAAACTGTCTCAAATTTACACACTCCGCGTAAATTCTGTTGGGATGCCTTGCACAAACCTTTGGATCTAGCCTTCCGAAACAAACCAGAATTATAGATAATAAAGCAATGAAATAAATTAAAGCATCAATCATACAACACACAAGAGATTTTTACGTGGAAAACCCTCAAAGAGGTAAAAACTACAGGACCTCGTCCAGATCAACAATCCACTATGAAGTAGAACATTATAATCTTCTTCACTCACGCAGGAGTGGATAAACAAAAAGAGAAATAGAGAAAATGAAGAGATCTAACCGATTATGAGGACATAGAAGCGCTGAGATATAAATTGCAAAGTAGAAAAACTTCCACGAGCAGAACCTCCCTTCTATAAGCTTCCTCTCTCTCTCTTTCTCCCTCTCTCTCACCTTTGATAGCCCTCTTGTATTTTTCTCATCAACACAACATACGTAGAAAAATCCAAGGGACCCTTTTTTTATAGTTTTAGGAAACTCCTTTCCGCATCCTAGTTGCGAAAGGACTTGCGCATCCCAGATGCGAAAGGACTTTGCGCATCCCAGTTGCGAAAGGACAACGGGTAAAAAAAAACCTATCAAATCTCCTCCTTTTTGACCCAGGAGGGATTCACCTTCTTTAAGTCAGCCAGGTTTCTATAAACCTCAAACTTGCCCTTAAGCAAGGCCTTGGTCATCATATTTGACCCATTATCGTCCGTGTGGACCTTCTCAACCTGTAACACCTTCTGTTTCAAAGTATCCCTGATCCAGTGATACCGAATCTCTATGTACTTTGACTTGGAATGCTGACTTGGATTCTTGCTCAAGTGTATAGCACTCTGACTATCGCAATAGACCACGTGCTCCTCCTGCTTCAGGCTAAGTTCCTGTAGGAACCTCTTCATCCAAAGCATCTCTTTACATGCCTCTGTGACTGCAATGTACTCGACTTCTGTAGTTGATAATGCTACAACCTTCTGTAGCTTGCTCTGCCAAGAAACCGCTCCCCCTGCAAATGTGAACACGAACCCCGATGTAGACTTCCTGGAGTCTATGTCACCTGCCATATCTGCATCTGTGTAACCCTCTAACACAGGTTTACCATCACCATAGCATAGGCTCAACCTGGATGAGCCTCTTAGATACCGCAGTATCCATTTCACCGCTGCCCAATGCTCTTTGCCAGAATTGACAAGGTACCGACTGACAACACCAACCGCATATGCTATGTCTGGGCGTGTACACACCATAGCTTACATCAAACTTCCTACAGCTGATGCGTAGGGTATTTTTTGCATCTCTTCTACCTCTGCCTTCGTCTTGGGACACTGTCTGTCGTTCAATCTGAAGTGACTATCCGATGAGAGTCTTGGCCACCCATTGCATTCATATTGAACCGCTCTAGGACTTTCTCAATATACCACTCTTGTGACAGCCAAAGCTTTCTGCTGCTTCTATCACGGGTTATTCCATTCCTAGGATCTGTCTAGCCAGGCCCAAGTCTTTCATCGCAAAAGACTTGCCCAACTCCTGTTTCAGCCTGTCAATCTTCTTGATGTCTTTTTCCATGATGAGCATGTCATCAACATATAACAATAGAACTAAGAAATCACCATCTGAGAACTTGCGCGTGAACACACAGTAGTCCGACTCCATTCTGTCATACCCATGTTTCAACATAAACGAGTCGATCTTCTTGTACCATTGTCGTGAAGCTTGTTTCAGCTCATACAAGCTCTTCCTCAGCCTACACACCATATGCTCATTGCCCTTGACTTCGAACCCCTCTGGCTGGTGCATGTAGATCTCTTCTTCCAGGTTACCATGGAGAAAGGCAGTTTTAACATCTAACTGCTCTATCTCCAGATCCATGCTAGCCGCTAACCCAAGCAACACCCGTATGGATGTCATCTTCACCACTGGTGAGAATATCTCTTCGAAGTCTATACATTTCCTTTGACCAAACCCTTTTACCACAAGTCTGGCCTTGAACCTCGTCTGCGAATTCTTCTGCTCAATCTTCTTTCTGAACACCCACTTGTTGCTAAAAGCTTTCTTGCCCTTAGGCAGTTTCACCATATCATAGGTGTGATTCTTATGCAATGATTTCATCTCCTCTTACATAGCTTTCAACCACTCCCCCTTATGCTCGTCGGCTAGGGCCTCAAAATAATCTTTTGGCTCTCCCCCATCAGTTAGCATAATGTACTCATGTGGTGAGTACCTCTTGGACGGCTGTCTGTCCCTAGATGACCTCCTCACCTGTGGCTCAATAAGTGGATCAAGTGGGGGCTGCTCCCCTGGTCCATCTTCTAAAGAAACTCCCTCATCCTCTGCACCTTACTGTACTCCCCCGTCATCAGGCACCATGGGAGGAGTAATCGGATCCATGTCCTCTAGCTCACCTGAACTAGGTTGATTCTTCTCTGGCTTACCAATGTCTTCTATACACTGATCTTCAAAGAAAACCACATCTCGCTTCCTGACGAGCTTCCTCTCGGTCGCATCCCACAATTTATAATCGAACTTTTCATCACCGTACCCTAAGAACACACACTGCCTGATCTTCATATCGAGCTTGGACCTCTCGTCCTTTGGTACGTGAACGGATGCCCTGCATCCAAACACCCTAAGATGACTGTACGATGGATCATGTCCAGTCCATACCTTCTCAGGTACTTCTTCATTCAACGGGACTGATGGAGACCTGTTTATCAAATACACCGTTGTGTGCATTGCTTCTCCCCAGAACGTCTTGGGCAATTTCGCATGGGATAACATGCATCTGATTCTCTCAACAATGGTGCAATTCATTCGCTCAACTACACCATTATGCTGGGGGGGTCTTGGGAACCGTCTGTTCATGCCGTATACCCAGGGACTTGCAGTACTCATTAAAGTCGCCAATGTATTCACCACCATTGTCAGTGCCGATGCACTTCAATGATTTACCTGTCTCTCTCTCGACCATAACATGAAACAATTTAAACACACCAAAGACCTCGTCCTTGGATTTCAAAGCATAAACTCAAACCCTCCTAGATGCATCATCTATAAAAGTAGCAAAATACAATGCCCCACCCAAGGTTTTTGTCCTCATAGGACCACAAACATCAGAATAAACCAAATCTAATGCATGCACTTTATTAACATGAGAAGTAGTTTTAACAAATGAAACTCTATGTTGTTTCCCTGATAAACAATCAAGACAGGTTTTGAGAGGTATACTTGTCACGTCTGGAAGGAGCCGCTTCCTTGATAGTAGCTGAAGCCCTTTTTCACTCATGTGGCCTAGATGCCTGTGCCACATGTCAATAGCTGAATCTTCCGCTGCGTTCAATCCACCCTTGCACATACTGACACTTGCCTTGTAAAGGGTGCAATACTTCTTTCCTCTAGCCATGATCAACGAACCCTTGATGAGCTTCCATCGCCCATCAGCAAACCGGCTTTCATAGCCATCATCATCCAACCTTCCTGTCGACATCAAGTTGAGGCGAAGGTCTGGGATATGCCTCACATCCCTGAGAACCAATGTGCAGCCCACATCGGTCTTCACACAAATATCACCGACTCCCACGATCTTTGATATGCCAGAATTTTCCATCTTCACAGTCCCATAGTCACCTGACTTGTAGCTTGTGAAGAAGTCCCTGCGTGGAGTCGCATGAAAAGAAGCTCCCGAGTCAACCACCCAGTCGGTGTCCTGACTCGTAGCCGTGAGACATACATCGTGATCTGCTGAAAGAATAACTACCATGTCGCCATCTGAAGCGACCGTAGTGGAATCTGATTCATCTTCCTTCCCTTTTCCTTTCTTCTCGTTCTTTTTACCACGACATTCATGTTTATAGTGGCCCTTCTTGCCACAGTTTCAACAATCAACATCTTTTCTGTTACTCGACTTGTCTCTTGATTTATCTCGGGCCTTTCCGCCCTTCCTGTTCTTTCCTCTCCCCCGTTCCTGTGTCACAAGAGCCTCTTGTTGAGTAGACCCCTGAGACTTCCTCATTGTCTCCTCATTGAAGAGACAACTGGTTACCTGTTCCATGGATATCTTTCCGTCTGGTGCGGAGTTACTTAGAGACACCACCAATGTCTCCCAACTGTCAGGCAATGAACTAAGCAATAGTAAAGCCTACAATTCATCATACAGGACCATCTTCATAGAGGTGAGTTGGTTCACTATATTGCTGACCTCATTCATGTGCTCGGCCACAGAACCACCATCCTTGAACTTGAGATTCACAAGTTGCCTTATCAGAAATATCTTATTACCGGCTGTCTTCCTCTCATACAGCCCTTGTAATTTTAGTTATAGGCTTGCAACTGAGGTTTCTGTAGACACATGGTGGAACACAGAATCATCCAACCATTGTTTAATAAACTCCACCGCCTTTCGGTTCGTCTTCTTCCAATCATCATCAGTCATATCCTTGGATTTTTCTGATATACCTAAGATTGGAGAATATAGGTCCTTGCAATAAAGCAAGTCCTCCATCTTAGCCTTCCATATGGCCCAATTAGAACCATTGAGGCTGATCATCCTTGAGCCACTTTCCATAATTCAAAACCGATCCTACCCGTTCAATGAACCTGGCTTTGATACCACTTTGTTGGGATGCCTTGTACAAACCTTTGGATCTAGCCTTCCGAAACAAACCAGAATTATGGATAATAAAGCAATGAAATAAATCAAAGCATCAATCACACAACACACAAGAGATTTTTACGTGGAAAACCCTTAAAGAGGTAAAAACCATGGGACCTCGTCCAGATCAACAATCCACTATGAAGTAGAACGTTACAATCTTCTTCACTCACGCAGGAGTGGATAAACAATAAGAGAAATAGAGAAAACGAAGAGTTCTAACCGATTATGAGGACATAGAAGCGCTGAGATATAAATTGCAAAGTAGAAAAACCTCCACGAGCAGAACCTCCCTTCTATAAGCTTCCTCTCTCTCTTTCTCCCTCTCTCTCACCTTTGATAGCCCTCTTGTATTTTTCTCATCAACACAACATACGTAGAAAAATTCTAGGGACCCTTTTTTTATAGTTTTAGGAAACTCCTTTCTGCATCCTAGTTGCGAAAGGACTTGCGCATCCTATTTGTGAAAGGACTTGCGCATCCCAGTTGCGAAAGGACTTTGCGCATCCTAGTTGCGAAAGGACAACGGGTCAAAAAAAACCCATCAAATTCTGCATAACTCTTCGTTGTCATCGAACTGCTTTCGATGTCATCGAAAACTGCATCCAATTTGTCCAGCAACCAAACTTGATTTTCTTGTAATTCTTCGATGTCATGTAACAGTGTTCGATATCATCGAAGACTGACTTCGATGTCATCTAAGCTCAGATCCTGCGGATTTCTACACTTCCTTCTTTTTACACTTGCTTTTTTTGAATCTCAAAGTCTTGAAATCTTCAATCTTGGTCTCCAAAGATTTATTCTTTGCCTTGGTAATTCTTGAGCATCAAATCCATGCTTTTAACATTCTTTTCAATCTAAGCTCTTAAACTTACCTTGTAACACAAACATGTATAAAATATACCATTAAGCATTATCATGTTCATAAAACCAAGATATAAATGAGGAAAATATGCAATATTTGAGTCTCAACACTTCGCCCACCATTCGCAAAGTTGCCAAGTTGGCAAAACCCCAGGTCAGCACAACATCGTCCTCAAAGGTTCCGATGTTATTCCAACCGACCTTACCCAAGATCCCAAATAAAGATCTCGGGAAACCACTGCAACACGGATCTCTTTGAGATCTCGGCTAAAGATCTTGAAAAATATCTACGACATATTCGAGATTCGAATCCCTCTACAATACGTCTCGATTACGTCACCGCCTCTCCCCAACTATAAATAGGAGCATATCTAATGGTGAAAGGTACACATAAAATCTCTAGCCTAAAACCTCTTACTTGACCAGACCCAAATTCTTTACTTGACTTAGGCATCGAAGGGTCCCCTGCATTAGTCAGGGTCTCCTTTGTCCGTCCCTTGTGTAGGCACATGAAGGTCCAGGAAGGGCTAGGCAGAAATCTGCATCAACACAATCTCTTCGTACTATTACACTCATTATCTGGACATTGAAAAGTTTTATGCTCATTGAAATTAGGCCAAGGAGCAAAAATATTTAAAATGCTGCTCACATCATGGAGCCCATGGTGTATCTCCAAACCGTCCATGGCTTGGGTTTATTATTATTATTATTTTACCTAGGCATAGATAAAAATTCATCCTGATCCATGGCTTGGGTGGGCCACATCGAAGAAAACAATGGGAGCATGAGGGGCATGCCAACCATATAAAGACTTAATTGGAATGTAGATTCCACCATGTTTTCTACATGTCATCTGATCCATTCATCTGATGGACCACATTAGGGTGAAGGTGTAAACCAAAACTCAAACTACTCTGCGAGTTAGGTTGGCCACATGGCATGGTCGTACAACCTACATCCCACCGGAGTCCTAGGTCAGTAAGATTCTTGGTTAGTAACGTGAACATGATGTGGAGCACAAGATTCATTGATTGGATTCTACATACACGTCGCGGGTGGTCTCCACACAGCTAAAGAGTCTCTCCCTAGTTCCTAAAGGGAAACTATATAAGGCGTACCAAATCTTTTATTTTTAAGTTTGTGCATTTGGTGGAATGGTTCGATGGTCTGGATCACTAGTCAGATGACTCCATCTTGAATGGACAATTCCAAAAAAAATCACTAGGTTGCACCATTCGGACACGAATTCGGTAGTGACCCATCAAGTATGGACCTTGGTAGTCGGTGTTGTATGTGTTTTATCCATGATATCTATTCATTTTGCTAGACATGACCACATCATAGGAACCATGGGGATTAAACGCCCACCATTACAAACTTCTCGAGGCTATAAAAGTTTGGGATCATGCCTCGGTGGTGGACTCTGGAGAGTTTTAACTAATTAGGTCAACAATTGAGTAGGTGAAATCTCACTATGGTGTGAGTGAGTGGGTATGTGTGGGGGTGTTGGTATGTACCTATAAAGAAACAAAGTTTTAGATCAAGCTGCTATTTGTGTTTCACTTCATCAAGGTTTATGTAACCTAATCAAGGGGATGGCAAAAACATTACTATTACTGCTAAAATCTTGTCGATCATGTCCCACCTGTATGAGTTGTTGGGGTACCTGTACTTTAATGGAGAACGAGAGGACACTGGGGCGCCGGTTGTGATTGGGGACCCTCCAATGCCTAGGCGTGGTTAAAATCAGAATAGTTGTGTGTACCTTCCCTTTTGAGTGGAGTGATATATTTATAGGTGTTGTTAGGCGACTTTACGTATTTTAGTAGATCTGTAGGATACGAAGGAGAGGCCCATATTGGAGTTGGAATCTCTTTTCGAATATTTCTCCAAGTATGCCTCGATTGTCATGATTTTTTGCTAGAATTTTGTTGGGAAGTCTTCCTCATATTCAGCGTGAGATCTTCTCTGGATGTTTTTATTACAAGCTCGAGGTCGACATCCGCGCTCGTGGTGGTTGAGGTTGGCACCTGTGGTCGAGGTCAGCATCTATTGATGAGTCTTATCTCCATGTTAGATTGACTGTTTCAGCTTGGCCATTGAGCTTCCTTGCTCAGCTCATCTCTCTAGTCCTTTGGTAGTTCAGAGGGTCTGCGCTGCTAATCCTCTACCACGTGTCTCATACATCAGGCTAGCTCAATTTTTTCCATAATAGTTGCCCATACTTCCGAGTTTTATGTTCATGAGCTCGGGAAGTAGGCAAAGTTGAACTGATGTGTGAGCGGGGAACTTTGAACTTCTAACCATGGGAGGTCAGCTCGTTCCATCCGTATTCCTCGATTCTGTCGCCTGGTGATTAAGGCAGGAGTGGGATAGAGACGATGCATGTTGCAGTGATCGATGAAGATATTATGACAATGGTTCTGAATGAGGCGTCGTGCGCAGAGTGATGAGCACCGTTTCGTCTTTCAGGTGACTCACAAGCGGACGCATGTCTTTACTTCACTAATGCGGGGCCCTGAGCGAACCCCATAATGCCGCGTGGAGGAGATCGTGTATCGAGGCATCCTATCATGTCCTTACGTGTAGTGCTAACATTAAATTATCTGCCTCCAGGATTCTATAAATAGAGGTTTTCCCCCATTATGTTGCTCATTGGTTTTATGAGGTTTGAACTGTGTCAATATGCTTTTCCCTTTCTTTCCCTAAGTTATTCTCTGTCTACTATGTGGATTATCCGGTCACTTAAATTTATTTTTTTGTACGCATCTTCTCCGAACTTCCTTCTCCTCTTCCCGTTTCCATTTTCCCTTTGTTGCAATGTCTTTTGAGGGCTCTATAGGTGTCTCTGTGTCGAGGGTTTTTCATGACGTTGTCCGTGAATGAAGGCTCAACTTCTTCAAGCAGTATGTCGATGAAGGTAAGGGCCTTTGCCCGAAACGCCTACTGGATGTCCCCGAGCTGATATTAGATTTCCTTCAGCTCTGCTTCCCATGAGACTTCGCTTTCTGCTGCGACCTCCGGAGCTTTACCTCGCATCTTCTTTTCCAAAGTGTGTCGTAGATTGGACTCAACGAGCTCGATCGTTCTCATGGTTTGCATGAGAATACACTCGCTTCGCGCTGGCCGATCTTTTGCTACATATGAGTCGTGAGGTGCCAACGAAGGTCGGAATTGCTCGGTTGCCACCCCCAATTCTGCACTTTGGATGTCGGAGAGGGGATGTTGCCTTTCTAATATCTGCATAATGCGATTAATGTTATCGGTCAGAGCCTTGACTTGGTTCTCTAGAGAGACGAGCCAACTTCCCTTGTTATGGGACCTTTGTGCGATCATCAGGGAAGGGGGATCGGGCTGAGGACATAACTGCAGAGCTTGAGAGTTTTTAGACTGTTGTTCTGGTGTTGGTTAGGCGATAGCAGCCAAGGCCATTCTCTTTCCTTTAGCCATCAATGGGAGAACTGGAAAGACGAATAAACTAGTTGATGTAGAGGGAACTTCTCAATGGCTTTATTGTTGTTACCATGTATGGCGCCAAATTGTTATCACTGAAATTTGGTTGATTCTGTCCCACCTTGTATGAGTCGCTGGGGTACCTGCACTTTAATGGAGAATGAGAGGACACTGGGGGCACCGGTTGTGGCCGGGGACCCTCTGATGCCTAAGTCAGGTATATGGACTTAAAGTAGGTGTAGTTAGAATCGGGATAGTAGTGTGTACTTTTCCTTTAAGCGGGGTGATGTATTTATAGGTTGTTAGGCGATTTTGCGAATCTGATTATACTCGTAGAATACGTTGGAGGGGCTAGTATTGGAGTTGAAATCTCTTTTTAAGTGTTTCTCATTTCATGCCTTGATTGGCGTGATCTTCGACTAGGATCTCGCTGGGCAGTCCTGCCCATATTCGGTGCGAGATCTTTTATAGATGTTCTATTACAAGTTCGATGTCGACATCTGCGCTCGAGGTCATTGAGGTCATCGTCCGTGGTCGACATCTTTTGATTAGCCTTATCTCCAAGTTGGGTTGACTGTTTGAGCTCAGTCATTGAGCCTCCTTGCTCAGCTCATATTCTCTAGTCCTTTGGTAGCTTAGAGGTTTTGCACTGTTGATTCTCTATCATATGTCTCATACATCAGGTTGCCTCGATTTTCCCCATAACAGTTACAGTGGGCCAATAAACACTTTTAATGGTGGCCGCTCAATCACCACTATTTCATGTAGTGTAGTCCACTCAAGGTTGGATCCACCTTATTTTTAGCCCCATGCCCTAAAATGAGTTGGAAGATGGGCGGCATGGGTAAAACACATACATTTTGGTAAGGCCCACAATATCGGCCAATATCGAGACCTTGGTATTAGAGGGTCACCATTGAATATGAGTTCGCACCATTCAAATTGAATGGATGGATGAGTGGGCCCACAATATCCAATGATATTTATATGATCTTAATAACCTCCACATAAAGTTGAAGATGACTGTTCCACGTAAAAAAAAGAGAGTAGAATTGAGCTAATCACCATTTTAATCTTATGATTAAATGGCTATTGGACACGATCAATGATGTAGATAATCTAAAGACAATATAATGGACAATAGATATTCTCTCCATATTCTTCCCATGGTCATTGTAATGCTTGTAAAATCTTTAAGTTGCAAAAGCCATTATAAGTAATCGGATTGCAGGGTTGTTTGGATATCTATGTTGCCTTTAAGGACTTTATATGTTATAAAAGTGTTTTTTAGTTGCAATTTAAAACATGACAAAAAATCATGTTTCATATTATAGGTAAACTTTTTACAGCTAGAAAAATCTTATACATAATAAAATTCACTCGTGATGCGTGGGGGTCATTGTAATATGGATAATATATCTAATTTATCTATCATGTGCTTCCTTTGATGCTCTCATGGCTCTAAAAAATAATTGGATTGATCAACAAATGAACTATAAGGTAGAAAAGGATAATACATCACCATTAAGAACTTTTAGATTACATTTGGGGCCTTATAATAAGTGGAGGATATTTTATCCATCCAGTGTGTGCATGCTTTTATGCTTTTTAGGCCCAAAATAAAAAAGAAAAAAAAAACATCAAAGTAGATTTTTGTGATTCCAAATTTTGATGGAATTTACCATCCCAAACTCTATCTAGCATGAATACATAATTTATATATTGTAAACACTTTACAAATTAGCTAACACATAATTTTGTTTGATAAATAAATTATTAGTTAAAAGTTAAATATTATAACATATAAACATTTTACACCCGAAACTTTTTTAAAGTATAAAATGTAAATAATTTATGCCTATAACTCTTTTTAAGTGCAAAATATTTTTAACTTAAACTTTACATACCTTCCAAACAACTCCTTAATTTTTTTATAATGAAATTCTTGAACATACAAGCAGTCAAAAAATGCCTCCAAGGGTGGCTCTAAGGGTAGGCAAGTGAGGCAATCAGCTAATGCCTCCTAATTATAAAGGCCCTATATTATAGTAAAATTAAAATTTCTAAATTATGAAAGTCCTATATTATAGCAAAATTAAAATTAAGAAGAAGGAAAAAAGTCTAAATTTTTTGAAATAAAACTTATTAAAAGACCTACAAAATAGGAATATCTAAAAATTAGTTTACAAATTTGAAATTGAAAATAAAAAACAAATCCTAAAACCTAGCACTATCAATAATAACAGAGTCAATTTTCAAATTTTTTTTAAGCATGACATGCATTTTGATATTGAAGGTTTGGATTTATTTTCAGAATTAAAAGTTTTAAAAGAAGTTGCAAAAAATAGAAATTAATACTCTAATTGAAATACTAAATTTAATAAAATAGCTAGTTTGTTTTCAAAATTATTTTATTGTATATAAAATACTACTTACCATACCTGTTACAGTTGCATCTCCAAGAAGAAAATTTTCAAAACTAAAGATTATAAAAAATTATTTACGAACAATTACATCTCAAGATAGGTTAAACGGTTTAACAATTTTATCTATCGAAACTGATTTATTGGGTAAACTTGAATACAAAAGTTTAATTAGTAATTTTGCATAAAAAAAGTTAAGAAACAAATTTATAGTTTAGTTTTGAATTTATTAATTTATTAAAAAAAAAAAAACTAAAGAGCCTCATTTTGATGACGTGCATACGGCACTCAAAAATGTTGAGCCGCTCCTTAACGCCTCTATCTCATATCTCAATTCTTAGCCATGAGTTGCCCACAACTAAATCACCATCATACCTGTTGACGCTGACGTATTATAGTGATTTTGATTAGACCAAATGCTGCTGTTACGAATGAGGCACTACAAAATGAGCTTGCAAAGACTCCTAATGAAGTGACGTCATCAAGTTCTGTAGAGCCCATCATGATATATGTGTTGTATCCACACCGTCCATCTATATGAGTGATCGTTTTAGGGTATGAGACAAATAATGAATCAGATCTAGAGCAGTAGTGGACCCCACCGCACAAAACTATGGGGAGAGTGACACCCACCGTTGAAAACTTCCTAAGGCCCACCATAATGTTTATTTGAGATCCAACTTATTCATAGGTTAAAACAGACATAGAAGAAGGGAAAAATACAAATATCAGTTTGATCAAAAACTTGTGGCCCTTAGAAGTTTTTAACGGTGAGCGTCACTCACCCACTGTTTTCTTTGGCGGGGTCCACTGGATTTTTGTATCTCAATCATTCTTTGGATCATACCCTAATATGATCTATCCAAATGGATGGACGGTGTGGATACAAAACATACATCATGCTTGCCCCACAGAACTTGGTGACGTCACTTCAGTAGCGAGTCTCGCTACTCAAACTGTCAGTAGCTGATCCGTGTCCTCTGCTTCACATGCGCATGTCCAATTCCAACAATAGACTCCTACTCCCGCCCGGACAGTAATCCGTCCGGGCAAGGCTCTGCGGGGCCCACTGTTATGTAAGTGTTTTATCCACGCCGTTAATCGTTCTTCTTAAATCATTTTAAAATATGATACAAAAAATAAGGTAGGTAAAGGGCTTAAGTGGACAATAAATTGAGGATTGAACGTCCACCATTAAAAACTTATTAGGAACTGGAGAAGTTTCGGATCAAGCTCTGGTCTTTATTTTTTCACTTCATCCACATCCACATGAGCTTATTAATAGGTTGGATGATAAAAAAACATGACGGTGGTCCTTAAAAAGGTTTCAATGATGGTTGTCATTATCACTGCAGCTTCCTTTGGTGTGGTCCACTGAAACTGTGGACCTTATTCATTTTCAGGATCATATATTAAAATGATACGAGAAAAGCGATTAACGGCCTGTATAAACACTTACATCATGGTGAGCCCCACAGAGCCGTAGGACGCAATCCTCGTCCCCCATGACGAGCCTTTTTAGAAAAATCTGGAAATTGTTGTAAACATCATCTCAACCATTTATTAGCGGTTCAGAAATCGAAAGGTTCCCACCAACGATGTCATCCACACGAGGTTTCCTGGTATTTACTATGCATCTCAACAGATCAATGGCCTCGATCACCGAAAACCGGGCCCCACCTCTCCAAATTGAAAAACCCGAGCATACGGTGCGTATCCTCGGGTCCACGATCCTTTATTCGACTCTTGGAACGCTGCAAGAGCCAGCGACTACTAAAAAAAGAAAACTCGAACGAAGCAGAAACAGCCATTTCTGATTCAAAAGAAAATGTATTCTGGTCAGAACTCATCACATAAAGAAAGAAAAATAACAGAAGACTCTTCTTTCATCTTCTCAAACCCTTTTTCTATAAACTCTCACTCTCTGCTTTCTTCAAAAATACAGTTCTGAAATCAATGGCGACGGCTACCTCTTCCACCCTAAAACACGGGATCTCTCTCTGGTGCCCTCAATCCCCATCTCTGAGACGGATTCCTCGCCCTTCCATCGCTTTCACTACCTTCCGCAGGACTTCTTTCGTCGCATCGTCGGCTGCTTTCGCCAATGAGAATCGAGAGTGAGAATTGAATTTTCTTTCTCACTCTTCTTTTGTTGTACCGGAATTAGATGGAATAGTCTTTCATTTATTACTGCCACAGTGGAAAATCTTGTTGGCTTGAGAATTTCTCAGGAACCCTGTTTGACTGCCACTTGAAAATGAGTTCATCTTATTTTAGTTAGCATTAATTATGTATAGAGATTTTGGAAAGGATTAAAAATAATCTCGATAACCCATAATTCACATAAGCTATGATCTCAAATGGATAATTTCTGTTAACTAAAATGAGATGAAATCATTTTAAGTGGCAACCAAACAGAGGCTAAAATTTTGATATTTTTCTTGTGATATTTCTGGAAAAATCTCGCTGAAAATAAAACGTTACAAATATTATTGTAATATATATATATATATATATAGAGGTACAAATAAATTATTTTAATATTTTAAAAAAAATCGCTTTAAACCTGTTATAATTTCATGATAAAATTATAATCTGCTGAGAGTCTAATCATCAATCTGGACCATCCATTCACTACCGCTATTGGGAGGCATGATGAAAAAAATGATGACAATTGGACTATCCTAAGTCTTAACCATCTGATGTAGCGTGCAGGAACGGCTGGTAAATCTAAAGACCTTTCCTTTTAGGTTGCTCATGATTCCAATGAAATGCTTTGCCCAACTGGCGCAAACCTTCTGATCTGTCGCTGGTAAAATGGACGGATAGAACAAAAATGACCAATATGCAAAGGGTCATTGTCACTTGATTAATATGATTTTTGCATCCTGGCATCCTAGCATGACATGTGTCAGCCAAAAAGCTTTGGCACAATGCCAACTTGTCCATGATGGTGAAAAAAAGCCTTGAGCTCAATCTTAAAGATTATTGCGATGTTTGGATTTGATATTTGTAGGTATGTTATTGTTGGTGGTGGCAATGCAGCTGGCTATGCTGCTCGAACTTTTGTCGAACATGGAATGGCTGATGGGAGGCTGTGTATTGTGACAAAAGAGGTATAAATTTCTCGGAGGAATGAATGTTTTGTGTGAATTGTAGGATATCTGTGTAAAATAGCAGTCGCACCAGTTCAATGGGTTTTAAAAAATCTGCTGTTTTAGGTTTAAAATTGGAAGATGCCTTGACAGTATGAAGCTCTAACCTGTTTATATTATCAAGAAACTCATTCAATGAAAAAAATAGGACATCCAAATCAGGGTAGCACAAGTGGGCACATTTATTGGTGATCCAGACTGTTGATCTGATGGATCTCACCATGGATCAAATATGGCCCAAAATCGCCTACATTGGAAGACCCTAGCTGTCCAACTTTCAGCCTTTTTATTTTTTTGTACATGTACTATTGCTGCATCTTCTTCTTAACTGCCCTTTTCAGGCCACTAGCTGAATGGTTGGATTGTCCCATGGAGGCGATTGTTTTGAGATGTTCTGTCCGCAGAGGGGTGAATCCTATCAGCTCTATGAATTTTGA
The DNA here is from genome assembly GCA_030180095.1 of Magnolia changhungtana. Lineage (NCBI taxonomy): Eukaryota > Viridiplantae > Streptophyta > Magnoliopsida > Magnoliales > Magnoliaceae > Magnolia > Magnolia changhungtana. Next base: position 4,132,422 of record JASAUF010000421.1, read on the forward strand.
GATATGGCCACACTTGTAGAGACTGAAGACCCAAGGATACTGCACACATGCTTAGTTTGAGGATCATATCCTAAGTTTAGTAAAACATTTCTCAAAATTTGGAGTATGAAAAGATATTGATTCCAAAGATTGGTTAAATGTTTGATTTGATTAAATCATTGTGCATCATCTAACAATTTCTCTCTTGGAAACCGGGTTCACCCCTTTTTTCTACGATGCATCTTTCATGTGTTAAATGTTTGCAAATATTATTTACCGGTCCTAATTCAAGTGTTCATGTGTTACACAGGCTTTTGCACCCTACGAGCGCCCAGCTTTGACGAAAGGCTATTTGTTTCCCTTGGACAAAAAGCCGGCACGCCTGCCTGTAAGAATAATGACTTTCGTGTTATCTTGTTATCTCTAAGGTACCGATTTTGTGATTTGGACACATGCAAATTTAATATTTCGTCAATTATTCTTGGAGAGACTGGTGACTTATATATGACCCTAGAAAACCGAATATAGTTTGATTGGCTTTGCCCATGTTTCATCTGCCAAGCAATTCATAAATGACTTAATTTGTGGCCGTCCAATCTGTTGATCAGATGAAAACAGGTTGGAACTAGTATCATGTCATTTATGAGTTGTGGCAGAAATCCAAATGAAATGTTTCAACTTTGACACATGCTTTGTGTTCAGACCATGGCGTGCCTTGACGGTTGGGGTAACATCCGTTTCATGTTAATGGGTCGTAATGGGTGTAACCTAACAGCCATTACGGAAAATGGGGCTGATACATTTCTTTAAGGCCGCAATGGCAGTAACGGCCTATATAATAAGGGTAATGGCGGTGGCTGTTATGGCCACCATTACCGTTATGCGATACCTCTGTTCAGACTTTGCCCCAATTTGTCAACGATATGATTTACCAAAGTCATGAATTTGCAGGTGTCTGACTGTGAACAGGCCCATACTCTTATGTATTTCAATCAGAGTGAAGAATGTTACTTTATGATATGGTTTCTTGCTGTGCTTCTTAAGATGAATCATGGGTTGTCTGCAGCGTAATCTTGGAAAGCTCTCATAAAATCAGATATGGAACTGGAAGTATATCAAATCAGCTGCTTTTTTTTTTGGGGGGGGTGGGGGGAGATACGGCTAGTAAGTCTGTTGACATTTGGAGAGGCATAGACATTTAAGTCGTATTATTTAGAATGGATGATATGTAATGGTGGTTGTCTATTTGTTAGTGCCAACAATTTTTTTTTTTTTTGCATCTCTAACTGACATTTAAATTATGGTAGGGCTTCCATACCTGTGTTGGAACCGGTGGGGAAAGACAGACCCCCGATTGGTATAAGGAGCATGGTATAGAGGTATTCCTAGATCTTCTATTCAATCCTCATTTTGGTCATGCATGTCTTTTTATGTTTATTTGTTTATTTGTTTATTTATTTATTTATTTTTTTAAATTTGTTTTTGTTGTCTTTTTTTTTTTGTTTTTATTTTAAAATTATAATAAATATCAAGAATAACTGGAACAGAAAAGTTGTGTGAAGGTGATCCAATTGAGACTAGGAGTCTCCATGACAAAGAGAACAATACATACTCCAAAAATATGGACCTCGGTTAACTAGGATATTCACAAAGCTTCTCTTCCCTTGCATAGAGCATTTGTGGACATACATTCTCCTTATTCAATTTAGGCTAGGTGATGATGATCATACGTTTCTCATCTTCATCATCATCTAAGCCTTATCCCGGCTAATTGGGGTCAGCTGCATCAATCCTGTTTCTTCCACTCTATCAAGGACCATATTCTCAGTTAAACCACAGGTCCTCGAGGCTTTTCTTACTAATTCCACTCATGTCCTTCCAGGCCTTCCCCTTACCCTTGTAGAGCCTTCAACTTGAACCAAGTCACTCCTCGCAGGTGCAGTTGTTGGTCTTGCCAACCATCTAAGTCTTCTTTCCCTCATCTTATAACTTATTGGTGCTACTCCTAAGTTCCTTCAAATGCATTCATTTCTAATTTATCCCTGTGATGCCACTCATCCGTCTAGACATCCTCATGTAAGCTATGCTCATCCTATGAGCATGTTGTTCCTTAACTGCTCAACATTCTGTTCCATAAACCATGGCTGGTCTTAAAGCTATCCTATAAAAATTTCCCTTTTTTTGATTGGAACAGAACGATCACATAAAACTCCAGAGGCACAACATCACTTCTTTCACGCACCTTGAATTCCATGGGCAACATCCTTCTCAATCTCTCCACTGTCATGAGTTATTGACTTGTGATATCGTATTGAAAATGGTCATATGGGGTTCTTCTTGGTCAACCATCTTAATGAATTCCTTGTTTCCAGTCCTATCATTGCTAAAGTTGCATTCCATATACACTGTTTTAGTACAATCAATACTGTCATCTGCAAATAACGTACACCATAGGACCTCTTCTTGTAAAAGTCTCTATAACTCATCCATAACCAATGCAAAAAGATATAAGGTCAATGCCAACCCCTAGTGTAAGCATGTAGTTATTAGAAACTGGCTTGTCTCCCCACCATTGGTCCTCACATTTGTTACTGCTCCCTTGTACGTAACCTCAATCATGTGAATATATCCACTCGAGTCCCTTTGTCTTCTCTAGGTACCCTGTCATATGCCTTGTCTAAGTCAATAAAGACCATGTAGTGATCTTCCTCCTCTCCCTATATCTATCCATCAGCTAAGCAGGGAAATAGCCTCAATAGTTGACCTTCCTGGCATAAATCCAAATTGATTTTCTTTTACATTTGTCTCATGCTTTAACCTTTTGCTCGATCACTCTCTCCAAACATTTGTAATATTATAATTGCAGGATTCTAGTTGTACCAAGTGTTTGCCATTTGTTGGGAGAATCCTATAAAGTTGCTTGGGTGTGTATAACAAAAGGCATCCAGAGTGAAGACTGATGGGAAAGAGATTGAAGAAACCCTATCACCTATTTTTGTAAATTTTTTCATAATGGAAATTTCAAGATTGTAGAAATTGGATATGAAAATTAATTTCTGATGTGGAAAACCGTCAACTGTTAAAAGTATAAGATGCACAAAGGATAGTCTTTGTTTTTATGATTGAAAATCAACAAAAACGGAGTCAAGAATAGAAAACAATACCAGAATTAACTGGGATCTGTGTTCTGGGCAACATATTATTGAATTCAGGTAAATTTGAGAAAATGTTGATGATATCATTGTGACAAGGGAGCCTAGACAGAAGGAAAGAACAATTAATAAATGTTCACACATCATGGGAATCTGAAGGAAAAAAACTCAAGTCAGTGAAGATCTATCCAAATATATGTTACTAAGCAAACCAACCATGAAAGAACTGATTACAAGAATATCTCATTTGCCTTGATTGAGAATACGTTATTAGCACAGAAACTATCAGGACATGAGAGGTGTTAATTCTCAGCCAATAAAATTCTCAGGTTCTTGCTTTTGTAATCTCAGAGGCAAAGGATTCATGCCTTCAGTTGAAAAGGTAGGCGATGACTCGTTAGTGTTGAGTGAAACTTCTGACAATTCAACATATTTACAGGACATGTATTGGTATCTAGAGAGCCTCTCTGAATTCAAGCAATTAATTTTAAACCACTTCATCAAATTATTAAAAGAAAGATCTTGGAAAATTCATTAAGAGCAAAATGTAACAGTAAAGGCATCGATAAAAAAGTCACTGAAAAGGCATTTGACTTATGTTGAACTCTTCTGGGCTATCATCTGGACATGTACGCAGTGACCCAATGGATAATCCACAACAAATATAACATTGATTGCAGTGACCAATATCAACTGTAGGAAGATGAGGACCCTACCCTATTTGTCGTTATATCTATGTAACCATGTTTGGAAATATAGAACACTCATGTATTCTGGTAAACACACACACTTGCACATGTGCAACCCCATTTTTATTAAAATCCTTTGTGACCAATATGCTGACTCACGCATCATGGCTGAAAATGGGAATGACTGATGTCTTTTCCTGGAACCTTTGAGGCATGTGCTATGTTCAAAAGACAACTATCAAACTTCGCTTACTTTGTTAATGCAGTGGATTAAAATCAGCATGTTGTTAATTCTGTTCTAGTGTTCAGCTGCCTCTTTTTTTTTTTTTTTTGGGAAATACTATTTATAATGGTGCCTTCTCATTTTCTTGAAGGTATTGTATGGAGATCCCGTGACAGGCATTGATGTCCAAACACAGACTCTAACTGCATCTTCAGGCAACCAACTTAAGTATGGATCCCTTATAATTGCTACAGGATGTTCAGCTGCAAGGTATTCTAACTACTTTGGTTAATGATTGTTACATGTGCCTGGCTAACATGCTAATTGTTATATTTTTGGTATCAGAGAAGACATGAGAAGAAAGTAGGAAAGGAACAATGAGAGAACTTGAGATTCTCTCTCACCTAATCATTTATCTATAAGAGTGGGGAGATATGAACAGTTACATGGAGATAATAATAGCTTTAAAAAAAAGCATGCTCAGCAGTACCAAAGTGCACATATGACTTAATATATTTCTCAAATGAGGAACAACTTTAATGTGGTGAGGGTGGTCATGTGATGAACCTATGGGAATTTTTTTTCTCTATAGTTGTTTATCTTTGTTGAAGGAAAATTTGGAGAAATCTTGCATATTTGAAAGACTACTAACATTCCTATAGTACTTAATTATTTCAGTTTGTTTCATCTACCCAATACATTTTGTTTTCACAGCGTGGATTTATTAATGTAAGTTGTTACAGATGAACTGGTGTACGTTCTAGATGATCTGACTTCCTCATTGGTTTCAGATTTCCAGAGAAAATTGGAGGAAGCCTGCCTGGTGTTCACTATATCCGGGATGTTGCTGATGCCGATTCATTAATATCTTCATTGGTAACACCATGTCTTTCTTTTTTCTTCTTTCATCGACTTTTCTAGATGTTGATTCATTAAAATTGTAGCTTAGTGCTGTATTGCTGCATGTGTTGCTTCTTCCTTTTTTCGATGTTGTTAGCACTTCTGTTGTAATCTTGTAGGTAGGGCTGTCAATAGCATAGCGATGAATCTTGTTCTCGGTAATTTCTCAGCACAGAAATTTCTCGGGAGATTTTCAAAAATTGAGGGTATTCTCAGGGTATTGTCTGGAAATCTTGCACAAAATAAAAATACTTAAAATTATTTATTTTAAATCATATATATACATGTGTATGTATATGTATATGGGTTTTGCTAACGTCCCCTATCCTTTTCAATGACACATGGTTGACCTATCATTGATTTGAACTATTCATTCATTCATACAACTAGGAGAAAAATCATGCCAATAGGATGATCCTTAGTGTCTGATCGGTAGCATGGAAAATGATAGCCAAGATTGAGTGGAGAAACAATATAGCTCCAATCATTATCTTGAAACATCTACTAGATTGATCTCACTTTGTATTGCTTAGGGTTCCTAAGTAGCACTTTGGTTTGATGATTCTAACCATGTGAATTATGGCTCATAAACAGTGGAAGTTTGTAACAAATTGGCCCCGTTCCAAGGGATCATCCTATTGGCGTGATTTTTGAACCATGGTTTGCTTCCATTGGTACTATTGAATGAACCATCCCAAATCCCGATTGATGATTGGGTATCCCACGTGTCATTGGAAAGGATAGGGGATGTTGTTAACATTCCCATGAAGGTGGGGACACTAGCAAACCACACACACACACACATTCACATAAGAAATTCCTTAATTTTTTTTTATTACTATTTTTTGCGCTAATATGACGATAAAAATGAGATATCTTGAAATCTGCTGAGATTTTGAAAATACTGCAACCATATTGTCTAATGTATTTCTCATGATATTATTGTGAGATTTTCAAAATCTCGGGGATATTTGTCACATTGGTCAACAGGCTAGGTTAGGACCGGGCTGAGGTCTGTCTACGCCCAGCCCACAAAGTAAAACCTAGGCCTAAGCCTGGCCTGGTCTAAAACAAACACAGGCCTGAGCCCGACCCTCAGTGATAATGCATAGCCCAAGCCCGAATCCAGCCCATTCCCGAGATCGAGTTTGGCCACCCACTTTTGTGCAAATCTGGGTTGTTCATTAAGTGTGCCTCATAGTCCATGATATATGACAAAAATGCCCTTGAAATCCTAAATGGCCCGGGCTGGGTTGATGGGCTATTAACCAAAGCTGAGCCGAGCCTGGTTATTAAAAAGGCTTAAATTTTAGGCTTGGGCCTGACCTTCGGGACTAGTATTCCACCCTAAACCTGGCCTGAAAGTTCCGATGGGCCAGCCTGGCCCATGACAACCCTACTTTTAGTGGTTAGAATTGTGGTTTCAAGTTTTCTACTTCATTCAGCAAGTTGAACTTGTCTGTTTTCTGGTCATGTTCTACCCATCGTCGTTATTTATATCATTCTTTTTAATATGCCACACAGTGTGCTTGAGAGTATTTCCATCAAAGCTAATTTTTTTTTTTCTCTAACTAATCTTATACATATATACACTATTAGCCAATGAGGATAATGAATGCCTCGTCTCCATCTGAATCCAAACATTTACAACTATTCTAGGTCTGACAAATATTTAATCAAGAATTAACTTGCTGGGCACATTTTAGGTTGGATCCTGCTGACAATGGATCTACTTATGAAATTCCACCAGGAGGAATTACATGATATTCGACCCCAGTATATGCATAGTAACACTGGATTCTCAGTTTGTACAAATTGGACGCATGGTTAGTGATCCGTACTGTTGATCTGATGGTCCTCAACTCGGATGGAAGATCCTTGCCATCCAATCTTTTGGCCCTTTTTAGTTGAATGTGGTCTGTTTCTGTATTTATTTTCTTAACTGTCTATTTGTAGGCTGCCCATTGAAGGGTTAGTATTGTCTGTGGAGAAGATCTTTGGTACATGGTCCGTCCTATATGGGCTCCATCAAATCAATGCTCTGGAACATCAATCGATGGGCTCCATCCGTTCAAACTGAAAACCTGAGGATACAGTTCACATCCTGAAGTCAAGGATCAGATAGTTCTCCTAGATGTGTGTAATTTTGATTATGCATTTGCGGTCTTGATCCCGTTAATTCTAATAAATTCCTTGGCTCCTTGTAACCCTTCAATTGAAAATGTCACTTTCTGCAATGCTTGAGATGTCGCTTTTGAATCTTAATCCATTAATATCCTCTTATAACTTCAATAAACCCATATGGGGAACTTGAATATTAGTGCCATTAAGTACACCCTAACCATTTAACCCTTTCTGTTATATGAGAAAAATCTGAAGGTTGAATTTCATGTGGCATGCATTCATACCAATGATGCCTTCTTTCTTTTCCTAAATACTTTAGAGGTTGTATTGTATGATTCTTGCTTTAACAGGACTTGTGTTGATTATAGGAGAGAGCACAGAAGGTGGTTATCATTGGTGGTGGCTACATTGGTATGGAGGTTGCTGCTGCAACTGTTGGTTGGAAAATTGATACAACGGTATGTTTGCGAGTATATTTGTTATAATAGGGGTCTGGAGCATTACTGATTGCACTGAAGTATTTGAGAATTTCTTGTATCAATGATCACTCTTTTGACATGGTTTTTATGCAGACTTGATGGTATTTCTGTGTAATCACATGGTTAAAGAGTTCATTCTGCAATCCCATCAATTAGGTGATCATCTGGTGAAGAGCACATAGGGTTAGGGGGTGTGCTGGGGGGTCTTTCAGCCATTTTGATTGCCTTGATTCTATGATTACTATTATTCACTTAATTCTATTATAACCAATATATACATTTAAGATCTATAATTGCACACACACCCTAGCAACATAATCATAGTCTCGTCCCATACATCTCCAACAAGCTTGACGAATTCTTTTTCACCAATCATTCCCAAGGCATTGTCCTCGGTAAATGAGCCTTCATATCCCTTCTCACAACCTCAATGAAAGTCCTTTTAGGTCTCCCCTTGTCCTCTTTCTAGGCTGTTCAACCTATTCAAAGTTCCCCATCTTATGGGGCCCATCTCTAGTCTTTGTGGCACATGGCCAAACCATTTTGATCTATTGTCCATTGTTCTATCACCTATTGGGTCTGCTCTTAGTTTCTTTGGATGGCCTCATTCTATCCTTCCTACTCGTAGTCATCTCATGGATCTATCTCAAACATCCTCGTCTTTCCAATCTCATACTTTGATGTGGTTCATCGTAGTTGCAGATCTAGCTGATTTTTTGACTTAGGGCCTCTCATCGAGGATAGAACCCGATAGACACAGCGAATTTTACATATAGAACATGATGGGCTCCATAGATCTGAGTGTTTTATGCATTGTGTAAAACATGTGCTGTAGGGATTCCAGTTTGGGACTGAAGTCTTCTTCTATCTTTTTGTGCGTGAGTGGGACCGGAAACCTCTTTAACACACCTGATGTTGTACAATAAGGGGTATAACATCCTAGATCCGTTGGGTTCACTGTGTTTTATATGTGACATCCGCTCTGTTCGTTAGGTTGGACTCTGGTCCAGGGAACAAAACTCAGCATGTTAAAAAAATTCAGTTGAACCCAAACACAAGGAACAACGGAGAGTTGACATGAACCATAGGTTTGTGCATGGGTCCTACGCCAAACAGCGTGAACTGAGAGGTTCCTGGTGTAATTTGCATTGTTTCCTGCATTGTGGCTCAACTGAATTTTAAATCTATCCTATTTTCTATATTTACTATGGACATGAGAAGCTCTCTTGAATCTTGATGGTTGGAGTGGATCTCACACCTGCCACATGGTGGGCCACATAAAGCTCACGTGTTCTACTGGCCATATATAGAACATGCTTGTTGGCAGGATTTACATACGTGAGGGAGAGAGAGGAAAGGGGACAAAATAAAGAGAAAGATCTTCACAAATATTGAAAAAAGAATTCTTAAAGAGATGGGCTGCCAAGCAGGCAGGCAACACTATTCGAAAACCCTATTTTCCTTCTAGTATTTAGATTGCGTGGTTGTGCAAGAAGTCCGTTCTCCTCTTCTTATTTTCTTTCTCATCCATCTTACATCAATTGGTACCAGTCCAAGTTCATCTGAGTTTGTTTGAGATCAATGGCGACCAGTGAGTTGAATGTCTTGGTAGAAATGGGAAAGAGACAATATTGATTGGAAGAAGTTATTCAAGAGGTCTTGAATAGATTGGAAAAGTGACACAGTCTACACCATGTCAGCCTTCTTGCTTGTGAGATGGTGGCAGCATTGTGGAATCTGGAGGTAATGATTCTGACAGTGTTTTGTTCGATCATCGCCATGGTAGGAGAGTAAACTGATTGGAAGATTATGATTGCAACTATGGTGTAAAAATTGAGACACCAAATTCTATGGAGATGTGCAGCTGGGGAACTATGTCAATTGGCTGGCCCATGCAAAGCAATTATTCGAATTGAAGGAGATGCCATACAACAAGAAGGCTAAGCTCGTGTCATCCGATTATAGGGCCATGCGTTTTTGTGGTGGGTCTGACACCAAAAGACTTGTGAGCTTATTGGGAAGAAAAAGTTGGAGAGTTGGAAGAAGATGAAGGATGCAACATGACTGATGTAGAATGATGCAAATCCAGCTATGTGACTGAGATCCAATATAAAATCAAAGTTATATATAAAAAAATCACCAAGCTAAATGTGATGCACACATGCAAACAAAGTGAAGCCCAAGAGATGACGGGTATGATCTGAGGCCAAATCACAGTCATCAGCCCTTTGACCAAACAAAATGCTTGGAAAATAGGGCCCAAGGAAGATAACGATCTTCCAACTAGCATAGGAATAATCCGGGCTCAATAGGTGAAATTTTGAAATCCAAGCATGAATTGGGTCTGATAATAATAGGAAGGGACTGAGGTGACCCTTAGGATCAGTTAAAAAAATAAAATTAAAAATTCAAGAGAGGACAATGAAAGATAAAATCTTACCTTTTTAGATTTGAAGATTCAAAGGAATCTACCACCTACAAACCATCAAGCATGAAGTGAAAGATGAAGGATCTTAGGGACGAAGGATAGAGTGGCTTCACACCCTCCAGGCTTCTATCCAAAGATCTAGCCTTCACAACGATGAAGGAAGATGAAAGGAAGAAAGGATCTCTACGAGGCCTCCTTAGAAATTTCTCCAAATTCACAATTAGGGCTGGACATCCCCTCTTGCTTTATTTTATAGCAAAAATTGGTTAAAATGACAATTCTACCATTTTAGTAACAAAAGCAAAAAAATACCCATTATGTCTTAAAAAGTAAAAAGTCTAATCTACCCTCCCAAAAGTCCAATCACAAACTAAAATGTCCATATCATCAAGTAACATAAAAGAACTGACTGACAAAATGGTCCAACATAATCCAACTATCGGATGGCCCCATGATGGGACACAAGACAATCCAATGGATGGACAATCATGTAGACCACGATCAACGGTGAGATGATCTCTAAATATGATTCATGCCATCCATGCTGTTCTAATGCTCGCCGATGACCACTGGTGATCACCATTAGTCGCCTGGCCAAAGTGAAAGTGCCGATGTAGCTTGTCGACGCCTAGGTCTCTGATATGTACGGAATGGTGGTGTGATGTCCGCATCGATGACGTAAGTTTTTGCCCTCAAAACGAGCCAGAACTCTATTAAAGGTTCCATCACGCGTGACAAAAAGATTTGATTGTTAAAGCGTATATGGAGTTCTTTTGCCTTATGATGTGGAATGACCCTACTGAAACAACAAATCAATTGGTAGCGAGGTATGGAAGTTGGTAGGAATATAGGATCCAATAGGAGATTACGGTGACAAGGGCTTATTCCATGGACGATTCTTACCAACTTGCATTGAAAGCTGAAGAACACATTAGACAGGAGGATGTAAGTAGCTCAAAATCCTCTCACAAGTTTGTGAAGGAAATCAGGATGAGTCTCTGTTGAATCCAAACCTACCACACAACTGAGGCAGTGGAGGAAAGGAACAAAGAAGCTGATCAAGAGCCATCGGATCAATAGCCAAACTTCTGGGCATAATAAAGATCAAACTAAGGACTACAAGTATTTCACATTTGGGCATCATTCCTATTAGTGTCTGGAAGAATATTCCAGTCATCAGAGAACAAGAAAGATGCTGTATGTGATGAAGTCAAAGGGAGGTAGCAACATAAACATTTATGGAGGAATCCATACATGGAGATGGATGCCATATCTCCTTGTACCTGTTCTGTTGTTTCCAAAATCTTCTGAGGAAGAGGAGTACTATATGCCTCTATGACAACTTGTACAATGCAATGACAAATGTGCAAGTTGGTGATCAACAATGGCTGTTGTTGGAGTTAAGTGTTAAACATGATGGTGGAGATATTGAAGATAGATGTCGAGTGGCTTCATCATCCTCACTGAGTGGCGTGGTTTCATAATGGAAATGAGATTGAGGTAACACACTGTTGCTTGATTTCTTTTTCCATTGATGACAATTACCATGATGAGGTTTGGTGTGATGTGTTGTTGATGGATGCGTGCAATGTATTACAAGGAAGGCCGTGGATTATGTTTGGGACCTATGATATGTGTGAAAGAAAATCCCTTCACTATTGAGAAGGATGGGAAGACATTGAAATGCATTGACAATCTTGCAACACCTCCAGATGTACATCTGCACTTTATCCACCTGTCTTCGATTGTACTTGCAACATCATCGTCTATCCTCCATCTTTTGAATTATACAGCCAAGGTAATGAAACATGTTTCTTTGGGGAGTCTCGTGGCCATCAGTCTAACCAAAGCCTCGACTATACTAAAGTTGCATTCCAAATACTCTGTGTTGTTTCTATTTACAGACAAACGACTAATTCATATAAATACCAAATAAAGTATATAACACCTATTGAACCTTGACGTTAGATTCCCAATAAATTTATGACATTCAAAATTCAGATTTTTCTGTTGTTTTCTTTTCATAGTTACTGAAACTTGATGGTAACTTTTCAATAAATTTATGACACATGATATATCCAATTTTTATGTAGCTTTCTTGTCACAGTCTAAGTGTTTTCTAGTTTCTTTTTGCCAACTAGGTTAGAAAGGATTGTTTGTCTAGATCTTTTCTTGTTCCCTTCAACACACATCAATAATGTTGAATCAAGATGCTTGGTCATACTTATGGGTTCTCACAAAGATCTTTTGTAGTCTTTTCTTTGTCACTCTTCCTTTCAAGATTAATCCTTTTCCTATGTTTCGAAACTTTATACGGCAAGAAGAGTAAATTATCTTCTGTGACTTTCTTGGAAATCTTATGGAATGCCCTTATCTGGCTGCTCACTTCTTGTATCCATTTTTGTATGGTGCAAGGGCTCGCATGGGTTGTGCTTGATGAAGTGGTTTGTTTGAGCCTCGTTCATATGGATCGTGTTTCTCTCGGAAGAAATGTGCTTCTTATATATAAAAAGGAGCTTTGTGAACCACTGATGATGGGTTTATGGTTCAAGCATGATTTCTTCTGCTTATGATATATTGATTATGCTATGGTAAAAATCTTGTAGAAGCTGTGCTGTGTGCATCATGTGACTCTCTATATTAATCTTATAGAACTTCTACAAATTAAATTATGTTTGCTCAAATGCTTCATTGTCACCGGTCTATCAGACAAACGCTGCTTTTGCAAGTCACAATGTGGGATTTGCATCCTTCTTCCCTCCTTTTTTCTTTTTGTAGTTAATCAGATGTGGCAACAATGTTCAGTTATAACTTACCGTGGTTTAAATAGATCATATTTCCAGAGGATCATCTCATGCCAAGACTTTTTACTCCTTCCCTAGCTCGGAGGTATGAAGGGCTCTATCAAGAGAATAGTGTCAAATTCTTGAAGGTAATGTTACATTTTATGAGACATGACATTTGCATTTCACTAGTTGTTAAAGATTCCATTTGGTCTTAGGAATATATTGACTGTGCTTCTTAAATTTCCTCATATTTATTGATTAGGGTGCTCGTATCGACAAAATAGAAGCTGGTTCTGATGGAAGAGTGGCTGCAGTCAAACTTGCAGATGGATCCACTGTAGAAGCAGACACGGTACTTCTATTCTTTGATATGCATGCTTCAAAATAATTACAAAAGGAAAATTTCAAAATAATCACAAAAAGGAAATTTTCAAAGAGATCAGTGGACTCTCTCTCTCTCTCTCTCTCTCTCTCTCTCTCTCTTTTTTTTTTTTTTTTTTTTTTTGTCGTGGTTTGCATCCGGATCCTTTAGACATTTGGTTCTAAAATTTACCAGAAGCAAAATGGGGTGGTTAACATCAGGTTACTATAAAATTAGGCTTTGCTAGTGTTGATTCACTTTCCCTTTACAAATAAGGAAACACACGATGCATTTCATGAGCTTTTTTCGTGATGCAATTTTGTCCTGTTAGACAACGATGGAGTTGTTGACAGTGATCCTTGTGAACTGGATGCTGCTGGGATTTAATAGTTTATGAGACATGAACTGTGTGACTCTGTTAAACACGGAGGTTCTTTAAAAACTGGATTCTCCGAACATCTGTACAAATTTTATCTAATAAAATATTTTATATTGTGAGTTTTATATGTAAAAAACCAATGACTATTAGTATAATAATAAACCTAAAATTAATTATTTATATGTAAAAGGTTTCCCTAAAATAAAAAAGTAGCAACTAAACAAAAAGAATAGTTTATTATTGGAGTGCCAGGCACAAAGGCACGGACCGGTGGACATGGTGCAATTTCATAAAGTTGTGTCCTTGTTATTCACTTCTGTAATACACCATTTTAGATATTTTTGGACCATGGGCCCTCTCTACATGGTAGGCCTTCTCTCGCTGGGCCATGGGCCGTCTCTTATTCTCCTTCCGTTTCTCTTATTATTTTTTTCTTTTGTTTTTCCTCTTTTGCCCTTAGTTCCAAGGGTATTTTATATAATTTGGGACATTGATTAATAAAAATAAGAAGAGGGTTGGATCTCCAATCCTAGTTTAATTTCAAAAAAAATAATCTCTTAAAGGCTGTTTTTCCCTTTCTTTGACATGGTATTGGAGCAAAAAAGCTCCTAGGGTTTCCTAGGGTTTTCTCCTCGTCCTCCCTCCCTCTCTCTCTCTCTCTCTCTCTCTCTCTCTCTCTCTCTCTCTCTCTCTCTCTCTCTCTCTCTCTCTCTCTCTCTCTCTCTCTCTCTCTCTCTCTTCTTGTTCTTTTGTTTTTTCTTTTATAAAAAATTTCTCGATTTGAAAGTCCCTGCGACCTAATTAGCTGTTGAATGTGATTAATGAGGGGGGATCCTACAACAATTTCTAATTTTCTTTGAAGGGTTGTTGGACATTCAGTTTTGATAAGGTTTTTGGGCCATTTTTCTTCCAGTTTTTCAGAAACTGGTTTGTGATAGCTAGGTTTTGCTGGATATTTTCATTTAGACAATTTTTTTGGGTTTTTTATTTTTATTTTTGTCCTGATTTACAACGGTTCTTTTGCAGGCAACAATTAGTTATTTGAGATTTGTTTTTCTTTTTTGAAGATATGTCAAGATTTGTTGATATCTAGTAAATTTCTCTGTAAGATCCAGTTCTCTTGAGTGGTTTGATTTTGACCTATGAGGATTGCCTTTTTGAAAATTTTTGGTGTTTTTTGAGACTGCTGTAAGTTATAGTTGGTTATCACAAATTTTTAAATTAATTGGTGTGAAGTTTTGATGTTTAGTATTCTGTTAATTGTTTGGGATTAAAGATGACTTCATCATCAACATCTAAGACAATTGTTCTCACCACCTCTAGTACGAAGAGGTTGATTGTTCATTATGAGAATCCTATGTTGCAGATTCCAGCTCATTAGCTTAAGTCCAATGATTATCTTCATCGGTCAAAAGCTATTGAGATGTTTGTTGGAGGAAAATAAAAGTTAAAATACATAGATAGTGGTATATAGGAACCTCTTCTGACTGATCATTCTTATGGAGAATGGAAATTGAACAATTTTTTAGTTGTCCTGACTTTTGAATTCTATGGAACTGGAGGTTAGTAAATGAATTTTTCTGTTTATCACTGTGTGAGAGTTGATTGACTGCTTATGATTTGTATGCTAATCAAAACAATATGACCCAAATTTACACCATTTATCAAGAGATTAGTCATTTGAGATGAGAAGAAATTGGTGTTTGATTATTATGCTAAGATGTGTGGTTTGTGACATGAATTTTCTTTCCTGGATGATCTTCAATTGTTTGTTCTATAAATACAGAGGTATGTAAAAGAAGTGTTTAGAAGAAAAGGATATTTGAATTGTTAGCAAGTCTTAATTTTAAGCTTGTTCCAGCTCAGATTATTGGTTCTCCTACTTTACCTTCACTTAACAATGTATAGTTTTTCCTTTTATGAGATGAGAAGCGTCAAACAACTATGTGATCAACCGTGGCTAAGAAATCT
This sequence comes from Magnolia changhungtana, assembly GCA_030180095.1. Classification (NCBI taxonomy): domain Eukaryota; kingdom Viridiplantae; phylum Streptophyta; class Magnoliopsida; order Magnoliales; family Magnoliaceae; genus Magnolia; species Magnolia changhungtana. The sequence continues at coordinate 4,147,893 of JASAUF010000421.1, forward strand.
GTCCTAGTGATAGGATTCAATAATTTTAATAATGCTGGTGCTGGCCAAGATAGAGGTACAGGAAGAGGAGATCGTGATGGTGGCCAAGGTTGTGATCATGGTATTGGCCATGGTCATGGTGGATCGTTTGTGCACTCATTGTGGTAGATATGGACATACTGTTGATTATTGTTGAGTTCTTCATGGTTGACGTCAAAGTCGAGCTGCTAATCTTACAGTTATAAATGGTTAGGATTGTCAGGTTATTGTTGGGGATGTTGTACCATTGATAAATTCACTTGTGCTTCCACCAACTAGTGATGTGGTTCATCCCTCGAAAAGTGAGTATAATGCCTTACTAAGGGATATCACTCATAATAAGGTCTCTTCAGTTGCATCTTTGGTTTAGGCAGGTAATACTTTCACAGTCTGTGACACTACTTTTGCATCAAGTCCCTGGGTAATTGATTTAGAAGCTATTGATCACACGATAGGTATATCTATTTCTTTTCCTCCATTTACCTCCAATCCTAATTTAGGTTGTGTGAAATTAATAGATGGTAGCCTAACACCTATTGGGGAAAATTGTACTGTTTCCATTTCACCATCATTCTCCTTGCCCTTCATTCCTAATATTACTTCTATTTGTTATCCGTTGGTCATATTACAAAGGCCCTAAATTGTAGTGTGACACTTTTCCTGATCATTGTGTCTTTTAGGATCTGAAAACGAAGAAGTTTCTTAGTGTGGGACATGAGAAGGATGAATTATACATTCTTCATTTGAATTCATCAAGTTAGTTCAGTGAGCATCTTAGTGTAAAAAATGAAGTACTTCATATTTAGCATTATCAGTTTGTTCACTCTTCTAGTTTAATTTTACAGTCTTTGTTGCTCTAGTTAGTTCTAGTGATGTCAAGAATTTATAATTTCAGACTTGTATTTTAGCCAAACATTGTAAGTCTATTTATCTTCCTCTCAGGAGAAAGAATAGTATAATTTTCTTTAGTTCATTTTGATGTATGAGGTCTAACTCCCATTGGTTCTAATGGATTTAAGTATTGTCTCGTAATTGATGATGCTTCTTGTATGATGTAGATTCATTTGATGAAAAATAAGGATGAGGTTGGCTCCATTTTTGAAGTGTTTCATAGTTGGGTTAAAAATCAATTTAATATGAATATTTACTCTTTGTATAACTACAAAGGAATATGTTTCCTATTTTGTAATGCTTTATCTTTAAGAGCATGGTATTACTTCTCAAACCACTTGTGCTTATATCTCGCAGCATATTGGAATTTTTGAGAGAGAATAAGCATCTCCTAGAATTCGCTCGTGCTTTTCTCATTGGCATGTTTGTTCCTAAATCATTTTGGTTGGAAGTTGTCCTTACTGCATGTTATTTGATAAATTGTTTGCCTACTAAGATTCTTTCTGGTTAGTCTCCTATTTAATATTTTTTGGTGTTCTATTCTATCATTGAAATCCCATTGTAAGTCATTGAGTTTGTTTCTTATGTCTATAATACTGATCCTAATCAAATAAATTATCAAATCGGGCCGTCAAATGTATTTTCTTGGGACATTCGTCTTCAAAAAAGGGGTAAAAGTGTTTTGATCTAGTCACTAAAAAGCATTGTCTCCGTGGATGCTAAGTTTTTTAAAGATATTTCGTATTTTTCTATAGGTCAGGGAGAGCACAATTCTGTGGTTCTTGCTGTTCTTGAGTATGATTGTTTCTATTCATTCTAAACCTGATAGTGTTAAAGATAAGGTTATTTCCGATTTACAATCGACTAAACCAAAGTTAAAGGTGTATGAAAGAAGGCATGTTCGTACTCTAGTTCTTCCTTAGGTCACCACGAAGCATGCTCCTTTGGTGACAAGTACTGATAATGTTCATATTATCTTGCCTATTTATTCTGATCCATATTTAGACTCATCCTTAGATTTCCCTGTTGCTATCAACAAAGCCAAAAGACAATGTACTTCTATTCTTATTGAATGTTTTGTTTCCTATTATTCCTTTTCTTCACTTCATAGGTCTTTTGTTTTTGCCATTTAGTGTTCTTCTTCCACTATTCCAAAAAATATTAAAGGGACTCTTAACTCTCCTCTGTGCTCACAATCTATGGAGGAGGAGATAGTCGCCCTTCAGAGGAATCATACATGTGACATGATTGTTTGTCATTTGGGAATAATATGTTGGTTTCATGCTCTTAAGTACAACCCTGATGGTAGTACAACTCGTCTTATAGATAAAGGATATAACAAACATATGATTTTGGTACGGATGACAATTTTTCTTGGTTTTAAATTGTATCAGTTGTTGCACCCATTAGATGTTAAGAATGTCTTTTTGAATGGTGATTTGATTAAGGAGATTTATATGCTTCATCCTCCTAGTTTTGCTAGAAAAGGGTGGAAAGAAAGGTATGTTGTTGTAAGAATGCTTTATATAGTTTGAAGCTGGCTTCGCAAGTTTGGTTTGAGAAGTTTAGTGAGGCCCTAATTCGTATTCGATTTACCCGCCTCCACTTTGATCATTTTATGTTTGTTAGGTATTATCATTGTAGTACGCATGTGGATGATATTATTGTTATAAGCAATGTTTTAAATATCGTTATCGCGTAATGTATAAGCACCCTTGGGCTACGGATAAATATCGGTTATCGCATGGAATATATCGGTTGTATCGCGTAATGTATCGCTATTATTGGGAAACATGGGAACATTGGGAAATTGGTTGAATGTTTCAATGAAACTTCAGGGATTGTTGAAAAGACATCAATACACGCTTAGAAATCAGAACATTACAAAAAAGTGTGCACATAATAGGGGTTTCCTTTGTATGGGGTCCTAATATATGTGCTTTCTAACTTAACTAATGGAAGTATATTCAAAATTTATTCATATAATTTATAAACGTAAGAAGACATGTATGGAAACACAAGCAATACATTCAAAAGCAAAAGAAGAATCACTAGATTAGGTTACACACATGTTTAATTTTGTGTTTAGATACAAATATTGCAACTGGTTTGTGAGAAATGGAGAATTTATTATTATTTTTTCTCAATTTTCCGCAACTTGACTCATCTCCCCCAAATTTCAAAATTGAAGTTCTAAATCCATAATTTTTCATGAAAAATATGAAGAATCATAGATTTGTAACCATTTGACACTGGTTTAACATGATTTACAACAAAAACATGGATTGAAAATTGAAAATGCTCATTGGATCGAATAGGTGGGATATATCGGCAATACCTATGTGTTTCGTATCGCACAGGTGGGATACAAGATATATCGTGGGATATATCGGCTGATATCGTCAATATTTAAAACACTGGTTATAAGTGATACGCTATTGCAATTTATGAGTTGAAACTTTATCTGGGCAAGGTTTTTAACATAAAAGATTTGGGACTGCTAAATTACTTTCTTAGAATTGAAGTCTCTCATTTTAAAAAGGGCATTTTTTTATCTCAACGAAAATATACTATTGACTTCAATTGGTAATCTTGATGATCATCGCAACCAATATTTGGTTGGTCCGTTGATATATTTGATTATTACCCGCTCAGATTTATATCATGCAGTAAGTTTTGTTAACTAGTTCATACATGCTCCTCGATCCAGTCACGGTAGTTCGTTGTATCTTATACTACATTAAGTCTTCCTCAGGACGTGGCATCTTACTTAGCGGTCACAATAATCTTCATATTAAGGCTATTCTGATGCAAATTGGGTCGGCTTGTCAGCTAGTCAACGCTCTACGATAGGAGTACTATTTTCAGAGGTAATCTCATTATTGGAAGACTAAAAAGCAAATGGTTGTTGTACGACTAAGTGCTAAGGCCGAGTACCATGCTATGGTGAATACCGCATGTGAAATTTTACAGTTAAAAGGTTTTGTTGCAGAATTGGGATTTCCGATAAAGATTTTTGTGCCTATGTATTGTGACAATCAAGCTGCAATGCATATAACTTTTAATTTTGTTTTTCATAAGCTGATAAAACACATCGAAGCAGATTATCACTTTGTTCATGAGAAGGATGCTGCTGGAATTATTTCTACTCCCATTATTCCATCTACTGCTCAACTTGTGGTTATCTTCACTAAGGCTCTTTTCATTAAAGTTGGACAATATATTTTTGGAAAGTTGGGCATGATTGATATCTATGCCTCGGCTTGAGGGGATGTAGATAACATTTGGACCGTTGGCCTTCTCTCTCTGGACAAATGGGCCTTTTTTGGTGGATCATGAGCGCCTCTTATTCTCCTCTTATTTCTCTTATTATTTTTCTTACTTTTATTTTTGCTCTTTTGCCCTTGGTTCCAAGGGTATTTTGGGACATCACTTAATATAAACAAGGAAGCTAGATTTCCAGCCTTAGTTTGAGTTTTTACTCTTCCAAAGGCTTTTCTCTCTCTGACAATCATGATATTGAATCATGCTTATTATGTCATGTTTCAATTGATGATATCCAGCATAGTTATCAATTCTTAGTGATCAATATAATTACATTTGTTATTTTTTGTTGTCATTATTTTTATGAAAATAATATCTATTGCTAACTTAAAAAAAATTAACAGGACCTGTAATTCTGAACTCAACATCTATTCTAGCATCCTGCTTCTATTGATTATGTTCCACTGATTCTGACTTTGAATGGATGCAATCTTCTCCAACTTTGCCAGAAGATGATGCTAACTTGTTGATTCTTGTTTGACTTAGTTTAGTGGTAGTTAAGGATGGTAAGATCTTCTACTGATATATCTATAAGAAGATATTGAGGATGGTGGGAGGCATGTTTTAAACCAACACATTTAGGCATAATATCAAGATGACTTCTATTGGACTACAAGGCTTCTACCTGACCAAGTTGTTTAACTAATTTTCGATTTCCCCCTTTACTTTTTCTCATCAGTTATTTGTCCATAAAACAACTGGCACATTCATCATGGGATACCAAAAGTTCAATTTGTTATAAGCTACTACAACTGTAGTTTCAGAACATCCAGTTATGTTTGATTTTCATTCCCTGGATCCAATGACCCATTACGTGAAACTGGATGCATGATTTGATTGGATAAGGCTCATTTCAACACTTTAAACATGAGGCGATGAGGTTCATGAAATTTAACATCGTTCATTAAATGTAGGTTATTGTTGGAATTGGAGCAAAGCCTGTTGTCGATCCCTTTGAGGCTGTGGGCTTGAACACGACTGTTGGAGGAATACAGGTCAGTAGAATGTTAATAAAAGCCTGTTTATACTCATTCAAACTCATGCACACAAATTTGGTTACCTTATTATATATGCTTCTTGCACTACATCAATTTACTGGGAAGCTATCTATGTGAATGGTGGATGGATCACTTAATACCATTCCTTGATCCCTATCTTTCGGTTTTCAGTGGTATGCAGTGAGCAGCCTTTGTTATCATTACTTCATACATCACCTCTTACATATCCACAACTCACTGTGCTTCTCTGCAAAATAAGCTCTTTTTTTTTTTTTAAGGGCATTGAGGCCACTGTCTCGAGTGCCCATGGTAAGACTTGATACTGGGCCTCCACCATTAGGAGAATATACGTTACCAGCTGGGATTTTTGAGCACGGTGTTCTGCAAAATGAGATCAGTAATGAGAAAGAGTGATAAATTCATGCAAATATGTGTTGAAAACTGAGCATTCTACCAAACTATTAAAATGGCACGAGTTTGCAGCAGCATGTGGTGTTTCTCTATTAGGTGGTTGATCACTAGCCATGTGTTGAAAATTTGACCCAGTTGTTGGTTGCACAGAGCTGGATGTCATTAGTATGCTAAAATGGGTGTACTTATTTTTATTTTACCATCTATGTAGCCACACATTGTCACTCACATCACTAATCATGAAGCATTCCAGCAGGACTAATTCTACATACAAGCTGGAAAATCTCATTCTATTGCATGTCTTTCAATATCTTATGAAAGAAATGTAAATACAGAACTTATTGTTTCTAACAGTAGTTCAAAGTGAAATGAGATTTTCTCCATGAAGTCTGCTGATGCTTTAAAGTTCTTTCATGACAAGGGTCAGAGTGCTGTGGTAATATGTAAAATAGCATCCTCTTGCATGTAAAGTTAAATTGAACCTATGATATTAATTTCTCAGGTTGATAGTCTGTTCCGAACAAGTATATCGGGTATTTTTGCTGTTGGAGATGTAGCAGCATTTCCACTAAAGGTAGGCTTTTTTTTTTGTTTTTTTTTTTTTTTTTTTTTTTTTTTTTTTTGTTTTTTGTTTTTTAATAAATAATTTAGTTCTCCTATGTTTTTATATAAAAGTCAACTGGTAAGTTTATGTGGTTCTTGCCAAGCAGATATATGACCGGATTGCTCGTGTTGAACATGTTGATCATGCTCGTAAATCAGCCCAACATTGTGTTGGAGCACTACTAACCGCACATACTCACCCGTAAGTTCGAATTATCTTTATCAAATCATTATTTTGAGACATGTGATTCGCTATCAGCTTTCGCCAGAACTTCCACTAATGATGATTCACATGCCTTTCAGATATGACTACCTGCCATACTTCTATTCGAGGGTTTTTGAGTATGAAGGGAGTCAAAGGAAAGTCTGGTGGCAGTTTTTCGGAGACAATGGTAACAATCTGTAACACATTAATGCAATCTTATCTCCCCAGTTGGTTTTGTTATTTGATACCTGTGAATCTCGTTCATTTCTTATGTAGTAATAATTCCTTCTTCCTCTTCTTTTCTTTTTTTCCCCCCTTGAGTAGTCGGCGATACAGTTGAAATTGGAAATTTTGATCCCAAAATTGCTACTTTCTGGCTGGATTCAGGTATAATCATGTCAAGCTCGCGCTCTCTCTCTCTCTCTCTCTCTCTCTCTCTCTCTCTCAATAAGTGGAGTGATACTTTTATTTCTTGGCAACCAACCACAGGTAGGTTGAAAGGAGTTTTCCTTGAAAGCGGCAGTCCTGAGGTATGTTCAGAATTGCAATTTTAATTTCAAGGGGAATCCGAATCCGTCGTTATGTTGAGGGCTCTCTTCCTTTGAATGTAGGATTCAAGAGTTTAGAATGTGTATTCTAGATACAGAATGGGTTTCTGTTTTATGGGAAGAAGACTACATGAAATAAGCTTCTCTGATAAGCAGAATTGAAGAATCTACCAGCTAAAATGGCATACCGAATGTAACTTTCATGCTAAGCCCACTGGCACCTCTCTAGATGTTTTCAAATGTGCAAACTTGGCTTCCGTGGGATATCTGAGCCATGCATCAACTGGACCACACCATGGGATGAGCTGACCCTAAAATCCCGGAGGTCAACTGATTGGGCGGGCTACTCATGTATGATAAGAATAGCGGTTTTAAGAAAAAATGCTTGCCCTACAGACTCAATAAGAATATGTATGATAACCATGGAAGTTTTAAGAAAATTTTCTAGCCATACACATTCAATATATACATGTTCCCACCTGAAGAATGAACATACCTGATTTTTGGATGAGGTCATCTGCATGGTGTGGCCCACATGATCCGATGCACAGGTGTCTTATATGCATGCAGGTTTGACACATGCAGCTGTGTGTAGAGGCACGTGCCACTTAGCTTTTTGTCAATGGCTTATCTACACCAGTAGTAGTGTTTGACCAATTTACCCATCCAATTAGTCAGGGGAGGCATAAACTTACTGAGTTTTAAAAGGAAAATGGGCTGTGTCTGTCCCTTCAGCTGAGGGCATGCTTGTCGTTTCAATTCTTTCATTCGAGTAGCCTGCTCCCACATCTCCTCTGTGTATGCCCGTACCAATGCATATTATTATGGAGCCCATGCAACAAAGGCTGCATGGGGCCCACCTTGATGACTGCGTGATATCTACCGAGTATATTGTTGCACCGCCTCATGTTAGGATGTCGACCTAATAACAAGGCAGATCTAAAATTTGAGTGGGCACAACATCGGAAAAAGCGGGGATGGGCCGTGCACCGTTGAAACCATTTTGACGTCCTTCCTTTCTCTCTCTACATGTATCTGTACCCTTTCCCTCCGTCCCTCTCCTTTTTTTTTTTTTTTTCTCTCTCCCCCCTACTGTCTCCACATGTTGCACGTGCCATACCCTCTAGTGAGGATAACACTCCAAAATACAAAGATGAATTAGAAGCACATGAGAAAATATTCGTTTAAACTTGTATAAGCAGTCCCCTGGTTTGGTTTTAAAAAAACCCGCATTTTATTTTCATGTTCGAATTAATATTAGAATCCCTTTGGCACATAAAAATGATAATCGGTTGTAGGTGGTTCTCATTTTTAGTAGGTTTTTCAATCACCCTTGATGTAGGGTATGCAGATTGCATTTTAGCTCATCTCTTATCTTAATATAATTTGAACGCTGACAGTTTGACACTGTAAGCTCATATTATTTCAGGAATTTGAACTTCTGCCTAAACTAGCAAGAAGCCAGCCAGCTATTGACAAAGCCAAGCTTGAAAGTGCATCCTCTGTGGAGGCTGCTCTTGAAATCGCTAGAAGCTCCCTGTAGGCAGAAGCCACGGTTTAGTACAGTGTGTTGAGGAGATGGCCATCCAACTGTGGGAATCAAAGCTTATAATTCAGGGATTCCCATTCTCATGAAAGTAGCTGGTTTCTTAGAAAATTTATGTAAAAGCAGTTTTGAATCTTTACCGTCTATATAATAATTGCCATCACCCCTATGCTATCGATGGGTTCTTTTCTAGAACTTGAAACATGTTCTCTGTTTTTCAGATGGAGTTTCATGAGCCATTGATATGAAGAGCCTGCTTAGATTGCTCGAGTAAAGCTTCTTCCAGTGTCTGAGAAGTGTTACCTAGACACATGGCATGGTGCCAAGTGCCAAAGTGTCCTAAGGTGCCCGGCATGGCAAACTTAAAAATAAAAAAAAGGCATGGGGACACTTATGTGAATAAATAAAATTAAATAAAACAATCAAACATTAAATATAAAGAAATTAGAAAGAATATTCACATAGTTCCAATAGAAACAAATTACTAGTAGTTTAAACTAACAACTAATTAATTAATAAAACATAAAAAATCACAAATAATTATCTCAGGAAACAGTAGTTCTTGTGAACATCACTTGTTCTGTTAAAATATTAGAACCAAAACAAAGGAGCAAAAGAACCAAAATATAACAAAAAAAAGCATGTACCTTTTTATTTTATGGGCCATGTTATCCATTATAATGGAATGAGCTTGAATCTAGAGAGGGAGAGAGGAAGTACTTACAGGTAATCTTCAAGAACAGGAAAATGGAGGCAAGCTTCGGGGCTTAGCAGGAGAGATCTTTGACCCATAAAACAAGGAAGGTGAAACGAAATCTTTGTGCAGAAAAATGTTTGGACACCTCATGTAAAGTGTCAAGTAAAAATTTTGAAATGCTGCGTCCTCTTGGAGCGTCCAAGTGTCACAAGTGTCGGTATGACAAAATCCTAGAAAGTATAAGTGTCCAGGTAACAGTGTCTGAGAGATTGGGGCTGCTCATCAGGTGAGTCCCACCCATCTTGTATGTGCTATGGCTCAAAAATGCAGCTGGTCTGCTCAGCGAGTGGGTGACAATGTGTCCAATGTGGATTTCTGGTTGTTTCATTGTCTGCCCGTTTTCAAGAATCTGTGGCCTATCTTATGATCAGACCCACCTGATTTTAAATACACAGTTGGATGCACCTGATGAACAGTCCAGTCTCGATCAACCAAAATTGTCATGTGTGGAGAAAGCATGATTCGGATTCCTGCTCTTGCTAGTTAGCCTTAGCATCTCTTTTGAATATCTCTGAACTTTCAATTGCATGTTTCTTCCTTCTCTCCCATGAATGTGAGTCTGCCAAGGCTTACTGCTTTTGAATTTTCAGTTAGAAGCATTCCAAGCACAATGTTAGTTATGGATATGCTTCCATGTGCCCTACAGCTACTCAGCCACCTGTGAGAACTGCGTGCACGGAAGCTTAGAATTTCATGTTGATAAAGCACTGAACATTTAGGGCCTGTTTGGATACCACCAAATAAGTTTTTCTACTGACATCAGTGGATAAGCGACTCATTTCAGAGAAGTAATTTTGGTTTATGATAAGTTATAGTTATAAGTACCTTAAAAAACAAAAAACAAACTTAAAAGTACTTCAGTTTTTTTTTTTTTTTTTTATTTTTATTTTTTTTTTTTTTAAATTTTAGCTTTTTTACTTTTCATTAGTAGCTGAAGAGAAGGCATGAGAGACAAAAGAGAGGAGAGGCTGGTAAGTAGGTTGTTTACCAAACGTACTTATCTTCTTAGTAAGTAGAAACTAAGATAAGTTACCCGTGACAGAAGTAGCTTATCTTAAGCAACTTACGATCCAAACACCCCTTAATGTTTTTGCACATCTAGGCTGTGTTTGGATGAACAAGTGAATTGAATTGCAATAGTAGGGGCCTGTTTGGACGCACCCTCGAAAGGGGATTTTGATGCCTAAACATTGTTTTGAAACAAACTCTTCTTGAGTTGTGCATTTGGATGCACTTTGGCAGCCTCTGTTTTATTCTCCACCTGAGGAAACATGCACTAAGAACCCTGAATAGCTGAAAATCAGTCAGATTTGTTTTCAGCGAGTAGACAGAAATCATCCCTACAGTAGAAAAAAGGGGTTTTGCAGAAGTTGCGTCGGACCGGACCCATGATTTAATTGATTGGAAATAACAAATTGATGTTTATTGGTTTTCATGGTGAGAAGTCAGATTGCAGCTTACAGCACATGCCCTCAATTTGGTTAGTTCCACTTTATTAGACTGTTTATTGCAATTCAAATTGATAGTGCATCCAAACACGTCCACGCACAACTGAATTGAATTTTCAACATTTACGTGTCATGCACAGATCCTGAATATGAATGCCAAGGAAATTGCAATTTGGTTACTTCCACTTTATTAGGCTGGTTATTGCAATTCAAATAGATAGTGGTTCCAAACATGTCCATGCACAATTGAACAGAGTAATGGGCACTTAATTTATGAAGATGAAAGATCAAAATTTTACATCCAAACGGAGCCATATTACTTCATATGAAACAGAATTTTTAATCAATTCATCTGTTTTTTGCATCAGTTTAGGAAAGGTAATGGCCTCGAAAATGAAAAGCCTCGAGTTGGGATCCAATAAATCATCCTCAAGGTGCACGTGGCAATCACTTGAAGATTGTCACAAACGGCACGTGGCGACTAGCGAGGAGAGTTACCTTCGCAAGGAAGGAAGATTCTCTCCTCGGCGACAAACTGTACGGATCGAACAAACTGCTCACGTGGCAGACGGGACAGTCTCGCGCGTGTGCTGCTCCGACTCAGTAACTTCGAATATTGGAAATGGAAATGCTAGCTTCACATGAGAAACGATCACATACAGCGATTGCAACATGAATTTACATGCAGCCTTTTCTTTCATGCCACGTGTCACAAACATATGATATCAGAACCGTGAAGAAGTTTGGGCCGTCCGTACTGATCATGGTGCGAAAATCAGACTGGTCCACTCATTTGAGCTGGACACAAGGTCAAAACGAAAGGATAGACGATTCAATGGCTGATGTGTACTAGTACGGACCTTCCAATCAGTGGATTTCCCTGATGTTTAAAGGAGATGATCAACATGATGTATCCACTCGTTTCAACGGATCAGATATTGACACAAGCGGCAGGAAAAAAAAAAAAGAATGGATGTGAAGGTTCACACGCTATCATACAACCAGGCCGCCGATTTAAAAAAATTCCAACGTGTTTGTATACTGAGGAGCTCACCACACTTAAGTATGGTGTGGATACTCTTTGGATACGATCCACGCCGTCCATACGTTTTTTCAACTCATTTTAAGACATGGGCCAAAACTTTAAGCTTATCTAAAATTGAATTGGGCAACACCAAAAGAAAGAATAGGAATTGAATGTCTACCGTTGAAAACTTCTTCAGTGTCACAGAAGTACTGGATCAATCTGATATTCAAGTACTGGATCAACCTGATATTCGTTTTTTTCATTCATCCAACCTGTATAACCTTATGAACAGTTTGGATGACAAATAAACATCAATTTGGGCCCTAGAAATATTTCAGCGGTTGATGTCATTATCCCCCTGTTTTATGTGGTGTGTTCCACTTGACCTTCGTATATAATTCAATTTTTCACTCACCCTCTAAAATGATCTGAAAAATGGATGGACAGCGTGGATAAATTACATACATCACGGTGGGCCCCACAGAGTATCTACACCATGCTATAGCACGGTGAGCTCCTCACCACACATTCCGCGTCCAAAAAATTCCGTTTGCTTGCTATATATAGAAGCTACGTGGTACGTTGTCAACAATTCTACTCGAGTATGCCCAGCCCACAGAAAACGTTTTGCGGGACCCGCTAACTGGCCAAATACAGTTCGTCCTCGAGCCAATCTGGTATGGGCCTGATCGGGCCTAGATTTTGGAAAATTTGTGCATTAAGGTCTTGCTTGAAATCAGGTCGGTCTATGATGTTAATGGCCCACCTGTGAGGGGACAGACCTGATTTTTGCACCAGGTGATCTCAGGGTGGGGCATGCCTACCTGACGGCTCGGATTTTGTAAATATATTACTTGTTGGCTGCAAAAGAATGTGCTGCATGCTACAGGCTGTATGTGATCATTGCTCTTAAAGGGTCGAAGAGTACCATCCGTCCATCTCGGCTGCACAGGGCCTATAGTCGTTCACTGATCTTAAACGCCCGTCGAATGGACCTTCATGGATCGAGATGACCAAAATTTTGTAATCACAGGAAGATTCTGACCGTCAGATTTAATGGTTAGATGGAAAGAGGCAGTGGGTTTGCATGCTACCGGAAGAACAGCTGGATCATGTTATTGCTCGCGTTTTTGGGCTCATGGACGGTGCGGATCAAACCAAATAGCTATATGGAGGGTACAGATGGACAACAGTTTAGGAATGACATAGGTAGTCGCGAATTCCAACTCAGCACGTGCAGTATCAGATGGAGCACGCGTACAAGATCCGGACCATTCATCCCGGAGGTGGTTTTGTTAGCAGGGATGGCCCAGAAATCAGACTGGTCTGCACACCAGGCAAGCCACAGTTCGACACGTGTGTGCCGCGGGACGGTACACGTATAAAAGAATTCAAGTGGGACCCACGACGGTCGCTTACTATACAAGTTAGAAAACCATCAGACCACCATCTAACCCAAACACGAACGCCACTCCATTTGGACTCCTCTACTTTCTTACTCCCATGGAACTCATCGCCCTCCTATTCTTCACCCTCCTCCTCCCCCCGCTCACGTTAGCCACCATCCCTGCCTGCAAGAGCACGTGCGGCTCCCTCCCTGTCAAATACCCTTTGGGAACCGGCCCCGGCTGCGGCTCCCCTCGTTTCCACCCCTCCGTATCGTGCGCACCCAACGACCAGCTCATCCTCACAACCCACACCGGCTCTTACCCCATCACCTCCATATCCTACGCCACCTCCACCTTAACCATCACCCCTCCTCTCATGTCCACCTGCTCTTCCATGCAACCCTGTCCCAACTTCGGCATCGATTGGGCCGCTCCCTTCCAGCTTGGCCCTTCCATCTTCCTCCTCTTAGCCTGCGCCAACCCCTCCTCCTCTCTCTTCTTCAAAGGCAGCCCCCTCTGCGACTCCTCCAACTCCCATCTTTGCGCTGCGATGTACACTTGTCCGTCCGTCGGTTCCCTCGGCCTCCCCCTCTTTGCACCCAGCAACTCCTGCTGCGTGTATTCCCCTGCGAATCTAGGTCCCCACGGGGATCTCGACCTGCAGGGGCTAAAGTGCGCTGCCTATGCGTCGGTTGTATCGCTGGGAGATTACCAGACGGACCCTAGCCGGTGGGAGTACGGGGTGGCGTTGAAGTTTAGCCCTGGCGGGTTTGATAATTACAACTTTGCCACTGCGTGCGACGCGTGCGAGAAGAGCGATGGAGTGTGCGGGTACACTCCTCCCAGAAACTACTTCGTCTGCGTCTGTAAGAACGGCGCGAATACGAGCTCGGACTGTTACGGGCAGGTGGCCTTTTGGAACGCCGCCGTACGACCGAGGGGTGGATTCTCAATCGCGGGTACGTTTTGGTTTCTCGTTTTTGTACTCGCATCTTAGACGTGCACCTGTGCACACAAATACACGCGGCACGCGTGTAACTCAATCTGGACTGTCCAAAACATGCCCAACCCTCTCAACGTTCGGTAACTCAACAAGGGAAAATATGAATCGTTGGAATTCATCACATGTTCGTTGATTGTATGGTTAAGATCATCCAATCAATTCTATTAAGGCCGTGATTTGGATGGTTTGGATTAAGATCCATGCTTGCCGCGTGTACGGTGGACGTGTGCATGCATTTGGCCCAATCCGGACTATCTAAATCATCGCTGCTGTTGTGTATGGAGCTTAGCATGCAAATCACAGATCAGACAATCCTAACCGTTCACTTGGCGCATATCGGACGGTCGTTGTTAAAGACGATGGTCCACAGCCAATACTCTCTGTGCTCCACCACGACTAGGTCCTTCGTCTGGAGAATTCGGATTGCTGCGATACTGCCACGTCTACCACACGTGCCACGTACGGTTTAGTAGGATTGTCGACTCTATAGATACCCTTTTCTCATCACGTTCTTTGTTCTGTGGTTACGCAGGTAGAGCTTGGTGGGCCACGTTGCTTGTGATGGGTTTTTGGGTTGTGCTGTAAGGAGAGAGATGTTCGTAATTTTCGTTACAGAGAGAAATGTTCACATCCATACGTTTAAAAAGAAAGAAATGATCCCGTGCACCAGTTCCCCTGAACATTCATATGTGTATATATATAACATCCGACCGTTGAAAATGGTGGTGGCATCATGATAATCTGGTGGAAAAAAAGATGCTCTGATACATTTATGTTATACGCCACACTAGAGAAATCAATGGAGGGGCGTTGTTGAATAAATGTAACTGTGTGGTCCACCTAATTAGGTGATAGTCCTTATTTTCTCTAAGGATAGTGTTCATGGCATCACTGTCCTTTTAGAAGGATCAGATGTCCCACGTACATGACACGTAGCTGAAGTTCGCAATCACGCTTCTTCTGCAAGTCATGCGAAGGACAGAGATACGGTGTGGATGTGACATTGATGAACCTTTTTTATGGAAGAAATGCAATTGATGTGGCTTTTGAAAGGAAAGCTTGTAGAGTCTTTTGTTCGGTTGTTTTTTTTTTTCCTTTCTAATTGCGACTAATGATCATGGGCACGCGGTGTCACGGACTCGGCTTCGGTAGTGACCTGTCCAGTACCGAGATCCATGCTTTAAAAGATTTGTTGGTCCACCATAATGTATGTGTCTTATCAGGCCGTTCATTCAATTTTCTCAATCATTTTATTTCATGATCCAAAAAATGAGGTAGATCCAAATCTCAGGTGGACCACACAACAGGAAATATTGATGATTGAATGTTCACCGTTAGATACTTTCCAGGCTCATTGTAACAATTGATTAGGTTACACAAGAAGGAAAAACACAAATATCAGTGTGATCCAAAACTTTCGTAGCCCCAAAAAGTTTTTAATGGTGTCCGTTCAATTGCCACTATTTCCATTGGTGTGGTACACCTGAGATTTGGATCTGTTTCATTCTTTTTTTTTAAAAAAAGAATCTAAGCTGGAAAATGATATGGAAAAATGGATGGACGGTGTGGATAAGACACATATATCATGGTTGGCCCACAGAGCTTTTTCCAGCACCGACCACTACTGAACTCGGTACTGGAGGGTTCACTACCGAATCCGCCGCAGTCTGTAACCCGCTGGGGTCCACATGCAAAGATGGGCGGATGATCCAAACCGTCCACATTTTGCGTTCTTCATCAGACGTTGCATGGTAAACGATTATGTTCATATACGGATCTTAATGAGTTTAGTCGAACGTGGATCGTTGAAATTTTATAGCTTAGATTGAACTGAAATGAAATAAAATGATTGTGATGCAGGATGGACGCTTTTGATCATCCAACCATCTTTGAGTTTTGGGCCAACATGTAGCGACATATGGTAGTGAACCTGAGTCGCGACATAACAAACAATCTCCTCTCTTTCATATGGAGATATGGTGCTGACGTCTCGAATCGAATATACGCATGATTGAAAGTGGATGACAACGTCGGCGAATACGTAAAACGAAACTTTCCGCCACCCCCACCGACTCACTTTGCATTTTGGTCTTTCTCATAGCCTTACAGCTTAAAAGCATGAGAAAGTCTTTTATGCTTTCCCCAACCGTGATACTCCATCACATGCTGCCTTACATTTACTTAAATACAAAACGTTCAAAAGGTGGATTTCTTAATGCTTTGGAAACAGATAATTATCATGAGAAAAGAAAGAAAAAATTATCAAATTTTATGGATTTATGTTTTAACTTAAATAGCCAATGTCTTAAAATAAATTTTTAGATATCTAGATGAATATAAAAGAAAACAAGATGTTAAATAATTTTCAAGATATAGTGAGTATATAGATCTAAAATCAATATAAAAATTTATATGTCTAAGTGTTGAGTAGAACTCTAAGAGATGACACTGATGTATATATTTTATAGAAAACTTTCTAACAAAACAGAACAAGTCAAAGAAATCAGAGATAAGAATGCAGTATTTAGTTGCTTATGTATGAATTATATACTTCTATCTAAACTATAATATTGATATATATATATATATATATATATATATATATATATATAGGACTTGTAAAGACATGGAAGAGATCCTGTGGAAACTCATTTTCAAAGGAAATTCTTATAGCTCTTTAGGATGTTCACACACCCATTCACAACATCAATCATATTATTATGAATGGACACTTTCATTTGTCTTGTGTTGACATCAGTTATTCCTATATGTTTTTACATAAAGATAATCATTCAATAATATAAACTTGTTATGGTATATAATCCAATTCTCAGCTGCTGTTACGTGTATGGTTATGTCTCAGTCACTCTCATTTAGTACCGTGACTAAAACTTTATATAAAATATATATTGTCACCACATGTGTAGTTATGTCTCAATCACAATTGTCAGCACACATTAGGTGCCAGTATAGTCTAATCTCTACCTAGATCTTGCTTCATTTCTAATTACACCACGCTTAAACTAAGTGCTAAAAAGATTAAGCTCTTTGTATGTACACTTAAGAAAGCACCAACACACCTGTAAAATTTTATATTTTATACCATGTTTATTTACTTTTAAAAATAAATTATTTTAAACCTTATTATTATTATTATTATTTATTTTTTTAAAAAGACAAGTACCCGGCACACACACACCACGCATGCCACAGTGGGATTTCAACACCTATGGTATCGCGCAAACCCAAGACCTCGTGATGAAACTCCTCAGAGTCTACCACTGAGGTAAGGACTTGAAACCAAAATTTTATATTTAACCTAATAAATGTGTCATTACTCCAAAAATTGCATCCGATCATGATGCCAACTTGCTTTTTGGAGAACATCAAATAGAAGGCTACAACATAAATTAATCAATGGCACAAATTAGATCTATAGATGTCTACAAATCACAGGCTGATGGTCTAACAATTAAATATGTATTTTATGTGGTTACAACCGTCCACAGTAAGGTAGTCCAACTATTTCATTGAGGTGCAATTTGCAGTCTTGAGGATTGGGAAATGAACTAATTAATGTAGTCTGTGGACTTTTGTGATCCGTGTTTGAGTGATCCAGACCTTTGTTTTAGTTCGGACTCCCATTTTGGAAGATCTCATCCATCAATCTTCAGACTTTTCTTTTCAGTTTCCATTGACTGTTGCTTTATATATATCTTTTAAATGAAGGGTTATGATTGTTCTGTTGCGAAGATTTTCAGGAATGGTCCATCCACAATGGGCCCACTACACTAAGGGATTGGATCACTGACAGACTGAAAACCCGAGTTTAATTCCCGAGCATCATCTAATTTATACACCTACAATTTTAATTCAGCATGTTTCACTACTACCATTCAGTAAATGGTCCAGCCCTAAGATCTTCATGACTGGAAAAATGTGTCCACGATCCAGGGCGACCTAAAAATTCCATATTTCTAGATCGTGGAACTGAACTCTTCTTAACCGTTGAAAATCTGATGACAGATCAAATATCTATGAATGTGGAATTGGCTTGAATTTTGGCATGTGGATCATCCAATAGATTGTCCACTAATTAAACGGATGGGATCCATCATCAACAATCATCAGTCTACAGTTTGTGATGTTGGCACCATTAACTAACGGTAGTCAAGCGCACATCACTGAACCTTTTTGAAATGCTACGAGATTACTTGATTTGGGCCATCCTAGCCGAATGGCCCAGATGTCTGTCCCAAAATCTGGAGAGATACTGCAATCTAAACCGTATAACAGAAATGTCATCACCAACCAACTGTAACAATGAACGTGGACCCTTGGATTTTTCATACTTCGAATAATTATTCTACCTACGTGTGATGAGCGGATGATGGTTTGGAGCCCATCCAGTGCACGTTAGATGCTCACGTCACGATGAACGTTGTCCAACGAGGGAGCGCGATGTACCATGAATCACATGATCAATTCTTCCAAGGTTTGCTAATCCCCACACGCACGCTTACACGTAGCACACGTGCTAACCTATGAATCTGATCCGTACATGAGGTGGCCCTAAAAGCTACGATGATCATACAGGAAAATGAATCTAGTCCGTCCATCAGGCGGGCTACCCTGTTATGAAAAAAACCGACGGTTTAAAAAAATTACTTTAGATTTGTGGCCCACCTGATGAATAGATCAGTCTCATCGGTGGGGGCTACAATATTCACCGTTTAGACGTCCCACGCATTTGGCAGGCTGGCACCTGTGCTGGGTGTAAAAGTCGTTGTGGGGAGGGGTGACTAACGCCTCAAGCAAGCAAATGACTTTTCTCTTGGGGTTTAAACACAGTTTCGAACCGCGTGGGGTCCACCGTGATGTGATCATGTAATCTACTCCGTCCATAAGTTTCACCCCCTCACGTTCACCGCATGTACTAAAAAATAATGCAAGACAATGACTCTAGTGGTCCACAACACAGGAAAGAAAATTTAAAATCACGCCTAAAGTCTTAAATTTTATTATCTATGGCCCAACTGAGTTTTGGAATATAAACACCATGGTGGGCCCCGCACACTTAATCAGAAGGTTTTAATTGGGCCAACTGTACCTTCTGCCGTGGCGTCTCATTTCTACGGTCAAGATCAAACACTGGACGGTGCATCAATTTGGATTGGATCTCGTGCATTCATCATGGTGGGCCCATTTTTACTCGACACTACAGTAACTTGCAATAGGATGGCCCTATAAGATCAGATCTTTCATTTCTTTTGTATTTTTTTTCCTCGAAGATAGTGTAGGTCTACACATTCCTAAAAACTCTCTCCACCACCCAATACGCCACCAAATGAGGGACCACCGTCCATTTAAAGTCCCTCTCTCTCTCTGACTTTTTCCTTCACATGAAAGTTTGTGCATCTTCCCACTTGAGTCTTATAATTGATTCCCACCGTTTAGGTGGTGACACGTGGAACAACTACTTTTCGTTTTTCACGTTCAGGTACTGATGAGTGCATGTGTACTTTCACACACACACGTGTTTCTTTCTAAAGCGTCATACGTGCAAGACATCGGAACGGTAGAGAAGATGGGCCTCACAATGAAGTTTACTTGCCCCGAAAATTAAACTGGTACTGATCCAACCATTCATTACATCATTACTGTTCATGAAGTCAGATCATTGGCTGTCCATTTATTTTGACACTGTGGCCCACCCGATCAGTGGGTTAGTCTGATTTTCAACCAAAATGATCTTCATGGTGGGACCTTCCTTTTGCACGGCTCAGATTTTCTACAACAGTAACAAAATAGTGGGAAACACGGGGCTGTATCTGATCATCTGTTAGACCTTCTAAGGCATCTAGCTAAAGTAATGGTGTGGGGCCCACCAACAGAAAGAAAACTCATTAATCTGGATGATATGCGAATGATATGTGTCTGCCAAAAAGCTCTACTTGATTATCTAATCTATTAAAGATAGATTATAATATGCTGCGGTTCAATACACTTGTTTGTGGCAAATCATGACCGTACACTTGTTTACATGTACCTCAATCCAGACCATTACCATGGATCCCATTATGGATGGAGGATAAACCTATATGAACATTGATAGAATGATCCTAACCGTCCAATTCGTAAAACAAGTAAAAAGCACGCAACATAATCGTCAAAATCTTCTTTGCATGACTCTTGTGTATAGGATTCCGATGCCTTGTGCGGCTCAAAGACCAGTTTATAGATCTTGGATATTTGGGCTATCAACGGCCCAGGTAAGGTGTCTGAGCCTGTGCTGGATTAAAACACGTGATGGGCCCCATGGCCCACCTTTATGCAAGATCTGGGCCGTTCATCAGGTGTTCCCTAGCGAAAGTGTCCTTGAAACCCTAAAATGCCCAAGATGGGCCAGGCAGGCTGACAGGCTCTTAGACACAACCCATGCATGCCTGACAATAAATGGGCCGCCTCTTGGGTAGTCTTCCATAGAATAGACTGAAGTGGGCCCAGCCCATTTGAGAGCCCTACTGGAAATTGATATTATTACAAGTTTAATATAAAGTAATAGATTTTTCTCTATGAATAATACTAAGATAGAATTGATTTCCTAGTTGTAATTGATTGTAATAGATTATATATAATCTTCATTGATTGGGTTATAATCTCGCTTGAGTGGGGCCCACATGATGTACTCATGTTATCAATTTTGTCAACTGGGGCAGCTGGTTAGGTAATCCAATCAGTTGGGCCTGTTGCATCTCACTGTGGGTGAACCATGCCACCAAAACTTTCATAAACTGGGAAGTCTGGGGCCTTTTTATAGTTGAAGGAAGAACATTGTTGTATCTCGCTCCAAAAATAGGAAGCTTACATCCTACGGAAGAGATTTGTAGTGGGCGTGCTCCATCCGCAGTGGGTTGCAATAGATGAGTGCTCTAGACTACTGAACCATGGACCACTTGTCAAAATCTAAAACCAATATGTGGAAGTGGGCTGCTCTATCACTTCAAAAATTTAAAAAGACAAATATACTTTCAGTTGAAAGGGATACGACCATCCCATTTTATTTTAAAATCAAAAGCTTATGTCCCTCAATGGAGGGGGTAGACTTAGCTAGCTCCTATATATATATATATATATGTGTGTGTGTGTGGGATATGGTACTATAAGGTCGACCTCATGGGAACTTCCCATGAGGTCCAGCCGTGTGGACCCCACCGTGATGTGTGTCAAACATCTACCCCATCAGTCAGATGCACCATTCCACGGTGCGCCACGAGATTAAAAATCAAGTCAAATCCATGACTTGGGTGGGCCACACCTCATATAACAGTTGAGATGGTTTACCCACCCTTTAAAACATTTATAATAATTTATTGGGCCCACCAATACTTGGTTCACAAATCCTGTGTGTGTCCCACTTGGATAAGGGGTCAGACCAAGTTCTTATCCAAAACTCAAGTGCCCCACCAAGTGCTTTTATATGTTTTAGGCATATCTTCGTATGGTTTTAGATTGTACAGTCTACCTAAGTTTCATATACGGCTGATTTTGAGGATATCCAATAATATAAAGGGACCCATCAAATGTACGGTGTTGATGTTTGACACACATCATGGTGGGGCCCACACTTCCCATGAGGTTGACCTTATATGAGCATTTCCTTATATATATATATATATATATATATATATATATATATATATATGGGAAAAGGTACTATGCGCTCGAGTGTAAAGCGGTCATCCATGAGGTCGAGCTGGGTGGGCCCCACCGTGATTCCTTTCGAACATCAACACCGTCCACCAGATGTACCATTCCATGGTGGTTCTGGACGGCCCAAAATAAATTCAATTGGTGACTTTAGTGGGTCACACCACATACAGAAGTGCAGAGGGGCCGTGCACCATTAAAACATTCATAACCATTTTTGAGGGCCCACCGAGATGTGTTTTGCAAATCCAGCCCATCCATTATGTGTGTCCCACTTGAATGAGGGTTCATACCATGTTTCAGGTGTATGGAAAACTCAGTGGGTCCCACATGCTTTTATATGTTTTGGCATGTATACTTACGGTTTTAGATGGTGTGGCCCACCCGAGTCACTGATTGACCGATTTTGGGCCGTCTGGCCCACCATGGAATGGTTCATCTGGTGGACAGTGTTGATTTTCGAAAGGAATCACGGTGGGGCCCACTCAGCTCGACCTCACGGACGATCGCTTTACGCTCGAGCGCATAGTACCTTTTCCCTATATATATATATAGATAGATAGATAGATAGAGAGAGAGAGAGAGAGAGAGAGAGAGAGAGAGAGAGAGAGAGAGAGAGAGAGAGAGAGAGAGTCATGCTCACCTGCGCACCTATGCATGTGCGCACCTTTTCACTCGTGTCATGGGCGTCTAATCTGAACGGTCCATGTGATGCGGAATCCCATGAAACCTCAAAGCACAAATTTTCACATTGATCTAAAATTCCGGTGGACCATAACAAAGAGAAATGTAAATTAAGGGAGGAAATTATTTTCATTTCTCATGGCCCACCCAAAGTTTTGGATTAAAGTAAAAATTAGGCTTGGGGGGTTTCATAAGGTGTTGTCTGGGCCACCTTTTCACGTGGTCCATTCAGATTTTAGAGTCACATCATGTATGATGAGTTCCCAAAAAAGTTCACACAAGTTCCATGCGAACTAGTGCGCAGCTGAGCATTGAGATATATATATATATATATATATATATATATATATATATATATGGAAAACGTATTATGTGCTCGAACGTAAAGCGGTCGTCCGTAAGGTTGAGCTGTGTGGGCCCACCGTGATGCCTTTCAAAGATCCACACCGTCCACCAGATGCACGAGCGGTGGGCCCACACGGCCCAAAATCACCGTCCACGTGTGGGCCATACCATCGAAAAACATAAGTATACACGCAAAACATGTAAAAGCACTTGGTGGGCCCCACCTGAGTTGTGGATACCACCTGAAGCTTGGTCTAAAATTACATCCAAGTGGGACACACATGATGGACGGTGTTGATCATCAAAACACGTCTCGAAAGGTCCCCACAAATGGTTTTGAATGTTTCAATGGTGCACGGCCCCTCTCAACACAGACGTGGTGTGGCCCACAAAAGTCACAGATTGACTTTATTTTCAGCCGTGTGGGCCCCCTCTGGAATGGTGCATCTGACTAAGGGGGTAGATTTTCGAACGACATCACGGTGGGGCCCACATCAACTCGACCTCACGGACGACCGCTTTACGCTCGAGTGCATAGTACCTTTTCCCATATATATATATATATATATATATATATATATATATATATATATATATATATAGAAAAGATACAATGCGCTTGAGCTGACGATAAGCTCCCGTGAGGTCGAGTTGTGTGGGCCCCACCGTGATGTGTTTTGACCATCAACACCGTGCATTTGATGGGTACCCTTTAAATTATGAGATATCCCAAAAAATCAGCTGTATACGAAACTCAGGTGGGCCATACCATCTAAAATTATGTGAAGACACCGTTAAAACATATAAAAGCACTTGGTGGAGCCCACTTGAGTTTTGCATGCGCCTGAAACTTGGTCTAAACCCTCATTCAAGTGGAACACACATAATGGATGGGCTGGATTTGCAAACCACATCTCGGTCGGCCCTAAAAAATGGTTATGAATGTGTTTAATGGTGCACGGCCCTCCCCACTTATGTATGTGGTGTGGCCCATACAAGTCACGGATTGACTTGATTTTTGAGACCAGGCCTACGATGGAATGGTGCATCTGACTGATGGGGTAGATGTTCGAAACGCATCACAGTGGGGCCCACACAGCTCTACCTCATGGGCGTTAAAATCAGCTAGAGCGCGTTGTACCTTTTCCCACACCCACACACACACACACACACACACACACACACACACACACACACACACACACACATATATATATATATATATATATATATATATATGGGAAAAGGTTCTATGGGGTCGAGCTCATGGGGGCTTCCCATGAGGTTAAGCTATGTGGGCCCCGCTGTGATGCGTGTCGAACATCTACCCCATCAGTCAGGTGCACCATTCCATGGCGGGCCTAGGGCTTAAAAATCAAGTCAATTCGTAACTTGTGTGGGCCACACCACATACAAAAGTTGAGAGGGGTTACCATCCATTAAAACATTCACAATCATTTTTTGGGCCTATCGAGATGTAGTTCACAAATCCAGCCCATTCATTATGTGTGTCCCACTTGGATGAAGGGTCAAACTAAGTTTCAGTCGCATCCAAATTTCAGCTGGGCTCAACCAAGTGCTTTTATATGTTTTAGGCATGTCTTCACATGATTTTAGATGGTATGACCCACCTGAGTTCCATATATAGCTAATTTTTGGGATATCCCATAATTTCAAGGGGACCAATAAAATGCACAGTGTTGATGTTCGACACGCATCACGGTGTGGCACATACAGCTCGACCTCATGGGAAAAGTTCCCATGATCTTGACCTCTGTAACAGCCCGGATTTTTTCCAACCTGGGATTAGACGTCCTTAGGCAATGGGTCGATCCTAACACCTTATTAACCTGTCAGAACTCAATCCCAAAGTCTAAAACTGTTTTTGAACCCATTTCCTTCATAAATCCCACCCTTCACCACATTGTTCTTTCGATTTTTCTAAGTACTTTCACCTTAGACACTATCTTAAACTAGTTAAGTATTATAACTTGGATAACTTTATATACAAATTACATTGGCCTAAGTGCCACCTCAGACAGAAATTACTCAGGACTAAATCCTTTAGAAATGAGACAAAGTAACTAAGTGCGAAACTAGATTAGCTACGAAATCCGCTTGATCTACTTTAAATACGATCTGCAAGACCCAAAACTTGTAGAATCATTGACGCTAGGTTACCCTAAAATCTAGGATCAATCTCATTACCCGGCTACTCTCGGGAGTATCCCGAAACTCCGTATCAGATCTGGACCGCACGTCGGAAGTCCGATTAACACGAGGTTAAGGAATTCGGACCGCCTTGCTGGGCTTGACAACCATCTCAGAAATCAAAGCCAGATAGTGTCCCAGTGTAATTCGCTTGAGTCCGAAGCGAGGAGTGTGAAAACACTCAGATTTCTTTAGAAATAAATATCTCAAATAGTAGTCTGAGACTTGTCGCTTGCATGGTCGGTGTAATACAAGCACGTCGAGTCGAACCGACCCAAATACACCCTCGGATCAGAAAAAATTTTATAAACATATCCATGTACTCGGAATCTCCGATCGAGATCCACTGACCGTTAAACTGAAACTGGTCCGCCATGCGAGATCTGGGAATCCGACTGAAACGAAAACTTAACTCCACGTAGATCCAATGTCTGTGAGTTTAAGTCCGACTTTTGGCTCAAGGGGGGCCGCCAGAAGTCCTCCGTTGAGCTGAAAAATGCTCACTTTGGTTATAACCTAAGTATACCTTGTCCTGAAGTCTAATTTGGTGAGTTTTTAGGCTATATAAGGACCTTAGAACCCTCTCTCTCACAGCCATACAAATTTGAGATTTGAGAGAGAGAGAAAAGAGAGAAAATGTGGGAGATGTGGGAGAGTCTCCCTACCCTTCTTCCCTGTTGCTATCCATGCTCCACCACTCCATTCTAATCGCTTTCCCGGCGATTCCAGTTTCGTTTCTAGGTAAGAAACCCTAACCCTAATCTGATTTGGGGTGTTGATAGTTGTAAGTTATGAAATAGCTAACCTATTTCATTCTATAGGTTGCCAAACTGCCGTATACGAAAGCTTAGCAAACCTATCGTATTCGTTACGATTCTACGGAAAAAGGTGAGGACTGTAGGTGTATAGGTTACGATTTTCAATGCTTTCAATGTCAGATAATGATAGATTCATGATCTGCATGCAATTGCACATGTACAAAGTGCTGTCTGTTTTCCATTTTGATTAAAGATGTAGAATATGAAATTTTACATATTCTAGGTATTCGTAGAAAATACCGTATACATATATATTTTGGAAATGTATTTGACATGATTATTTGTTGTATGAATATACGATATATGGAAAAAATACTTATTTGGCGAAATGATTCGCCCTAATACATGTTTTGCTAATATACACTATGTATGTAGAAATACTGTATTGTAGAAAGTATCGTATACGTATATATTTTAGAGATGTGTTTGCCATGATTATTTGCTGTATAAATATATTATATATGCGTAAAATACTTGCTTGGCGAAAGGACTCGCCCTAATACATGTTTTGCTAATATACACTAAGTATGTTGAAATAGTGTATGCTAAGTGTTTGTGAAAATGCTTGTGAGAGTAAGTGTTTGGATGATGATGCCATAGGTAGGTGTTGAGATGGGATTCTCAACTATCCTAGAGACGTGTATGATTTCCTCCATGATGTTATTTACTTTAACCGCTTACTTATGAAATACGTGTGTTTGTATTCCTGTTTATAACATGCTTTATAACATGCTTTACAACATGCTTCATAATATGCTCAATTGATTGTATGATTTTACCTATGTAATGCGTATGTTTAAATTCATGTTTACGTTGTATGATCTGTCATGGGTGATGGGGGAGTGGTGTAACGATTAGTGCAATGTACCTAAGAATTTCTAAACGGATAATATCAGACTTTGATTGTATGATTTGAATCTTGATCCATTACTGCTTAAACTATCTGTAATTGAATGTAATTGGGGCTATGTTTATAGTCCAGATAATCGGTACCGGACTTGAGATCGTGGTTAAGATTCATTTCGCCACGTAGGATGTGTTTGACGAACCCGAGTCGTACTTCTGTTGGCGACAGTGGTTAGGCCACACGAAGTGCTTATGCACTTCATATCGTTCAGCTGATTGTGCGCTCGAGCTAGTCAGGCTCGTCAAGTAACCCGATATGTCTAATGTATGTTCACCATGTTTGGTCATTACTGCTTGAACCTAGGGTACCAAACTTATCAGTGGAATCCCATTAACCATGGTACCTCGATCCGCTAAGACTTATGAGTCGGGCATGGTGGTATGGGACACCGTGGTCGAGCTGTCAGCCTACGCTGGGGCCACATGCCTCCCCGTAGTGATCAGTGAGCAACCAGACTCGTGAGCCGATTATGGTGGTATGAGACATTATATTCGAGTTGTCAGCCTACACTAGCGTAGCCTGGCTGTGGTCCTCAGTCGGGTTGCATCCGGGTCCCATTGTCAATAAGTGGACTGGTCGGGCTTCGAAAATAGACTGCCAGTTGGTAGGACGTTAGTGGAGTGACCTCGAGCATACTTTGAAATCGCGGTGAGCCTTAGAGTTTTGCCGCGGTGTATGGAGTATGAACTAGGCCTGTTTCTGTATAGTGATGAATCATTAAATAGGTGATGGGGGAGTGGTGTAACCTTTGTGCGTAACAGCCCTGACAGCCTTTGTAGTGACCTAAAAACATACCATCATATGAGATTAACTAGGACTGACGACCCTAGAATGGATCATGTTTGGGAATGATACAAGGGAGGAACCTTAGTTTCCCAATCCTGCTGTTTGAAATGGACTAATAACAACTTGGTAATTATGCTCATCATGCATTGCATGTGCCTGGAAGATGTGGAGCACTGAGGGATGAAAGCATGTCGCGAACGTAAGATGGTGTCGCACGAGGGAGGGTGTGGTGAGGGCATATATCATGTCATTTCATACTTGCATTAAATAAGAGTAGTTAGAATTGTTTGATTGTACTGCTTTATCATTACTGCTTGACTGAATTAATAACATGTTAACCTATGCTTTATTGTTCCACTGAGTTGGCCACTCATTCCCACGTTACGGGACGGTGTTTTAAAACACCCACCAGACCCTATATCAGATGCAGGTATCAGACTGAGCCCGACTTCTATGACGATCAGGAGAAGTTCTCCTACATGCGCGCAGTTCGCTGGAGGCTTCGCATATTTGTCAGTCTACTGGGCTACATGCTACGAGGTTGATAATTTCGATTGTACTATTTTGACATTTTGATTTAGAACCAACATGTATATATACGGTGACTCAGTTAGTATTCATACTCTGGAGATCGAGAATGTTTTGTTTTATATATATCTATATACACCTTTCAGTCTTCCGCTTACGTTTTATATATGGATCTGGAGTATGAATTACTGTTTTGGTTGAATCTCAGTCATGTTTATTATACTAGCACAGACAACATTTAATCATCATTATCTATGTTGCATAAGTGATGTTCTGGAACTCGAGAGTTGAGTTACTACTTGACCCTCGATTTTTTAGGATGTTACAACCCCCCCCATATATATATATCCCAATGCTCAGTGCAGTAGTGATCACGAGTTCTCGTGAGAACTCATACTTTGAATGGTCCACGTGACATAGCACCCCAAGAAATCCCTAGGCCCCAACATTTATCCCAATCTAAAACTTTGGTGGGCCATGACAAAAGAAAATAGTTTTCTCTCTTGATCTGCATCTGTCTTTGCTATGGCCCACCAAAATTTTGGATTAAGGTGAAAATTGGTTTTCAGAGGTTTTATGAGGTGCCGCATCATATGAACCGTTCAGATTTTGGGTCCATGATACGTGTGCAAAGGTGCACATGTGCACATGCCTCTCTCTCTCTATAATGAAATGCTCAGTTGGAACCCTTTCTCATGATAATTCATAAGCACATTTTGATACGTGATATGAGCCCAAAATTTAAATGGCCCACGTGATGTGACACCCCATGAAACCCTTACGACTAAATTTCAGCTTGATCCAAAATCTTGGTTGGCTATGGAAAAAGAAAATAATTATCTCCCTTGATTTGCCTCTCTTTCCTATGTCTCACCAAATTTTTTGAATCAGGATGAAAGTTGGGCCAGAGGTTTCATGACTCACACACTAGTTCTCACAAGAACTCGTGAGAACTTTTTCAGAACTCATCTCCCCTTATGTGAGCACAAAATTTGAACGATGATGCAACACCTCCTGAAGCCTCAAGACCTCAACTTTCACCCTGATCCAAAACTTTGGTAGGTTATGGAAAAAGGAAACAATTTCCTCCCGAGAAACTCACGAGAACTTTTTGAGAATTCATATATATGGGAAATCATACTATCAACTTCCTATTAGGTCGAGCTATGTGGGCCCCACCGTGATGTGTGCCGAGCATCTACCCCATCAGTCAGATGCGCCATTCCATGGTGGGCTGCGTGCTTAAAAATCAAGTCAGTCCATGACTTGGGTGGGCCACACCACATACAACAGTTGAGAGGGGTTACCCTCCCATTAAAACATTCATAATCATCTATTGGGTCCTCCGAGATGCGGTGCACAAATCCATCCCATCTGTTGTGTGTGTCCAACTTGGATGAAGTGTCAGATCAAGTTTCAGCTGCATCCAAAACTTAGGTGCGCCCCACCAAGTGCTTTAAATGTTTTAGACATGTCTTCACATGGTTTTAGATGGGCTGGCCCACTTAAGTTCTGTATACGGCTGGTTTTTGGGATATCCTATACCCTAAAGGGGATCCATCAAATGCATAGTGTTGATGTTCGATACACATCACGGTGGGGCCCACACGGCTCTTCCCATGAGGTCGACCTAATACCATTTCCATTTCCATTTCCACACACACATATGTGTGTGTGTGGGAAAAGGTTCTATACGGTCGAGCTCATGGGAACTCCCCATGAGGTCGAGCTGTGTGGGCCTTACCATGATGTATGTCGAACATCAACACTGTGAATTTGATGCATCATTCCATAGTGGGTCTAGGGCTTAAAAATTAAGTCAATCCGTGACTTTTGTGGGCCACACCACATACAAAAGTTGAGAGGGGTTACCTTCCATTAAAACATTCATAATCACTTGTGGTTCATAAATCCAGCCTATCCATTATGTGTGTCCCACTTACATGAGGGGTCAGACCAAGTTTCAGACACATCCAAAATTCAGGTGGGCCCCACCAAGTGATTTTATATGTTTTAGGCATGTCTTCACATGATTTTAGATGGTATGGCCCACTGGAGTTCTGTGTATGGCTGATTTTTGGGATATCCCATAATTTAAAGGGTACCCATCAAATGCACAGTGTTGATGTTCGACATACATCATGGTGGGGCCTACACAACTCAACGTCATGGGAAGTTCCCATGAGCTGGACCGCATAGAACCATTTCCATATATATATATATATATATATATATCACCGTTGATACAGGTCCTATTACCCCTTATCACCCTTTTTTGGATTGTTTCAGCATATACAACTACATATCTTGCCATGGACTGGCCGAAGTGAACCAATTTCACCTTGACACTTCAAACAAACCCTCGTAATGTGTATCTTGGCTTGATTATTCCGTCACAATGATTCTGTCAAATCATCTATTCAAGTGGAGGGCATGGTATGTAAGTTTCATTGATTATCCATATGTCAGAGGATAAGATAGGCACATGGATAGATGCATGTATATCTATCAATATCTCTATCGATCTTACACTTTTTTTTTTTTTACATATTCTTGTCATTTCTCAATAAAATAAGGAGGCAATACATTCTAAAAAATTCTATCATATGAAGCAAAACTGTAAAAAAAGTGTTAAGAGATCAGAGGAACTATGACTCTTGGTAGGGATGGTAATGAACTGGGTTGATTCGTGGCCCAACCAACCTGACTCATGCTCAAGTTGAACCTAATGTGGCTCAAGTTTTTTTAAAAAAGGGCCCACTTAACGTCATGGGTTGAGTTCATGGTTTTAAGGCTCATCCAAATCTGATGTGACCTGGCTGAGTTGAGTTGATGATTAGGGCTGAACGTCAGGTGGGTTCAACCCAACTTGCTGGCATTGTATTGGGTTGGGCTCGGGCAGGATGTATCAGGTTCGGTCTCGGGCTTGAGTTATACAAACACCAACCCGATAAAACTTGGGTTGGGCTCGGGGTTGAGGTCTCAGGTTGCCCAACCCAACCCAACCTAACCCAACTCCACCCGAACCTGATCGATATATAAGTTACTTATATATTATAATTGGGTGCTGATCGTCTGTGTTGAAGGCACATGAAATTCTAGTGCTGCTGGGTTTCATTGGTCCATGTCATTTTAGATAGCTCAAGCTAACAAGATATGTCTGAATTCTCTCTCTCAAATAGATTGTGTGCTACACAACACAACTTTCAAAGAAGGTTGTCCTATATTTTAGCTTGTTCATTTAGAAAAAATAAAGTTCTTTACTATAAATAACTACATATATAATTAATAAAATCATAAGTACAAAAAATAAAATGTGTATTAAAAATATAATAGACTAATGTAATAACAAAAATATTAGCATATATCCACCCAATTAACCTGACCGAGCCCGCTTGGGTTGGGTTTAAGTTGAGAATTCCCAACCCGAGGTTGGGTTAGGATTGAGGTATAGGACCCTTGGGTTGGGCTAGGATTAAGCACCAACCTGACCCAACCCAACCTGACCAGACCCGACCCGCTCGACTTTCAGCCCTATTGATGATACGACCAGTCACCCCAACTGGGCAAATTGGGCTGATTCAGATCCAACTTGGCTGAACCTGACTCAGGACCAAATGAGTGGTCGGTCGATGTTACGGTTCTTTTAACCATGGTTGGGCTTCAATTGACCTGGCCCAATTACGTTTAAAAACCATGCAGTCTTCTTCAAATATACGCTTGCTTTAGTTGTCGAAATGTGTGGAGCCTTGAAAAATAGTTGGGCTGAACTGGGCGAATCGTTGAGAACTGGGCTTATTCTTTTTCTGGGTCATGCGTTGGGCTTGGACCTGGAATGATTGCCCGTTTACTATATCTGTTGGGCTTGGGTAGATCCTGACCCAATCCAGACCCGAAATATGGCCTACCTTTGACCTAAATATACAGTTTATTGTCAATAGGACACTGTACAAGTGGGCCCTATGTTCTAGTGGCCCAGGCTCCAGATCGTCAACCTGATTGGACCAATTGCAGATGGGGAGGTCCAAAAGAACTCTCAGATCGGAAGATCAGAGCCATTCAATCTTTGCTCTATTTTCATATGCAATTGGAACATTGCTTTTTTTGTTTTTAAACAACCCATCGTCTATATTATCAGTGCAACCTGAACCAGTGATGTGGGTGAGATCACCTCGAAGTATTTATTGTTTTGCTTTTACTTCGTGTTCTTAAAATGATTTTGCTACCAATGTCTATTCATATTATGATTCATTTGATGAATGGTCTAGTTTTTTATATTTTCAAAAAAAAAAAAAAATTAAATATTTATTGACTAAGGGTTTGGTTTAAGGTTCGGTACTATGGTTCGGTTTAGGGTTCGGTTCAATTCTACAGAACCCTAAATCGAAAATTAAACCGAACTAATTAATTCTTTGATTTTCAAAACCAGAACTGAAATTGGCGCACTTCAGAACTGGGCCAAACCATGCGGTCTGATTGGTTCCGGTTTGGTTTACCGGTTCTACTAGTTCCGTGTACACCCCTAGGCTCAGCCTTGAGAACTGGGCTTGTTCTTCATCTGGGTCATGGGTCAGACTTGGGCCTGGATTGTCGGCCCGTTCAGTAAATCTGTCGGGCTTGAGTTGATCCTGACCCGATCCAAACCCAACATATGGCCTGCCTTTGTCCTAAATATATACATGTGGGCCCTATGTTCTAGCGGTCCGGGCTCCAGATTGTCCACCTGATCGGACCAATTGCAGATGGGAAGGTCCAAAAGATCTCTCAGATCGAAAGATCAGAGCCATTCAATCTTTGCTCTATTTTCATCTGCAATTGGAACATTGCTTTATTTTACAACCCATCTTCTATATTAGGAGCGCGACTTGGCTGCGACCCCGGAATCAGCCGTGTGGGTAAGATCCTGACTGTAGGGCCCACTTCTATGTATTCATTGTATATCCACGCCGTTCATCTGTTTTTTCAGCTTATTTTAGGATTTCATCCAAAAAATGAAGCAGATACAAATTTCAAGTGGACCACACCACAGGAAATAAATCAGTTTATAGACGGGCTCATGGGTTGATTTCAGATCCGTTTCTTAATTGTGGGCACCCACGTTTGAATCTTGGGCCCAGCTCGAATCTGCTCATGGCCGCTCGTATTTTATACGATCCTGATTGAACGGTGAGGATCGTTTATTTTGTGACGTTTTTAGGGAGTACACCATATGTACAGTTGGGCACACCTGATCAACTGTCCGGACCAGGACCTTTACATCTGGGATTTCCCTGCCCATCCAGCTCAGTCGCACGTGACAATATACAACACGTGTCCTTGATCAGATCTTTCCTTCATGTCAGCTCTAACGTTTAGATCTTCTGGCCAGAAAATCTGGCCGTTGATTCTCAGCCGGGTCACAACATACGCTAGAAAAAATTGTTTTAACGGTCAGTTTACAGAGTAAACTGTCTGCCTCAGGTTCAAATGGCCTGAGTTTTGAGGAGGAAGATCTAAGCATTATTTGCATCCAGATGGACTGCGCAGATTTCGCACGCACGTTCCACATTGGCATGATGGAATCATAACACATGCATCAGTCCCACTTGCAGGCCTAGTTGCAACGCGCATGCCTTCTAACTAGAGTCTCTGAATTATAGGATCTATGACATGACCCGAGGTTGGCCCCGATAGATTCGGCTTTTAGTTCGGACATGCGGGGCCCATGGTTTGCAATCTAGACCGCAGGCCAATGGCGAAATCTCCTAGATTGGAATTTTCTGGCTGTTAAGATGGCGGCCAAAATTATGTACGGTTAAGATTTTAAGCACTGCACGTCCCACATTCGACGAAGAAAAGTTCACGTGTGAAGAACGGATAGGATGGTTCAATCTGAGATATTTTCGGATCATCCCTCCTTTACAATGAGGTCCATCAGATCAACGGTTTCGATCACAAAACAATGGTCCCATAATCAGTGAATCATGCATACCAGTTACAATAAGTACCCTTATTTTTGTACCGCACAGCACACGTGTGATACGATCGATTGGGTGGTAGAGTCACAGAAACCTATTTGTCTTCTATCTCTGATGAAAACGAGACTCCCATAGCTACTAGATTCTTAGTTTGATTGGGACTCTTCACCGCCCCTTTATTAGGACTGGAACCGTATACGACACCTTTTCATGTAAAATATGTAAATCCACTCTGTTCATCAGGTGGGAAACGATATTTTAACCGTACAAAAATAGCAGATTGATAGAAACTCATATCAGCAACACCAATGGAAACAATATAAAATTTCTCTTAAAACCTCTAAGTTCAAGTGGTGTGGCCCGCCTGATTTTTCTTATGAGATACATCTGATTAATAGGTTTGATGGAAGATACACAAACCTATGGTTAGCATCTGTCACCATTG
Source organism: Magnolia changhungtana (assembly GCA_030180095.1). Classification (NCBI taxonomy): domain Eukaryota; kingdom Viridiplantae; phylum Streptophyta; class Magnoliopsida; order Magnoliales; family Magnoliaceae; genus Magnolia; species Magnolia changhungtana. The sequence continues at coordinate 4,182,451 of JASAUF010000421.1, forward strand.
TTCATCAACGGTTACCATTCTACCATTAAAGACCCAAATATTCTACATGTAGGATCTTTCCATCCGGGTGATTTTTCGGTGCATGAGCTATCTGCAGTGAGCCCCACCTTATCAATGTTTTGGATCACTGAACCGTAGGCCCCACCATCACAAACTTAAAGCAGAAACGCACACCGTTGGATCACCAGCAGGAAAATTGTATAATACTTCCAGATGATGAGCTAGAAAGGATTTAAAATCCCTACAGAAGCATCCAAACTGATAGGCAGTCGGTGTTCTATTCCGTCCGCTTGCAATACAATAATGTGAGCTGAGATAGGGTACCATCGCATCAGTGTCCAGTTGAGTGGTGGGCCATGTCCAAGCCCATGTCAGGCCCCTGATACTGACCCTTTCTAATCGGGCCACCGTCCAATGTCTCTCGAGCTTGTTTTTGGTCTAGACAATTTGGGCTAGGCTCAATCTATAGGAATACAAGTGGGTCCCATTTTGGATGTAGTGGGCTGAGCCTTGAACTTCATTGGGTCAATCAACGGTCCATTTTCAGCTAGCCATTTGACGTCACATAGCTATTGTAGGAAAGGAAGATGAAAGTAAATTGAGATGGAGAGGCTACGTACCACATTGCCATGATTCCCACCATCCATTAATGGGCTCCACATGGAAAGCAGACATGGATAAAAAAAGGGCAGCACGAGTCTGTCTAATCATCTGATCACGGACTTGTCACTGGATGTGGACTATTCCCATGGCTTATTCATGATGGAATATAGAAAGTTCAGATCCACATCGACCATATGATCTGACTGGCCCCGGTTTGCGGCAGGCTGTTTATTCATTTGGTTCAGGTGGGGTCCAGCTTAGGATGGATTCATTCTAGTTAAGACTGTTTGGCCTAGCATTCACATGAAATACGAAAAGAGGCCTAATTTTGGGCTCTGGCCAGGTGTCCTTATTAAGTATTATTTAATAAAGGCCTGGCCCAGCTGCTGATATGTCTGGCCTAAAATCAGTCTGCCTCTAGCCTGTCCGATGGTGGACCTGGGCCTATTAGCCCAATAGATCAGTCTGTCCGTTAATAGCCCCATGGCTCTAAAACTGGGTGAAGAGACTCGAAGGTTGGCTGAGTTGACTCGACAGACAAGATTTTGAGTCAAGTATGTTGGAAACTCACTAACGAGCTGAGTCGAGCCGATCGAGTCAGTAACCCAGTTATTATTATTATTATTATAAAATAAAAAAATTAAGCAAAATAAAGAGGGAGGGAGGAACACGTGTTACAAATGAAACAATGAAGGTGGCCACCTCGAAAAATCTTCGGGATGGAAAAATCCTAGGCATTTGAATCAATCCATTTATCTCGTAACTTAAGCCCCACATCCCATGAGTTAGGACCTCGGTCGAACCACCTCATAGACCTCACTTTACATGGGTTCCGCTTCACACAGGCCACCCACCTCGAGTGTGCCCCTGTATCTCACATGCCATCCCATTTGAGCCCGGTATGAAAATACTCTTGTATTAATACTAAATGGAGGTTTTATTCTTAAGTATCCTTCAACGATGAGGCCCATCTTGTAGATGGTTGGATCTATGACCATGGCCCTAGATCCAATGGCTACAGACCAGATCCAATGATAACGGTTAAAAATTCTAAGGAATAATAGAATCAGTCAAGTGAGCCCTTTAACAGGATCATAACATACATCAATTGAGTAAGACCATCTTATGGATGGCTCATATCGTGCATAAACGTGCAATACTAAAGATGTGGCGTATGGGAATAGAAATCCTCTAGTGTTTTTTTTTTTTTTTAAAAAAAAAAAAAAAAAAAAAAAAACTTGATGAGAAATGCAAGGAGAAAAACATAGAGGGTTGACTTTGTTGTACCCTATTAGAGGTGGGCATCGAGTCGAGTTAGACCGAGTTAGGGTTGACTCGACTCGATCCAGTTTTGAAATAGGCCTGACTTGAACTCGACTCGACTTGGTACCGAGTTTAGCATGCCCGTATCGATCCAAATCCGGGTTTGGCCTGGACTAATCTAGACCGAGTCTGACCTGGTAAAAAGTATCGAGTCGGTTCGAGTTGGCACCAATTTGGATCGAGAGATGAGGGAGGGAGGGAGTGGAGAGGAGAGAGAGGAGGACGGTGGTGAATCCGGTGATGGTTGTGTAACACCCCAGTTTCTAAAACCTGAGTACGAGACTCGCTTCAGAAACCCGGGAGTTAATAAATCAGAGAACTAGTGGAAGCATAAATTCAGAGTGTGATAGCATAATGAAGTATGAATAAAATCATATAAGCCCAAATATTTGACCCACCTAGCTGGGGGTCTTAGTTACAAAATTCATAAGTTTAAAAACATTGATAAACTGAAATTAAATACTGAGACTACTGATTTAGCCCAAAATATGCCGTTGCTCCCTGCTGCGGTTCGTTGGCATAATACCCTTCCTCGGGCTCTAATGTCGCGCCATCAAGGCCAACACTGTCATCCTCTGTATCTGCCCCTGCATACTCTGTACGGTTGGATAATTGATGAACGAGTGACCAACTTAGTGCGAATTTTCCATTAAGATTACACATCGCCGCCTTAGCAGACATAGTTTAAAGAAAACATGACAATAATCCAAAATAGGCAAGATGCGGTTTTATTAAATGTATGGATGTATGAATGCACATCGACTTGGGGGATGCTCATCCAGTCGGACTTGGGCTCGTCACCCATGCAATCATCAACCTGTGAATGATTATCCAGTCGGAACAATAGATTGATAGTCGGTGGTCTAGGAACTAGCGAAACGATACCCCGATGATCTTAAGGGCACATGCTACAACATCCAGAATTATCCATCCGTCATCGCCAATATGTATGGGTGCATGATTAGCCAACTATTTATTATTCCAGTTACAATCAGCCAGTTTGAGTAACTCAATGGTCACTACGGGGGGCTCATCACCCAGCGTAGGCCGACAGCTTGAGCATAGTGTCCCATGACCACCATCCTTGGCCCATGAGGTTCTCCACCTTGGGATGTGTTAATAAGACCCTTTGATCAAAATGACACCAGGTTAAGGGTCCTATTCTTTTCCACACGATCAGTCTAATTACATCCCATGAGTGGTTTATATACAATAGTGGAATCCTCCACGTGTAGTGTTATGAGTTATATGATAAGGCAACCATGTAACATGTAACAACATATGATTTTAAATGATTATGCTAAAACATGTAGGGAGGCACCATGGAATTTAAATAATAACTATGGACGATGCATTACTAATACATGTGGGTAGAAATCATTTCTCAGGGATTAGCTAGCATGTGGGCCTATCATATAGTGTGAACATAGTATTATAAATTATATTTTTGCAATGAATATAAGGACCTTAAATTAATAGAAGCAGTTTAGTGTAAACTATGTTTAGCTAACTTAGAGATGGAAAGCTCAAGGGAAAAGTCATCACCTAAGTCGTTGTAGTCCTGCCCTTGATCTGAATTTTCGTGTGTAGTTAGTGGCTCCAAGTTACGCAAGTAGTTCCTTAGACAACAACTCTTAAGGTTTTAATGCATATAGGAAATCTGAGGGGTTTGGAAAGGGCCCATAAATAAGATCATTTGGGCCCGCTTTAGAGTGACTAGGCCCATTGGATTTTTGTTCCACTGATGGCCCAGGCTGGGCCTGGAATTTGTTCCAAGCCAAGGCCCGAATTGGGCTTGGTTTATGTTATACAAGCAAGCCCGGAAATTGAGTGGGTTGATACATATAGGCCCACCAGTTGCTACACGTTCAAAGCCCCATGGGAGCAACTGAGCTGGGCTCGTGCTGGCCCATTAACTGGCCTGATTTGGCTCGGCTGTTGCAGCCCATTGAGCTGGCTCAAGTGCAGCCCATAACACTCTATGGTGAGGCCCACAGTTTGGCTTCGACGTGGGGCCCATCTATCTTAATGCGGTGCGGCCCACAGAAACTTTAGTGAGGTGGTGTGGGCCACTGAGATTCGAATCTCAGGTGCGGCCCTCTGTTTGAAATGGTGTGGCCCACTGAGATTTGAATCTCAGGTGCAGCCCACTGTTTGAGACGTTGTGGCCCACTAAGATTTGAATCTCAGGTGCGGCCCATTGTTTGAGACAGTGTGGCCCACTGAGATTTAAATCCCAGGTTGAATGGAGTGGCCCACCCGTTTATATGATGCGGTGCGGCCCACCCGCTCCTGCAGGGTGTGGCCCACCATGGAGACCCATCACTTTGGCGAGACATGAATTTCAATCCAGCTAGTCCTTGGTTCGTCCTAGGGCCCGAAAAAGCCCGCTCGACTCGGCCCAAAAGGTCATTTCACAGCTCCTCTTTTCTTGGTGGTTTTAAAGCTGAAATCCAGTTGTTTGCAAGGTGTTTTCATCGAAAAATATATGAACCGAGCCATTTTCGATTATCAGTGATCCTCGTGTTTTAAGCGGAATGCCCTGCCGAGTTCGGGTTTCCAAGCCGAAACATTTCAGTTCGTAGAATGGTCAGTTGTCATTGGGTAGAGTTTTCGACTCGGCCGACTCGACATGGCTCAACTCACCTTCATGGCTTGTTTCATACATATATATATATATCATAAATCCGTTTTTATCCTAATCAGTTTGAGACGGAGAGACTTGGTGAGAATGTCGTGGAATCCACATAAAAGATGAAGCCCGCAAGGTGGTTGATGCTTCCACCAACACTTTCTATCTTTTCTTCCTCACTCTCTCTCTTTCTCCCTCTTTTCTCTTTATTTTTGGTGTAAAAATCCTGAAGTAGTAGGGTCCTATTTATAGCCCAGAGGAGGAATCAACAACGGTTGGGAGATGTTGAAAGTCGAATATTACATATTAGACCCCAGTTATTACCTACTTTTACGAACATGATGGTTGTTCGGCCGGGTTTGAATCGTGTTTGTGCCGAGCCAAGGTTCGAATTTAGGAGCGTTGGACCGAAAATGTACAAAGTATGAAGGTGCGCTCCCATCACCAAGGGACCCATCAAAGATTGATGGATTTGACTTCCGAGAAAATCAAGAAATTAAAGCTCAAGTAGCTTGAAAGTCAACCAGAATGCAAGATCACATGGTTTCCACCATCTGTTCGACTCGAAACTTCATACATGACTTGAGGATCATAAATGAACCGTACACATCAAATTTTAACCATTGGATCCTTATGGAAGTAGCCCAACGGACAGATAATCCCACATATCAATGATTTGGGGCCCACCTGGTCTCCAGATATGCTTCAATTTTGGTCTCAACTCCTTAATTTACATGAGGAAAGGAATGGACAGAGCGGATTCTTTGTTTCAAGGTGGGAATCACCTTACATGTGCGTGTGCAAGACACCCACAGTGTTTTCACCGAACAAAGCAAAGTCGCAACTTTTTCGCCGCCTAAAAAAACCAAAGATGCCGATTTTAGGTTGATTATCCGGTCTTGATCCATACGCTCTTTTCAAAGATTATTAATGGGGGTTTAACCCACGCCTAGATGACCTTTTGGGCATCATGTGAGTTGCTTCACGTTCCCAACTGTCAAAGAAAACGTTTGCTGCTAGGTTCTCCAACCGACCTCCTTGTTCTATAAAAGGAAAAGAAAAAGAGAGGATTTCATTTAATTTGTCATTGAGGCGAGTTTCTTTAGCTTTTATTTATATTTCTGTTTAAGGGACTTAGCCTAATCATGTTGTTAGGATTTTAGCTAGGGCCACCTTCATGGCTTTGCTTTTTCATACCGAACCCTTATGGACATTGATTATTAAGAAATACAACGGACTCAAATTATAGTAGAAGCAAAAGTATGTTCTTTTCATTATGAGATTGTGAACTTAGGAAGCCCCGTTGTTCATCATTATGGTCCGGATGTGGGTGACTGAACCCTTCCTAACTTTCACAATTCTCTATGGGGCACGTAAAAAACATAGATAGAATCCACATCCTTTAATGATTAAAAGGAGGGACAAAGGGATCTCGGTGGTTAGCTGATAGGATAGGACTCGGCCGGTTGTGTCCCGAATCAAGTTGGTTGATGCTTCCACCAACACTTTCTTTCTTTTCTTCCTCACTATCTCTCTTTCTCCCTCTTTTCTTGATTTAGATTTCATTTCTTTTGGTTCTAGTTTTAAATCTGACGATAGGGGTCCTATTTATAGCCTAAAGGAGGAATCAACAATGGTTGGGAGAGGGCCCACCTCATGCAATGGTTGGGATTTACAAATGGCTATGCATGAGACTCATCCGTGCTTAGCGATGGATTAGTAACATCATGGCCTTCCCAGAAGTACATCCCTTGGGTCTGATGAGGCCCATCTCACGATTAAGCTTGCATGAGCCATTGAGGAAGATTACCCATCCATTAATGGTGGAATGTTGCTTAGGGGGTTTTAGGGCAGTCTGGATCGTTTGAACGGACTGGATAGGGTCCATAAACGATGTGGGGTCCACTTTTCGGGTCACAGATGTGGACCTTGATCTATCTTATGAGAAACTTCATTTTCTCATCTCCTTCTCATAAGATAAGATAGGTGAGCTTCTCATCTCGTACCACCCTACTGGGAGGGCTAGGATGGCTCCACATGGCCCCATCGGACGGTCCTAGTGGTGCCAGTCTCCTGTTGCCAAAAATGGGAATCCCGCTTTTTCTTCCTTAAGGCTTGCCTGGCCTTTTTTTTTTTTGTCATGAAGAGACCCTCTCCAGCTGGCTCGTGGGAAGCTGGTAATCTCCTGGGTAAAGAGGGTGCTGGCTTGCAAGGTAAACCACCTGATGGTCCTCTCCCTTAGATCCTAGCCACACAAGAAAGGAATGGACGGTCTGAGCCCATCTCCTTCATTCCTATGCATGGGTCCAAACCCCTATACCGTTTTGGTCGAGCGGACCCCATGAGGAAAATGGACGGTTCGAATTTTCCGAAAAGTGGCCAAGGTGGCTTACTTTGGGGCTTGAAGCTCTAAATTTCAAAATCTTGAAATGGCGAGAGAGCCTATGGAGATTTGTGGGAGTTTATCGGTCAAAGACTGTTTGACCGCTCCCCTTGATCTAGTGCATGTCGTGCACAACAGCACAAGGTGCACACGCACCTTGTGCGAGGTCTATTGTAATGTTTATGATAAATCTACACCGTTCATTTGTCTAGGGGTCCCTATATAGGGGCCCCGACCTAGTTTGGGGCACATGTGAGGCCCAGGTGGGCCGCATCACCTGTTTTAGGCCTTATCTGGCTAGTGTACACTAGACCAATGGTTGGATTGGCTCAATAGTTGGCCTCAACAGTTAAATGGGGATCTAGAGCGCATAGTTCGTTCGGTTGACCATAATTTATTCCTCCAGGGTTGTTAGTTGGTGTATTGTGCCAACATGACTTAGTTAACTTGTCTATAAGCTGTTTTAACTTAAGTGTTTGTTGAGTTTTACCTCTCGGACTGGTGTTGGGTTCGATTTGACTCCTTCAGCTCTTGGTGGTCGGCGTTATTGTTGACTGGAAGTCCTAACCTACACCTGTAAAGTTTAAGTCACCTCATTAATCAATCTTAGTTCCCATAAACGTGGTTCTCAGAGGTAACACCCGTGTACCAGAGGTACAGAGTGTTACAGGTTGTGGGTGGAAGCCAAGTATCTGTTGGGCTTGGAAGAGAAGGGTGGGAGGGAGTAAAAAGGGAGAGAGAGAGAGAGAGAGAGAGAGAGAGAGAGAGAGAGAGAGAGAGAGAGAGAGAGAGAGAGAGAGGGTGGTGATAGTGGTGGGTGGTTGCCGGGCTTGAAAGAGGAGGAGGATGAGGGAGGAAGAGAGAGTTTGAGATTGGGTTGGGTGCAGCATATAGGGTTAGAGATACCCGGATCCGAGTCGAGTCTAACCAGATCGAGTTTTGGGTCAAGTTATTGGGTAACTTGAACTCGACTCAGTTTGAATTTGGATTGGGTGAAGCCTACTCGGTTCGAATTGACTCACCCATTCAGTTCGGGTTGAGTCAGACGAGTCGAGTTAGGCAATTCGAGTCGGTTCGTGCCCAGCTCTATACCCTATTTATGCCTGTTTTGGGAAAAACCAATATGAAGGTGATATGTGGCATTATATGAGAGATAGAAGTGTTTGAAAAGATTTTTTGAGATATTTAGAGTGCTTTTTGTGGAATTATTATTGGCATTGATTTAATGCTACATGTCATTGGGTGACCGACAAAGTAGTATGACCGAGACATCTAGAAGTGCAAGCAAGCCTTGACCGAGAGGAATAGTGCTTGGCTGAGAAATGAGGAACAATAAAAAAGAGAAACATAACAAATGAAGGATCAAGATGGTGACTTTTCAATTGCCATGACCATTTAATAAAGAGTGGAGTAGCTGCAGCAGAGATCTATAAATAGTCAGAAGATTAGTAGAACAAAAACAACCAAATCTAACAAACAAATCAAATCTATCAATTTATCTTAGCTCAGTCTATCTTATGAGTAGTGATAATCCAGTAGCGGTACTTTCTCAATTGTAATTCAAGTTTATGCTTATACGCTGGACTTGATTATTATCCAATACAAGCAATTCTTATAAGAGATGCATTCTTGTAGTTGTTCTCGGTGACTGATTATTAGTTTTTCTTTTTATGTTATTACACTGGTATATTGAAAAGTTCTTTCTTGTAAAAGGCAAGGCGCAACCCATCTTGGGAGGAAAAACTCCATCATCCGATTATCACCTAATCATTATAGATATTCTGCAAGTGGTTGAGTAGGCGACTGATCTCCTTAAATTTAGTTATATATTGTTAAGTTTGACGTATTTACCTATTTTGATGCTTTAGGTCAAAGTTGATCAGTTTGAATAGAGCCATTATATCGATTTTGGCATGCCCGCATATACCGCACGTGATAGAAAATAAACCGAGTGCCAAGAAGTTTTGGCACGCCTGCACATACTGCAAGTGACAAAAAATAAGCTGAATGCTAACATTTTTTAGCACACCCTATGGGACTCAAACAATTACTGGGCTATCAAAAATATTCATTTTACACCGGTTGTGAAAGAAGAACAATTCTGATATACTAGTGGGACACTGATTATACTTACTAGTGCAAAAGTTCCGTCGAATTATGAATCGAAGAGGTGGTCGAAATGCTTTCGTAGCTACCAATGTTGCATATAATGAATCTTCTTTTTAGGAGGAAGAGTTGCGGGTTCAACAAGTACCTGAGTAAGTAAATCTACCATCCAGTCCGATGCCTGCTCTACCAAATGCAGATAAAGCATCGATATCTTGGATTGAACCCCTTGAGATTATGTCATCTGGGATTGTCAACATGCAAAGAGGAATTCAACACATCGTAGAATTATCATGTATTTAGGCTGAACAGTCAATGGTTCAAACTGAAACCTTTAATAGATGGATGGGTAGCCATGCCGAGAGCATGGACAGGTTAATGGCTATGTTTGCGGAAAGGGTACCTATTATACCTCAACAATAGGTTGACGCTAGTTCAGTTGGCAATTTGGCATTAGTACCTCCGGTACCGCCAGTACCACAAGCACCGCCTCTATGGCGAAGTACACATCTTGCCCTTGTTCCTGTTCAGGATGTATGAAATTGTCCACCACTTATGGATTTCGGGCAGCCTAAATGTGAGAATAGGAATTTTATCCCTAAAGCCAGGAATCGATGGATACCTACGAGGCAAACGTTGCACAAAAACAAACCTTATAATGAGGAGCAGTACTTGGTAAGTCCAGAGCCACCTCTAATGGTCGGGGAATAACATTTGGACCATAATCAAATCGTGCAGCTGGTCCAAGATGTAGCATGCTAAGTTCTCAGCTGAACTACTACTCCAGTGTATTACAAGCCTTATCCTTATTGGGTCGATCGACAATATCTACTGCCGAGTAATTATTGACCTGATTTTATACTATTTATAGGTGATACCGTTCAATCGACCATAGAGATATAGATCGCTTTACTATATAATGTGGGGAATTGGCTAATAATGATTACTATAAATTATAATTATTTAGTCATTCACTAACTAGGGTAGATTTTACTTAGTATTCTAATTTATTATTAAATTTGATTCAAACTTGGCAAGAAATGGAAGAAAAGTTTCATGCCCAATTCTTTTATAAGGACATAAAAATTTCTATGGCCAATCTTGCACGATTTCAGCAATTACTAAGAGAATCGGTCGAAAACTATATTGCTCAGTTCAATAGAATAAAAAGTCGATGTAAGGTAGTTATGACCAAGGCAGAATTCATTTAATTAGCCGGAGACGGTCTAGAGCTTAAATTTTGAAATAAGTTTATTGGAACGTAATTTACAGATATTTACAATCTAGTTAAAAATGTATCTCGATATGAGGCTCTACTTTAAGAGGCGACACGACAAAGAATTTATCAATAGAACATAATATCATGATCCTAATTATAATGTTGTAGTGATCGAAGTAGTAGTTAAACAACTATTTGTTTGTTTGGTTGGTTAAGACGGAGGCAATTGCGTCGTCCACTCATAAAGTTTCAAGGACATATACATTCGATATTACTCGGGTTGACAAAATCTTTAATATCATGTTGGCTTGGAAATTTATCAAAGTTCTTATCAATCATAAGATACTAACACCCGAAGAGTTAAAGAAAACCAGTTATTGTAAATGGCATGAAACCCTATCTCATTCCACTAACTAGTGTATCATTTTTAGGAATGTTATCCAAGACAATATTGACCAAGGATTGCTGAAGTTTCTAGAAAAAGAGAAAGAGGCGATGCTGATCAATATTGATCCATTCCTATTTGCTATAGAGATAAATATGGTCACAGTTAATCCTCAGATGTTGGTTCAAACATGAAAAAAAATGATCTTGGATCTTAAAAGAACCAGGCCAATGAACAAGATATTGGTAAGAAGACTATATATGGTCAAGAAGATTGAAGCACATCCAAAGGTGGCAGACTCTACTTGCCAAAGGCCACACCTTTGTGAGCAATACGCAAGGCCGATTTGGCAAAATAGGCAAATTTATTGACTTTTCTATGAGAGACTGAGTTACATCGACCATAATATCTGCAATCGATGTCTCGACTTGAGGAGGCAGTGCAGAGATAGGTTGTCTCTCAGAGGTCGAGATCTCCCTAGTCATCGTGAAAAAGAAAAGAAGACAATTAAAGTGAATACTGAAATACAAAAATAAGGAGGAAAAAAAGAAATATAAATGGCATTCACCTAAATCAGATTGAACAATGACGGTGGAAAATCTGTCGATTGTTGGTGAAATTTTGGTGAGATCAACGATTAAGGCCAGAGCTCGGTTGGAACGTGGAAAATGAGGATTAGGCCGATATAGTCTGAGAAAGCGATTGAAAGAAAGATTGGGATAATCCAATCCTTCATTTTCTCTCTGCCATTTGTTAAAACTCTTATTAAAGTGAGCATCCTTGTGTCTCTTATATGCCTCTTCCATCTTCCAAGCGTCTTTTGAAGGAGGAACACTGGTATAAAACTTGGTTTTATAATCTTTTTCGAAAGTTGTAATAGCTTTGGCCGAAGAAGGAGTACCTAAAGTTCTCATGGTCAACTGACTGGGAGCAGCAAGAGATGTAGGAAGAGAGGCTGCAAGAGGTCCAAGCTCTGAAATCTTTAGAGTAGTTGGAGGTGCTGTAGATGCTTGGATGGATGAAGTTGTAGAAACAACTTTAACTGAACCTACATCTGTAGTCTTCCGACGCTTTGGTTCAAGTGAAGATGGCTTGATCGATCTTATTAGTGTGGAAGAAGAAGGTTAGACCACCCTTATTGGTGCTGGGACAGGGCTATTGATGTGATCGATGTTGTTTTCTTTGATCGCGTCTTCTTCTGAATAGGAGGCACAACTGACTAAGGTGCAATCAAATTTTTAGTACCCTTGGTCGTTGTTTCATTCTTCTCGACCACATGTTTCTCTATTTTGGATGAAGAAGGAGAGATTCGGGTGATAATTAATTTATGTGATCCACTAACTCGAGTTTCATAGTAAATTTTCTACTATTGGTAAAATGAAGATAGCTGTTGGGGACAACTAAAGAAGAGATCGATGGAGCATAAAAGTAGAGCTTATAACAATAAAATTTGATGGATTTTTTTTTACCCGTCGTCGATCGGTCGTGAGCCCTGCACGACCGGTCGTGGGTTGGTGTACGACCAGTCGTGGAGTCGAGCCGTGACACGACTCAAAGTCCAGCGAGTTTGGGCTATTTTTCTCCAGGGTGCTCGACCGATCGTGAGTGGTGCTCGACCGGTCGTGGGTGTGCTTGACCGGTCATAGACTTGACACGACCAGTCGTAGTTACGCAGATTCATTCCGCGATTTTACGCAGATTTCGTTTCGCAAGTCCTTTCGCAACATGGATGCGGAAAGGAGTTTCCCAAAACTATAAAAGGGGGTACCTAGGATTTTTCTAGGTAAAGCAAGAGGGTTTTCTAAAGCTTTACAAGAGTTTGCTAAAGGGTTTAGGGTTATCAAAGGTGTGAGAGAGAAAAGGAAAGAGAGAGAGGAAGCTTGTGGAAGGGAGGTTATGCTCATATAGGAGATTTATTGTGCTCTTGATATCTCAGCTCTTTTACGTCCTCGTAATCGGTGAGATCTCTCCGTTTTCTTTGTTTCTCTTATTGTTTATCCACTCCTGCGTGAGTGAAGAAGGTTGTAACGTTCTACTTCATAGTGGATTGTTAATCTGGACGAGGTCCCATGGTTTTTTACCTCCTTGAGGGTTTTCCACGTAAAAATCTCTTGTGTGGTGTGTGGTTGATGCTTTGATTTATTTCATTGCTTTGTTATTCCATAATTCTGGTTTGTTCTGGAGGGTTAGATCCTAAGGTTTTGTGCAAGGCCCCCAACAAAGTGGTATCAAAGCTAAGTTCATTGAACGGGTAGGATCGGCTTTGAATTATGGAAGGTGGCTCATCAAGGATGATTAGCCTCAATGGTTCTAACTGGACCATATGGAAGGCTAAGATGGAGGACTTGCTTTATTGCAAGGACCTATATTCTCCAATTTTAGGCATATCAGCAAAATCTAAGGATATGTCTGATGATGATTGGAAGAAGATGGATTGGAAGGCGGTGGGGTTTATTAGACAATGGTTAGATGATTCTGTGTTCCACCATGTGTCTACGGAAACATCAGTCGCTAGCCTATGGCTGAAATTACAAGGGTTGTATGAGAGGAAGACAGCCGGTAATAAAATTTTTCTGATAAGGTGACTTGTGAATCTCAAGTTCAAAGATGGTGGTTCTGTGGCCGAGCACATGAATGGGGTTAACAATATAGTGAACCAACTCTCCGCTATGAAGATGATCCTGGAAGATGAACTGTAGGCTTTGTTATTGCTTAGTTCATTGCGTGAGAGTTGAGAGACATTAGTGGTGTCTCTAAGTAACTCCGCGCCAGACGGAAAGATATCCATGGAACAAGTTACTAGCTGTCTCTTCAATGAGGAGACAAGGAGGAAGTCTCAGGGGTTTACTCAACAAGAGGCCCTTGTGACACAGGAACGGGGGAGAGGAAATAACAGGAAGGGCGGGAAGGACCGAGATAAATCAAGAGGCAAGTCGAGTAATAGAAAAGATGTTGAATACTAGAATTGTGGCAAGAAGGGCCACTATAAGCATGAATGTCATAAAGCTAAAAATGATAAGAAAGGAAAAGGAAAGGAAGATGAATCAGATTCCACTGCGGTCACTTCAGATGACGATGTTGTAGTCATTCTTTCAGTAGATCATGATATATGTCTCACGGCTACGAGTCAGGACACCGACTGGGTGATTGACTCAGGAGCTTCTTTTTATGTGACTCCACACAGGGACTTCTTTACAAGCTACAAGTCTGGTGACTATGGGACCATGAAGATGGAAAATTCTGGAGTATCGAAGATCGTAGGAGTCGGTGATATTTGCGTGAAGACCTATGTGGGCTGCACATTGGTTCTTAAGGATATGAGGCATATCCCAGACCTTCGTCTCAACTTAATGTCGACAGGAAGGTTGGATGATGATGGCTATGAAAGCTGATTTGCTAGTGGGCGATGGAAGCTCATCAAGTGTTCATTGATCGTGGCCAGAGGAAAGAAGTGTTGCACCCTTTACAAGGCAAGTGTCAGTGTGTGCAAGGGTGGGTTGAACGCATTAGATGATTCAATTATTGACATGTGGCATAAGCATCTAGGCTGCATGAGTGAAAATGTTCTTCAGCTACTAGCGAGGAAGGGGCTCCTTTCAGACGTGACAGGTACATCTCTCAAAACCTGTTTTGATTGTTTATCAGGGAAACAACATAGAGTTTCATTCGTTAAAACTGCTTCTCATGTTAATAAAGTGCATGCATTAAATTTGGTTTATTCTGATATTTGTGGTCTATGAGGATAAAAATCTTGGGTGGAGCATTGTATTTTGTTACTTTTATAGATGATGCATCTAGGAGGGTTTGTGTTTATGCTTTGAAATCCAAGGATGAGGTCTTTGGTGTGTTTAAATTCTTTCATGCTATGGTCGAGAGAGAGATGGGTAGATCATTGAAGTGCATTCACACTGACAATGGTGGTGAATACATTGACGACTTTCATGAGTATTGTAAGTCCCTGGGTATACGATATGAACAGATGGTTCTCAAGACCCCCCAGTATAATGGTGTAGTTGAACGAATGAATCGCACCATTGTAGAGAGAATCAGATGCATGTTATCCCATACGAAGTTGCCCAAGACGTTCCGAGGAGAAGTAATACACACGATAGTGTATTTGATAAATAGGTCTCTATCAGCCCTGTTGAATGGAGAAGCACCTGAGAGGGTGTGGACTGGATAGGATCCATCGTACAGTCATCTAAGGGTGTTTGAATGCACGACATCCATTCACTTACCAAAGGACGAGAGGTCCAAGCTCGATATGAAGATCAGGTAGTGTGTGTTCTTAGGGTACGGTGATGAAAAATTTGGTTACAGATTGTGAGATCCGACCGAGAGGAAGCTCGTCAGGAGCAGAGATATGGTTTTCTTTGAAGATTAGTGTATAGAAGACATTGGTAGCCAGAGAAGAACCAACCTAGTTCAGGTGAGTTAGAGGACATGGATCCGGTTACTCCTCCCATGGTGCCTGATGACGGGGGAGTACAGCAAGGTGCAGAGGAAGAAGGAGTTCCTTCAGAAGATGGACCAGGGGAGCAGTCCCCACTTGATCCACCTATTGAGCCGCAGGTGAGGAGGTCATTTAGAGATAGACAACCGTCCAAGAGGTACTCACCGCATGAGTACATTATGCTGATTGATGGGGGAGAGCCAGAAGATTATTCTGAGGCCTTAGCCGACGAGCATAAGGAGTGGTTGAAAGCTATGTAAGAGGAGATAGAATCCTTGCATAAGAACTACACCTATGACATGGTGAAACTGCCTATGGGCAAGAAAGCTTTGAGCAACAAGTGAGTGTTCAGAAAGAAGGTTGAGCAGAAGAATTCACAGACGAGGTTCAAGGCCAGACTTGTGGTGAAAGGGTTTGGTCAGAGAAAAGGCATAGAATTCGAAGAGAAATTCTCACCACTAGTTAAGATGACATCCATACGGGTGTTACTTGGGTTGGCGGCTAGCATAGATCTGGAGATAGAATAGTTAGATGTTAAAACTGCCTTCCTTCATGGTGACTTGCAAGAAAAGATGTCCATGCACCAACCAGAATATTTCGAAGTCAAGGGCAAAGAGCATATGGTGTGTAGGCTGAGGAAGAGCCTGTATGGGCTGAAACAAGCTCCACGGCAATGATACAAGAAGTTCGACTCGTTTAAGTTGAAACATGAGTATGACATAATAGAGTCGGACCACTGTGTGGTCACGCGCAAGTTTTCAGATGGTGATTTCTTAGTTCTGCTGTTATACGTTGATGACATGCTCATCATGGAAAAAGACATCAAGAAGATCGACAGGCTGAAACCGGAGTTGGGCAAGTCTTTTACGATGAAAGACTTGAGCCCGGCTAGACAGATCCTAGGAATGGAGATAACTCGTGACATAAGTAGCAGGAAGCTTTGGTTGTCACAAGAGTTGTATATTGAGAAAATCCTAGAGCGATTCAATATGAATCTAGCGAAGCTGGTCAGTACTTCACTGGATGGTCACTTCAGATTGAGCGACAGACAGTGTCCCAAGACGAAGGGAGAGGTAGAAGAGATACAGAAGATACCCTATGCGTCAGCTGCAGGAAGTTTGATGTATGCTATGGTGTGTCACGCCCAGACATAGCATATGCGGTTGGTGTTGTCAGCCGGTATCTTGCCAATCCTGGTAAAGAACATTGGGCAGCGGTGAAATAGATACTACAGTATCTAAGAGGCTCATCCAGGTTAAGCCTATGCTATGGTGACGGTAAACCTGTGTTAGAGGGCTACATAGATGCAGATATGACAGGTGACATAAACTCCAGGAAGTCTACCTCGGGGTTCATGTTCATGTTTGCAGGGGGAGCGGTTTCTTGGCAGAGGAAGCCATAGAAGATCGTAGCATTGTCGACGACAGAGGCTGAGTACATTGCAGTCACAGAGGCATGTAAAGAGATGTTTTGGATGAAGAGATGCTTTGGATGAAGAGAAACTTAGCCTAAAGCAGGAGGAGCACGTGGTCTATTGCGATAATCAGAGTGTTATACACTTGAGCAAGAATCCAAGTCAACATTCCAAATCAAAGCACATAGATATTCGGTATCATTGGATCAGGGATACTTTGGAACAGAAGGTGTTACAGCTTAAGAAGGTCCACACGGACGATAATGAGTCAGACATGATGACCAAGGCTTTGCTTAAGGCCAAGTTTGAGGTTTGTAGAAACTTGACTGGCTTGAAGAAGGTGAATCCCTCTTGGGTAAAAAAGGGAGAGATTTGATGAGTTTTTTTGACCCGTCGTCGACCGATCGTGAGCCCTGCATGATCGGTCGTGGGCTGGTGTACGACCAGTCGTGGAGTCGAGCCGTGATACGACTCAAAGTCCAGCGAGTTTGGGCTATTTTTCTCCGGAGTGCTCGACCGGTCGTGAGTGGTGCTCGACCGGTCATGGGTGTGCTTGACCGGTCATAGACTCGACATAACCAGTTGTAGTTAAGCAGATTCGTTCTGCGATTTTACGTAGATTTCGTTTCGCAAGTCCTTTCACAAGTGAGATGCGGAAAGGAGTTTCCCAAAACTATAAAAGGGGGTACCTAAGATTTTTCTAGGTAATGCAAGAGGGTTTCTTAAAGCTTTACAAGGGTTTGCTAAAGGGTTTAGGGCTATCAAAGGTGTGAGAGAGAAAAGGAAAGAGAGAGAGGAAGCTTGTGGAAGGGAGGTTATGCTTATATAGGAGATCTATTGTGCTCTGAATATCTCAACGCTTCTACGTCCTCGTAATCAGTGAGATCTCTCTGTTTTCTTTGTTTCTCTTATTATTTATCCACTCCTGTGTGAGTGAAGAAGGTTGTAACGTTCTACTTTATAGTGGATTATTGATCTGGCGAGGTCCCGTGATTTTCACCTCCTTGAGGGTTTTCCACATAAAAATCTCTTGTATGGTATGTGGTTGATGCTTTGATTTATTTCATTGCTTTGTTATTCCATAATTCTGCTTTGTTTTGGAGGGCTAGATCCTAAGGTTTTGTGTAAGGTCCCTAACAAAATTGTTGAAGACGGTATGAAACGTATTGACCGAATTAACAACTGGTTGATGATTTGGAGGCTAATTGAAAGTTTGATGGATAAACAAATAAAGAATGCCTTGGGCTAGACCAAACAGACGAGTAAGGAGATTGGCGAAGTATTGTTCAATCTCGGCCTTGACATTGACACCTAAATCTACTATATTACCATATAAGAGGTTTGTACAAATCAAATAGATTTTCCAAGCTTGATCTTTGATACTAGCCATCTCAATATCGCTTGATTCATATTCTTCTGTGAACTAGGCCATACTGAATTCTTTGTTATTGAAAGGACAGAAAGAACGATTGTATCGATTGAGGTTAAAAGACAAAGAAGTTCATGTACTCTATAAAAGAATGGTAAATTTTGGGGCAAATGATATTGCGATGGCCAAAAGAAGCAAAATATAACATAATGGGAATGGATTTGACAAAAATTGTCCTAAAATATTCATAAAGTCACATCTGAACGAGCCAAATCGGTCCGACAAAAGTGAAAACCTTTGGTGGTCGCTTCAAACATACTCCGGTATAAGTGGCTGAGCACGTATGAGCAAGGGCAAGCAGACGTCATTGGGTAAGGGCCTTGGCTAGATGACTGTATTCTTTCGTAATCCGAAGATCGTTCACATGAAGTAAAAATCAGTAGATCTACATCAAAAGAAAAGTCGTGTGCTCTTGATCATCAACTTCTTCAGATTTGTGTTGAATAACCATGAAAGTGGAGTAGGATTTGTTGGTTTTGTCTGGAAGGACGAAGGTATGTAGATCTTTTAGGAAAAACTTGAATAACAAGGCTCACCAAAGGGGAGAAGATGGATAAAGGTACAAACATCCATGATTGTTGAATTCATGGGACCACATCAAAATGGAGGATATTGTTCGATCGACTATAGAAAGTTGAAGTTGCCGGAAGGAGGAAGGTATTGGTTGGTTATTCGTTTAAGGAAAGGTTGATACAATCATAGATTTCAGCATGTTTTTATGTATCACCATGTTATGCTTCTACACGAATATACCATTTCGCCCAACCATTCATCAGTTTTGGCTATGCTCTCGAAGCCTTGAAAGCATTGGTAGTATATGGGAAACAATCAGATTGGATGAGCAACACTTCATCAAGGTATAGTTAAAAAGAATGCTCTATTTTTCGAAGTTACTCATGAATAAATTCATGATGAAAGGTTGGACCGAGTGTTAAGTAGGCTGATGCAGGACATGAAATTAACCATAGAGTGCAAGAAATCAAGTTTGTGATTATGCTAATATTAAACAGTCACAAAATTTCACATCCTACATACTATCAAACATTTAAGAAGGGGAATCTATGGGGGTTCAAGCCTACACAACCATTATGGCTGGATCAAATAAAATTATAAGCTAAATAAGCCCAAAGAAGTGTAAGAATGACCCATTCTTGCATAGGATTGTTCCTGACTCGGGAGATTCACTAAGTTTCAATTTAGGGAAAAATCTAGGGTTTGAAAATTGGGAAAATTGAGATTTGGGACCCTTTTGGGTTAAGAATTTCGGATTATGAGGTTTTTTAGATGGCAGTTAGGGATCAGTCAAGGTATTCGAGGGTATAGGGACCAATTTAACAATTTCCAGATTTAACAATTCCGTTGTACCACATGTTGATCATGTTTATGAATGAATAATAGGGGTGGATCTAAGGGAGTTTAGGTAGAGGATTAATGGAGGATCCTATGGGGAGGTTTTAAGCCAATAAAAGGAAAGAAATAGAGGGAAAAAGATGACCTGCGATGTGCCACGCATGCTGGACAATAGGTTGGCCTGGATGCACGTGTGTGACTGAACGTCCATACGTGTGTGGGACCCAAAAAATCGGAAAAAGACTCTTAGGTTAGGATCAGCCAGGGATGGGTTGTTTCCATATCAAAAATCACTTCGATCCGGCACATGGTTTGTGCGTATAGTACTCCGCCGAAGTTTCAGTCTCGTAGATGCACCAAAATCTGAAAACCTTCTTGTGCACCACTATAGGAGAGGATTTTGATGCGAAAAGTGCTAAATCTGATGGTGGATGGGGTGTTGAGAATGATGGATGAGATGCGGAAGAAGATTATAATGATTTGGAGTGGGTGTGGCTTCGTACCACGGTAGTTAACCATTCAACGAAGGGAGGGCTTTACACCCAATTTGATTCTTCGATTTAATGTGAGAGAGACCAAGAAACGTAGGATTTTTTTATTAATAATATCATGAGAGTCCATACATGGGATTGCTTTATTTATAAGAAAACCCTAAATCCAAAAAGACAAAACTACCCTTACGTCATGTACGCGCAATAATACCAAAACTAAAATAAATAAAATAACTAATCTAAGCAATCAAAGTCGTTCATGATATTTCTAATAATAAAAATAATCAAAACTCAAAATCCTAAATCATCCAAAGTAGTGGGTCACGATCATAAGATCCAATGGTAGGATTTATGTGATGATCGGGTCTACTCCATAACACAACCTCCTAATTATGGGGTCTTCTAAAGATGTCGTCGTCGATTCAAATCAAAAGTGGGGCCTGCCTCCTCGAACATGTGCATAGAGGGGTTGTGTGCATGATGTCTCCATCATAGACATTATTTGGTTCAATAGGGGCATTGAAGATGAGGTAATTGACGACTCCTAAGGAAAGGACATCCAAATATTTTATGAAAGTCTCTTGGTAGAAGACTGGAATAGAGGAGGAAGATGCAGCCATGATGATCGAAGAAAAATTGGACAAAGAATAGAGTTTGAGTGATAGAGAAGAAGTAAGAGGCTTAATAAAGCAAACACTGACCTTGTGTAGTATTTATATATCATTTGCGATACGTGCGCATTAATGAAAGCGCAATCATAACTCATAATACAAGATAATTGTGTGCAACATGTCATAAGGATAACAAATAGATAAGAGGTAAAGACCGTCATTCGATTTAGCTCGATCGGGTGAATCAATGGGAAATTGGCATGTGAACGAACAAACATTTGCATTAATAGCATCGGACAATCAAACAATATTGCTCTCACCTTTTATCTAAAGGTGAAGCAACGTGGGGGACAATGTTGTGCCTTATTTATGACTGTTTTGGGAAAATCCAATATGAGGGTGACATGTGACATTACACGAGAGATAGAAGGTGTGTAAAAAGATTTTCTGAGATATTTGGAGCACTCATTGCAGAATCATAGCTGGCATCGATTCAATGCTACACGTCATCAACTGATCGACAAAGTAGTGCGCTGAGACATCTAGAATCAAAACGCGGTCGACAAGTAAGCCTTGACCGAGAGGAACGATGCTTGGTCGAGAAAAGAAGAACAATAAAAAAGTGAAATGTAACAAGAGAAGGATGTAGATGGAGACTTCGATTGCCATCACTGTCTAATAAAGAAGAGAAACGTCCAGGGGAATAACTATGACAAAGATCTGTAAATAGTCAAAAGATTAGCAGAATAAAAAATACAACAAAATCCAACAAATGAATCAAATCTATCAATTTATTTTAAGTAATCCAGTAACGGTAATTTCTTAGTTGTAATTCAAGTTTACGTTCATATGCTGGACTTGATCCTTATCTAATACAAACAGTTCTTTTCAGAGATAAATTCTTATTGTTGTTTCCAGTGACTAACTATAAGTAAACGAGTAGCTAAATAAGCAACCGATTTCCTTGGATTCAGTTATATAGTGTTAAGTTTGATGTATTTACCTATTTTGATGCCTAGGGTAAAGTTAAACGGTTTAAATTGATCCACTATATAGATTCTAGTAGGCTCACACACACCGCACGTTGCAGGCAACAATTAGAGTGCCGACAAACTTGAGCAAAAATGTCAGATAAAGTAGTTAGATGAGGCACATGGATGACATTCTCTTCCCATATCTTATATGAATAAGACTAATTAGAGATGTATTATGATAAGGTTTTAAATACCAAGTCTTAAGAGATGAGCTTCACAAGCTCGGCATGTCCAATGAGCCTTACGTCATAGGCAACTGTTGCAGTTGACTGGGTATTGGACATTATCAATATGGTCTCATAGCATTAATAAAATGATTCTGAGGAAAAACCTACTTGTAGTCTTGCAACGCTTCTCACGTGCCGACATGGTACACATGTGCGAGATCCAGTCCATTCACCAGATGGCCAAATGAATAGCGGATTTGTTAGGTGGGCCCCTTGTGTATGAATAAATGGACAACTGTTCATGTTCGATATACATTTTCGCAACTGATGCAGCCCCCACCTGGTGATTCCGTTGGGTCTCACTTGCGTGCCATATGGGCATGTGTGGAATGCTTGTCTTTGGTGCGTGTGGATGTCCCACTCCGAATATCGTTTCACAATGTCAAGGATTTTTCCTAACCTGACAAAGTCAAAAAGGGAGAAACCTAAAGGTGGACGTGATGAACAGCAGTTAGGGAAAACCGTTGAAATCAATATCAAGTTTTGACTTTGCATAGAGACAAATCAATATCAAGTTTTGACTTTGCATAGAGACAATGAAAAATCCTAAGGCCTGTTTGGAACATGGAATTAGGTGGGATTGGATTGGATTTGATCCATGTAAATACATGGGCGTTTGGAAACAATGGAAATGGTTGGATCAATCGAGGTCCAAATAAGAGATGCAATGGAATTTCTGTTGGATTTCGAAATCCACTACATCTGCGGGCCTCACACTTATGCATGTGTGTTATCCACACCATTCATCCACATGCATCATTTACATAGTCATCCGTTGTGAATCTGATTCATTGATGACAATTCTATTGTCCACCAAACACAGGTTTCATTTAATTAATACAATTGTTTTTTTTTTTTTTTTTTTCCTTTCAAATAAAAAATTTATTTTCAAAAGTGGGATTGAATGGTCAAAATATCATGACATTTTCATACATACAATCATCGCATAACAAAGGTGTTAATTTCAGTTAATGCAATTCCATACCATTTAATCCTATGTTTCAAACAAACTCTTATGAATATATGAAATTGTTAAAAGGTCAACAACAGATGATGAGAGCAATCTCCTGTATCCACGGAGATTGATATCTAACATTTTATAAAGAAGAAATCAAATCCACATTTCGTGAAAAACCTGTGTAATTGAAAAATGATGTCCAAAATGATTTTTTTATTTCTCAAATATTAAATAAGCTTAAATTTCCATGGAAATCATTTTCTCGATCTCCCAAGGTTTTCAACCTACCTAAACAGCACCAAAATGCTTAAATAAGAATAGAATAAAATAGGTAGCTTTCTATCAACACCAATGGAATTAACCACTGAAACACCTTACTTATGTCAAACCAAACCTTGTAAAATAATTTCTTTTGCTCCCAAAAGTAAAATATTTTGCTCGTGGCGGTAAAAAGCTACAATATTTTGGAGGATTAGAGGTAGCCGACCAAGCCAACATCATAACTACTTCAGCATCAATGTAAGCATCTACAATAATAACATTAGTATACTATTAATCAAAGTAAACCATTAATCAAATGCAATCTAGGTGGGAAATAATGCCCACAAAAAATAGGGCTAAAACATTGTTGCTATATATATATATATATATATATATATATATATATATATATATATATATATATATATATATATATATATATATATATATATATAGTGAGGCTTGTTAGTATACACCCCCACACATTTCAATCGGATATATCAGGACCTGACTTGATTCATTGTATTGGGGGTCATTTTCAATGACTCGAATCATCTATATGATGGGCCACCCTTGGATGGGTATACCCTAAAGCATTCTCAATAGAAATAATTCTGCCGTTTCATTATTTAAAGGTTAAGAAGGCTGTCCACGTTAAGAGTCAAATAATATTTATATTAAGAGTTTTTATTTCTTGCATGCATGTCCTTCATGTATTTCTATAATAACGAAGATTTGGTGTGTATATATATATATATATATATATATATATATATATATATATATATATATATATATATATATATATATATATATATATATATATATAGGGGAAAAGGTACAATGCGCTAGAGCTGCCGATAAGCTCCGGTGAGGTCGAGCTGTGTGGGCCCCACTGTGATGTGTTTCGACCATCAACACCGTGCATTTGATGGGTACCCTTTAAATTATGGGATATCCCAAAAATCATCCGTATATAGAACTCAGGTGGGCCATTCTATCTAAAATTATGTGAAGACACCGTTAAAACATATAAAAGCACTTGGTGGGGCCCACCTGAGTTTTGCACGCGCCTGAAACTTGGTCTGAACCCTCATTCAAGTGGGACATACATAATGGATGGGCTGGATTTGCAAACCACATCTCGATGGGCCCTCAAAAATGGTTATGAATGTTTTAATGGTGTACGGCCCCTCCCCACTTCTGTATGTGGTGTGGCCCACACAAGTCACGGATTAACTTGATTTTTGAGACCTAGGCCATGATGGAATGGTGCATTTGACTGATGGGGTAGATGTTCGAAACGCATCACGGTGGGGCCCACACAGCTCAACCTCATGGGGTGTTAAAATCAACTCTAGCGCATTGTACCTTTCCCCCACACACACACACACACACACACACATCTCGTAACATATATCCAAATACAAGTGGCATGGAAGGTTACTTGGATGGAAGCCATGGTTTTATGACTTGGAAGAGTAGGATGTGACTCATCTTAGGAGACTTAAGACTTACTTGGACCCATTGGTTTGATTTCACATGTGGCTATAGTTATAAAACTGGCTGATTCAACTTAAAACTTGGCTGAGTTAACTCGAGGTGAGATTTCAAGCCAGTGGCTTGGAAACTTACTCCTGAGTAAAGTTGGGCATCGGACTGAGTCGGACCGGATTCGGTCCAACCTGATTCAGTCCGAAATCTACGTGGCTAGATCCGAACCCAATCTGATCTGGCACCAAGTCCGGGACGTCAGACTCGAACCGATCTGATACACGGTTGGCTTGACCCGAACCGAGTCTGACTCAGTCAAGGAAACCGAGTCGGATCGGATTGGGTACGATCCTGATCAAATTTTTTAACGGTGAAATCATTATCCTTGTTGCTATTTTCGGTGTGGTCCATTTGAGCTTTAGATATGATTCTTTTTTTTTTTCCAAATGCTCTAAAATGATCATGAAAATGGATAAACGGTATGGATATAATAAATACATCATTGTGTGGCCCATGTTGAACTCATTTGAGCCGTTCGTACAACTTGGAGCTCGAGGCGCTTACAAGTTACAGCTGGTTACGTGCTGTGAACAGCGTCACAGCTGTGCACGAAAGTCCCGTGCGCATTGGTAGTGTATAGTGTATTGACGTTAGCAAGTTAGGTGGGTCCGATCATAGTGCATGTGTTATATCAAAACCGTCCATTCATTTGGCGATCTTGTTTTAAGGCTTGAGATGAAAAATAAGATAGATCTAATTATTAAGTGGGCCACACTGAAAAAGTAGCGAGGATTGAACGTCTATCATTGAAACCCTTTTTGGGGTCACAGTCTCACAGAAGTTTTGAATCGATTTCAAATATGTTTTTCCTCTTAATTAAAGTCTTTGTGACCTTATGAATAGATTGGATGGAAAATAAACATTATGGTGGGCCCTACAAATTGTTTAAAGGTGAAAATCATTCTCTGTTGCTATTTGTGGTGTGGTCTAGATGATCTTTGGACATGATCCATTTTTTGGATAATGCTCTAAAATGATCTCTCTCTCTCTCTCTCTCTCTCTCTCTCTCTCTCTCTATATATATATATATATATATATATATGAACGTTGTAGATATAATAAATACATCACTGTGGGGGCCATATAACATTGATCTCCTTTGAACCGTTTGTACAACTCGCAGCTCAAGGAGCATCAGTGCTCGTCTTGGCACGACACGTACCTGGGGCATCACATGTACAAAGTGTGCCTACAAAGGTGCTAGGGGACATGGCTATATAGGCGTATATATGCGGTACACCAACAAATCCACTTGTTATTATACATAGTAAACTCTATTGGGGCCCACCTTGAATGCATGTGATTTATCCACGCCGTCCATTCGTTTTTGCAGATCATTTTAGCGATTGAACCCAAAATCGATGGATATCTAAAGCTCAAGTGGACCATACCATAGAAAAAATTAGAAGGATCAATAAAAACTACTCCGGATCGGGTAGAATCGGATCGGTCCAAATCCATTCGGATCGGATTTTTGGGTTGGGTTGGGTCGGATTAGGGACAATCCGAACTCAACCCGAAAAGATTTCGGATCTAGATGGGGCTACCCAATCTGCACCGATCTAGACCGTTGGTTCGGTTCTGATCGGATCGGATCCATCTGATCGGGTTTGTTTTGATCAACTCTACTTCTAAGTCAAGTTTAATATTGAAATAGATAGGGAAATGCTACTATGAGGTTGACCTCATGAGAGCTTCCCACAAGGTCGAGCTCTATGGGTCCTACTGTGATGTGTGATGGACATCCACCTCATGCATTTGGTAAGTCCTATGTAGGTCATGAGATGTGCCAAAAATCAGCTATATCTATAACTCAACTGCGCCACGTTATCTGAAATAATGGAAAGTCATGCCTAAAATATCTAAAAGCACTTGGTGAGGCCCACTTGCATTTTGGAATGTCCTAAAATTTATTGTAACCCTTCATCCAAGTGCGACACACACAATGGATGAGTCGGATGTCTAAACCACATGTCATTGAACCCTATGTACAATTAGGAAGGTTTTCTCAATTGTTTTACGTGGTAAGGCCTACCTAACTCATGGATTAGCCTGACTTTTAGGCCCATAGAAAAGGGTGCATCTGATTAATGGGATTGATGCCCGGCACATGTCATGGTGGGACCCACAAAGCTCAAACTCTCACACATCATGGTAGGCCTACAGAGCTAGACCTTGTGGGAAGCTTCCTATGAAGTCGACCTCACATTTTCCCAATTAGATATACATTAGCATTTCTAATACTTCTAATATTAAATTATTAAACATTGAGTAGAGTCAGACTCCCATTCGACCTAACCGAGCTGAAAATCCACTCGAGTCCAGTTTTCAGGTTTTAAAACCACCCGGCTGCAACTCGACTCAACCCACCCAATCAGTTCCACCGGCTACCTAAACGTGTAACATGTGCAAGACATCACATTCATGTAAACACCGGCCCCCACCATGAAAGATTAGTCAGTCTTAAAAATCATGCTCTCCCACTTATTAGGTGGACCACACATGTATGCTTAATTAGAGTAAGGACCGTCCATTAAAAAAAGAAAAAGCATAAAGAAAAAGAGCACCTTAAGCCACCACAACTAATCAGAAAATTAGCACGTTAATCAATGAAACTTAATAATACAGCCTTTACACGCAACGACATAATAATATAAGAAATCCAACGTCAGATTACACATTTTTTATTATACAAAAGCAAGCGATTGCACTGTGTGTATATAATCGCTTTATTCCAAATCCACACAAACCTCACAAACCACACAAACGATTCGCTTGAGATCACACCAACAACATGTATGTGTGTGAACATGCATGCATGATAATAATTCCCAGCGCATTCAAGTTTTTTTTTTTTTTCTTTTTGTTTTTTTTCTTTCCATAATAGAAACCGTGGACTTTGCGTCACCTCCTAAAGTCGTCCCGCCTTTTACTGGACCATTATATAAATAGTATTTGTTCTATAAAGTAAGGAGCGATGTGATGGAGAGGTGGGGCCGAGAACAGATGGGAGTTGGACGGTAGGGTTAGCGACGGAAGCTCCTGACGGGGCGTGGTGGGTCCTCCTCCTCGGTCTTGAGTTTCACGGCCGTGTAGACAGAAGCGCCCGTGACCGCCCCGGCGATGGGGGCCAGCATGTAAATCCAGATCCTCTTGTAGTTGTCGGCTGCGACGGCGGGACCCAGCGTCCGTACTGGGTTCATGGAACCACCGGTTCCTGGCCTGAACAGGTCAAAGCGTCGCATGTTTTAGAACGATTAGAGGAGTAGGACGGGCAGTGAAGGAAGCGGATTAGCTGTTATCCGGTAGCAGCTTAGTGGGTGTTACTCTAACCGTGTGGGGCCCGTATTGATGTATTTGTTTTATATCCACACCGTTCATCTGTCTTTACATCTCATTTTAGGACTTGATCCCAAAAATTAAGAAGATCCAAGTCTCAGGTCGACCATACCACTAGAAACAGTGACGAATGATCATTAAAAACTTTTTGTTGGCCATAAACGTTTTGGATCAAGCTGATCTTTGCATTTTCCCTTCATCCAGTTCTTCTTTAAATTATCAATAGGTTGGATGGGAAATAAACATTACAGAAACCTTACATATGCCCTTTGGAATTTTTAATGGTGAGGCACTCAAACAGCACTGTTCCTGTAGTGTGGTCCACCTGAGATTTGAATCTACTTAATTTTTGGGACCAAGTTAAATAGCTTATAAAAACAGATGGACCGCGTGGATGTATAACACATCATCAGGGTGGGCCCATAGTAAGGGTAACACCCACTAAGCTGTTACCCGGGCAACACCTAATCTGCTCCCACGCAGGATACATCAGGCAGGGCTAATATAGATACCCAAAGTCCACTCAACTCATGAGGTGGGCCACAAGAGTATGAGAAATATAGATGGTTGAAATAAACGACGGCCATTGGTCTACATCCAACTACATGTGTGGCCCACCTGAACAGTGGATTGATGTGCACCAATCCCTACATCATGTCATCTAGATTGATTTACACATATCCCATATGCGGCATAACGAGTGCAGCTTCATCTCCAAAATAGAATATGAAAAATGGACAGTAGTCAAATTTTGCTATGGTGATGATCTTTGAAAGTGGACCTCATTTGCTCTGGAGCGTTGGATCAAGAAAGGCCCAGTTCCAATCACCATCCGATCTTGACCATGGAGTGAAAATGATTTTTCAACCACAGTAAGATTTAACTATATGGCTGATTGTCGTAAGGTCATTTTGGTCATAGAAAAAGGAGTTTACTAACCCGGCTATCAGAATGTTAAGCATAACGGTTGCTCCCACGGCTATTCCTGCCAACTCTCCCACCTGAGAAACAACATCTGTTAAAAATCTGTTAAAAGAGAGTTACATAATCCATTGACGGGGTTGATCACATACGTTTGAGTTGAGCTGTGTGGGGCCCACCATGATGTGATGTATCTGACTCTGTGCCATCCCAACTCAGGTGGGCCACACCACAGGGAAGAACTCTTGAGCAACGGTGATCTGGAAAAACGGATGGAAGGGATGGATTTCTCACAAACAACACGGTGGGCCCCACCTAGCTTCCCGTCTCAGAAAGTTCCTGCGAAAGCCTTTTGCAGTAAATCCGCGTCCATAGGGGGTTTTAAAATCCTTCCAAGATTCGCTCCCATCGTTTTTTCAACGGAGAGATAAATAAAGTAAAAGTGAATCGTACAGCGCGAGTGTCCGTCGCGACGGCGGTGACGACGAACATGAGATTGAAAGAGATTACAAACTCGAGCATGAACGCCTGGGGCGTGCTGATCGATGGGACCGTAACCCCACCAGACATGAACGGATGGAATATGCCCTTGAGTGCGAACCCTGCGCATACGGATGCGGACACCTGTGCTGCGATGTACGCGGGCACCTGTACCCACGGGAAGTGACGGAAGGCCGCGAATGCGATCGTGACAGATGGGTTGAGGTGGGCCCCTGAGATGTGACCCGTTGATAGGATCACGATCATCACAGCCAACCCTGCCGATCCTGCATTCCCGATCAGCGTCTCTGCACCGTTGTATTTTTGGTTTACAATGGGTGCAGCCGTTGCAAAGAATATCAGGATGAAAGTCCCCACGAATTCAGCTCCCAGCTGCAGGAATGTAATTTTTGAAAATCAGAAGGGCAGTTTCGTCAAATTGCATGGGTATCTCTTACAAGTACCATTTCCTGCACCCCAAAATATCCCTGTTAGATAATCCTGACCATCTGACCAGCTGCATATCTATCTTTGTGGGCCATTGCCCATCACTCTCTGTCCAAGAGCATGAGATTGATCAGATGGTTAGGAACATTTAATTCGTGTGATCATGCAACTATGGTACAAGATAAAAAAAAAAAACCTTAATTAGAGACCGTGTGTTATTATCTTTGACCAGGGTTACGGCAAGCAAGTTCTTAGTTTTCTTTAAATGTCTTTTCACGTCATTTAAATACTCAAAGCTGATGGGTGAAATCTACAATGCTAACACCTGTTTGGAACATAGGATTTGGGAGCATCTATGTTCTAATTCAGTAAGAGTTTCTTAATAAGAGATACTGTACTAAGATTTTTTTTTTTCTTTAAAAAAGGTGAAATTAGGTGGTACGGAATTTCATTTGGTCCATGCAAATTTCAGCCGACATTTGAAAACAACAGGAAGGATTGAATTAATCCACGTATCATATCATTCGGTAGTCTCAATAGTAAATCTTGCAGGATTTCAAAATCCACTACATTCCCACATTTGATGCATGTGTTTTATCCATGCCATCCATCCATATGCACCATTTACAAGTGACATTAGAGTTATGTACGAGTATAGGTGATTCGAATCGGTTGTGATTGTCCACCAAACATCAGTTTCCCTTAATATAGTATTTTTCAAGGAAGAATGTGATCCCAAGCTTAAGTTGGATGGTCAAAATACGGTAGAATAATTTTCAGGCATACAATCATTGTGCAGTAATGGTGTCAAATCTATACCATTTAATCTCACGTTCCAAATAGGCCCTACTAATTCAATAGATCGGCCTTACTGAAACACTCATAGCATGTGTGGAAATGGGATGGCAGATCGGATCCATCCATTTAGTGAGTTCTATCAGGGATGATCTATATATCAAAATAAAGAGAACAACTTTGATACTCAGACAGAATCTGATCCATTATACTCAGTCACTTTGAATTGCCTAGATATTGCAATGGGGGAATACAAGTCATTCAAAACTGTCCAAATTAGAATTCCTGGTCTAAGTTTAGATCTACCAAGAACCAAAGATTACACTTATTTGATAATCTGACTATGGATTGGTGGACGTTTATTGGACATGCAGTTAAAATAAAAGACATGCAATGGTCTTAATTCAACAAAAGAGCCAATGAATCAGAGGATAGGACTGACCAAACAATCTAATTTTGAGATTTCAACTCATCAATAATTTTAAAAAAGTCGAAAGCTCGACTTGACTCGAAGACTTGATTCGACTTGGCCGAAAATATTAAAGTAAGATTAATATTTAACTAACAATGCATGCTTAGAATCATATGACCTATAAAAATAGGCAAGATGACAAACGAGAAAAAGTCGGCTGATTTCATTACTGTTTGGATGTCTCTTTTTAGAGGTTGGGGTTCCAGTCATCATGAGTTGACCCAGTAGGCGAGCTGACTCAATAAGTCAGAGTGAGTCTGAACTGAATCAAACGCACTAGTGAGTTTGATGGTGACTCAGCTCAATTTCTGGTCGAGTTGAGTTGACTCGGCTGAGTTTCGAGTCAAGTCAACGAGTTTTGAAACTATGAGTGAGGGACCCGTGAATGGGACAGTTTAATTATTGCATACACGTGTGCAATTTCTAAATAATTTCAAAGTGCTTGCATCTATCACACTGTGCCAAGTGTCAAAGTTTTCTCGAATAAAATGGACGCGGATTTCCTGGGAAGCTAAGTGGGGGCCACTGTGATGTTGTGAGAAATCCACGCGGATTTTAGTGCATGCGAGAAAAAAATGAGATAGATCCAAGAATCAAGTGGGCCACACGAGAGGAAACCGTGGGGATTAAACGACCACTGTCGAAACATTCATATGGCCACACAAGTTTTTTATGAGGCTACGGATTTTTTGTATTTTCAGTTCATCCCAGTGGGAATGACCTTATAAACGGTTTGTATGGCATATAAAAATAAAGGTTGAGCCCAGCAAGGATTCAACAGTAGGCATTTCTTTCCTAAGTCTCCCCTCTCGTGTGGCTCACTTGAGTCTTCCATCCAGCTCATTTTTGGTCGCATGACGGAAAATGAGCTCACAAAACGGATGGACGGGGTGGATTTCTCACAAACATCACGGTAGACCCCACCTAGCTTCCCAGCGATGGAATTTCCTGGGAAAACCCAGGAAATCCGCGTCCAAATAAAATAGAGAAAATGGAGATATCTACACCCACCTAACTGAAATGTATACAAAGATTTTTTGTTTGAAAAAGTACAGTTTTGTAGCCTACGGTTGCCAAAAAAAAAAAGGATGTTTACAAAATAGTGGCTCATGGGTTTCATTTTCTTAAGATCAATCAGACATGCATGAAATCCGACCCGATCATCAGGTAGGCCCTACCTTGGATGATCTGTGTCCTAAAACTCACACCGATTGGACAATCTTAACCCCTGGATCGGATACTTAAGAAAAAATGGATGGTCAGAGGAACTTTAGTTGACTTTTCCTTTTCCTTTAACCATCTATTTTCTTTCCAAAAGTCCTGCAATAGAGGGTTGAGATTGTTAGATCAGTCAAATCTTTTACGGTATGGCCCACCAAAGGTACCAGCTACCTGATAATTGTTTTAGCTCATATGTTTTTGCTACGTGTACAAAAAACAAGTCATGGATAGATTAAACTAAAGAAAGAGAATAACGCCACGTGTCAGCCCCAAATGGACGGCTTCCGATGACGCCTCAGAGGGCCTGATCTTTTTAACAAGTAGCTCACGCATGCAGGCTGGCCCACCGTACGACACCAATGAAAGCTGGTGTAACTGATTTTTTAAACAGATGGGCCGGTTTGGCTGTATTCCTCCACAAGCACGCATGTGCTGTGGTTGTATTCCACTTTTGTCCCTAACCTCAAAGTCAAGGGGTATTTTGGTAATTACGAAAAAAAGATTAACTTATGAATCCCTAAGAAATCGTTAAGTCAATCTGAAGTGTAAGGATGACCCACTTAGAGTGGGTCCCGCAATTAGGACTATTTTCAAGGTAATTTATGCCACGTGTACAATGTCTAAGTGACTGAGTATCAACGTCAGGCTAACGTCAGGCTTCGCTGGGTATTTTGGGTTCTTACTCTTACTCCGGTGGTGGATTCCAGGAGTTTCAACACCTGATTTAGGGTGTACTCATAGGTGGTGAAATTCTGCGTGAGTGTGTGGTGGTGTGTGCGTAGGTAATAATAATTATAAAAAAAAAGCCTTTGCTGGGTATCAAGCAACTCCCTTCACCGTTTTATACTTATGGACAAGGTCTCATGCCCAACCGGTTGGACCATAATTTAACGGTCCACTTAAAAAATAACTTCCAACCTATTATCATATGCAAGCAACATCCAACCCTTTTCAAAGCTTGTAGAAAATTAGTCCTATACACCCGTTAGGTGGTCTACACTAAGAAAACAATTGCTAGCCATTGATAAATAAACAACAAAATACTATACTAGATGAGTGGATGTGGCTGATAAATAAACAATTGTTAGCCATTGATAAATAAACAACAAAATACCCTTCTAAGGCTTGACTTGCGCCCCCACCCCCTTTCGTTTTTTTTGCCTTTAAATTAGGGAGACTTTAAGAATCATATATTAAGAAAAAAACTTTAATAAAAAAGAATCACTTAGAAAAGGTAAATTATTTTATTTTATAAAAAATTGAATAATATTTTTCTATTCAACATTAAATTGCAGCCTCTTTTTTATTTTTTAATGATCGGTTAATTCTTAACTAGTTGAAATACCAAATTGATATATAGCTTATTTGAAATGTTTTCATGAATTGTTACGCTTATATTGGCTTGTATGTATTGTATAATGATTATAAAAAATCAAAAATATTTTGTTTTTATTGGTTTACTTAATCCAATATTAGTGCTTTTCAAATGTGATTCTACATTTAAGAAAGTTAAAAAGAACATATATTATTGAAAGATGCTTGTATGCCATTAAGGAAAATTTCTTGAAAGACTTTCTTTTAACATGATCATGACGTGGTATTACTTGGTGTATATTGATGATAAAAGGATAATTTTGAGTTTTTATTTTTAAAATTTTTTTAAAGAAAATCATAAAAATTCTTACAACTTACAATATGATCCGCAATACAATACGATTCAACTCTTATTATGATTTGCGAGATCATAACAATTTTGACAACATTGACTATAGATTAGAGTGCTTTTAGTTGAACGTGGGCACTCAAAACGTATAAAATATGTTTTATGGCCGACTGCTTAAAAATCACATTGATCAAATGATATAGGATAAAGTCAATGATAATCACGTGAACAACTAAGATTGAAAGAAGTCAAAGTAATTAAGAAAGTTTGATCAAGGGTCTAGGCAAACTATATCTTCCGACGGTTATAATTGTGCGTCTGATTATCCATTCCGCACATAATATGCCATTGAAAAGTTATTAATGAGCTCTACATGCTAGCTAATACTAAAGATCAATTAGCCCTAAATGTTTTTTCAAAAAAGAAAGCTTTTGGAGTTTATTTTGAATTTTAAATTAATTTTTAATATTTTCAGTAAGTAACCATTTTTACTATTTTATGAAAAAATTTAAATAGCTTAAAGTCCTTATTTCATTCATTGGGAAGAGTTTTAGTTGATTTAAAAGTTATCTACTATTTTTAATAAAATCGAGTATATAATTTTAAACTAGAAAGCTTAATTCAAAGGCTCCATCATGCTCTGGAAATTTTACTGGTCTGGCAATCCTAACAGTCCAATCGACGGTAACTATATAACATCTACTTCTCAAATACGGACCGTCCATAGCACCGTCCAGACGGTTAGAGTCATCCCTAGTTATGGTCCTGTTATTATGCGGGTAGATGAAGCGCATGGGTGTTGCTTCCATCCATACTAGATGGATAGAAATCGCCCGACGTAGTATACAGTGCTAGATTCCTATTTTACCCTTGCACAAGGAAGGGACTCATCTCCTCGCACGTGGTACTGATGTACAGCCCTCCAGATCATTCAAATTATGGGTCCCATTGCGGTTTGTGCATACCTCCATAATCACAACCAATCCTAACCATCCACGTAAACTCAATCAAATGGATGGTTAAAAGTAACACAATGAGTGGCTCAGATTCGAAGGGAAAAATTGGAGGGCTAATATTAAATTTCAGCGCAAATTTTCGTTACATGCCCCATCCACAATCGCATCAGCGATTTGAACAGTTGGATTACTGTCCAACAATTGCAGGTGTACGGTTGAAGACTGCATAATCTCCACCTTTCAAAAAAAAAATTGCGGTAGTTGTAAGATTTTATCCGCTGATTCTAAAAATAATTATTTAAATAGAAAAAAAAAACTCTCAATTTTTTAATAATAAAAAACATGGAAAAAATATTCTCTCTTGCACAAGTCCGAGTGCTCCGAACGTGTCATTAAAAAGTGGCCTAGTGAGTTCGTTTGGTACATCTGATGATCTGAACCGTCCATCTTCTATGTACTATGGTGGATGGGCTATGATCCCATAAAGACAGTAAATGAGTGATACTGAGCATCGGTTGTGGAACGTTCATTTTCCATCGATGGAGACGAGAATGTTCTCGTGGTTTTAGGGACAATGGACCATCCAGATGGGCCTACGAGGTTGGACGGTTCCGATATACTAACCATATCTGCATGTGGGCCCCATAGGGTGATGTATGTTAGAGGAGTATGCAATTGCCATGCATGTTAGCTAAGAAGGAAAAACCGGTTCTATAATTGCAGCCGATGCAAGAAAGAGTCAGTACATTAAATCGTATTTTATCTATCCGAGATGATACGTGTCAGAGGAGGAGCGGCACGTGCGTACCTTCCTGGTGAGGGAGACGTTGGGTCTGGGGAAGTCGGTGAAGCACGTGTGAGATGGGACCCACGAGTCGACAGAGAAGCACTTGTTGCAGTGGGGCATCGACTTGCGGTCGTACGATAGCGAGTCGACTCGGAGAGGGTTAAACAGCGGCGCCCCGGGCGTGCCGGGCGTAGCAGGGGCCGATACATTCGGCGTACCGTTCTCAGATTCCGGCATTCTGCTAATAAAATCGAAACAAGAAGAATAGATTTTTTTTTTTTTTTTTTGGGGGGTTTTTGGGAGGCAACAAGAGAAGTAGACTATTACATGATCTGAAGGTTTTTGCAAAAGTGGTACTACAGGATATGAATTTTGGGCAGATTTATACCACTAGACCAGATATTTATGTGTCAATTACACGTGAAGAAGAGAACTAGATTTATTTATTTTTTTTTTTTGGTTTTTTTTTTTTTGGTGGGGTAGGATAAAATAGATCAAAATTACATGATTTGATGGATTTTATAAATGTTTTTTCTAAGGAATGGGAAGAAGAAAGGCCAGCTTAACCAAGTAAATGAGAAGAGTCTATGACCTCCAAATGGTTTTTAAAAGGGACTGAAAAAATGATTTTTTTTTTTTTTTGGGATTTGGGTGTGTTTGGAAAACTGGAATTACATGCTTGCAAGGCTTTTATCAAGGTATTTTTAAGGAATAATGGAAGTAGACTTACCCAGTTTCACAAAACCAAGAACTCTAGATTGGATTTTGGCACATATGGTCGGAAAAAAACAAATGGGGTTTGAAAGAGAGGTATGTGTAGCGGATTTATAAATGGGAAAGAGGGATCGCTTGATTCAATGGCTGGGATGAGATGGGCGCAAATATCAAGGACTGATGTCTTGCAAGAGGAAAATGGGCATTTGGGTCGTTGGGAAAGAGAGGGAGAATGAAGAGAATGAGATTGCAAGTGAGTAGATTGGGTTTTGGGTGGGAGTATATGTAGGGAAGAGCGAAGAGGAGGTGAAATGCCTTCCCAATCACAGCTCATACCACCCCGGCAAAATTGCATATTAAAAACGAATAAAGTAAGAGAAGGTACCAAATCCAACGGGTTGGACTATAAGCTCCGGACCACTCACCGGATAACTTCTCACCTTTCGAGAGAAATCCAAACCGTCAAATAAGTTGGCCCCATCACGAGGATTATATTTTACAAAAATCAGATATATCCACATATAGAGTGGACCACACTTGTATTTTACTATTTATCAATGACTACAAATTTTCATGTGGTTTGACCTACCTAATGAGTATATAGCTGATTTTTGTACTGATCTCGAGGTTGTAAAACTAGATTTCACATGCACTTAACCAATTCGAAGTGACCGTACCTTGTGGTACAAGTACAACCGGTTGAACTTGGGGACGCGGATTGGGTATTATCCCACGAGCACCTGGTTAGAGACGGACGGTCCTGTTAGGAACTCTGTGGGACCCACTGTGATGTATAATTTATATCCATGCCGTCCATTTATTTTTACAGATTATTTTATGATACTAGCTCAAAATTTAAGTATATTGAAAGCTCAAGTGGACCACACTATAGAAAGCGGTGGGGATTTAACTTCCTAAGGCTCATTATGATATTTATTTTCCATTCAAACTATTCATATGGTCACATATACCTAGACAAAGGGAAAACATAAAGATCAGATTGATCCAAAACTTATGTGGCCTCCCAAGAAATTTTCAACCGTAGGCTTTCAATTCCCACTGCTTCTTGTGGTGTGGTCCACTTGAGGCTTAAATTTTCCTTTTTTTTAGGTTCATGTCCTAAAATGATATGTCAAAATGCATGAACGGCGTGGATAAAACATATACATCAAGGTGGACCCACAAAGCTTCTGGAATGTCCGTCTTTGGCTAGGTCCTAGCGGGGGTAGTACCCAGACCGCGTCCGAACTAGAGACATGTAAAATGAGCCATGATCATTTTATGAGTGGCCCATTTGACCACTATGATAAACGACCATCGTTGGATAAATGAGATCCATCTTACTTTGGGTGTGATTTAAAATTTTTTTTTTATATAAAAAAAAAACCATTATTGGCTAACTGCGCCGTGCAAATAAAGTCCATGGGCATGCTGTAAATTTGAAGGCCCTTGGTTGAATGGCTGTGATCATCCCATTAGGGTGATAAATGGGTCATGTGGAATACATGGTGGACCCATTCTATCCAATGGTCAGACGTGATCAGCGGTGGCCCACTTGAGAATTGCTTATATATATATATATATATAGGAAAACGCTCACCTGCGAACCAGTACTTACGTACGAACTTTTTTTGATGACCCATCATACGTGATGAATCTCGCAAATCTGAACTTTTTTGATGACCCATCATACGTGATGAATCTCGCAAATCTGAATGGTTCACATGAAGCAGAACCTCATGAAACCACATAGTATGAATTTTTACTTTGATCTGAATACTTTGATCCGAAACTTTGGTGGACCGTGAAAAATGTAAACAGCTTCTTTCCTTGATTTTAATTTCTCTGTGCTATGGACGGTATGGATAAAAGTTTTAAATAAAAGTAAAACTTGGTCCTAAAAGGTTTCACTAGGTGCTGCTTCACATGAACGGTTCAGATTTTGGATCAACATCACGTATGATGGGTTCTCAAAAAAGTTCGTACATAAATACGTACAAACTGGTTCGCAGGTGAGCGCTTCTTTTATATATATATATATATATATATATATCCGCACCATAATCAGGTTCAAATGGTTAAAATAATTAGGGTCCTTGCTCTTACTCCGGTGGTAGACTCCCAGGAGATTCAACATTTGGTTGAGAGTTCTGGTACCCATGGGCGGTGAAATCCCACTACGGCGTGAGTGTGTGATGGTGTGTGCGCGTGTGTAAAAAAAAATAAAAAATTGTTAAAATAATTAGGGGTAGTTATATGGTACTTAGGCTGCGTACTACTCTTGATACGCAGGCACTCAGAATTTGTACACGTGGCATATATTTACTTAAATTGAACTGAACAAATTGTGGAGCCCACTGTTTTTAAGCCATTACCCAAAAATTATATCGAATAAACAATCATGCTTCGGGAAACAAAACCATTCGATATTTTTCATTTTAACCGTCCAATAAATGTCCACTAATCCGATATTCGTATAAGCGGTCCAGTGTACCTTATGGTACATAATACATCTAAACCTGTCACAGTAATTAAAAAAAAAAAAATAAATTTAATTTGACTGAGTTCTTAGCCATGTATGCAATTTTAAGTAATTTCTATATACCTGCGTGTCATCTGTTACGCTGCCAGAGTATCAAAGTTTTTCTACATAATTAAATGCCCTCTATTATAGAATGGCCAGGACAAATTCGCACCTTCGTACGGTGCGGGGTCCACGTGGATACACTTGTGATTACGGTAAACCATTGAATAATGGGAGATCCGCTCTGTATTGCAAATGTCCCTAATCAAGTGACCGTGGCCGTTAAAATAAGGACCTACAAAATGGACAATGGGGCTATTTCTACCCCTATCGTTCATTTTGAATGCCGCTAAAGTCATGGCTGTGATTATCTATCGTGTTTGCTTCTGGTGCTGGTTGCTCCTATGCATGCAGGAAACGGATTGGCTACTCCCCCAGCCACTAACCAATGACTAGTGGTCGGTGCTGTGGGCCCACCATGATGTATGTGTTTCATCCATGCTGTCCATCTATTTTCTTAGATAATTTTATGGTATGAGACCGAAAATTAGATATATACCAATCTCAAGTAGATCACATTATAGGAAACAGTGTTGATTGAACATTGACCATTAAAAACTTATCGGGGGCATAAAAGTTTTGGATCAAGCTGATGTTTGTTTTTTCCCTTCATCTAGGTTTGTATGACCTAATAAATAGATTGAATGTCAAATAAACAGTACAGTGGGCCATAGGAGGATTTTAATGGTGGATATCCAATCACTATTGTTTTCTTGTGGTGTGGTCCACCTGAGATTTATATCCTATAATTTTTGGGATCAAGCCCTAAAATGATCCGTAAAAATGGATGAACAACATGGATAAAAGACATACATCATGGTGGGGCCCACAGACCAATGACCACTAGCCACCGGGCTAGTGGCTCACTTGCTAGGGTTGAAAGTCCGCGGGTTCAACCCGACCAACCTGTGACCGACCCGACATTGGGTTGGGCTTGGGCAGGATGTACCAGGTTTGGTCTCGAGCTTGGGCTATGTAAACACCAACCCGATAAAGGTTGGGTCGGGCTTGGGTTGAGGTCTCGGGTTGCCTGACGCAACCCGCACCCGATCAATATGTAAGTTATAAATTGTAATTGAGTGTGGATCATCTCTGTTGAAGGCATAAGAAATTCTAATGTCATTGGGTCTCATTGGTCCAAGCCATTTCCAATAACTCAAGCTAACAAGATATGCCATATTTCTCTCTCAAATAGACTGCGTACTACATAACACGACCTTTAAAGGAGTATATTTTAGCTTGTTTGTTTAGAAAAAATAAAGTTTTTTACCATAAATAACTACATATATATAGTTCATAAAATCATAGGTACAAAAAATAAGAAATGTATTGAAATATAAATGACTAATGTAATAACGAAAATATTAGCATGTGTTCGCCCGACTAACCCGATCGAGCTCGCTTGGGTTGGGCTTGGGTTGATAATTTCCGACCTGAGGTTGGGTTGGGTTAGGATTGAGGTACAGGAACCTTGGGTTGGCCTAGGGTTGAGCACCAACCCAACCCAACCCGCCCGACTTTCAGCCCTATCACTTGCGCCCCAACGTAGGAATTCCCTCATTAAATAAGTACGAAAGCGTGCGAGAGATCTGGGCCATTCATCTGGCGGAGCCCCCCGTGAACATCCCCTAGCCAAAATTAGAGGCCGATCCACTTATCAGATGAGTCACGTATATACAGGTAAAGCGGATGGTTAGAAGAAAATAATCAACTGTGTAGGTTCTTCGTAGACATGGTCTTCCCACCATGCAATCCACTCTCTCCGAGAAGAAAATCGACGGTTTGAAAAAGAGTCTGATGCTTATTTTCTCAGTGGGCCCACTTGATGAATGCTTCCAATCACACACGCGTGACACGCTGTAAGTACCTTAATATTTCTGGTCTACATTTGCGACATTTTGGGTTTGAAAGATCTAAAATAATCCCAATAAGTTCACTTACATATAACTAAAATAATAACTGATACGTCATGACAATGAAATTTTATTTATTATCATGCTAATAGTTTATATGAAGAGGTGGGCTCCCGTGGTATCGATACCATCGTAAGTTTACTGCGGTACAAATGTGGGCCCACGTGCTGTATGTATCACATCCAACCTATTTATCAGATGTGTCCTCTCAAGGTTATCCCAGTCCTGAAGATCAACTCTATCCAACTTTGGTAGGCCATAGCAGAGGGAGCAGAGTAGGAAGGGATGTACACCTTCGGTACTCGCTGGGGCCCACATGAGCTGTTGAATAGCCTATTTTTGTCCAGACCCTTTATCCATGTCAACTAGAGGGCCTGAAAGGCTTAGATTATGTGTGCACAGCATGATGGTCCCACACAAATCAACGTTATATGACCCTTCTTAACTTTTTACTTATATATATAAATATATATTCTGATTTTTAGAGGTGAGGGTATGGTATTCCACAATGGTAGTAACGATGGATAAAACGGTCACCACACTGTTATTTTTATGATATGAGTTGTAATGGTTGTTATGTTGTTGTAATTTTTTTCTTATTATTATTATTATTATTATTTTTAAAAATGTGTTGCAGGGAAAATTGAAATGGACCCTCACATGGGAAGAACGAATGACTAATTACAAGAAATGTCCCTCCAAGCTGGGGTAACCAAAGGTCTAGGAAGGAGGGCCATCGACAAGTCACCGAGCTGAACTGTTAGAGCACAAAATTTCAAGACAGGACGAGCAGTTACTTTGATGGCGAATGAGTCCCCTGAACCAAGCTATTCGAGGACAGAGCTCAGTGAGAGAGGACTTGTCTCACCTAAAATGTTTGCAACACGGGTAAGAGACCCACAAGGGGAGAAGCTTGAGCCACCCACGAGAGAAGGAGCTCGAGCCCTTAGTTCTCTAGCACCCTAAGCTGACCAAGCCGATCATCGCTGGAGCTGTACAAGTAACCCGGAGGGGATTACGCCCCAGACTTGGAAGAAGAGGTCATGACCTGATATCGATCGAAGATTACACCGATCGAGGTGGGCTCGACGACATATTCAAAGGCAATTTCCCTTCAGAATAAGGACTCTCCAGCATATCACGTCAATACACAATCGTTTCAGAATCTCCTCCAAAACCATATATATATATATATATATATATATATATATATATATATACACTTTAACCTTTGATTAGAATCTACTAGCCTAACTTAGGAATCAGAGGCTCCACAAATGGCACCCCCCCAGTTGTCGCATATCCCTTGTCCTTTGTAGGTCCATCGATGGGCGTACTTTCACGTTGGTTGTATTTGTTGACTAAAATTCGACGACAACAGATTGACGCCATTTGTGGGATATGACGACTGAGTTGTGTTCTCACTATTTTCAGCTTAGACCATTACCTGATCTTCCCCCCGATGGCAGAAAAGGAAAGGGAAGTCTCCGACCGCGACTAAGTTCACCCACCGACCTATGTCTGACGAAGATCAGGCATCATGGTCACTGTCTAAGTCCCCAACGACCCTCACAAGCGATGGAGTAGAAGTCTCGAAATTAGGGAAGCTGACTTGTCTCCCTTGAAAACCAGGTGAAAGCTTTGACCGACAATGTAGACAGCATCATGAGGTTGCTGGAGAGACAACAGGTGTCCCCGGCCAACCAGCGTGAAGAGGCAGAGGTAACAACAGAGAAGTCTTATCTAGTGCGGTTGGGCCTCGAGTCACATCAGGGGCATGCCCAAGCTGGGGGAAGCTTCATTACCCCAATGTAGCCCCTGACGTCTACCGAGCTCACCGAATTAAACTTGCGTCATACCTTGGACTAGAGGCTACAGGCTCGGGGGAATGCTCCAAAAGTGACGATGGAAAATAAATAACCTTAGGGGCGAAAATCAGAGAGATTCGGTGTAATGTCCCGAATTTTCACTGCCCAAGTTTATACTCGTGCTCGAGAATTCTGGGTATTAATTATGTAATCATCAAATACTTTAAAATCACACTTTTTTTTCTTTAGATCACATTAATGAAGGTACCCAATCACAAGAATAAAACTAACCATATTATAAATTTTATTCCATTTTAAATATAAAAGTTCAACTAATCATTTAATGCTTACTTAGGTGGGAGCTTATTACAATGATCCAAATTACAACATGAAACATAAGTAAAGCTAAACGAAAATTAAAGCATTAACAACATAATCTCACATCACTCGTAGTCTTTCATAGGGAGACCATGCATCGCCCATATCTTAAACCTGTGCATCACCTGTATCATCTGTATGGTTGGAGATAGTCAATGCCCAACTCATAGTGATGGTTATCCTTCAAGATTAACATAATTTAAGTACTTTATCAAAGTAAGACAACATAAAGGTTCC
Source organism: Magnolia changhungtana (assembly GCA_030180095.1). Lineage (NCBI taxonomy): Eukaryota > Viridiplantae > Streptophyta > Magnoliopsida > Magnoliales > Magnoliaceae > Magnolia > Magnolia changhungtana. The sequence continues at coordinate 4,225,599 of JASAUF010000421.1, forward strand.
GATACATCTTATACTCCACCATTATGAATGGTATCAATATGCGTAATCAATATACATGAATTCATGCCTAGCATAGTGTGTGTGGCTCATCATATGTAGTAATCATCATATTGTGGAATATAATTCTTAGAAAATCCAGCTCACTCTGCACCCTATAACTATGGAGATTCGTCAGTGTGTCCAACATTATCGTGAATTTATGCGAACACCTCGAGATGGGACAATATATGGATCAAATGAATTTCGTGACCTGATTTGTTCATGGAGCGACTATTTGCGGCATCTAATCCCAGGAAGTGATGTAACACACATTGCGGATTACTTACATCTATTTGTGCACCACTACCCAAAATCTATGAAATTACGCGTTGAGCAAGAGGGTCACTACCTAGAGTGCATTACATTCATGATAAATACATATAAGTCACTAGTTATGAGACCTTCGACAGATCACTTGTATCAATATGAAATTTAACTCGAACCATGAGAATTTTGGAATTCCAAGACACATAACTAAGCCATAAAATAAGTGAGGTAGCACAAGGCTAACTTAATAAATGAGAAAAGTAGCAATAAGCTAACTCCATAAAAGAGAAGATTAGTAATATGATAACTTAACAAAATAAGGGAGATGAGCAAAAGCCAATTCAATATAGAGTGGAAACACGCGTCGCTCTCAAAATCGATGAAGGGCAAAGCTGGTATCTATCACTCCACACAGATTCATAAAAATTAAGTATGATCAAATCATTTCTTAACCATAATTCTCACAAGGATAAATAATTCATAACGTTCCATCAATCAATTGCATAAAAATCATAATAAAATGAAAATATGCAAAAATAAGACAAATCATGTATAAATCAACTCAAATTAGTGTAACCGTAAAGGAATCACTTACCTTAACCTTAGATGTAAACCCTATGTAGATCTTGATGTAAGAAAACTTCTACATAAACCACGGCGTTGCTCAAGCAAGAGGGAAACAACACACATGTGGAGAAGAAAGAGAAGAGAATGGATGAACATGTAGGCTTGAATCTTTTTCACTCTCTCTTTCTCTCTTCCTTGGATGTGGGAAGGTGGGAGTTCATGACTTTTTTAAGTGGTAAATGAGTGGGCATGAGAGGGGGTGTGTCACATCCCACTTGAATTGGGTTTCTTAAATATGTCTTTTCTAATTATCTTTCTTTAAATCTCATTCACAATGTCGTGGTCGTTGAATAAAACTGGATTATATAATTCTCTTAGTGATCTAAGACTTAGATTAACTTATCTTGAAAATTCTCCTAGCGGGTGCCAAAATAGATTTGATCTCAATTAACGGTCCATGCTTAATGATCATGGCCCAATTTTGGAAAAAAATTGTAGTCATAATAAGTAAATGATTGAAAAAAAATTGATAGTTGATCGATGGTAGAAAAAGCCTAAATTTGAAATTTCACTTTTTACGCCAAAATGAATGAATTGGCTTCAAAGCGGTCAACATTTAACAATGTAGGATCATAGATCAGGGTCTAAATTTTGTATGATCTCATAGTTATATGAGGCCAAAGTATGGTCTAAATTTTATTTATGATTGATAGTGGAAAGTGGGTATGTTGGAAGGTCCAAATTTAGAAAGAATTGATAAGCCTAAAACGGCTAACTTCGTCTAAGGAAAAGCTTGCTAAGGTGGAGTTGTCACATTTCATACTCATTCCGTATGATGAAAAATTCAGTTCATTCATATAAAGAAAAATATGTTACTACGACTACCCACAAGCTTTCCTCACTCGATGGACATTAAAATCAACGGTTAAGGGGCTAATTTGTCAACTGGTCCACTTTTACAATGATCTAAGGGCTGAAATTTGACATGTATGTTTAATTTATTATAGATAGGCATGAGAAAAATTTTCATATAAAACAGATCATAAGAACTATGTGATCTAGAATTCAATGATATACGTTAATAGCATTTTCGTAATAATTACTGATATAAGATTTTTTAGAAAAGATAATAATTCTACATTGTTATAGACACATTTCTAAGCAGTTCATACAAAAGAACATATATTTAAATCATTACGGATAAAGATTTATTCACCAAATAAGTTAAAATTATCATTAATTAAGGCGAGATACATATATCAAACAACATGATGGATGGTCGGATGACATGTTAAAAATAGGATAATTTGGTGGTTAGTACTCTGACCATAGGTGGATGTATAATCAGTTTCGTAAACTGATGAACACAAGGTGAGTTTTTGGAGTGATCAAGAGGTAGAACATGTATACCGTTAGATTTAAGTGACTTGTTCACATATGTAAGTTATCCCGATTGTAGTTTTAATGATGGCTTAAGCATATTCATAGGTGGTAAATAAGATGAATGGATTAACATCTCGATTCAATACGTGTACGAGCAAATGTAAAGATCATGTAGTTAGTTTACTATGATTGGGTAGTTCAAGCTCAAATTGGATGGTCAGATATCTTTATCTAGTGGTGAATAGTTGAATGAATGGTTGATTATGATGGACAAGTGAGAATACTTGGATATATGACTATCGTATCTTAAAAATCAACAGTAGGATGACTTGATCTATGGATGAAGATTATTCCCAATGGTCAGATTCAGGTTATAGAATAGATGTAAGGTTATGATATGCTAAATTGGTGACATACACATGTATATACTAAATTAAATTTCATGGTAACACTCGAAAACTTTCAATACTCGAATATTGAAAAGTTTAAGGTGTTACATTCGAGACTATCTTAGTAACATCTAACAGGTTTACTTAGCAAAGACCCCGGTATCTGTGGATGCCCTCCTCAAGAAGATTGAACCGCCATTTACAGACAACATCATGCTAACTCAGCTATTGTCCAGGTTTCAGATGCCCCAGATACAAACCTACTCGGGTTCAGGTGACCTAGCCGAACACTTAAAGTCGTTCTTGGCATGGATGGAACTTCACGGTGCTTCCGGACCCGTGATGTGCATGACATTTTCCTTGATATACATTAGGGTAGCTCAGAAGTGGTACAGATACCTAAAGTCAAAGTTCATCAACTCTTTTGCCCGGCTCAATGAGGCCTTACCATATAGTTCATTGGAGGTAAAGATATACGGAAGCCAACGATCCACCTCCTCAGGATAATTTAGGAAGACAACGAATCATTGAAAGATTATATCATCCAGTTCAATTCTGAGGTCATCTAGGTTAACGATTATTCTGACCAGGTAGCCTTCATGCTATGATGGTTGGGCTGAGATGAGTTAGGTTCCTCTTTTTGCTTGGCAAGAGTCCCCTAATGACCTTGACTGACTTACTTAACGGGGCTCATAAATACACTAACATTGGGAACTGTTTGGCGCCCACAAAGATGCCAAGGTGTGAGAGCAGCTCAGCGAAAGATATGAAGAGAAAGGAGCACAAGGAGGGACCTAGCGCCGACCCCAAAAGAAGAAGGGACTGTGACCAGGGTGGCATCCCCGAGCTCCCCCGAGTTCTAGAGAGCCGAAATCACCGACATATTTCATTGAACACCACGTGAGCGTAGGTGCTCGTAGAGGTCAGAGAGAAGAGAATCCTGAAGTGGACGAACAAGATGAGGGGCAACCCAAAAAAAAAAAGATATGATGAAACACTGTCAGTTCCATTGCAATCACAGCCACCACATGACCGACTGCTTCGATCTCAAGGAGGAGATCAAGTCCCTCATCCAGAGGGGATATCTAGTTGAATTCATTGCTAGGCGTAGAGAAGACCGACCAACTCCTCAGTAGGAACAACGCAAGGAGCGCAACGACAATGAACCTGTCAGGGAATTCCACATCATCTTCGACAGACCCGCTTGGGGGGGGGGGGGGGAGAACTCAAACTGAGCACGTCTAGCTCACTTCAAAGTGTGAGGCTCACTGATAAGGTCCATCACGTAAACCTTATCAATCACCCTGGGAAAGAGCCTAAGATGGCTTTATGCATAATCACCTTCATCGAGGAGGATGCGAGGGCGATCCAACACCCCCGCGATGATGTACTTGTGGTCACCATGATTATGGCAAACCACAAAGTGCATTGAATGTTAGTCGACACAGGCAGCTCGACAAACACCCTATTTGCAACTGCCTTCAACAAGTTGGGAATAGGGAGGTCAAGATTATGGCCCATGCAGCCCCTTTTATTCAGTTTCATAGGAGAAAGTGTGACCTTGGATGGCAGCATCATCCTTCCAGTAACAACAGGAGATGGCACTAACCAGGTCACCCCTATGGTGGATTTCCTCGTGGTGGACTGCCCTCAATGTATAACGTGATTTTGGGCACATCATCTCTGAACTCCCTATGGGCCATGGTCTTCACCTATCACCTCGCCATGAAGTTTCCGACCGAGTATGGGGTTGGTAGAGTACGGGGCGACCAACATGAAGACCAACAATGTTACTCAACAACTCTCCGAGGAAGAGTGCATCAACAATAGGTGATGTAGGTCACCTCCCTTAACCCTAGGGAGGAAGTTGTAGATTAAAGATCTCCTATAGAAGACCTTGTCCCCATGCAACTTTTCAAGACATGCCTAATGAGGACAATACAAACCGGATCATTGCTTGACCCTATACTCAAGGTCGAGATGACTGACCTCCTGAGGGAGCACGCCGACATGTTCGCATGGTCACATCAGAACATGCTTGGGATAGACTTGAATGCCATGGTCCACTGCCTAAACGTGGATCCCGACCACAAACTAGTCTAACAGAAGAGACGAGAATTTGATGAAGAGAGATATGTCGCAATTAACGAAGAGGTTGGCAAGCTCTTCTAGGCAAGATTTGTAGAAGAGGTCAAATACCATGACTGGCTTGCCAACATAATGATGGTAAAGAAGGACAATAGAAAATGACAGGTCTGTGTCGATTACACTGACCTGAACAAGGCCTACCCCAAAGATAGTTTTTCACTGCCAAGGATCGACCAACTGGTGGATGCTACTATCGGGTATATGTTGCTCAGCTTTATGGATGCATACTCAGGGTACAACTAGATCAACATGCGCAAGCACGACAAGCAGAAGACCACCTTTATCACAGACAGAGGCATGTCCTGCTACCGGGTCATGACATTTAGCTTGAAGATGCCGGAGCAACATATCAGAGGCTGGTGAATAAGATGTTCACCAAGAAGATCAGGAAAACTATGGATGTTTACGTTGATGACATACTTTTCAAAAGCGTTGTGGCCGCATACCACATAGCCGACTTGAGAGAGATGTTCGACATCCTGAGGAGATACCAGAGGAAGCTCAACTTGAGAAAATGCGCCTTTGACGTCAATTCGAGTAAATTTTTGGGTTTCATGGTCCACTAGAGAGGGATCGAGGCAAACCTTGACAAAATTCAAGCTCTCACAGAAATGAGCTCGCCCTTCTTCGACAAAGGAAATTCAGCACCTCACAGGCAGAGTGGCGACACTGAATAGGTTCGTCTCTCGAGTCACAGATAAATGCTTACCCTTCTTTAAGCAGCTAAAGGGGAGCAAAAAGCTGACCTGGACAGAGAAGTGCGAGCGGGTATTCTAACAACTTAAGGCCTACCTATGGTCTCCACCTGTAACATCCCGAAAATCGGGGGTCGAGCATAAACTCAACTCCTGAGTCCCAGAACATCACTTATGCAACAAAAAGAATGATGATTGAATGTTGACTGTATTTGTGCATTGAACATGAGTGAGATTAAGCCAAAACAACATGTCATACTTCAGAGACAGTTAAATTACAAGCGGAAGACTGTGATAGACATATAAAATATATAAACTATGTTGAGTCTCCAGAGTGTGATGATGTTACCAGGTTAATTAATTACAGGTACAATTCTAAAATATACCTAATGTGAGGAAGTGTAATGTCTTCTATACCAAGTACTATAGCCCCTTCAATACAATATCAGGTCTTCATAGACCTGCCAGAGATATATAGATAGGAGAACTCCTCCTCATCACCATAGAAGTAGTCCGGCTCTGCTTCATAAGTATTGCCATCACCTGAAACTCAACAAATCTGGTTGGTGTGTACAACACCGTCCCATAACGTGGGAGTGAGTGATTAACTCAGTGGAACAGTAAAGCATATGTTAACATGTTATCAATTCAGTCAAGCAGTAATGATAAAGCAGTACAATCAAACAATTCTACTATTATTTAATGCAAGTATGAAATGACATGATGTATGCCCTTGCCAAACCACCCTCATGCGACATCATCTTACGTTCGCGAATGCGTCCATCCCTCAGTGCTCCACATCTACCAGGCACATGCAGTGCCATGATGAGTATGATTACCGAGTAATTATTAGTTCATTTCAAACAGCAGTATTGGGAAACTAAGGTACCTCCCTTGTATCATTCCCAAACATGATCCATTCTAGGGTCGTCAGTCCTAATTAATCTCATACGATATTATGGTTTGAGAGGCGCAGCGAAGGCATTACAAAGGGCTCGTCATCCGTCAGCACGGATACAGATCTCACCGTATGCGGCTCAATTGCTGGCCGTCAGCACGAATACAGGTCTCACCGTACTCGGCTCAATCGCTAGCCGTCAGCTCGAATACAGATCTCACCGTACTCGGCCCAACTCATGCTCTAGTTGCTGTGAAGGGCTCGTCGCCAATCACAAACCTTAGAGTATACTCGAAGACACTACGAAGGACTCGTCGCCCGTCAGCACGAATACAGGTCTCACCGTATTCGGCTCTCGCCGTAGGTGTCGACAGCTCGAATATAGTGTCCCATACCACCATAATCGGCTCACGAGTTTGGTTGCTCACTGGTCACTATGGGGAGGCACGTGGCCCCAGCGTAGGCCGACAGCTCGACCACGGTGTCCCATACCACCATGCCCGGCTCATGAATCTTAGCGGATCGAGGTACCATGGTTAAAAGGGATTTCACTGGTAAGTTTGGTACCCTAGGTTCAAGCAGTAGCGTCCAAACATGGTGAACATACATTAGACAGATCGGGTTACTTGACGAGCCTGACTGGCTCGAGCGCACAATCAATTGGACGACATGAAGTGCATAAGCACTTCGTGTGGTCAACCACTATCGCCAATCGAAGTACGACTCGGGTTCGTCAAACACATCTCACGTGGCATATGAATCACAACCACGCTTTCAATCCCACTACCGATTGCCTGGACTATAATCATAGCCCCAAACACAATCAATTCTCATCCATAGCATGTGGAGTAAAGCATAATAAACAAAGTAATTTAAGCATGCTAGTAGGCATGTTATAAGACATGTTATAAAGCATGATATAAAGCATGTTGTAAAGCACTACATCAATAGGAATACAAACACATATATTATAAGTAAGCGGTTTAAGTAGACAACCTCATGGAGGTAATCATACATGTCTCTAGGGTAGTTGAGAATCCCATCTCAAACCCTCCCTAAGGCATCAACATCCAAACACTTACTCACACAAGCATTTCCACAAACACATAACATACACTATTTTAACATACTTAGTGTATGTTAACAAACATGTATTAGGGCGACTCCTTTCGCCAAGCAAATATTTTATGCACACATAATATATTTATACAACAATTAATCATGGCAAACACATCTCCAAATTATACATGTATACGGTATTTCTTACAATACAGTATTTCTACATACATAGTGTATATTAGTAAAACATGTATTTAGGCGAATCCTTTCGTCAAATAAGTATTTTATCCATATATCGTATATCCATACAACAATTAATCATGTCGAACACATTTTCAAAAAATATACGTATACGGTATTTTCTACGAATACCTAGAATATGTAAAATTCCATATTCTACAACTTTAATCGAAACGGAAATCGAAAAGCACTTTGTACATGTGCAATTGCATGCAGATCATGAATCTATCATTATCTGACACTGAAAGTATTGAAAACCATAACCTATACACCTAAAGTCCGCACTTTGTGTCGTATAATCGTAACAGAGTCGATAGGTTTGCTAAGCTTCCGTATTCGGCAGTTTGGCAACCTATAGAATGAAATAGGTTAGCAATTTCATAACCTACAATCACCCAAGTCCCAAATCAGATTAGGGTTAGGGTTTCTTATCTAGAAACGGAGCCGGAAGCGCCGGGAAAGCGATTAGAACTAGGCGGTTAAACACGTATAGCAACAGGGAAGCATTGTAGGAAGATGCTCCCACCTCACTCTCACTTTCTTTCTTTTTTCTCTCTCTTTTCCTATGGTTTTTCTCAAATTCGGATGCCTGGAATGAGAGAGAGTTTAAGGTCCTTATATAACCCCAAATCTCACCAAAACAGACTTCTGGACAAGGTTTACTTAGGTTATAACCAAAGCGGACCTTTTCGGCAATTTCAACGGAGGACTTCTGGCGGGCCTCCTTGAGCTAAAGGTCGGACTTAAGCTCACAAACTATGGATCTAGGTTCTATTAAGTTTTCGTTCCAGTAGGGTTCTCAGATCACGCGTGGCGGACCAGTTTCAGTTCGACGGTCAGTGGATTTCGATCGGAGATTCCGAGTACATGTAAGTGCTTATGAAATTTTTCCTGATCCGAGGGTGTATTTGGGTCAGATTCTGACGGTCTGGTTGCTTAATACTGATCCGCAAACGATGAGTCTCAGATTGCTATTCAAGATATTTATTTTGTAAAGAAACTAGTGTTCTCACACTCTCTCGCTCCGGACTCAAGCGAACAGCCATGGGACACTATCTGGATTTGATTTTCGAGATGGTTGTCAAGCCCAGCGAGGCAGTCCTAAGTCCTTAACCTCGAATTATTCGGACTCACGATGTGCGGTCTCTAGCACGATCACGGAGTTTCAATGCGTTCCCGAGAGCAGTCGGGTAATGAGTTTGATCCTAGATTTTAGGGTAACCTAGCGTCAATGATTCTACAAGTTTTGGGTCTTGCAGATCGTATTTAAAGTGATTCAAACGGATTTCGTAGCTAATCTAGTTTCACACTTAGTTACTTTGTCTCATTTCTAAAGGATTTAATCCTAAGTGATTTCTGGTCGAGGTAGTACTCAGGCCTTTGTAGTTTGTATATAAGGTGATCCAAGTTATAATACTTCACTAGTTTAAGATAGTGTCTAGGAGGAAAGTACTTAGAAAAATTGAAAGAACAAGGTGGTGAAGGGTTGGATTTGTGAAGGAAGTGAGTTCAACAGCAGTTTTAGACTTTGGGATTGAGTTCAGACAGGTTAATAAGGTGTTAGGATCGACCCATTGCCTAAGGACGTCTAATTCCAGGTTGGCAAAAATTCGGGATGTTACACCACCCCTATTCTCAAAACCAATGCAAGGAGAAGAGCTTCTGCTATACATGGCTGTCTCGCCAACAATAGTTAGCTCAACCTTAATTAGGGAGGACGGAGGTGCCCAACAACCTACTACTATGTAAGCATGACAATGGCCGATGCCGAGACACGCTACCCCGAGATAGAGAAGTTGGCCCTGGCCCTAATCACGTCATCCAGACAACTAATTAGGCCTTACTTCTAGGCTCGCGCCATCGTTGTCCCGACCAATCATCCTCTTCACAAGGTACTTCGGAAACTAGAAGCTTCGAGTCAGTTCGCCAAGTAGGCAATCGAGCTTGATGAGTTCGACATCAGCTACCATCCTCCAAAGACTATCTAGGGGTGAGCCGTGGCCAACTTCATCGTTAAGTTCACCTATCCTTCGGGCGTTCCTCCCACAGATGAAGGGAAAGAGCAGAGCACAGTAACACTGACATATATCTAGACGGGTCCTCGAATGCACAAGGAAGTAGGGCAGGGTTAATCCTGACCTCCCCCGACCAGGTCAAGATTCAATATGCTCTACGATTTAGCTTCCAAGATTCCAACAATGACGCTGAATACGAGGCACTATTAGGAGGCTTATGACTAACTAAGGCAATGGAAGCCCAGAAGCTGAGAATCTACAACGACTCACATATTGTGGTCAACTAAGAGACCGCCAAATACTAAGCCAAGGGCAAGAAAATGATCGCCCATCTAAGCATAGTTCACAACTTACTCGAAAAATTTGAAGGGTATGAAATCATACACGCCCTGAGGTTTGAGAACACCAATGCAGATTCCCTGGCTAGATTGGCCTCAACCATCGATACCAACCTTGCCAAGGCCGTCCCAATTGAGTTCTTATCAAAACCAAGCATCACTCAACCCAAGTTGAAAGAGGCCATCCCAGTTAGTAGAGCATCCAACTGGATGGACCCGATTGTACATTACTTTTAACATGGGGAGTTACTTGAAGTCAAGCAAGAAGCATGGAAAATCAAGTATTGATATGCTCGGTACACAATACTGGGAGACGTCGTGTATAAAAAGGGTTCTCATTACCCTACCTGAGGTGCTTGTGACCGGAAGAGGCTGAGTATGTCCTGAGGAAAATCCATGAAGGTGTCTATAGAAACCACTCAGGAGGGAGAGCCTTATCACACAAAGTAGTCTAACAAGGGAATTACTGGCTCGCCATGCACGAAGATGCCAAGAAATTTACAAGAAAGGATGACAAGTGTCAACGGTTCGCGACAGTTCCATGATAGCCACTCGAGCAACTTACACCGATGAGCAGTCATTGGCCCTTTGCTCAGTGGGGGGTCGACATCATTGGGTCCTTACCCACGAGCAAGGGACAGACCAAGTTCTCCATCATCGATGTCGACTACTTCACGAAGTAGGTCAAAGCCAAGCTCCTAGCTCAGATCACTGAGCAGAAGACTATCATCTGTAGATTTGGCATACCCCACACCATTATTACCAACAATGACATGAAGTTCCACAATGCCAGGTTTCGAGGAATATGCGAGAAGCTTGGCATTCACAAAGCCTTTGCCTTACCTCGACACCCTCAAGCCAACGGTTAAGTGAAGGCGGTCAATAAAATCATCAATGGTCACCTCAAGATCAGACCCGAAAGGTTTAAAGGAGCATGTGCAGAAGAGTTACCACACATCTTATGGGATTATCAGACTACAACCCGAATGACTACCGGGGAGACACCCTTCTCATTGACCTTTGGTGCCGAGGCAATAGTCTCTGTAGAGATTGGAATGCCCTCAGGCCGAATTGAGCTTTTTTGAACAGATGTTGTTGAGTCTCGACTGCATGAAGAACTTAGAGATAGTGCACAAGTGAACAACAACTCAAGAGTGAAGTAGTGAAGCTTTAAGGTAGGAGACTTAATGCTTTGAGATGTCTTCTTAAGCACGAAGGGGCCCAGCTCAGGAGCCTTGGGACTGAGCTAGGAAGGACCCTACAAAGTCATTGGTATAATTCGATCAGGAACATTTCAACTTGAAGACATGGCGGGGTGAGCTTTGCCTCATCCTTAAAATATGGAACACTTGAAAATCTATTAACAATAAATACTGGTTGGATCGAGTTCTACAAATACTTCAAGCGTACCAATTCAACAAAATACCTTAGGTGTTAGTAACTTGTAATGATTATTTTCATAAATGAAAAGTATCTTTCCTACGTTGATGATCGTCCTACTGTCTCTAAGTGACAAATGCAGTGGCTAATGAGCCAAGGAAAGGGCAAGGCCTGTGTAACGTCCTGGATTTTCACTGTTTTGGATTTCCAAAAATCCTCGAATTTTTTTTATTATATATAATTAACTTATATTATCACTTACTGACCATTAACATTCAATGTTAGTTTATACACGGGTGGTATCAGTAAAGAACTGTACAAATTCGATTAATTAACTATAGGAAGCCAACGAATTCGACCGATCACTTAAACACCAAGTTTAGCCGCATGATTTGCTCACACAGAGTCTAAATGTAGCCGACCTATCATTAATTAGTCAAGACAATTATAACTAAATAAAGACCTATTAAAATCTAAGATAACTAGTGGTCAGATCTTAATTAACAAACAAAACTGATCCCGTATCCTTTTAGCCTAGGAACCGACAGTTTATGGTGATTATAATTGAATAGTTATTTTCACTAGTTGCGAATAAGCCACATTATGAACGTAACTAATTCAAACCTTAATGATTGAACACAAGAAATATTGATACCCAATTCATTCCAGAAATGCCTTGATTATCCAAACAAGCTCTAGACCGCTCGTTAGTGGCCCACTAAACCCGAAAATATAAAATAATTTTCATCTCACTGGGCTTGACGCCCATCGCTGGGGGTAAACAAAGATAGTGCCTAGAATTACTCAACTTGGGTCGGAATTTAAGTGCTTTAAACGTGTGAATCCCCTAGGTTAAAATCTGGAACTTAAGTGAAACTAATCACTTTGTTCTTTTACAAAGTTGTGACTTTCAGACTATCGATTCATGGCCAAATTCGGGGTACCGACTAAAGACATTTCTTCAAACATATCCATATAGCTGCTGCCCCGATCGACTATTGGTGACCGTTGAACAGACTTCTAATCATATCAGTCGATCGACATATCCAAATGGTGGGCCGATCATATCCATACGTAGATCATCATTAGGGCTAACTATCATATGGTATATATCAATATGTACACCTCAAAGTGGGCCCTAGAGGTTAGAAAAACCCTTCCATAGGACTAGTATAGTAAAAACCCAGCCCTTAGGGCTATTTACACCAAATCTAGCATTATATAAGGGCTTCATTTGGGCACCACATCTCTCCATACGAATTTACATTTTCCAAAGGAAAGAAAGAGAGAAAGAGAAAGAGAAAGAAGAAGGGAAGAAGAGTGAGAGTAGGAGTTGAAGGTTTTGGTGTTTCCTTTCATCGGTCTCCTCCAACCAAGGCCCTGACCTCCATCATTTTCCTCTATCGAATCCATCCTTCTTGCAATTGGGAGGAATTATTTTTTCCCAAATTCCTAACCCCAGGAGCTCAAAATCGGAGATTTCTTCTTAAAGGTGCAGATCATTATTCATAGGTTTCCATTTATCGACCTTTGAGGGTCTCAGTTAATGATATCTTGTGTTGAATGGGTTGTAATAGCTAGCATGTTCATATTTCATGTTTGATTGTATTATATGTTATTAGTTGGATATAGACGCTCACATGTTCGATGAAATATCTAAGTGGTAGAATGTGTTGATTTGTTAATGTTCACACGCTTGATTTATTGCTTAAGTGATTGTATTACTTTATGCATGCCCACATGTTTGATTTAATGCTTTAGTGAATGTAATATCCTATGGATACTCATGTGTTCGATGAAATGCCTAAGTGGTTATGTAGTGAAATTTATGCTATAATTATTGATATAAAGTTTAGTTCATAAAAACACTTAAGATTGCTAAGATGTTGGGTCGTCGGTAAATCACCCAAATCAAGGGGTGGACCAAGTTAAGGCGGCCACCCTAGGTTTGTTCGATCAACCCAGGTTGAACACGGATGACCGATAGTAGCTGGACTGCATGTGCTGCTTGCACCCAATGTCGGTTATGTCTTAGTTCTCCTAGGTTATCAAATTAGTCCACTAGTCGACTGATCATGTATGTTTACAATGTATGACACGACTAAATGGAATCTAGGATACCTCGTTCCCAATAGATGTATCCATTCATAACCGTTAGCGCGATACTATTCCACTAAGACTTATGAGCCGGGGCATGGTAGTATGGGACACTGTGTCCGAGTTGTCGACTTACGCTGGGGTGACGAGCCTCCCCGTAGTGACTAGTGAGCAACTAAGACTCATGAGCTTGACATGGTGGTATGGGACACCGTATCCGAGCTATTGGCCTATGCTGGGGTGACGAGCCTCCCCATAGTGACCAGTGGCACTGATGGAGGTGATAGATCATTGTTCGAATGACCCCCGTCAAATTACCCTGCCGATGGTTACATGCTAGAGTACCGTTCGAACGACACGGACGTGAATGAAATTGAGTGACGAGCCCTTGTGATAATTTGGTTTTATGTAATAAACCCGCACCTCTGTAATGCCCCAGCCACTGTTCATCCGGGTTGTCGTCCATGTGTGGGTGAGCCGTCTAATCCGGACCCCCTTCAAAAATAGTGCTCCAGTCTGTCAAGGCAGCGTGTTGCGGGCTGTTACGACCTTAGAACTGAGTGATCATATTCGGTTTGGGTGACGACTATTGATCCTCATACATTTAGGTATCATATCGTACTATTGGAATTGTCGATTTGTGAGATAAATGGGTGACACTTAAATTTGGATTAAGGAACACTGGTAAAGAGTCGCTACATACTGCAACGAGCCACGTGATCCGGATAAGGACTCGTAATATAATGTCCGTATCCTAGCTTCACCAATATGCTAGATGAATTGAACTTAATAATTACTCGGCTAACATGATCATCCATCACATTGCATTAGTTTAGAATGTGGCGAAACAGGTGTCGAAGTCGCATGTTGAGGAAGTATTGTCATTTGCGAATTAGGTGGTTGGAGTCACATGTGAGGGAGTGATGTTTGGAAAGGACATGCATCATGTCATATCTTTATATACACATTTAACAAGAGTATTTAGGAATTGTTTGATTTCTTGTTTATCGTTAACTGCTCTGATGTGTCGATAGCATGCGTAATTTAGAACTAATAGAACCACTGAGTTAGCTACTCACTCCCACCTGGGACGGTATTTTAAAACACCAACCAGGCATATCATTGATGCAGGTATTAGTGAGACCTTAAACAAGTAGGCTCATATCGGGTTGCGCCAACACTATTATGTTTTGGAGAATTTGGCGTAAACTGAAAGCTTTACAATTTAACCGTCTTGGGTATGTATATTGTGGCTTGTATAATCCCATTTTGGGTGATCATCACCATGAAAATTGTATTTTTGACTGTTAGCCTTATTATTATGAATCTATTGTTATCTCTACATCGCTTTGGATCCGCTAATTTTAATTGCGCTACTTTGATTATCTATGTGTGAAATGAATTCAAACATGAATAAGGACACATGTGCGTTTTCATTTGCTTAATACCTGGGAACTCGGGATCGGAGTCTTTGTACTTAGGTGTCAATTTTCGGGGCGTTACAGCCCGAGGGGCGACCCTTCCAGCTATGAAAAATTTAGTGGCCAACAAAAGGGTTGAGGAGAGGGAAAGGCCGAAGAAGGCACCCTTTAGCTAAGCACGTTGCCCTAGTACGGTAACGATCAGTGGAAGATAACCACATAAAGGCACCTTCCAAGTGCTTGGGAGTAGTCGAAGAGACATCCTGAGGAAACTCTACTAAGTTCGACATCCCTAGCCACTCATTGAGCAATTAGCCTTGTTTATAAAAAGCAGGGATGACTAAAGGGGGTCAAAATCCTTCCCAAATGATCTCACTTCCGAACTCAAGTAGGTCAAGCTCAAAAGTGGGGAGGGCAACAAGCGTACAAGCATATCAGAACACATATTAAAACAGAGATAGAGGTAAATTTAAAGAAAATTTTTCTTAATTATATTAAAGAAAAAGTTAGTTACAAGATAAAAAGTAAGCTGCAAAGGCTATAAAATCTAGGGCCAGCATAATAAGCTTATGAGGGCAGGGGTCTCTTGTAACGTCATAGATTTTTGCTATTTTGGATTTCAAAAAATCCTTAAAAATTTTCATTATTATTAACTTATGTTATCACTTACTGATCGTTAACACTCGATATTAGCTTATACGTGGGTGGTATCAATAAAGAACTACACAAATCTGATCAATCAACCGAAAGAAGCCGACGAATCCTATCGATCACTTAAACACTGAGTTTTGCCATATGATTTTGTTCACATAGAGCCCAAATTTAGCTGACTTATCACTGACTAATCAAGGCAACTGCAACTAAATGAAGACCCCCTAAATTCGAGATAACTAGGGGTTGAATTTTAATTAACAAACCAAATTGAGCCAGTATCCTTTTAGCTACGAACCAACGATTTAGAGTGATTATAATGGAATCATTATTTTCACTAGTTGTGAATAAGACACACTATGAACTTAACTGAACTTAACTAATTTAAACCCTAATAATTGCACACAAGAAATCTTGATACCTAATTCATTCTAGAAATGCCCCGATTTTCTGAATAAGCTCTAGACTGCTCGTTAGTGTGCCACTAGTTCTGAAACTATAGAATAATGTCCGTCTCACTGGGCTTGACGCCCATCGCGGGTAGTGAACCAAGAAAGTGCCTAGAACAGTTCAACTTGGGCTGAAAGCTAAATGCTTGTAACGTGCGAATCCTCTAGGTCGAAATTTGATTACGTGAAATAGACCTTCTGCTCTTTCGTGAAGTTGTGGCTTTCTGACCGTTAGATCACAACCAAACTTAAGGCATGAGTTAATGATATTTTTCTGCTCATATCAGTATAGCCGTGGCCCCAATCGACCATCGGTGACCGTTAAACAGACTTCTAATCATATCTGTTGATTGACGCATCCAAATGGCGGGCCGATCATATCCATACGTAAATCATCATTGGGGCTAACTATCCTACGGTGTATATCGACATGTATACCCTATAATGGGCCCTATAGATTAGAAACACTCTCTTATAGGGCTAGTATAATAAAAACCTGGCCCTTGGGGTCATTTGCACAACTTCTGGAACTATATAAGGGCCTCATTTGGGCACCCCATCTCTCCATACGAATTTACATTTTTCAAAGGAGAGAAAGAGAGAGAGAAAGAGAAAGAGAAAGAAGAAGAGAAGAAGCATGAGGCAGGAGTTGAGAGTTTTTGGTGCTTCCCTTCATTGGTTTCTTTTAAACAAAGCCCTAACATCGATTGTTTTCCTCCACCGAATCCGCTCCACTTACGATTGAGAGGTAAAAAATAAATCCTACTTGCCAACTAGGTTTTTCTATAATGAATTGTATGAATCTCACGTAGTTCTTGGTATGTGTATAAGAATTTGTAATTTTTTTCAAATCCATAACCCTAGGAGCTCAAAATTGAAGATTCTTTCTTAAAGGTGCGGACCATTATTTCTAGGTTTCCATTTATCGACCCTTGAGAGTCTCAGTTAATGATGTCTTGTATTGAATGAGTTGTAATAGGTAGCATGTTCATATTTCATGTTTGATTGTATTATATGTTATTGGTTTGATATGGATGCTCACATGTTCGATGAAATGTCTAAGTGGTAGAATGTGTTGATTTGTCAATGTTCACATGCTTGATTTATTACCTAAGTGATTTTATTACTTTATGCATGCCCACATGTTCGATTCAATGCTTTAGTGAATGTAATACCCTATGGATGCTCATGTGTTCGATGAAATGCTTAAGTGGTTGCGTAGTAAACTTTATGCTATAATTGTTGATATAAAGTTTAGTACATATAAACACTTAAGATTGCTACGACATTGGGTTAGTCAGTAAATCACCCAAATCAAGGAGTGACCCAAGTTAAGGCGGCCACCCTAGGCTTGTTTGATTAACCCGGGTTGAATACGGATGACCGACAGTAGTTGGACTACACGTGCTGCTTGCACCCAATGCCGGTTGTATCGTGGTTCTCCCAAGTCAATCAAATTAGTCCACTAGTCGACTGATCATGTATGTTCACAATGTATGACACGACTAAATAGAATCTAAGATACACTGTTTCTAATGGATGTGTCCATTCATAACTATTAGTGCGATACGATCCCACTAAGACTCATGAGCAAGGCATGGTGGTATGAGACATCATGTCCAAGCTGTCGGCTTACGCTGGAGTGACGAGCCTCCCTGTAGTGACCAGTGAGCAACTAAGACTCATGAGCCGGACATAGTGGTATGGAAAACATGTCCGAGCTGTCGGCCTATGCTGGGGTGACGAGTCTCTCCATAGTGATCAGTGAATACTGATGGAGGTGATAGATCATTATTCGAACGGCCCCTGTCAAATTACCTGTCCAATGGTTGCGTGCCAGAGTACCGTTTGAACGACACGGGCATGAATGAAATTGGGTGACGAGCCCTTTCCTTGTGGTAATTTGGTTTTATGTGATAAGCCTGTGTAACATCCCAGCCACTATTCATTCGGACTATGGTTCGAGCGTGGGTTGTCATCTGGGTCCATGTATGGGATCGGTCGGGCTTCAAAAATAGCGCTCTAATCGGTCAGGGCAGCGCGTTGTGGGCTGTTACAACCTCGGAACTGGGTGATCATACTCGGTTTGGGTGACGATCCATACCGGGTTGATCTTTATACATTTAGGTATTATACTGTACCTTTGGAATTGTTGATTTGTGAGATAAATGGGTGAACTTAAAGTGGGATCAAGGAACACTGGTAAGGAGTCGCTACGTGCGGCAACGAGCCATGTGATCCGGATAAGGACTCGTGATATAACGCTGGTATCCTAGCTTTGCCAATATGCTGGATGAATGAAACGTAATAATTACTCGGCTAACAAGATCATTCATCGCATCGCATTAGTTTAGAATGTGGCAAAAAAGGCATTGAAGTCGCATGTTGAGGAAGTGTTGTCATTTGCTGACCAGGTGGTCGAAGTTGCGTGCGAGGGAGTGTTGTTTGGAAAGGTCATGCATCATGTCATATCTTTATATCCACATTTAACAAGAGTATTTATGAATTGTTTAATTTCTTGTTTATCATTATTTGTGCTGATTGTGTTGATAGCATGTGTAATTTAGAACTAATAGAACCACTGAGTTAGCTACTCGATCCCACCTGGGACGGTGTTTTAAAACACAAACTAGACATATTATTGATGTAGGTTCTATCAAGGCTTCCGGCGGGTAGGTTTAGATCGGTTTGCACCACCACCGTTATGTTTTAGAAGATTTGGAATAAACTGAAAACTTTACACTTTAACCATCTTGGGTATGTATATTGTGGCTTGTATAATCCTCATTAGGGCAGACATCACTTTTCAATTATACTTTGACTGTTTGTCCTATATTTATTAATTTTTGTTATCTCTGTCTCGCTTTGGTTCCGCTAAGTTGAATTACGCAACTCTGATTATTCGTGTGCGGACTTAATGTGAATTAGAATGAAGACACATGTGCATTTTATTAAGTTAACACCTGAGAACTCGGGATCGGAGTCTATGTACTCGGGTGCCAATTTTTAAGGCATTACATCTCTCCTGCTTGGGGTGATCTCCTCACCAACAATCCGTTGCTCCGGATCAGCAATGTCCCTAACCGTCGAGCCCACCTCCTTGCCCAGCCATGACAGGTTAAGCTTAGGAAATCGACCCAAGTTGAAGACCTCCTCCAGCTCGGCCTTATAGTCCTAGAAGGCCTCGTAGGCCTCCACTGCAGCAGCCTTCCTCACCAGCATGCTGGCCTCTGTCCCAGCCGCCCTGGCCTCAACCTCAGCCGCCTTGGTCAACCTGGCCTCTAGTTCGATTTCCTTGGTCATCAGCTCGACATTGCCATGCCGTTCCGTCGCCAGCAGAGAAGAAGCCTCTACCAACCGGGAGATGTTGGCCTCATGCTCATTTGTGGATTCCCCTGGGCCATCGTGGAGGGATTCGACCTCGGCACGAAGAGCCTCCTGAATCTCCATGGCCGCCACAAGTTCATGGGCCTTTGCCTCAATAGGTCGGCCCTATCAACATTGAGTTTGTGGTTCGCCTCCTTGACCCGAGCCTTTAGATCAAGCGAGAACCGCTGGAATGCGAGGACCCCAAGGGTCTCCTGCAATAGAAAGAAAAGCTTAGTTAATAGAGAGATGATAAAAATAAAGCATTCACATGACACCCCGGCTACTTACTTTGATGTGCGATGAAGACATCACTTCAAGAAGGCGGTTGGGATGAAGCAACAACATGGAGAAAAGCTGTATAAAAGAACATGACATCAACGCCAAGAGAAAGCATAAGCAAAGTATAAATGCAACGGTTTAGGGTGTGTTCCAACCTGAAAGGGTGAAGGAGGTCGAGGCTAGAGATCATAAACCCTTCAGCTCCGCCAATGGATCCTCCCATTCTCCAGATGCGAAGAATCACTTGTCTTTCCAGCCCTTATTGGATTACGAGTTATTGGTTATAATAGCCTAGTCTTCCCTGACCAAGAAGAAAAATAATAACAGCCCTGTGAGCTAGAGCTGCTCTTAGTCTAGTACAAGTGAAGGAGTTTGTTCATGATGAGTTGTAGATTTTCGACCAACTGCTAAAGAATGTAGCAGCCGAAGACGGTTCACTAAACGTTGGGGTTTAACGGCATCTCAGTGACTCGAAGGTGACAAAGGACATCTCTCACTATAGGGTGGAGAGGCAAACAAATACCATAAGAAAAAAAATGCATAATACATGGCGACCTGCCCTAGGAGGTCGGCTAGGGACTTCCCCAGTTCAGGAGAGGCAAAGTCCACCGAGCTAGGGATCATGAACTCGACTCGAGTGAGTGCATATCTACTGCCCTCAACCTTGACACAAAAAGTATCAGCCGTAAGGACCAGGTAACCAAAGGACTGGGTGGCAGCCCAAGATAGGGAGGAGGCCTTTGGTAACCGGGGGATGGCGAAGACCTGGAGTCAGAAATAGCATCCACTGACTTCCCGTGATTGTATCCGTTGATCAAAATCCGGTGACAACAATTTCGCCCATCAAGGGTTCGAGTACCCACGGTGGTGAAATCCCACGGTGTGCGTGTGTGGGGTGTGTGTGCGTGTGGCGTGAGTGTGTGGGGCTGTGTGCGTGTGTTAAAAAAAAATAAAAATTCGCCCATCACAACACGCTATAATTGAAAGTAGTGTGGGACATCATATCTAATCAACAAATTTGATGCCATGAATATATCACATGGACCCCAAAAATAGGGGTGGTAGTGTACTACCAAAGAGCACCCATCATATAGTTGGGTAACTTGTTTCATCCAATAGATTGATATAAATTATAAAAATAGGTCCTGAAGGGGTCTTAATTTTGTAGCCATCCTTTTTCCAACCCATGGATTGAATACTTAGGATTACCGAATTCAGGTGATTTTTTAGAATCTTAAGCAATCACATCGTAAATATTATATAATAGATGTTGGTTAGACTTATTTTTGTGCAAATGGTCTCGACCGTCTATATTAAGGGCCACGGATAAAATTTTAAGATCATCAGATTGGCGTAATATTTTTCACAGCAGGCCGTTGAACGTGTTGGATCTAATGGACCGTCTATATAAATCGATTGGGCTGTTTAAGTGTCCCAATGGAAAGCGGATTGCCAAGATATAGAGATATTCCTGTCCCTGGAGCTGCGTTGGGCAAACAGAATCCACTCCGTCCATCTGGGCCAACAGAATCCACTCCGTCCATCTGTTTTTCAAGACCAAGGTAACAGGATTCTAAAAATCAGGTAGATCCAAAACTCACATAGGCCGTACCACACGAAACACTGAGATTGAAAGCCCGAGGACGACAAAAGTTTTGAATCATGATGATATTTGTGCCTACAGTTTATCTGAATGATAATAACCCCATGAACGACTTGGATGTCATATAACTATCATGGTCAGCTCCGGTAAGGTTTCAACGGTGGACGTTTCGGTTCCCACTCTTTCATTTGGTGTATCCCACCTAAGTTTTGGATCTTCCTGATTTCTAGAATCATGTCTTACTGTGGTCTTTAAAAACAGATGGACGGAGTAGATTTCTCACAGACATACATGTGGGCTCCACACATCCCCTGACACAGGAATATCTCTGTGCCCGGGGTCGTACTGACTTTTACTTTTTTACTCTTGGGATGTCGTAGGGCAGAGAAGAAAGGTGAGTGCGACAGGTTCTAGCCTTTGGACCGTGAGGCTCGACCCTTACTTTAATAATGCGTGTTTGGTAGTATACCACAAGGCCAAAAGTCCTGTAATTTGGTCGAGTCATCTCTCGACAGAAAACGTGGTAGTGAGATTTACCAATCACGTCCATCCATCTATTGGGCCATGTCAGAAGATAGCTTTAGATTCGAAATCACACTTATTAGGAACTCATATCCACACAATTTTACCTATGAACATTCAACCATTAGCCTTTTATTTTCAGACCGTCCCTTTGACGTCACCAATTGTAGGGCTAGGATCATCAAAACAGTATCTATGCAATAATGGCTAACTAGATGGACGGACCTGATTGACATATTACTCTGCCACGTGTTCCGTGGAAAGATGGATCTACATATTCTGGTTTTCTTCGGTTGTACTGTATTATCTTCCTGTTTCCTAACCACTGTACCACGAGGCTCGACCCTTATTTTAAGTGGAATTATTTAATACGCTGGCAGAGTCTTTTAGTTGATGCACAGGCACTCAGGTATTGTACACGTGGCATACATATACCCAAACTAAACCGTTCAGATTTTACCATTTTACTAGTGGTTTAGCAATCTTCAACCTTTGAGTTGCACACACTTGCTAAATCGCCAACCGTTGGATATTTTAATCCAACAAATAATACGAATAGATATTAAATAAACAAATATTAGTTTTAAATTCTGTTTATCATCCATCTAAAATTTTCATCGTCATCTGTATGGTGTAATTTGAATTGATCTAATTCCAGGTATTCAACATACCAGTGCCTGATTATCGACTATCAAAGTCTGCCAGAGTATCGTACTAAACGGTCGCCCACGTAACATAAGCTCTGTCTGTTGGTATACATGCTAGGTAAAAGAAATGCTTGATTTCTTAGATCCATATACAACTAAGTATTTATATAAGAACGGTGGAAGACAAATATAGAAAATAGTGAAGAATGAGGATCTACAAAGATTTATAGAGGAGAGATTACAAAGATGATGGAGGAGAGATTTCGACAAATGAGCTGACTGCTGGACGCGGAGAGATTTCTGTAGTCATCTGACTGCTGGACGTAGAGAGATTTCTGCAAATGAGCTGGCTGCTGGATGCATTCCTTTAACACTATTCCCATGAAGTGGATGGTACTGATCTCGGACACGAAGGCAAGGGAGTAACATCTAAAAATTCATGGTGAGAGGTTTGGTTACATCTAAAATCCTTCTAAGAGTTGCATGTGTAATGTGTGTGTCGCTAGACTATTAAATTATTAGGCACGTAAGCCGTTAATGATATCTTAAAACAATTAGATTGTCAATTGCATCACTATAATTATTTCAGTATGATGATCAATGTCATTCAAACATTGTTCATTAAAATCAATGGTTAAAAATTAGTGATTAATCACTCAGACATCATCTTGTATTTGTGGCTCATCAGAAACTTGGAACTTCATTTTCGGGCAAAGTATATATTTCGGCAGGCTTATTATAACTGGTTTCAAATATTATCTAAGTTCACTAATTAGAGATATTAATATTGATTTAATAATAAAATTCAAACCCTTATAAATATATTATGTATAGTTACTTTTGGATTAAAGTTGATTCCCAATCCAGGGTGCCAAACACAGTAGAAGGATTTCAAATCCAAGGGGTCCTAAAACAAGGGGGTTTTGAATCCACGCTCCCAAACGGGCCCTAAGTGATTCGCAGCACACATGTGTAAAAGCCACACGTGTGTTTGACCATCACTTGCGAAAAACCAAGTTGGTCCACCCGTGTATGAGAAAGTCGACCAATATATATGATCAACGAACCAAATTCAATGTATATCTATGACCATAGTAACCAAAAAATAATTTATAATTTCACATCTAACATAGATATATGATGATTTTTTGTCGAATCATGCTAGGGCCAGAAAATATCTTGTGACTCTCTATCATAGGCCTGACTTAGGTAGATGACTACAAATTTCTCAATTCAAATATCCAAACTCGGGTGGATGACTATAAACTCCTATTCGAATATCTAGGCTCAGGTGGACAACTAAATATACAGACTCAGTTGAAAGAGGCCTTGCTGCACTTTTTATCTTAACCGTCCGTTGGGTTGTGCCAGCGCAGTGCATGTGGACGGACCCGATTTCATCTCTCAGCCTGAAAACCCTGAGGACACCCCAATTTTATGCATTGAAAATTTATATAATGTGCATAGCTTCTAATGAGGTCCACGGCCCGAGGATATCTTACTATCTCAGGTTTTAAATTTCTCGAACTGTGTCAGGAGGTCTGCTGATCGCATCAGCAGTCTGATTTGACCGATGTCTGATAAACAGACTGCCGCAAATATCTTCGAGATCGTGGCCCACCTATCTTGAACCTGGGAAGATGCATTTAGATAGTTAAATCTATAAATAACAAAGGAGCTGAATAGATTAGTATCTCAAACCAACCCAATCAAACAAATCTATCACATCCATTATCTTTTATATTTCTTAACACAATTTGTCTTTTACGTTTGTAAACAGTCCTAATCCTACATTAGGAGCAACAGGAATCCAGTAGCTGTAATCCTTAGTGTTAATACAAGTCTATACTCATACATTGGATGATTTTTATTGTAAAACAAGTAGTTCTTTGTTAAGAAAATGTGCTTTATGGTTAATTCCTGCTGTTGTGATGTAGAGCGGATTGCGGACAATTACATGGCAAAGATGGATCAGAAGAAAAAGGCCGGTCGGCGAAAGAAGTGATTGGACCATCGACCTTAAATCGAGCGTATCTTACAATCCGGGATGAGTTAATACGAAAAATATATGATTTTGGGGTAGAACGACTACTTTAGCCTAACCAACCCTTTATGGCGGGGTTTCGCTTCGTTAATTGCGAGAAACCCCGATTTGACGGTCGTTTCCTTTGTTCAATTTCATTTTACTATAAAAGTAAGTTTTTATGTTTATAACTCTTCATCGTTGAGCTTTTTTGAAAAGAGCTTGAATAATGAGGGGAACGGTTTTGGTTAGGATTTTTGGCGAAAACTGATAGTGACATCATGTCGTCTATAAATAGTAAGTTTACTATTTAAGTTCATTTCTAGGAGTTTTAGTTGTAATTGACATGAACCCTATCCCCGAACTCGTTTTTAATTCATTAATCTGAATTTATTTAGAATTTACAGCTCTCTTTTCTTGGATTAGAAGTTCCTGAGAAGTCTGAAGAGAAGTTCCGTGGATTCGGAATAATTATCCCCTTGAGGAAGACGGTGCTCGACCTCACGTCCTCTCCTGCGTCATGTTGACTGTACGTATGTCATTTTTACTTGTCTTTGAAACTGATATGAAAGCAAGGCGCAATTCATTTTAGAAGGACGAACCCTATCCCCGAATAATTGCCTGATTATCTTAAACAGTTTATGAGTTGCTGAATAGACAATCCATCTTATTAGATCTCAATCATATACAATTCAGTTTGAGGTATTTGCATATCTTAGCACTTGGGTAAATTATTTGGTTAGAAACTAGTTGCACAATCATATCACATGTGATTGAATTATGAAACTGAGAGGGTACAGCAACCTCGTAAGTTAACCTTCACCCAAATCGTTTCCTTTCATACTAACATACATGTACGTTCTTTGTGAAAAATACGGCCTGTGTGGTAGAGATAATCTTGGGTAAGAAACAAGGTGGTTCATTCATTAAGGTGGACCACACCGTCTCTCATCCATGACAACGATGTTCTGGCTCAATATTTCGTTTAAACTATGAGGCTAGGTGATCTTCATTATTTATTTGTTTATTAACGGAACGTATGATCCACTGAAATGACAAGCTAGACGACAAGAAAAGACATTTTAAAACAATATTTCTCCTAACGTTTTCGTCGATATTTTGAGAAGCTCAAGAAAGCATTGAAACATTGCCAGATGTAGCAAAGCTAATTAATGAATACGAGTCTGGAATGATACGAACTGTGCACTCCGAAAGGGACACTGATTGCCTGGAAACCTGTGAACCAAGGTGGTGGAATTTGATTGGCCCACAACTTTAAAACATGCTTTGTGTGGGCCCATCTCTGGTAGTGGAAAGTGGACAATCAAATCCTATCACATTGCCCTAGTCTCCGGGTAATCTGCATCCCTCTTGAATACATGACACGTGGACAGTCTTATCATGTTGTGACCACCCATCATGATGGCCCTAAATACATGAGCCATCATGAAAAGCTCGTGGTGATCACTGGATTCTACCGTTCCAATCATTGGCCTCTCCATTAATGATCGTTGGTTTGCCAAGACATGGATGGGCGGTTAAGATCATCGGATTAAAATGACTACTGAGATACATGTCATCCAAAATAACTCCACCGATGGGTTATTCATGTACATAATTGATTGAAAAGTTCCAATACATAACTGTGATATTTCATGGTGTTTGGAAATTATTTAATACTCTGGCATAGCATAGGATTTTATACACAGGCGCTCAGAAATTTTAAACATGGCAGATGACTAACTCAAAATTAAACCAGCTAAATGGTAAACATTGTGGTGCTAAGTCATTTTCCCAAAATCAGATTTGTTAAACACATCTATTCTCTAATTCTTCCACACTTATTCTTTAGAATGGTTCATTGGATAGTTTCAATTTTTAACTATCCAATAAATGGCTATTAATAAAAATGGTTAGATAATGAAAAAAGTGTAAACTTTTACTATTTACTATTCATTCTTGTTAGAATTCTCTACCTCGAAGAGCTTTTTTGGATCTAACGGCAGCCGAAGGTGAAAACTCGGATGTTAGATCTTTGTGCATACATCTCAAGTCACCTGAAGTAGGGCTGCTATTTCATTGCTGAAGGAATGTGTATAAAGGAACAACATTCTTCTCGCCAAGAATTTATGGTCCAAATCGTGTGCTTTGATGGAACCCGAACTTTCTTCTCTTCGCTTTCTCTTTGTGATGATCACGATCATGGTCTCTATCCATGTGTTGAAAATCTCTCACATTTTCAAGAGATTTCTATGTAGATTATATAACCAAAAGAGGTTGTGGTGCAATTACATAGTTGCTTCAACAAATGGACAAGTAGTTATCCAACCATACATATCTATCTCCAAGCCAAGCAGGGGCCACTTGGATGAAATATGTTAAGATTTTAAATGAGACTTATAATTTAACAGTCTAATTTAAATTATTTTATTTTATTAACCACAAAAGATTACATTGTGAAAATTTTATAGAAATAATTGAAATATATACAAAAGGTGGGAGATTGATAAAAATTTTAAAGAGACCTTGGTGCCTCTTAACAAACATAAAAGATTTCTAATTTAAAAGCATTACTCCTATGTTCCCTAACATATTCCATGTATACAATTTGTATGAAATAATTTCTAAGCATATGTTTGTCACCCATCACACAATGCCAACGCATGGAAGCTTTTCTCTTTCAAGGTGAGTCTAGGAAAAGTGAGTAAACCTTGGATTTATAATTTAGAGAATTTAATCTAAATTGCTTGTATTCCATATTTACAATTTATAATTAATATTTCTCAGGGCTATGTTTGATCCATCACACTAGCATAGGATCATGTTCTAACATAAGATCGAAGTATTTCTCTTTTATGGTGGTGATCTATGAAAGTGGACATATCAAAGGTTTTTTTTTTTTTTTTCCTCCTAGAGGAAGAGAGAGAGATGACTACGAGGTGGAACGCAGATGAGGGTGATAGTTTTGCACCATTTAAGGAAGGGATAATGTTAAACACCTGATCTAGCATTGCAAATTTCCCCCCACATGGTCCATCGGCATTGATATCTTTTAAAAATTGACCATTTTATGCCTCTGTCGAAGGGCCAACCATAATAAGTTTATGTTGTCCAAACGAATTCAATATGATCACTCCATGAAAATGAGAAACCTTAAAATTTAAGCTAATCCAACGGTTAGGTGGCTCACATAAATTCAGAGGTTTTGGGTAGGTGTACCCACCCAATGATTAGATTGGCTTGATTTTATTATTATTGTTTTTTACTCTTTTTTTTTAATTAATTTATTTATTTAACGGTGATGGATAAGAGAAATCCTAAGATCAGGATATTTTTGTTAATTAGTGCAATCCTTGCAATCTTATTTTGGGCAATTTCTTGGCTAGGAAATTTATTGGGAGATTTTTAAATTTTCGGTTTTTCTCAAGATATTATTAGAAAAATCTAGCAAAGAATAAGAATATTTAAAATATTTATTATAAATTAATAAATAAATTAAAAATTATAAATATTTTTATATAACAAACTCCTCAAGGTTTCTACTATTTTTCCTCCTATTATTGTGATAACAATGCAATATTTTAAAATATGATGAGATTTCGAAGTCTCTTGATAATATTGCTAGCTTATTTTTTATATTATTATTGTGAGATTTTTCAAATTCTTGGCTATATTTGTCGCAATGCTTCTAATGAGACAGGGTATTTACAATAATTCAAATTAAAGGAGAGGTGTTTAAACCCCACACGTGTTTACAATTATCCCCTTGAGAAATGGTGGCACTAATTTACATCCAAATCTAGACCATCCAAATTGTGGGTGGAGACACTGACCAAGCAATTTTAACCATCTAATTAATGGCCGTCAAATGTACAAGAGTACAATAATGAGTGGTCCAAATTCAATGGAAAAATCAGGCTGCTAATGTTAGTTTTTCAATTCACTTTTTGTATAGTGCTGCATGGACGCGGATTAGCTACTGACAGGTTGAGTTGCAAGACTCAGAAGTCACGTCACTAAGTTATGTAAGGCCCATTATATATCAACACCGTCCATCCATCTGGAAAGATCATTTTAGGACAGGAGACAGAGAATGAGTCAGATCAAAAGCTCGAGTGGACCCACCACAGAAATAGCAGGGATTGAACGCCTACCATTAAAAACTTTTAGGGGTACGAAAAGTTTTCGATCAAGCTGATATTTGTGTTTTCCCTTCGTTATTGCCTGTGTTAACTCATGAACAAGTTCGATCTCAAATAATCATCATGGTGGACTTAGGAAGGTTTCAACGGTTGACGCCACTCTCTCCACTGTTTTATGTGGCGGGGCCACCTTGGATCAGCTTCATACTTTGGCTTGTGCCCTAAAATGATCTCTCCAAATGGATATACAGTGTGGATGCAATACATATATCATGGTGTGGCCCACCGAAGTTGGTGACGTCACTTCACCAGCCGGTCTCGCTACTAGTGTCCGTGCTTGATCAACGGAAGCTGATTAGCTGGTGTACCACACACCAGCTATATAGCTGATGTATTGGCGTAAGCAAGTTTTATGGATACCACCATGAGGCATGTGTTATATGAAAACCGTTCATCCATTTGGCGAGCTTGTCTTAAATCTTGAGCCCAAAAATATGACAGATCTAAAGATCAATTGGACCACACTGCAAAAAGCACCGGGGGATTGAACATCCACCATTGAAACCCTTTTGGGAATTACAAAAGTTTCCTATCAATATGAAATTTGTTTTTCCTCTTCATACATTTATTTGTGACCTTATTAACAGATTGGATGGAAAATAAACGTTATGTGGGCCCTACGAATTTTTTAACGTATCCACGCTGCTATTTTTGGTGTGGTGCATTTGAACTTTGCATATGATTCATTTTTTATGTAATGCTCTAAAATAATCTCAAAAAAATGTATGAACAGTATGGATATAATATATACATCATTGTGGGTCATGTAACTTTGATCTCCTTTGAACCGCTGGTACAACTTGGAGCTGGAGGAGCGTCGGCGCTCGTCTTCGCACGACACGTATCTACGCCTGTGTGTGGTACACCAGCCAATCCGCTTCCTGCATCAACAGTGGAAACGGATTGGCTACTGTCCCTGCCACCCGCCGGGTGGCTGATGGTCGGTGCTCTGTGGGCCCACCATGATGTATGTGTTTCATCCATGCCATTCATCCCTATTTATCATTTTATAGTTTAATGCTAAAAATGAGAGGGATATAAATCTCAGGTGGACCACACCAGAGGAAAACAATAGTGACTGGATATCCACCATTAAAATCCTCCTAAGGCCCACTCTACTGTTTATTTGACATCCAATTTACTGATTAGGTCATAAAGACCCAGATGAAAGGAACAAACAGCTCGATCCAAAACTTTTATGGCTCCAAAAAGTTTTTAATGGTCTACGTTCATTCAACACTTGTTTCCTATAATATGGTCCAATTGAGATTGGGATATACCTAATTTTCGGTCTCATACCATGAAATGATTAAAAAAAAAAATAGATGGACGACATGGATGAAACACATATGTCATGGTGGGGCTCACATAGCACCGACCATCAGCCATCTGCTGGCGGCCTGGGAGTAGCCAATCCGTTTCCAACAACAGTTTGGGTCACCTATATCGACAGTCATTGCCGTACAACTGTCACGTGTACGATTAAAGAGTCACCATCATTTAAAATGGAGTGAAACTAACATACCTCCACGGCCTATTTGGATTAACAAATACAACCGTAAATGTGAGCTGTAAATTAGTTATTCGAAGTAAAATGAAGTACCCACGGTATATAATGCCACTCTCGCAGCTCCACTTCCCACCATGAACACGCACGATAGAGTATGTATTATGGTTAGATATACTCTGACGTAAATTCTTTGGTAAGTATTATATCCACACCGTTCATTCGTTTTGAAATATCATTTTAGGTATGACTCAAAAATTGAAGAGATCCAAAGCTCAAGTGGACCACACCACAAAAAGTAATGGCGACAATGGTGCCCATTGTTGAAACTTTCCTAAGGCCCACTGTGATATTTGTTTGGCATTCAACTTGTTCATAAGTTCACACCGACCTGGATGAAAGGAAAACACAAATATTAGCTTGATATAACACTTCCATGGACTCTAAGAAGTTTTGGATGGCAAGAGTTCAATCCCCACTACTTCATGTGGTGTGGTCCATTTCCACTTTAGATCCATTTCATTTTTTGTCTCATTCTATAAAATGATCTTGCAAGATGGATGGACGGTGTGGATATAACACATACATTATGGTGGAGCCCATAAAACTATGCCATGTCAACACACCTTAGTTATCAAACAGGTAAGAATTACCATGATTTGATAGCAAGTTCCATCATACCCTGCACTTTGGATACAGAGTGTGTACCCTCGTACTCAAGTTATGGTCTATAACTAGTACACTAAGTGTATATAAATCCATCAATAATAAGATTATTAAGATGCACAATTATATATATTTTAGATTGTCATCACATTAACATTCACACACTTAAATATTTCACTCCGTTTAATAATATTTTATTTATAACATTCTCATTCATAAAATAAATTCTAAAAAACAATCTAAGTCTATTCATTTGAAACTTTTTTTAAACTTAAATAATCAATCATCATCTAATAATGTTATAACAATAAACATTTTCAAATTTAATCGAGCTAATAGTAGTTGGAATAAATCGAAACTAGAACTCCTATAACAAATCTCAAAGTCAATTCAATCGTCTAATGTAGCAAGCTCGTTTTCCGCCAAATACATCTAATGGTCTTAAGTTTCATTCACCACTCGGCCTCATTTTTCGGCACTTAACTAGGTCATTCTACATTGTCCGTCTTCGTATGGTTGTTAATCCACAATGTTAGCTGACCAGGCTAATGAGTGAACTCAGCATAGTTCATACATAGCATAGTATAATATAACGTAACCAAAACATATAATGTATATGCAGCATGGGCATGGATGCAATGATGTCATGAGATGTATATCAAGTGGGATAGTCATCCACTTGCTTAGTTGGATATACATCAAACCAAATTTGTACCCGTCAAACATCCACCTAGGTAGGCATGAATAACTTGTACCCTATAAACATCCACCTAGGTAGGCATGAGTAACTTGTACCCTATAAATATCCACCTAGGTAAGCATGAACAATCTATACATCTACTCCATGAGTAAGCTTCTACTATCGTGGCTTCTAGCAATGAATCTGCAGGGCATAACCACCTAGGAAGATCCCCCAGGAACTCAAAGCACGAGGTGTGCATGCACTCTCAATGAATGTATGTAATGTATGCTTAATGTCTATGTATCGATATGTACAGTCAATCAGATACATCTCCCTCTGAGAGGAAACATAAATTCATTATATCAATGATTTGCATATGTGCATGTTTAGTATTCATCAAAATATTCTAAGACATTATAAAGTAAGGATAATGGTAATCCAATGTTTTAACGTTCATACAACAATCATATCAATCAGAACAATTTCAACCATCCAATCATTTATCTTAATCATGTAGATATGAGGCATGTTAGGATTTATTGACCTATTTGTGGTAGAATTGAGTCCTTCAATCGAACGAACACTTTGTAGAATTATATTTTGAATCCGTATTAAAATGATTTAGCATTCTCCTATTAAATCATATTATTCCAACAAGTGGTGTCCACCTTTGAGTCAAGCAAGATGACCCAAGATAATTTATTAAATTTAGTTTTTGACAAACACATGGACTATCGATCAATGTAGTCGATCCATCGAGCCAGTTGAGGGACTTCAATTGATCGACCATGGATCGATGAGAATTTGATTTTAATTCTTTAAGTCTCTTGACACTTTTGGCCACCTTCGATCAATCGAACCCTGATCGTTGATCAATCGGGCATGGTCAGATTAAATAAAATTGTTCGCTAGACTAATTTGGTCGTCCTTGATCAAATGAGTTCGATCAATTGTGATCGCTTGAGGATCCCCTCGATCGATCGAACATCGAGTTCGATTAGTCGAACTAGTTTACGAATTTTAATGTTTGATCGCTGAACAAAAATCGACTTTCTTCGATTGATTAATCGAAGTCGCATAAGTTTAGTTACATATTTTGATTTTCTAAAATTTTTAGAGTTTTTCTCCTTCCTCCTTGGTTTTGATGGATTCCATTGATCATGGAATTGGGTCCAACATATCTAATGATTTTTCTCATAGACGAATTTAAAGAAACCAAAGGTTTGCTTAGATCCAAATATCTGACATCTACAATTGATATTTGAAAAATATTTTCGACAAAAGCTCCTATATACTATACAACTTCACTAATCACTGTGAGAATTCCTTAGTCAGATCACTCTAGAATTCAAGGTCTTAACATGATTCGGCTTTAGGATTATTTGATTCAAATCTCCTAGGCTGATGTGATTGGATTTCTCAAAGCCAAACTTCCTAATACGTAGAAATATTGTGGAAATTTAGGAGCTTTATGCAAAAGCTTCTCCATAAATCAAAACGATTGATGTAGGGTTAAGCCGCCAGATCCATTAGTTAGGTTTAGGGTTTTTAGATAGAAATTTATAAAAAAAATAATAATAATAAGTTGAAGACTTATTAGCGGAAGCTCTCCTTTTACAATGTTTCTTTCTCTCTTCTGACTGCTTTTAAGTTCAAGGTTTTTTGTAGGAATTTACTGCATATCTCCCCTTTAAATAGAGTGAGAGCCCTGATTCTAGAAGATTCCACTAGGGTTTAAGTGAATTTTGGCAAAAAAAAAATAAATATAATTCATACAGTGTGGAAAATTGATTTATCAACTCATCCCTCTACCGAGAGTGCTTTTATTAACTGAGTTAAGTGATTTTATTAATAAAGAAAAATCAAATATTAATTTGTTTTAGCTAAGATCTCAAGAGTCACGAAAATCAGGGTCATTACAGGCTCTACCCAATCACTGGTAAAGTGTAATGGTGTTAATTTTCCACCACATTATTGTGATATTTAGTGATCTAAATAGGCCCCTGGAATAGGGGATCCAAACTAGTGCTAAAATTTGGGTTCAGGTCAATGGTTCTGGCCAAGTCAAGTCGGGTTGTCAAGATCTTAGGTTAGATTACATTGGAAAACTACAAATCGGGTTGGGTTTGTATTTTGCGCGTTGGGTATAGTCAGGGCGAGTACATAGGAAATCATGTTGAGCAACTCGAGTTGGAATTTCAGTTGGCTCAGGCTACGGGTTGAGTTCTCTTGAGATTAGGTCAAGCTTACAGAATTCTCAACCGTCCGACCTCAAGTTTTTTCTTAAAATAAAAATAATAAAAGAAAAAAGCTGAGCCAAACTTTCTAGTGTCCAAGCACGGTTGAATTAGTCAAAGGTCTCCATCACATGGGGTCGGGTTGGGTTGAAGTTCCAGCTCAATTCAACCCAACTTCAAGAGGACCAAACTAATACTATGACCAAAATTCCAATCCAAGGCATCCATCCGAACCCAACATGAGGTACTTTATTCTCAACACAACCAACCCACCAGATCAGAGCCAACCCGGCTTAAATACATGTTATTATTTTCAACCCAAATAACTCATGGCTTAGTAGTAGACTCCGTGAGTTTCATGTAACAGCCCGGATTTTTCCCAACCTGGGATTAGACATCCTTAGGCAATGGGTCGATCCTAACACCTTATTAACCTGTCAGAACTCAAACCCAAATTCTAAAGCCGCCTTTGAACCCATTTCCTTCACAAACCCCACCCTTCACTACCTTGTTCTTTCAATTTTTTCAAGTACTTTCACCCTAGACGCTATCTTAAACTAGTTGAGTATTATAACTTGGATCACCTTATATACAAACTACAAGGCCTGAGTACCACCTCGACCAGAAATCATTTAGGATTAAATCCTTTAGAAATGAGACAAAAGTAACTAAGTGCTAAATTAGATTAGCTACGAAATCCGTTTGAATCGCTTTAAATATGATCTGCAAGACCCAAAACTTATAGAATCATTGACGGTAGGTTACCTGATCAATCTCATTACCCGACTGCTCTCGGGAGCACCTCGAAACTCCGTATCAGTTCTAGACCGCACATCGGGAGTCCGAATAATTCAAGGTTAAGGACTTAGGGCTGCCTCGCTGGGCTTGACAACCATCTCGAAAATCAAATCCAGACAGTGTCCCACGGCTGTTCGCTTGAGTCCGGAGCGAGGGAGTGTGAGAACACTTGTTTCTTTATAAAATAAATATCTTGAATAGTAACCGAGACTCGCCGCATGCGGAAGTATTAAGCAACAGATAAACCGTCAAATCGACCCAAATACACCCTCTCGATCGGGGAAAATTTTCATAAACATTTATATGTACTCGAAATCTCCGATCGAGATCCACTGACCGTTGAACTGAAACTGGTTCGCCATGCATGATCTGAGAACCCTACTAGAACGAAAACTTAATAGAACCTAGATCCATAGTTTGTGAGCTTAAGTCCGACCTTTGGCTCAAGGAGGCCCGCAAGAAGTCCTCCGTTGAGCTGAAATAGGTCCGCTTTGGTTATAACCTAAGTATACTTTGACCTGGAGTCTATTTCGGTGAGTTTTTAGACTATATAAGGACCTTAAACCCTCTCTTATTATAGCTATACGAATTTGAGAGAAACCCTAGAGAGGAGAGAAAAGAGAGAGAAAGTGTGGGAGGTCTGGGAGAATCTCCCTGCCATGCTTCCCTGCCGCTCCATGAGCTCCACCACTCCGTTCTAATCGCTTTCCCGGCGATTCTAGCTTCGTTTCTAGGTAAGAAATCCTAACCCTTATCTGTTTTGGGGTTGTATAGGTTGTAGGTTATGAAATAGCTAATATATTTTATTTTATAGGTTGTCAAACTGCCGAATACGGAAGCGTAGCAAACCTATCGACTCCGTTACGATTCTACGACACAAGGTGCGGACTTTAGGTGTATAGGTTATAGTTTTCAACGCTTTCAATGTCAGATAATGATAGATTCATGATCTGCATGCAATTGCACATGTATAAAGTGCTTTCCGTTTCCTGTTTCGATTAAAGATGTAGATTATGGAATTTTACATATTCTAGGTATTTGTAAAAAATATCGTATACGTATAAATTTTAGAAATGTATTTGACATGATTATTTGTTGTATGAATATACGATATATGGATAAAATACTTATTTGGTGAAAGGATTCGCCCAAATATATGTTTTGCTAATATACACTATGTATGTAGAAATACTGTATTATAGAAAGTACCGTATACATATATATATATATATATATATTTTAGAGATGTGTTTGCCATAATTATTTGTTGTATAAATATACTATATATGCGTAAAATATTTGCTTGGCGAAAGGACTCGCTCTAATACATGTTTGTTAACATACACTAAGGGCCTGTTTGATTTTCCAATTAGAGAGGTAATTCCCAGTAAATGGGTAATAATTATTTACCTCCTGTTTTACCGGTTGGATTTCCAAGGTGATTTGACTACAACCTTTCATTTATAACCCTCTTCACGTCACCCGATGAGAAAAAAGTTAAATCATGGGCCCACCTTGATGTTTTGTATATTATCCACACCGTCCACCCCTTTAGCCAACTCATTTTAGGGCACGAAAAAAGAAGGCAGATCAAAGATCAAGTGGACCACACAGTAAACAATGGGAATTGAACTTCTACCATTGAATGCATCTTGAAGACCCCGAAGTTTTGGATCAAACTGATATTTTTGTTTCTACTTTATCAATGACTGTGTGACCTTATTAACGGGTTGGATGACAAATAAACATCACTGTGGGGCCTAGGGAGAAAACAACTTTCAACCATTGACATTTTAACGATCATTGTTTCTAAGGTGTGGTCCACTTGAGATTTTGATTTTCCTCATTTTTGGGCTCATGCCTTAAAATGTATTTTTAAAAGGATGGATGGTTTGGATAACTCATATATATCATGGTGGGCCCACATTTAAATCAGTGATAACAACGTTTGTAAGGCCCGATTTTCAAAACGTAATTACAGCGACTTTCAAACAGGCGTAAGTAAGTAATAAAAAGGTAATTCCGTGTATTTACCAGTGTAAATAGAAAATCAAACAGTCCCTAAGTATGTTGAAATAGTGTATGTTAAGTGTTTGTGAAAATGCTTGTGTGAGTAAGTGTTTGGATGTTGATGCCTTAGGAGGGTGTTGATATGGGATTCTCAACTACCTTAGAGACATGTATAATTTCCTCCATATGGTTGTTCACTTTAACCACTTACTTATGAAATATATGTGTTTGTATTCTTATTTATATAGTGCTTCATAACATGCTTTATAACATGCTTTATAGTATGCTTTATGATATGCTTGTTAACATGCTCAACTGATTGTATAATTTTATTTATGTCATGCGTATATTTAAATTTATGTTTATATTGTATGATCCATCATGGGTGATGGGGGAGTGGTGTAACGATTCCGTGCAACAGCCCTGGTAGCCCTAAACGGATAATATCATACTTTGTTTGTATGATTTGAATCTTGATCCATTACTGCTTTAACTATCTGTAATTGAATGTGATTGGGGCTATGATTATAGTCCAAGCAATCGGTAACGGGATTGAATTCGTGGCTGAGATTCTTTTGCCACGTAGGATGTGTCTGACGAACCTGAGTCGTACTTCGGTTGGCGGCAATGGTTATAGTCCAAGCAATCGGTAACGGGATCATGTCGTTCAACTTGTTGTGCACTCGAGCTCGTCAAGTAACCCGATTTGTCTAATGTATGTTCACCATGTTTGGTCGCTACTGCTTGAACCTAGGGTACCAAACTTACCAGTGAAATCTCTTTTAAACCATGGTACCTCGATCCGCTAAGACTCATGAGCCGGGCATGGTGGTATGGGACACCGTGGTCCAAATTGTCATTTACTGGTTGGGCCACGTTGTCACGCCCGAACTCGGGAACCTGCTCACAAAATTTCCGATCACCGATCCGACGCGACAAAGCCTCCAGTAGTACCCCATTCTCGGCTCCAGGCACCCATATACCAGGTTCCGATCCTGGGATGCTACAAGGAGGATTTCTGATAATCCATTTGATTCGTAATGAGCATATCCAAGTATAACCCACGAACAATAACCAAAAGAACACCATCACAAAATCCACTATGAACAAAAACTTTGAATACAGTGCGTAAAAAGGGAAATACAAGGTAGTGCAAATAACAAAAACTCCAAAGGCTCATGCAAGCACGCTCCTCAATGGCGAGACTACAACTACGTCTGGTGTCACCCGCACGCATCAATCGTGCATGTTTACATAAAGCTTAGAGGGCGGTGTAAGTGTGTGCGAACGTGCTCAGAATGCAATGCGGAGTAATGCGGAATTATGTCGATGAGTACGTAAATGCAACTAACCGTACAAGGCTATGCAAGACAAGATGTGAATGCTATCGCCATACCAAGGCCATGCGATGCAATATGTAAGTCAAGCATGTCAATCCTCATACCAATGTAACTCCTCACTAGAGCATCAAATCAAGACGGTTCTCGGCCGGATAATCACGGGGTTCAAGACACTCCAAATGGCACTATCTCTCTCCAGCAAAGACACCAAGTGAGCGTAAGAAACCTCACTATCCGCCGGCCAATAGTCACCAATACCTATCCGAAGACGTCGATAGCGAACCCATTTCCGAGCGGTCAAACTCAGCCTAGTAATGCCCCCTGCTTCTCGGGCGAGTAAGGCCACCACTCCTTTTCAACCGACCACGACACAGTGGGAGACGCGGCCTCATGGTATTCGGCCCTCATGCGCTCATATATCCACTCGGTCTCGACGTTGGAGTCATCCTCTGGTACCATCAGCTTCAGGGACTCTCACCCAGGGACATCTATGGCGCCCCAATTGCTTGGAACAAGATTTTCCGGTATCCAACCAGCCACCCACGATATATCTGTGGAGGCTATGGCCCTGATGTCGCTAGGGCATATCTCAATCATATAGATGCAAATGCATGAACCACACTACCAATCACGCAACCATCCTGCGTGAAACACGCGCTCATGTAGGGCAACTCCGCCTATCAGGGAGCCCGTAAATAGTCTGCCCGAAGGCATATGCTATGATCAGACACTCCTCATCTCAAGCATACATATGATGCGTATGATCGTGAATCATGGTGCTGTGATAAATACGTTATAAAGCAATAAAGTATCCTCTCAATGAAGATGGTCCTAGATGGCCTACATGAAACAGATATGGGCCTATCAGTGGCCTTAGGGAGAGTTATAATGTGGACATCGAACCAACATTACTCGTACAATGTGGACGTCAAACCAACATTGTCCCCAAGGCTCTACCACCTCAAATACCATTAAATAAATCCGGTGGAATCACACATTGCAATGTGCCTTAGGTACATCCCACTGGGCCCTAAATACATCAAATGGGCCATTATCTCATAGGCTTTAAATCCATCAAGTGGCCCACTTCATTAACTTTCACCAATGGGCCCAGGTACATTGCAATTGGCCATCGTCCATGGGCCTGAGAATGTATTAAATTGAGCCCAATCACATATGCTCAGTGTGTATCAAATGGGCCTAATCACATAAGCCTTATATATATCAAAGTGGGCCTCAATATTGGGCCCATATACATGCCAAGATGGGCCTAAATACATGGGCCCATATGCATCCAAGTGGGCCTCAAGTAAGGCCCGCCATAACATTTATTCTCCATTCAAACTATTCATAAGGTCACATGGGGCTAGGCCTATTGAAATGTTTATTTGGCACCCAAACTATTTATGAGATCAAGTGGGCCAGGGCCCACTACAAAGTTTATTTGACCGCCAATCTGTCCAGGGGCCCACGGTCAGGGGAGGGGGCCCACAGGAATGTTTATTTGCAATCTAACCTATCCATGAAGTCTCGTGGGCCTCAGGGCCCACCGTAACGTTTACTTGCCATTCAACCTGTTCATACAAGCACGTGGGCCAGGAGGGCCCACCATAATGTTTATTTCCCAACCGACTGTTGATCGGGTCACACGGCCGTGGGCCCATCGTGATATTTATTTGCCGCCCATCGCCACGGGTCACGCGGTCTCAGGGAGGGTGCGGACCACCATAACATTTGTTTGCCACCAACTCCGTTGATGGGAGTCACACGGTCGTGGGTCCCACAACGAGGTGGTTCACAAATCCAACCCATACATTATGTGTATCCCACTGTAGGAGGGTCCAGACCAAGTTTCAGCCACATCCAAACCTCAGGTAGGCCCCACCAGACGTTTTACATGTTTTAAGCATGTCTTCACGTGATTTTAGATGGTATGGCCCACCTGAGTTCCGTATACGGGTGATTTTTGGGGCAGGACCTTTTTTAGAAGGGGGACCCACAATGGACGGTCTTGATGTCCGAAACGCATCATGATGGGGCCCACAACTAGGGCCCGTGGGTCAGCCCAGATCGTCCGCTCCGCCGTCATGTGCGGGCAGTCAGAAGCAGACAGTCATCGTCAGCGACGCCTTTTTCTTTGCGCTTTTTTTTTTTTTTTTTTTTTTTTTTTTTTGTTTTGGGGCCCATCGAGATGTGATTCACAATCCAGCCCACCCATTATGTGTGTCCCGCTTTTCAGGCCGTCCAGACCAAGTTTCAGATGCATCTAAACTCCAGGTGGGTCTCACCAAGTACTTTTATATGTTCTGGCGTGTCTCTACATGGTTTTAGAGAGTATGGCCCACCTGGTGATCGGATCATCTGAAACTTTACTCAACGCCTAAAATGATCTCAAGATCGAATGGACGGTGTGGATCAAGATACACGTCAAGGTGGGGCCTGCATGAGCGCCCACACTAAAAGTAACTTAAACCCTTTTTT
Source organism: Magnolia changhungtana (assembly GCA_030180095.1). NCBI lineage: Eukaryota > Viridiplantae > Streptophyta > Magnoliopsida > Magnoliales > Magnoliaceae > Magnolia > Magnolia changhungtana. The sequence continues at coordinate 4,266,001 of JASAUF010000421.1, forward strand.
TTTTCTTTTTTTTGCATGTCAGCGTACTTCACGTCCAGCCGTCAGAGACGCTGGACGGTATACACCACCTCATGGTGGGTCCCACATACACAGACCCCATGGTGGGTCCCACATGCACGTGGCCCACCATGCACATATATATATATATTAATATATATTATAATAATAATATAATATACTATATATATATATATATAAATAAAGGGTGGGTTTCACTTGAAATGCGGTGGACCACACCGTCTGATGGATGGAGTGGATTTAACATACTTTGGTGGGGTCCACAACATTCAAGGGGAAAAGAAAGAAAGAGAGAGATAGAGAAAGAGACAAGAGAGAAAAGGCGATGATGGTGGGGCCCCGCCACTATGGGCCCCACATGATACAATTCATACACAAAAAAAATGGGTCCCACCAACAAGTGGCCCTAAGAAAAGAAATTTAACGGTGGATCACCCACCTTGTTGCGATCCTCCTTGCTCCCTTGTCTTGAAAACTCCTCACCTACGGTTCTTATGGACGTCGATCGGGTTTTAACGGTGCGGATGATGATCGGACGGTTGAGATGGAAAATGAGGAGGTGGGCCACACTTAGGATTTTGGAGAATTTTTTTGGGAAGCTTGGAGATTGCTTGGACGTATGAGAGGGAGAGAATGAGAGAATGAGAGAGAAGAAAAAAAAGAAATAAAATAAAAGGAGAGGGAGGGATGGAGGGATGATGTCATGGGCATGGGTAGAGTTGAAAAAGAGAGAGAGAGAGTTGACTTGGGCTTGCTTGTGTAAGAGAGAGGCATGGGTTGTTGTACTTGGGTAGGTGTGACTTGACTTGAGTGATTGATTTGATTGATGGGACATCTCGTAGAGATTCCCTCGAGATTCGCAACGTACGGCGTTTCTTCGAACCGAACGTTGACCGACATCTTCTAGCCTGGGTATCGGGTCGGTGCGTGAGTCGCGGCGTTAGAACCGCGGCGACGGCGCGGTCGCCAAGGTACAAGTTTCGGATCGAGCCGCCTTCGGTAGGCAGGACTCGGCTTAAAATCGTGCGCAACATCGGATATGAGTCGAGGATTACCGGAATTCGACCGGTAGGATCGCGGAAGCCTACGAAACTGTACGGACTAGGGTACGGGTCTTACAACTCTCCCCTTCAAATAAAAATTTCATCCTCGAAATTTACCCAATCATCGCAAGAGAACATAACTCATAATAGAAGAGGAACAAGACATCGTAATAGAAAATCGAAGACAGTATACAAGATACAATATATGGTCAATCATCGAAAAGATGGGGATAGCGCTCTCGAATCTCGGCCTCGCGCTCCCAAGACGCCTCATCAACAGAATGATGACCCCACTGAACCTTCACTAGGGGAATGACCTTGGTCCGGAGGACCTGCTCCTTCCGATCAAGGATACGAATTGGCTGCTCAATGTAAGAAGCATCCTCACGAACCTCCAATGGCTGCCAATCAATAACAGGTACCACGTCTGACCCACACTTCCTCAACATAGAGACGTGGAAAACGTTGTGGACGCCAAACAACTGCGGTGGCAAGGCAAGCCGATAGGCCACAGCGCCAATGCGCTTAGTGATCTCGAAAGGTCCTATAAATCTCGGGACAAGCTTGCCCTTCGCTCCAAATCGAACTACGCCCTTCATGGGCGAGACCTTGAGATACACATGGTCCCCTACATCAAACTCCAAGAGACGACGCCGGCGATCAGCAAAACTCTTCTGCCGGCTCTGAGCTGTGCGCATCCTCTGCCTGATTATATCAATAGTCTCAGAAGTCTCCTGCACAAGCTCGGGACCTAGGAGACGCCGCTCTCCAACCTCGGTCTAACAACTAGGAGATCTGCACGGTCTGCCATACAATGCCTCAAAAGGAGTCATGCCAATGGTCACCTGATAGCTGTTGTTGTATGCGAACTCAGCCAATCGTAGATGCTCATCCCAGCTACCACCGAAATCAATCGCGCAGGCCCGAAGCATATCCTCAAGTATCTGATTGACCCTCTCGGTTTGGCCATCGGTCTGCGGATGATACGCGGTACTGAGCTGCAAATCAGTCCTCATCGCTCTCTGGAAGCTCCCCCAAAACTGAGACGTGAACCTCGAATCTCGGTCAGAAACGATCGAGACTGGAACACCATGCAGTCTCACAATCTCCTCGATAAATAACCTCGCAAGCCGGTCCATAGACAAGGTCGCACGCATCGCGAGAAAATGTGCCGACTTCGTCAAACGATCCACAACAACCCAAATGGCGTCATGACCGCGCTGAGTCCTCGGCAAGCCCATAATGAAATCTGTCGACACGTGCTCCCACTTCCACATCGGGACGCTCAACGGCTGCAATAGACCAGGAGGTCTCTGATGATCGGCCTTGACACGCTGGCATGTGTCACACTCGGCCACAAAACTGGCAATCTGGCGCTTCATCCCCGCCCAGAAATACTGTCTCCTCATATCACGATACATCTTCGTCGAGCCAGGGTGGATAGAAAACCGCGATCGATGTGCCTCGGTCATAAGATCTCTGCGCAACTCTGGAATATCCGGGACACATAATCGGCCTCAAGCGAAGTCCACCATCGAACCACCGCTAACTTGTCCGACTCTCAGATGGTGCTCTGCTCGGTAATCCCGTAACGACTCATCTCTCACTTGAGCCTCGATCACCCTTGCGACAAGAGAGGGTTGAATCGACATGTGCTCGATAGCTGAACGATAGAAGACTGCAGACCAAAATCAAAGTCGTACTCTGCTATATCCTCGAGCATCCTCCACTCCTGAATCATCATGTGTGCTACCAGGCCTCGCGGCTGACGGCTGAGGGCATCCGCCACCACGTTTGCCTTGCCTGGGTGGTACTGGAGGTCAAAATCATAGTCCTTCAAAAGCTCCATCCAAATCTGCCGTCTCATGTTCAACTCGGACTGAGAGAATAGATACTTCAAGCTCTTGTGGTCGGAGAAGAGCTCAAACCTGACCCCATAGAGATAGTGTCTCCACACCTTCAGTGCGAAGACGACTGCTGCCAGCTCCAGATCATGCGTAGGGTAGTTCAGCTCATGGACCTTGAGCTGACGAGATGCGAAAGCTACAGGCCTGCCGTGCTGCATCAGGACAGCACCCAATCCAATACGCGAAGCATCAGTAAATACAACGTATCCATCACTCCCAGAGGGAAGAGTGAGGACAGGAGCGGACGTCAGACGGTCCTTCAACTCCATAAATGCTCGCTCGCATGCATCGAGTCCAAACAAAATCTCGCGCCCTTCCGAGTCAACTCGGTCATCTAAGGGGCCGATACGGAGAAACCCTCAATAAAACGCCGATAATAGCCCACCAAACCAAGGAAATCTGCGGATCTCGGATGCGGTGTGGGTCTGGTTCCACCGACGCACCGCCTCAACCTTCGAGGGGTCCATCTGCGACACCCTCCCTAGTCACCACGTGACCGAGGAACTTCACTCCTCCCGCTGAACTTGCACTTCTCCGGCCTTTGCATACACCGGTGGGTACGGGGTCCGCTGCAGCGATCTCCAGATGTCGCATATGATCCTCACGAGTCCTCGAATATATCGAATGTCGTCGATGAAGACCACAACAACCGATCAAGATATGGACGGAAGACCTGCGTTCATCAACCGCATGAAGACCGGTGCATTGGTCGGTCCGAAGGACATGACCGAAACTCAAAATGACCATAACGCGTCCCGAAAGTCGTCTTCGGGATGTCCTCCTCTCGGACACTAACCGATGATAACCGAGTAACGCAGTCAATCTTCGAAAAGAACAGGCACCCCGTACCGATCAAATAAATCATCTATCCTCGGGAGTGGGTACTTGTTTTAATCGTGACCCGGCTGAGCTCGCGTAGTCGACGCAGAGCCTCAACGAGCCATCCTTCTTCCCGATGAAGAGCACCGGGCGCTCCCAAGGCGAATCGCTCGGACGTATAAATCCCAACTCACGCAACTCGCTCCAATCGCGCCGCAACTCATGCAGCTCCATCGCAGTGCCATACGCACGGGCCTTCGAGATAGGCGCGGTACTGTGCACAAGATCAATCCCGAACTCAATATGGCCGAGGCGACAATCCCCTAATCTCCGAAACACGTCGGGAAAGTCGCAGACAATCGGAATATGATCGATACAATCGACAACGGGCTCCACATCGACACAGACATCAAGCATGACAACGACTCCCCTGGGCTCGCAAGAACAAATCGAAACTACGGCGAAGAAGTCGGGTATGCGTAACGTGACTATCCTCGCGGAATAGTCCATGATGGCGTGGTACTCGGCAAGAAGCCAATCCATGCCCAAGATGACATCGAAGTCCGTCATCGGCAAAGACAAATAAGTCTCATGGCAAAAAGATATCACCGACCGTAACGGGGCAAGACGAACAGAACGACCCAATACCGTAGTTTTCCCCAATGGCGTCGACACGGCCAATCCTCGCTAGAAAACTCGGGCCTCGGCAATCTGGGCCGATCGACAAAAACCTCGAGACATGAATGAGTGCGAAGCACCGAATCAAATAGTACTCGGCGATGCATGAAGAGACAGAAGTATACCCTCAACGACTCCTCCCGAGATCCGTGGGTCCCGCCGAGCCGCATAGAACCCGGCCCGAGCCGGGCCGGGAGGTGCCCGTCCCTCTCGAGGTCCCCGATGCCGCGTCGCCCCGCGGCGCCTATGCCGCCGTCTCGCTGGCCGATGGGGCCTCGGTGGCCGAGGTGGCCGCGCCGCCGCCGCCGTGCTTTGGAGGTTGCCGTGGCCCTTTAGATCTTGCGGTGCATGAGAGGACGGGGCACTCGATATGCGTGTCCGGTAACAATCACATCCAAAACACGTCCCAGGAAACAGCTGCTGGGGTGGCGCAGAAGGTGCTGCTGACGCTGCTGGTGCTACTGGTGTCACTGGTGCTGCTGGTACTCTAGCAGATGGATGACCCCTATACCTCTGTGGTCGTCGATGCTGTTGAGAGCTACTAGACTGGGCTGGCCTTTTCCGGCCTCTCCTCTGATCTCGACCGCTCTGAGAGTCAGCCCACTCAGTCTCGTAGATCTGGGCCCTCCGTACTACCGCCTGAAAGGTCGGGAGCTCGTGCCCAATAACACGGCCTCGAAGACCGAAACGTAAGCCGCTCTCGAAACGGCGGGCCTTCCGCCCCTCATCATCAACCATATATGGCGCAAACCGTGACAGCGCCACGAAGCGAGCTGCGTACTGCGCCACGAACATATCTCCCTGTACTAGAGTCTCGAACTCTCGTGCTCTCTGACGACGAATGTGGTCGGGAAGCACGCTCCTCGAATGGATGACAAAATCCTCCCATGTCCGGACATGATCGAGTCCGCGACACGGGTAACAGCAGGTCCACCGTTGCTCGCCTCACCCCGGAAAAGGAATGTGGCCAACGGACTGGACCGCCGCTCGGTCGTACATGACATAATATCGAAAATCTTCTCCACATCGGAGCGTCATCTCTCACCGCCGTCGGATCCGCTCGCCCGAAATCGTGGAGGATCCATCCGTCCGAACTCGCGGAGAAGGGCACTCGCGCGCTCCTCGCTCGCCCGAGCCGCCGAAACAACCGAGTGCCCGCCGCCCCGAAGCGCAGCCAGCCACACCGCAACATCCGCCGTAATCGCGAGGCGCTCACAGCACGGCCGGGTCCGCACGGCATCGGCGAAGGAAAGTCATCCTCAGCGCAGGAGCAGAATCTCTGGGGGTGGAACGGGGCGCGGTGGTAAAGCTAGAGCCTCGTGGTGGATCGGGGCGCGCCGGTCGCTCTCCGGGCGGCATGTCCTATGAAAAAGATAAGGCGCCAATCAATCTCGAGAATCACGTGCTAAGGAACTCAATCGAAAGGTTACGCACTCTAACCTAATCGTCCTAAACTCACAAAGAAACATGTGATGTTGTTCTCTGCTATTCCCAAGTTATGCTCGATACCAACTTCTATCACGCCCGAACTCTGAACCGGCTCACAAAATTTCCGATCGCCGAATCCGACGCCGACAATTTTCCGTAGTACCCCATTCTCGGCTCCAAGCACCCATATACCAGGTCTGATCTGGGATGCTATAAGGAGGATTTCTGATAATCTATTTGATTCGTAATGAGCATAACCAAGCATAACCCACGAACAATAACCAAAAGAACACCATCACAAAATCCACTATGAACAAAAACTTTGAATACAGTACGTAAAAAGGGAAATACAAGGTAGTGCAAATAACAAAAACTCCAAAGGCTCGGCAAGACGCTCCAATCTGCGGCGAGACTACCGTACAATGCCCCAGCACACCGCACGCATCAATCGTGGCATGTTTATGTAAAGCTTAGAGGGCGGTGTAAGTGTGTGCGAACGTGCTCGTAATGCAACGTCTTTGGAGTAATGCGGAATCATGCTGATGAGTACGAAATGCAACTAACCGTACCAAGGCTATGCAGTACAAGATGTGAATGCTATCGGCCATACCAAGGCCATACGATGTAATATGTAAGTCAAGCATGTCAATCCTCATACCAATGCAACTCCTCACTAGAGCATCAAATCAAGACGGTTCTCGGCCCTGGATAATCAGGGTTCAAGACACTCCAAATGGCACTGTCTCTCTCCAAGCAAAGACAGCCCAAGTGAGCATAAGAAACCTCACTATCCGCCCGGCCAATAGTCACCAATACCTATCCCAAGACGTCGATAGCGAACCCATTTCCGAGCCGGTCAAACTCACCTAGTAATGCCCCCCGCTTCTCAAGCGAGTAAGGCCACCACTCCTTTCCAACCGACCACGACACAGTGGGAGACGCGGCCTCATGGTATTCGGCCCTCATGCGCTCATATATCCACTCGGTCTCAACATTGGAGTCATCCTCTGGTACCATCGGGTTCAGGGACTCTCACCCAGGGACATCTATGGCGCCCAATTGCTTGGAACAAGATTTTTCTAAGATCCAACCGTACCACCCATGATATATCTGTGGAGGCTATGGCCCTGATGTCGCTAGGGCATATCTCAATCATATAGATGCAAATGCATGAACCACACTACCAATCATGCAACCATCCTGCGTGAAACACGCGCTCATGTAGGGCAACTCCGCCTATCAGGGAGCCCGTAAATAGTCTGCCCGAAGGCATATGCTATGATCAGACACTCCTCATCTCAAGCATACATATGATGCGTATGATCGTGAATCATGGTGCTGTGATAAATACGTTATAAAGCAATAAAGTATCCTCTCAATGAAGATGGTCCTAGATGGCCTACATGAAACAGATATGGGCCTATCAGTGGCCTTAGGGAGAGTTATAATGTGGACATCGAACCAACATTACTCGTACAATGTGGACGTCAAACCAACATTGTCCCTAAGGCTCGGCTCACCTCAAATACTATTAAATAAATCCTGGTGGAATCACACATTGCAATGTGCCTTAGGTACATCCCACTGGGCTCTAAATACATCAAATGGGCCGTATCTCATAGGCCTTATATTCATCAAGTGGGCCACCTCAATGACTCTCACCAATGGGCCCTAGGTACATTGCAATGGGCCATCGTCCATGGGCCTGAGAATGTATTAAATTGAGCCCAATCACATATGCTCAGTGTGTATCAAATGGGCCTAATCACATAGGCCTTATATATATCAAAGTGGGCCTCAATATTGGGCCCATATACATGCCAAGATGGGCCTAAATACATGGGCCCATATGCATCCAAGTGGGCCTCAAGTAAGGCCCGCCATAACATTTATTCTCCATTCAAATTATTCATAAGGTCACATGGGGCTAGGCCTAATGAAATGTTTATTTGGCACCCAAACTATTTATGAGATCAAGTGGGGGCCAGGGCCCACTACAAAGTTTATTTGACCGCCAATCATTCAGGGGCCCACGGGCCGTGGGGAGGGGGCCCACAGTAATGTTTATTCGCAATCCAACCTATCCATGAAGTCTCGTGGGCCAGTGGCCCACCGTAACGTTTACTTGCCATTCAACCTGCGTTCATACAAGCACGCACAGAGGGCCCACCATAATGTTTATTTCCCAACCGACTGGTTGATCGGGTCACACCTGGCCGTGGCCCATCGTGATATTTATTTGCCGCCCAGACCGCCACGGTCACGCTGGACTAGGGAGGGTGCGGTGGACCACCATAACATTTGTTTGCCACCAACCCGTGATGGGAGTAACACGGCCGTGGGTCCCACAATGAGGTGGTTCACAAATCCAACCCATACATTATGTGTGTCCCACTGTAGGAGGGTCCGACTAAGTTTCGACCACATCCAAACCTCGTGTAGTTCTCACCGCACGTTTTACATGTTTTAAGCATGTCTTCACGTGATTTTAGATGGTATGGCCCACCCGAGTTCAGATACGGTGATTTTTTAGGCGGTGACCTTTTTTAGAAGGGGGACCCACAATGGACTCTTGATGTCCGAAACGCATCATGATGGGGCCCACAATTAGGCCCGTGGGTCGCCTCAGATCGTCCGCCCACCGTCATGGCTGGGCCTGTGTAAAGAAGAAGGCTCGACGCCGGCCGCTTTTTCTTTTTTTTTTTTTTTTTTTTTTTTTTTTTTTTTGTTTTGGGGCCCATCGAGATGTGATTCACAATCCACCCCACCCATTATGCGTGTCCCTTTTGTGCCGTCTGCACCAAGTTTCGATGCATCCAAACTCCTGTGTGGGTCTCACCAAGTACTTTTATATGTTCGGCGTGTCTCTACATGGTTTTAGAGGGTATGGCCCACCGGTGATCGGATCATCTTGAAACTTTACTAACGCCTAAAATGATCTCGAAGATCGAATGGACGGTGTGGATCAAGATCATACGTCAAGGTGGGGCTCGCATGAGCCCACACTAAAAGTAACTTAAACCCTTTTTTTTTTTTTTTTTTTTCATGTCGGCGTCCTTCACGTCTTTTCACGCCTACAAAGTCTAGAGACGCAGGATTCGTATACACCACCTCATGGTGGGTCCACATACATTGACTCCCATGGTGGGTCCCACATGCACGTGGCCCACCATGCACACATATATATATATATTAATATATATTATAATAATAATATAATATACTATATATATATATATATAAATAAAGGGTGGGTTTCACCTGAAATGCGGTGGACCACACCGTCTGATGGATGGAGTGGATTTAACATACTTTGGTGGGGTCCACAACATTCAAGGGGAAAAGAAAGAAAGAGAGATAGAGAAAGAGACAAGAGAGAAAAGGCGATGATGGTGGGGCCCCGCCACTATGGGCCCCACATGATACAATTCATACACAAAAAAATGGGTCCCACCAACAAGTGGCCCTAAGAAAAGAAATTTAACGGTGGATCACCCACCTTGTTGCGATCCTCCTTGCTCCCTTGGCTTGAAAACTCCTCACCTACGGTTCTTATGGACGTCGATCGGGTTTTAATGGTGCGGATGATGATCGGACGGTTGAGATGGAAGATGAGGAGGTGGGCCACACTTAGGATTTTGGAGAATTTTTTTGGGAAGCTTGGAGATTGTTTGGACGTATGAGAGGGAGAGAATGGGAGAATGAGAGAGAAGAAAAAAAAAGAAATAAAATAAAAGGAGAGGGAGGGATGGAGGGATGATGTCATGGGCATGGGTAGAGTTGAAAAGAGAGAGAGAGAGTTGACTTGGCTTGCTTGTGTAAGAGAGAGGCATGGGTTGTTGTACTTGGGTAGGTGTGACTTGACTTGAGTGATTGATTTGATTGATGGGACATCTCGTAGAGATTCCCTCGAAATTCGCAACATGCGGTGTTTCTTCGAACCGAACGCTGACCGACATCTTCACCTGGGTATCGGGTCGGTGCGTGAGTCGCGGCGTTAACCGCGGCGACGGGCGGTCGCCAAGGTACAAGTTTCGGATCGAGCCGCTTCGGTAGGCAGGACTCGGCTTAAGATCGTGCGCAACATCAGATATGAGTCGAGGATTGCCGAAATTCGACCGGTAGGATCGCGGAAGCCTACGAAACTGTACGGACTAGGGTACGGGTCTTACACACGTGCCTCCCCGTAGTGACCAGTGAGCAACCAGACTCGTGAGCCGATTATGGTGGTATGGGACACTATATTCGTGCTGTCGGCCTACATTGATAAGGTGATGGGGGAGTGGTGCAACGAATGTGAGCAATGCACCGACAGCCCTTTGTAGTGACCTCGAGCATACTCTGAAATCGCGGTGAGCCTTAGAGTTTTTGCCGCGGTATATAGAGTATGAACTAGGCATATTCTCAGATATAGTGATGAATCGTTTAAGAGGTGATGGGGAGTGGTGTAACCTTTGTGCGTGAAATGTTCCGACAAATTTGCAAGAATGACCTAAAAAAAAATACACCATCGTCTGAGATTAACTAGGACTGACAATCCTAAAATAGATCATGTTTGGGAATGATACAAGGGAGGTACCTTAGTTTCCCAATACTGCTGTTTGAAATGGACTAATAACAACTCGGTAATTATGCTCATCATAAGACGCATGTGCCCGGTAGATGTGGGGCACTGAGGGATGAATGCATGCGCGAACGTAAGATGGTGTCGCTGAGGGTGGTTTGGTAAGGGCATACATCATGACTGCATTCATACTTGCATTAATAAGAGTATTTAGAATTGTTTGATTGTACTGCTTTATCATTATTGCTTGACTGAATTGATAACATGTTAACCTATGTCAGATCTGCTCCACTGAGTTGATCACTCACTCCCACGTTACGGGACGGTGTTGTACACACCAACCAGATTTGTTGAGTTTCAGGTGATGGCGATGCTTATGAAGCAGAGCCGCTCTACTTTTATGATGATGAGGAGGAGTTCTCCTATCTGTATTTCTCTTGAAGGTCTATGAAGACCGATATTGTATTGATTTGGGCTATGATACTTGGGATAGAAGACATTACACTTCCTCACATTAGGTATATTTTAGAATTGTACTTGTAATTAATTAACCTAGTAACATCATCACACTCTGGAGACCCACCATAGTTTATATATGTTATTTATCTATCACAGTCTTCCGCTTGCAATTTAACTGTCTCTGGAGTATGATATGCTGTTTTGGCTTAATCTCACTCATGTTCAATGCCCGAATACAGTCAACATTCAATCATCATTCATTTTGTTGCATAAGTGATGTTCTGGAACTAGGGAGTTGAGTTACTACTCGACCCCCGATTTTCGGGATGTTACATTTCAATAGTGATAATATAGGATGTGGCACAGATACATTCCTAGCATGGTTAGACTAAAATAATGTGAACAATAAATTGGTCATAACTTTTAATCTAGGTATTGTTATGGGGCGCACAACCTATCAATCTTTATTGTAATGTAACGGATCATCTGGGGTGAACTGACCCAGAAAATGAGTTGCGTCTATTCATTTTGCCATAAAATAAGCGCTTTCAATTCAAAAATAAAATTTTAGAGAAAAATTACTATTTTTAGTAATTCTGATTTTTGTATTATTTCTTTACTTTTAGAGTTTTAATTTTAATTTTTTTTTAAAAGAAATAACTTGTAATCATATTAGGGTTCTTCTAGCAAAAGTTTATTTGAATTTTTTTTTTTTGAAATTATTTTTTAAAACAATTTTAGTAAAATTAAGACTTTTATTAGAATTAGAATTTTGTTATTTTTGATAATTACGAATTTTGGTTAACTTTTTTCTTTATTACTAATATAATTGAGACACATACACATTAAATAATTATTGATTAATAAAATTTTAAAATTTATTTTTTAGTAGAATTAAGAAAATTATTGGGGGCCTTGCACAAAACCTTAGGATCTAGCCCTCCAGAACAAACCAGAATTATGGAAAGTAAAACAATGAAAATAATTAATGCATGAATCACACACCACACAAGAGACTTTTATGTGGAAAACCCTCAAAGAGGTGAAAACCACGGGACCTCGTCCAGATCAACAATCCACTATGAAGTAGAATGTTACAACTTCTTCACTCATACAGGAGTGGATAAACAATGAGAGAAACAAAAGAAAACGGAGAGATCTCACCGATTATGAGGACATAAAAGCACTGAGATATAGATTGCACAGTAGATAACCTCCACGAGCATAATCTCCCTTCTATAAGCTTCCTCTCTCTCTCAACTTTGATAGCCCTAAACCCTTTAGTAAATCCCTTGTAAAGCTTTAGGAAACCCTCTTGTTGTACTTAGAAAATCCTAGGTACCTCCTATTTAAGATTTTAAGAAGCTCCTTTCCGCATCCTAGTTGCGAAAGGACTTGCGACACGAAATCCACGCAACATCGCTGAACGAATCTGCGTAACTACGACCGGTCGTGACGAACCTACGACCGGTCGAGCGCCATCCACGACTGGTCGAGTACATCCTTCGACCGGTCGAGCACCCCAGAAACAAATAACCCAAAGTCGCTGGAGTTCGAGTCCTGTCAGGGCTCGTCTTCCACGACTGGTCGTGCACAGCCTTCGACCGGTCGAGCAGGGCTCACGACCGGTCGACGACGGGTTAAAAAGCCCATCGAATCTTTTCCTTTTTGACCTAGGAGGGATCCACCTTCTTCAAGCCAGCCATGTTTTTACAAACCTCAAACTTGTCATTGAGCAAAGCCTTGGTCATCATGTCTGACCCATTATCGTTCGTGTGGACCTTCTCAAGCTGTAACACCTTCTATTCCAAAGTATCACTGATCCAGTGATACCGAATCTCTATGTGCTTTGACTTGGAATGCTGACTTAAATTCTTTCTCAAGTGTATAGCACTTTGACTATTGTAATAGACCACGTGCTCCTCTTGCTTCAGGCTAAGTTCTTGTAAGAACCTCTTCATCCAAAACATCTCTTTACATGCCTTTGTAACTGCAATGTATTTGGCCTCTGTTGTCGACAATGCTAAGACCTTCTGTAGCTGCTCTGCCAAGAAACCGCTCCCCCTACAAACATGAACATGAACCCCGATGTAGACTTCTCGGAGTCTATGTCACTTACCATTTCTGCATCTGTGTAGCCCTCTAACACAGGTTTACCGTCACCATAGTATAAGCTCAACCTGGATGAGCCTCTTAGATACCGCAGTATCCATTTCACCGCTGCCTAATATTCTTTACCAGGATTGACAAGATACCGGCTGACAACGTCAACCGCATATGCTATGTCTGGGCGTGTACACACCATAACATACATCAAATTTTTTACAGCTGACGTGTAGGGTATCTTCTACAACTCTTCCATTTCCACCTTCGTCTTGGGACACTGCTTGTCGCTCAATCTGAAGTGACCATCTAGTGGAGTATGACTAGCCTCGCTGCATTTATATTGAACCGCTCTAGGACTTTCTCAATATACCGCTCTTGTGACAGCCAAAGCTTCATGCTACTTTTGTCACGGGTTATCTCCATTCCTAGGATCTGTCTAGCCGGGCCCAAGTCTTTGATCGCAAAAGACTTGTCCAACTCCTATTTCAGCCTGTCGATCTTCTTGATGTCTTTTTCCATGATGAGCATGTCATCAACGTATAATAGCAGAACTAAGAAATCACCATCTGAGAACTTGCGTGTGAACACATAGTGGTCTGACTCCGTTCTGTCATACCCATGTTTCAACATAAATGAGTCAAACTTTTTGTACCATTGCTGTGGAGCTTGTTTTAGCCCATACAAGCTCTTTCTCAGCCTACACACCATATGCTCTTTGCCCTTGATTTCGAACCCCTCTGGTTGGTGCATGTAGATCTCTTCTTCCAGGTCACCATGGAGAAAGACAGTTTTAACATTTAATTGCTCTATCTCCAGATCCATGCTAGCCGCCAACCCAAGCAACACCTGTATAGATGTCATCTTCACCACTGGTGAGAATATCTCCTCGAAGTCTATACCTTTCCTCTGACCAAACCCTTTCACCACAAGTTTAGCCTTGAACCTTGTCTGTGAATTCTTCTGCTCAACCTTCTTTCTGAACGCCCACTTGTTGCTCAAAGCTTTCTTGCCCTTAGGCAATTTCACTATATCATAGGTGTAGTTCTTATGCAAGGATTCCATCTCCTCTTGCATAGCTTTCAACTACTCCCCCTTATGCTCGTCGGCTAGGGCCTCAGAATAATCTTCGGGCACTCCCCCATCAGTCAGCATAATGTACTTATGTGATGAGTACCTCTTAGACGACTCTCTGTCCCTAGATGACCTCCTCACCTGTGGCTCAACAGGTGGATCAAGTGCGGGCTGCTCCCCTGGTCCATCTTCTGAAGGAACTCCCTCGTCCTACGCAGCTTGCTGTACTCCATCGTCATCAGGCACCACGGAAGGAATAACCGGATCCATGTTTTCTAGCTCACCTAAACTAGGCTGGTTCTTCTCTGGCTTACCAATGTCTTCTATACACTGATCTTCAAAGAAAACCACATCTCTGTTCCTGACGAGCTTCCTCTCGGTCGGATCCCACAATCTATAACCGAAATTTTTATCACCGTACCCTAAGAACACACACTGCCTGATCTTCATATCGAGCTTGAACCTCTCGTTCTTTGGTACATGAATGGATGCCCTACATCCAAACACCCTGAGATGACTGTACGATGGATCCTGTCCAGTCCACACCTTCTCAGGCACTTCTCTATTCAATAGGGCTGATGGAGACCTGTTTATCAAATACATTTCCGTGTGCATTGCTTCTCCCCAGAACGTCTTGGGGAACTTTGCATGGGATAACATGCATCTGATTCTCTCAACAATGGTGCGATTCATTCACTCAGTTACACCATTATACTGAGGGGTCTTGGGAACCGTCTGCTCATGCCATACACCTAGGGACTTGCAGTACTTATGAAAGTCGCCAATGTATTCACCACCATTGTCAGTGCAGATGCGCTTCAATGGTCTACCTGTCTCTCTCTCGACCATAGCATGAAACAATTTAAACACACCAAAGACCTCGTCCTTGGATTTCAAAGCATACATCCAAACCCTCCTAGATGCATCATCTATAAAAGTGACAAAATACAATGCCCCACCTAAGGTTTTTATCCTCATAGGACCACAAACATTAGAATAAACCAAATCTAATGCATGCACTTTATTAACATGAGAAGCAGATTTAATAAATGAAACTCTGTGCTGTTTCCCTGATAAATAATCAAGACAGGTTTTGAGAGATGTACCTGTCACGTCTGGAAGGAGCCGCTTCCTTGCTAGTAGCTGAAGCCCTTTTTCACTCATGTGGCCTAGACGCTTGTGCCATATGTTAATAGCTGAATCTTCCCCTGTGTTCAACCCACCCTTGCACATACTGACACTTGCCTTGTAAAGGGTGCAACACTTCTTTCCTCTGGCCATGATCAATGAACTCTTGATGAGCTTCCATCGCCCACCAGCAAACCGGCTTTCATAGCCATCATCATTCAACTTTTCCGTCGACATCAAGTTGAGCCGAAGGTCGGGATATGCCTCACATCCTTGAGAACCAATGTACAACCCACATCGGTCTTCACACAAATATCACCGACTCTCACGATTTTTGATACGTCAAAATTTCCTATCTTTACAGTCCCATAGTCACCTGACTTGTAGCTTGTGAAGAAGTCTCTGCGTGGAGTCGCATGAAAAGAAGCTCCTGAGTCTATCACCTATTCGGTGTCCTGACTCGTAGCTGTGAGATATACATCATGATCTGCAGAAAGAATAACTACAATGTCACTATTTGAAGCGACCGCAGTGGAATCTGATTCATCTTCCTTCCCTTTTCCTTTCTTGTCTTCTTCTTACCACGACATTCATGCCTGTAGTGGCCCTTCTTGCTACAATTCCAGCAATCAACATCCTTTCTATTACTCAACTTGCCTCTTGATTTATCTCAGGTCTTCCCACCCTTCTTGTTCTTTCCTCTCTCCCGTTCTTGTGTCACAAGGGCCTCTTGCTGAGTAGATCCCTGAGACTTTCTCCTTGTCTCCTCATTGAAGATACAGCTAGTTACCTGTTCCATGGATATCTTTCCGTTTGGTGCGGAGTTCCTTATAGACACCACCAATGTCTCCCAACTGTCAGGCAATGAACTAAGCAAAAATAAAGCCTGCAATTCATCATCTAGGACCATCTTCATAGAGGAGAGTTGATTCACTATATTGCTGACCTCGTTCATGTGCTCGGCCACAGAACTACCATCCTTGAACTTGAGATTCACAAGTCGCCTTATCAGAAAATTTTTATTACCGGCTATCTTCCTCTCATACAACCTTTCTAATTTCAGCCATAGGCTAGCGGCTAAGGTTTCTGTAGACACATGGTACAACACAGAATATTCCAACCATTGTCTAATAAACTCCATTGCTTTTCGGTCCATTTTCTTCCAATCATCATCAGTCATATCTTTGGATTTTGCTGATATGCCTAAAATTGGAGAATATAGGTCCTTGCAATAAAGCAAGTCCTCCATCTTAGCCTTCCATATGGTCTAGTTAGAACCATTGAGGCTGATCATCCTTGATGAGCCACCTTTCATAATTCAAAACCAATTCTACCTGTTCAATGTACTTAGCTTTGATACCACTTTGTTGGGAGCCTTGCACAAAACCTTAGGATCTAGCCCTCCAGAACAAATCAGAATTATGGATAATAAAACAATGAAAATAATCAATGCATCAATCACACACCACACAAGAGATTTTTACGTGGAAAACCCTCAAAGAGGTAAAACCCACGGGACCTCGTCCAGATCAACAATCCACTATGAAGTAGAACGTTACAAACTTCTTCACTCACGTAGGCGTGGATAAACAATGAGAGAAATAAAAGAAAACGAAGAGATCTCATCGATTACGAGGACATAGAAGCACTGAGATATAGATTGCACAGTAGATAACCTTCATGAGCATAATATCCCTTTTATAAGCTTCCTCTTTCTCAACTTTGATAGCCCTAAACCCTTTAGCAAATCCCTTGTAAAGCTTTAGAAAACCCTCTTGTTGTACTTAAAAAACCCTAGGTACTTCCTATTTAAGATTTTAGGAAACTCCTTTCCGCATCCTAGTTGCAAAAGGACTTGCGACACGAAATCTGTGCAAAATCGCGGAACGAATCTGCGTAATTACGACTGGTCGTGACGAACCTACGACCGGTCCAGCGCCATCCACAACCGGTCGAGTACATCCTTCGACCGATCGAGTACCCCGGAAACAAAAAACCTAAAGTCGCTGGAGTTCGAGTCGTGTCAGGGCTCGTCTTCCATGATTGATCGTGCACAGCCTTCGACCGGTCGAGCAGGGCTCACGACCGGTTGACAACGGGTCAAAAAAACTTATCAAAAATATCCCCGTAAATTTAGAAATACGGTGATCTTTCTGGTTACGCTGGAAGTTCTTCCCTATCAATTGAGGTCATAGATTCTAATGACCATAGGCTATGAAAAAATAAATAAATTCGAATTCAGTCCCGTCGTCATTTTCGACCCCAACTTGGGTCACGTCAATTGGGTTCTGGTATTTCACCCTACCATTGCTTGATTCTCGGACGATCTATCCACACCGCACCTTTTATGGTACTCTCATCTAAGGATGTGACACTTGGGCTTTTAGTTTATGGCAAGTGGGGACCTCACCATCGATGGAACATGCCGAAAAAGTTACCCAATCTTGGGTCTGATTACAGTTAAATGTGGACCATTAATTTGTTCACCTTCACGCCACAGATCTAACGTTTAGAATAATTCTATTCTCAAGTTCTTTTTAGGCATGGCCCATCCAAAGTGGTGACAGGCAAACCAACGGTGTGGATCACTGAAAAATGGTGTCCCACTTCTACAAATTTAAAACCTGAGTCTTCATTGCAAGTCCTCTGGCTAGAGATAATAAAATGCCTCCTGTCTGGAAACGCAGAAGGGAATCATTGTATACTCCGCGGAGTACGATACTTGATACGTAGGCACTTAGAAAATTTATACATGACATTCATTAACTCAAATTAACCAATAAAATTGTGGAAATGCTCAAGTAATAGTCCCAATAATAGATTGGCTTAGTAATCGTAACCTCTAATTCATGGACACTTGTTTGTCGAAATAGGACCATTGGATGCTTTTCATCTTTATCTGTCCAATAAATGTTCACCAATCGGATGGTCAGATAATAAGATAAAGATAGTTTTTGATTCATGAAATTTGTAAACAGGACCCACGTTCAATTCTAATGACTATATGGCATATCAACCACACCTCCAGCGTATCAGAGCAGAGAAATGCTTCGGTGCGCTCATAACACCAAGTTACAGTTCTCCCAGTTGCATTGGAATACTTACAAAGTCCAATCCACTGTTCTATTTCATAGGCTACCACGAGAACATTATACCAATCCAGCGGATATTAACCATCTATCAATGGAATTTAAATGGACGGTCAAGATTGTAATCTTACGCCAAAAAGCCTAATTAACCATTTGATCCATCTATTTGTTAGGGCTCATTATGGATGGCTTATAATGGTAAAGAAAATCACTTTTATCAGGGTTTGGAAAAGTTATAGCTGTAGGAAAATAAGGCGAAATCGAGGATGGATTGGATCATCCGATCATTGCGATTTTAGCATAGAAGTCCTTGAAATGTGTCTTGCACTTAACAGACGGTTCAGATCAATCGATTGGACTGTCCAAGTAAACCGATACAATTAGGAGAACTATAGCTTAAGGTGCTCCGAGAGCACTGGAATCGACCATTTTATCAAGAGATTTTCATTTTTTGCGGGACTCCCATGTGACTGCCGGACGCGTATTGCGTCCTACCCCCGCCCGTCCCTAGCCACGACCAGGAAGTTCTGTGAGCGGGCCCATGTGGTAAATGAGGCAGATCCAACGCTCGAGTGGACCACACCACAGATGACTCTTGCATTTAATACTCTTGAATTTAATGTAACCCAAGTTTATTATTTGGTGTGGTCCAATTGAGCATTGGATCTACCTCATTTTTATGAAAATATGTTAAAATGATCTGAGAAAAGGAATGAACAACGTGGATAAACAGATACATCACGGTAAGTCCACCCCCAGAACTGCCCGTTCGTGGCTAGAGACGGTCGGGGTTGGGCGCAATCCGCGTCCATCACTGCCGTGAGCTGTTTAGGTGAGACCCCGGACTCACCCAAGACGGTGTGGCCCTTACCGTGGGAGCCCACTTTGATGTATGTATTCTGTATCTATTCCGTCCATCCGTTTTTAAAGATCATTTTAGGGCATTATCCAAAAATTAAGAAGATATTCCAATTAACAGGTGGACCATACCATAGGAAATAATGGTTACTGGCCATTAATGGGCCACAAAAGTTTTGAATCAAGGTGATATATATATTTTTTCCATTCATCCAGGATTATGTGACCTTATCAACGGATTGGATGGAAAATAAACTCTACTAAAACATTGAAGTACGCCCTAAGAATTTTTTTATGATAGGGCGTTCAATCACCACTGTTTCCTATGATATGGTCTACCTAATAAATATGATTCATTTTTTGGGATAATTTTATAAAATGATCTATAGAAACGGGTGGACGGCGTGGATACAGAATAAATAGGTCAATGTGGGCCCCACCGTAAGGGCCGCACCGTCTTGGGTGTCTGGGTCTCACCTAATCCACTCCCGTGACCGTCCCGTTCTCAAACAGAATTCCATAGACGCCAAGGGGCAGCCAATTCAACTTGAAAAATAAAAATCAGTGGTGGGAAATCCCTTCTCAAAAAATGAGTTTCAATAAACTAATATTGCTTACTCCTTTATGTGGTGATTAGAGGCCCGCATTGCACGGCCATTTAATATAATATACACTTTTATTCGGTGTATGTGCTTTGGGGACTTCTTTTTTGTTGTTTTATGACCCTCCAAGCACATACACCGAATAAAAGTGTATTGTTAATTATTCTAATGGTGACTTTAAAAAATACAAGAGCAATGAAGCGACGTTCTCAACATCATGCCTTTAGAGAATTTATATTTTACGGCCTTGACTGAATGAAGCTTCCATCCTCCCATACCCCACTTAAACTAATGAAGAGTTATGTGATCGTGGCTGCATCTATAGGTGGTACACGCTTCTTCAATGTTGCCATTTTGGTAAGTGGGGCCCATGTTTACGTAATCCAGACCGTTGATCTATTGAGTCCCATAGTTGATGGGCTATTAGTTAATCTTAACCTTTCAATTTGTAGACCGTGGATGGATGGGTAAGAAGAGAACTGCAACAGCGGTCCATATACAATCGAAAAAGGTCGCTAGATTGGTTGCTGGGACCTTCCAATCTGTGTGATTTTGGGGCATTCTCGGCCACGGCGGGGCTCAAGATACCTACTGACGGTTTGGATAACTTAAATCATGGGCCACAATCATTGAAATTGGAAAGTGGGTGTGTTGCACAAACATGTGGGGCCCACATTATATGATTCCTCTAAGCCTACAATCAATTGCCATATTTTTTGTGATCTAGGGAAGGCTCTTTCTCTAAGTGCATGATTCCTTCCCTCTTCATTGGGATTTTTCACATGTTCTTGCCAAAGCACTTGATTAACTAACATAATCACAGAATACTTATCACTCAAGTTTCTGGGCACCTCCCCCTCCCCCTCTAGATTCCCATGCTCATTGAAGGCCGCATTGGGAAGCGTGCCGATGCCGTGCCGGAAAGCGGGCCATCTTAGCTGTCTGATCATGGTACTAGGACTTAATACGGATTGGTGGTTTTGTTGGGTTGACCAATGATTTTATTTTAATTTAAAAAGAACATGGAACTGAAGAGAAACATGCACAACTCACATGGGGTGCTCAGGATGATTATTGAGAATGAGTGATGCAGTCCACCTGATGGACGGATCGGCCTGATCTTTAATGCTTTACAGTTCTTGAGGCGAGTCCTACCTTCTGGAAGGCTTGGATGTGATACACATATTGAATGTTGGTCACAATTGTCTAACCACTCAGTGTCAAGCCTAACTGACATGCTCAAAATCCATACTTTGTGAGAGAGTGAACCTTTAAGTCATTCAAGGTGGTGTTTGGATGGAACCTCCAAAGCAAATAAATCTCAATTTGAGATTGGGTCAATGCAGAAACAGAAATTGCATTGTGTGGCTTCTATTTTACGGCATTTGGAAATCGCATGGAATATATCAAACATGAATTTGGTTCTACTAAAGTATGTTGGCCAGGGCACTAGGACCTTCCAAACATAAATCTTCTATTAATGCCCGACACAGATCATTAGAATTTCAAGCACAAGTGCAATACTTTTTCATCAATAACAAATGGGTCCACCCATCCATCATGACGTGCAGCATTATGTGAATGGGCACTGGAATGATGTGATTGCGACGTGTCGTCCGTTCATTTTTTCTTCTACAGTTAGTCAACTGCTTTTTGAATCAATTCTGCCCATTCATTGGATGGGAGGCAGAACAGTCAATGTAGAAGTGGGCCATTGTATAGTTTCAGCCATGGTTTTTATTCAATGGGCCAGCAGACGACACGTGGGATAAAAAAAGAGAGGATGGAGGCCGAAAGAAGCTTTGATGTGTATGGTTTCAATAGTGTATGATGTTCTTCTTCTATTCAATTTCAGGACAAAAATCTTGTGGAGGTTCTCTTCAAGATGCTTCAATGATGAAATTGATTAAGGGGTGGCCCACCCACTACACTCAACTATTTTTGCACTAGGGCTTTTAGAGAGTTGAATCAATGCAAAGGCCTAGGCTACCATGCGCGTTTTCCATGGTTTCTTAAATGGTGATGATCCGTCTGCTGAACTCATGCATGCATGTAGAACAATTCATACCATCCGAATCGAGGGCCGCTGCAAACTGAAAATATACTGAAAATCGGGCGGATCAGATGCTCTTAACAATCTGATATCAGCAGTTGAATGAGTGGCCTGGCCATTTCTCTCAACCATTAATTTGAAGGCCACCAATTGGGTGGCTAAGACAATCTGATTAGCCTAATTTCTGGATATGTTCCATCTACCAAAGGGCCAAAAATTTATGCGCAACTTACATTGATATACATGGATGTCACGTCTAGGTGGATCGATCACCACCGTTTATGAAATCGGTGAAAAACACAGTTATTCTACCTTAGAAACAGTCCAACTCACCAAACAAAAGATAGTGCAACTTCATTAGATGAATTTTTAAGATGATTCTCTTATTAACAATTCAAGAAAAAAAAAAAAAAAAGAAAAGAAAAGAAAAGAAAAGGTTGGGTTTTATTCCTTGTCTCATCAAAAGAGGGTCATGACAAATTTTCAATACAAAGGCCATTGACGACATAAAACTCATTGATTTATGTAGCAAGAACGTTACCATTCCTTAGTTGAGTAGGATTTCTCATCAGATATCCAACTTTTCAGTTTCAAGGAATCATCACGAGTTTTAAGAGCATTACAAGAAGCTTTAATCATGATAGAAAAATGCCCTCCTTCCCTTTTAAAATAATACTACTAACTTGCATGCTTTCAGTCAGTGCATATGAAAAATTAATAGCAACTGTCTACACAATGACAGCCGGGAATCATGAATGGAGAAAAGGAGGAAGGTCGCCAGAACATTCTACTCTATTGCTGAGCATGGGCCGGCCACATCACATTTTCAAAAAAGTGAAAGAAAAAAGAAAGCTTGTATATGAAGGCATATAGATTAAAGTGCCACAGGCTTTTCAATGATGGGCGGTGCACTCAATTGCTGGCTATAATTTTGAACTTGCAACAATCTCAACCACCCATTTGTTGGGGTTGGTGGGGATGTCTTGTTTCTTCTCTTTTGAGCTTCTTTTTTTTGCCCCCCACCCCCTATAGTAGCAGCTTCCTTGGATGATTGTTTTAGGGCTTGGTACTCCACATGCTATGAGGAAATTGCACCTAGGAATCTCTTGTACTAATCAAATGAAGTCCACATATGGATATCTTTGGCTGTATAACTAAGCTTATGATCTAAATATTAGAATATCATTTGATATTTTCCTTGATTTCAATCAACCATGTAATAGACTATTACATAGTGCCTGTGGGAATTTTGTGTTCTCATTACTGCTGCAAGCATGGATAAAAGAGGCAGGTTGCATCAAGTTGGAAGCCAGCACAAAACATTTGCCATAAATCTCATCATGAATCCTGTCAATAAGACAGAAGACTGGATGACCTATGGTCTAACTAAAGTTATGGCCCTTGATAGAGTGAGATTGTGGAACAGGATTCATGTAGCCAACCCTAGCTAATTAGTTGGGAGAAGGCTTAGATGACGATGATGATTATGATGATGGTGGTAGTGGTGGTGATTTGATATTAACCATACATAACTATAGAGAAATGTGTATATTGTGGGTACCGTATGGTATATCATCTAATACATATCATCCAATGCCGAGATCTTGAATCACAAACCAGCTTCCGAGATATATATGAACATGCAATACACTTTAAGTATATATGAACATGCAATACACTTTAAGGTCAAATCATCCTCCAATGATGTAAGATTGAACAGATTGGAGCATATTTTTGGAATTGAGCTCCATGAGATGACATTTTGAAAGCCTTCGGCACCATCGAATGTGGGAATCCATGTCTGTCATAATTTTAAAAATGGCATAAATGGAACCTATCAGTGTCAATCGAAAAGGTCAGAACTAGTCTTGAAACAGATGGGAAGTATCATATCTAAGAGGTTGATGTTGAAAACAGGTTAGCTATAATTATGTGGAAGCGCACTGAAACATAGCCAAAATTATAATGCTGTGGACATCATTTCTATAAAAGCCAAAGGCATGGCAAGCCGCTGAACTGCCCATTGAGGTGAGATGTCAGCTCATACTGGAATCTTGAGCATGTGCACCCTTGTTTCTTTAATATTGGTTTATACAAATCACAAGGGACCAGATCTTTATTTTGTGGAAAGACATGGCAAGACAACCACGATTTGTACAATCCATAAGTTGAACCTTTGGAGTTAACATATTTTGCTTCCTACAGTCCAAACACAGTTTAAAAGTTGATTCTTTGTAAAATTAATCTGGGCTGTGTATCCCAATCAATGGAGATAGTTCACCGTTGAAGCATTGGAATGAAGTTTAGTATCATGTCGTGGATGGATATGTTTGTAATTTTGGTTGTTATTATTATTGTTGTTGTTGTTGTTGTAGTATTTGATAGGTTTCGGAGAAAACCAAGAAAAATCACTACATATAACAGAAATCCGGATTGGTGAGGTTGGCCTTATGCAAAACCCTCAAAGACAGTAACAATATATATCAACCCTAAAAAGAGAACAATATACAAGAATAACCCTATATAGACATAGCTATCCAACATGGGCCAAGATATAAAAGAAGAAAAATATATTACAAGCAATAATACAAACATAATATAAACGGGTGAGGGAGCAGACCTCTCCACCATAGCCATCCAGCCATATGGCCCAGCTACATGTGTCATGTGTGACATGGGAAATCATATATGTCTAACAGTATTTTGCATAAAAACAATCCCTCTTTGTTATTCTAGAAGCAACCCCTCTCTTTTCTGTATTTGTGCAAACTCTCTGTCACAATATGCTGATGGAATGTGAAGATGCCGTCACATTTAAAATTTTAACATTAGGAGAAAACCATTTTTAAATATGCCGATGAAATGCGAAAATGCCCTCACATTTAAAATTTTAACATTAGGAGATAACCATTTATTATGATTTTATTAAACAAAGCAGGCCCAAATGGCCAAAACAATTACCAATCAGCCCAAGAAACAGATGAAAGGGAGCACTTTGCCGACGGCTTTCAAATTAGAGGTCCAATCTATTACATCCAATTTTTCCCTCCTAAAACCTCTGAGGCTAACCCACTACAATTATGGAAATACCACTTTTTCCTCTTTCCATAAGACCCGAATGCCTGCCAGTCATGGTATTCCATAACAGTAATGGTGGCCGTAACAGCCACCACCGTTACCATTATGATACGGGCCTCTATGGCCCCATAACGCCTGTTACAGTCTTTTTAAAGAAAAATCGAGAAAAAAAAAAAAACATGTATCGTCCCTGTAATGGACCGTTACAGTGCCGTTGTGGATAATTTTTTCCATTACACCAATTACAACCTCATAACTTGTAATGGCCATTACGGCACACCTTGCTGCTAGTAAGGACAATATCCATAGTATCTTCCCTCTCTTCCCGGTCCTGCACACATACCTAGAAAGAAGGAGACCCTCACTAGATTTTGACATCACCCATGACAAACCAAAAATGTTAAAAAACCTCTTCCATAGCCCCTAGCAAAGGAACAATAAACGAAAAGATAGTCAACCAACTCCTCATTCCGCATAACAACAGGCAAGCATTGGTAATCATCATCTTCCTCCTCCGAAGATTACTGACTGTGAACACCTTATTCCTTTCCATCAGTTATGCCAATGCTGCTACCTTGGGGCTCGATAGTTCTAAATGTAAGAAATGTGCCTTTTATCCCCTCTAAAGAAGTCCCAAGGATCAACCTGTAAAAGGAATGGATTGAAAATCGACCAAACTTTTCTTTATTTTAAACCAATGCGTACTGTCTAGCTGCTCCAACAAGTTAATTAACTCAGCCTCTTCCATTAAGCTCTTCCTGCATGGAGGCGTCAATACCACCCCAGAACCTGAGAAATAACAATGAGCAATGGTAACATCTGCGTCCATGGACAAATTAGCCAACATCGGAAAGTCTTCACCAAATGTCATGTTACCCAACCATACGTCCTTCCAAAACCTAATCTTATTTCCATCTCCTAAGAAGAACCCAATACCCTCCTTGAACATGTTCCCGAATCTGGTAATTGATTTCCACAATACCGAAGCCCTATATAGAGATCAGTCTTTCATACACCACCCCTCTTCCTTAATGCCATACTTCCTGACTATCAATTTGCCCTCCAATTTGTAAACATGGGTTGGACTACAAATGGACCAATTTTCTTAGCTACTCATTTCAAGTACGATGGTTTCATCTGCATACACTCTGTAATAGTATAGGTGGCATGTGTAAATTAGGTCAATCCATCTTAAATGATAGAAAAATTGCCCATTCACATCATTAACTAACCATTAGTTTATATATATATATATATATATATATATATATATATATATATATTAGAGAGAGAGAGAGAGAGAGAGAGAGAGAGAGAGAGAGAGAGAGAGAGAGAGAGAGAGAGAGAGAGAGAGAGAGAGAGAGAGAGAGAGAGAGAGAGAGAGAGAGAATGGGAAGGGCTTTTTCTTTAGCCACTAAGGAGAGGGAGTTATTTTTGGTACAAGTAAGGTTGATGAGATGAGACAAACAGGATTCAAACCTTGGGTCACATACAACAGTCTCTACTAGATTATGAATTTTATTAGTATTATCATCATCATTATTATTACTACTACTACAACTGCTATTGTTATTATTACTATTATTATAATTATTATTATGCTACAAACTATAAGGGTGAGTTAAACCTTTATACTTTTTATGTGTAGGATAATCTAGAGGTTACTGTATTTGCATTCAGTGGAACCTCCATTATGCTAAAGTCAGACGCTTGCTGCGATGAGCTCACTTGCCATTCCGATCAGGTCTAATACGCTTTCTTCATTCTACTCAATCTAGGATGGGCTTCCTTGCTTATTGAACAGAAATCTACTAAAAAATTACGTCCGGCAATGGGCCGGGCCTAGGCTAGGAAAAATCAATATTTTGGTTGCATCATCCTTTCGTGTGCAAACTGCAAGTAATATAATTGGAGAACAAATTCACATATGAAACTAAGAAAGATAAAGATGAAAGCAATTATGTCAATCTGACTTTATTGAAACAGTTGTGGCAATTCAATTCAATTAACCAGTTCTTTTGTTTTCCCTTCTTTAATTCTAGTAACTTCAAATTCTATTCTGCTTCTCCTTCCTTTTAAACCACATCTTGACCTTTCACTCCTAAATCTCATTTTTCTTTTACTCTCTCAGGCTGTTCTCTGAAATTTAGTAAAACCTTTAGTCCTTTATTTATTATTATTAATTTTCAGCTACACAGTCTGCAAAAAGAAAAAGGGAACTCTTTGTTCTGTTTGGTGAGTTTCCTACTAAATTTCTTTGTTAGGAAACCACTTCTTTTATTATTTTTAATCTTTCACTCATTTCAACTCTATTAACCTCAAAAACTAGTTCAAAAATTAAAGGGAAACCCCACCATGAAACCCTTCAGATGGTTTAAATCTCGGTATACCAAAAATTATAGTTATATTCCTTTCAAGCCCAATTTGCAGGCAATGCAATTTTTGCAAATCTGCTCACTTATATCTCATATGAATCGTGGTTCACAAACCCAAAAAACACGACTCAAAAAGTCCAAAAGGTCAATTTGACTCGAAGAATTGACCAAATACTCCTAATAATTTAAGAGCTTCAAAAGTATTATGAGATGCATAATTAAATTAAAAAAATTATGACAAGACTAGAGGAAACTTCATGATTCTCAAAAAAGTCTATGATATGAATACTACAATGGTAATTGCACATGTTCCTAAATGGGTGGCTTCCTCAAGTGGCTAACTGGCTATGTGGCATCCAAACACAACAAAAAAGTAAATTAAACCTTATAGGTTTAAGTCAGTAGCTGAATTGGATACCACAGCCACAAGCTTGTGGGTTCAATCTTAGCTTACTCACCAAAAACAGAAAGGCAGTTCGAGAAGGCGCAAGTGAACAGGCAGATCAGTGATTCATACAGCCGAAGGTATAGTGAGAAAAAAAGCAGGTTCAAATCAGCCAGTTGCAGTTATTTCAACTAGCCTGATTATAGAGCTAGCCAGTGCTTTTGGAACTTTGCTTACATCTTCAACCAGCTCATAGCTCCCAAGCTTCCACTCAATAAGTAGATCTGCCTCTAGTTGAACTTCAAACCAGAAAATCAACCTTTTGGTGTTGTGGTAAGTTCTGAACACCTGAGGTTGACTTAACTTGAACCCTAATCAGCAGCAATGTTCTCAAGATTGCTACAGAACACATGTTAACTCTGTAGCAATCTTCTGAATGCCTGTTAACTCTGAAGGAATCCTATTTACATCTTCCAATCATCATCTAAACCTCCGATTATCCTCGAAACATCAATGAAGTATTATTTCCCATTTGTTGCCACTTAAAAATGAGTTCATCTGACTTTATTTAATTGTAAATTCGTAATCATGTAACAGACATCTCTCTCTCTCTCTATGTATTTATTTATTTATTTGGTACGGATTAAATATAAGAAAGGTCTTGCACGCGACTGGCTCTAGATGAAAAAATATGTAACTAGCTGCATAAGGAGCTTACAGCAGTGTATGTATGACAAATAATCCATCCAACAAGGTTCCCCCTTGTGAAAATAGGATGGCCCCAAAATCATGTCGATCCAATCATATCATGTGGGCTACATGATAGAAAACAATGGACAACCACCCAAAAATATAGGATTCACGTGGTGGCCCACTTGCTGGTTGGAACAACATGGTTTTTGTGGCATCCCAATTTCATTAGGTGGCAACCAATGCTAGACAGGTTGGACGCCATGCATACACCAGGGTGAGCCTCACACTCCACCAAGATACATTTACAACTAGTTGTGGGTGAGACCTTTTTTTTTTTGTTTAGTAAGGTGAGACCTTAGAACTGACAATTTATAATAAGTAAGGTCTCTGATACATAATTATGATTAAATAAAAGGAGATAAATTCGTTTTAGAGTCCTTGGGGTGTATTTGAAAGTACCTCAGGAAATGGATTTTGTGGAATGCTATTCTGCCTTTTTCAAGTAATAGATGAGATAAATAAATTATTATTTTCTAGGGAAGAAAACCAGACAACTTATAACCAGCCAATTCGGTTTTTCCCCCCTTTTTTTGGTGCCACCCCAAAATGCTTGGTAAGTTCTATACAAAGTTATGACTCCATGTATTCAACTAAATTGACTCATTCCGAAGAGCCCAAGAATCTCCTGCCATACACTTTTCCCTCAGTGAGTGGGCAACCATACAGACTCCAACAATCAATAATCATGAGAGCGAATAACCTAGAATGAAGGAAACTACAAATATAAAAGGAACGACTCGAGGGCTGACCAAGACCTTATGAGTTCAACACCTTTGATGTTTTCGGAAATAATGACAATTAACCCTAAAGTGTGTAGCTTTAGAGTTAGTAATGGTGGACAGTTTCATTTGGACTTCCATTCATCTCGTGTGTTCATATTGGAATGCACCCTTATGGTTGTTGAATTTTCGTCTCTTTCCCCACATTTTTTCCACCATCCATAGTTGAAAGAAGTGATGCTGTCAATCTAGCAAGTTGGATGGCTCAGCAAAAGACAAGGATGGTCCAAGATGCACTAATGCCTGAATGGTGTTGTGAACAAAAAGAAAAAAAAGAGGTTGACTAACAACATGGATGTACTGAGGCTGAGAATGCCACCAGAAATGAGGGTGAAAAAAAAACCTCAGCCACTGGAAAGGAGAAGGCACTATAATTATATTAGAGCAAAGCAAGAAAAGGATTATGATTATATATATAGATTTACTCGCAAATAGGATTCACTTTGCATAATTAAATACACATTAATACTGCAACTGGATGAGTTTTTGCGCAAAGATTTCCATAATCCAAATAAAGAAACCTGCTTACCTATTCAACACATGCTGCTCTCCAGACTTATTTCTATACAACAGAAAAGCTCCTAAAAAGCATTGAAGACAGCATCTAGACAATTACAGTCCAAGTTGCATGAGAAGATTGTGCCATCTTGGAGGCTCTTCATCAAAAATGTATGCCAATGGAGAAATCAAAACACCACTGCCACCAATCTGCAAATACAACAAATTTCACAATGGGAGAAAAGAAACCTAAGGGCCCGTTTGGAACTCTGTCAGGACTCAGGAGAATGTATAATGGGTTTCTCAACAGTTCAGGCCCTTCCCCCATCATCTGAATAATGCTGTTTTGTGTGATGACAGAAAATATTTTTACTTGGAAATTTTCCAGTGTGGTTTTGCAAGACATCTCCTGTAAAATGACACATTTGTGACAACATAGCAGAGGGTTCAATTCAGAATCTGTTGGGAAACCCAGGGTATAATTCTCCAGCTCTAAATTGACTCTGAAACTCCCAGCTTTCCAGGAAACAAAGGTAGAAAAAAGGGTTGTTTCAAAAGATAGGCTGCAAATATGATATATATATATATATATATATATATATATATATATATATATATATATATATATATATATGGCAACATGTTAGTTGAAGCTCAGGCTTATTGTACCCAAAAACATGGATCCATGACTAACCTATGGCATTCAAGCCAATATGCCAAACAACTAAAGAAATAGATATAGAAGGAGATTAATAGATGAGTAGAAGAGTGACTTACGGCTCGCAGCTGCTGAACTGATTGGTAGAGTGCTCTTTTGGGTACACATATGACAATTTCATAGTAGTCCGGTGTGATGCTATCAGGTTTGGAGAAGATTGCATTTATGGTAGGTCCCTGCATAAATAATAAACAGAAACCTTACCCAATAGAATAGCATTTGAAAAATGTATGGAGTTCGAGACTGTTCTAGACAACAATGAGACTCCCCTGAATTTACTATAATGATCCGAATACTGATAAGCTTTCAAAATTGCAACATAGATCTGATCTATTAGGCAACATAGATCTGATCTATTAGGCTTCCATTAAAAAAAAAATACAGACAAATTTTGTTGAAGCATGAAAAGATTCTTTATTTTGATGTTTTGACCCCATTCATGGTCAAAACCATTTCCAAATTGGATGCAGACCATGTGGTCATGTTCCGATGTTATGATTTTGAAATAATGTTTTAATGCAATTTATCGATGATGAAACCTCGAGTAACCAAATAGTGCACTTCAAAAAAACAAAAATAAAATAAAATAAATGATAAAGCTTTCCTTGATCTTTTTCAATTTTCAGTTTCAAAAGGTCTTAATTGGATTTGGACAGAAGGAGGAGGAAAAGATAGTACAACAGGTTGTGGACTGCCCCCCAACAAAAGAGAGAAGGAAGGTGACATTTAAATCTGACAATGTATCACCTTACAGAAATCATTTTATATTGAGAAAAGCACCCATTTGAAGTAATTAATACAACACTGACAACTAATATAAGTGCACATACCTTACAGGAACATGGTACAGCAGATTAATATAAATAAGTTTTAGGAGAATGATAAGCACACCACATTTAGCATACTTATAAAACAGAAAGAAAAATGTATTATCACACTTAAAACTATTGAACTACCAGAATATTATGTAAAAGAATAACATACTCTTGAGCATTTAATAGTCAATATCAAGATTCCAACACTCTTTTAAGCTCCTTGTCAAAAGCTCACCTGCAACCCAGATAATTGTGGCTGGCTCAGAATTCTTTGGGACACTTCCTCTAGACTGCTCCCCCTCATGTTGGCAGTCACCTGCAACCAGTATGTTCAAAAAAGACAATTCATGGAAATAAGAAGTTCATAGATAGCAATAAAACAAACAATTAGGGTCCATTTGGGGCTAGATACCCACTCACTCCCATCTCTTTTGGTTCTAGAAACATGTGGGACCCACAAACAACAAACTCAGCAGTAGGCTGTCATGTAGCAGGAGCCACCTCTCATTTCAAGAAGGTGGATTTCTAAACAGGTAGGAATGCCCATGTTCTAGGAACAAGAGGATAGTACCACTAGACAAGTACTGCTGAGTTGTCATCAGCAGATGCCCACTTGCTTCTTGGAACAAAAAGAAACAGGAACAAGAACACTAAGCCCAAACACGCCCTTAAACTATAACAATACCATGGATTGATCAAGTGCCCTAAGATGCGCTTCAAGTCTTTCAAGAATCTCACGGGTAGTATCAAGGGCACCATTCTGCTGGATGATGAATTTCTTTCTTGCAACAAGTACTGCCTGTGGAAAAATGGAGCACCGGTTGGTTCGGTGAACTCAGAAAGAGATGAAGCAACTGCCCCATTTGGTACTGAAAAGTGAAATCTAGTACCTTGCTTAGGCTAATGCATGGTTAGACAGAGAATGCCACAGGTATGGTGTAGGACTAATGAATTACCTGGCTTTCTAAGACAACTCCACCTTCAATTTCTTTTAAATTATTTTCACGTAATGTTGTTCCTGTACTTACAATATCAATAATAGCATCTGCAGTTCCCATCTAAGGCAACACAAACATAGAGATCAATATAACAAAAAATTCAAAAAAGCACACATAACCTTGATATAGAGATGAAGTCATATTAGAAGTGTACATGGCAGTGTACATAT
Source organism: Magnolia changhungtana (assembly GCA_030180095.1). Taxonomy (NCBI): domain Eukaryota; kingdom Viridiplantae; phylum Streptophyta; class Magnoliopsida; order Magnoliales; family Magnoliaceae; genus Magnolia; species Magnolia changhungtana. Next base: position 4,298,393 of record JASAUF010000421.1, read on the forward strand.
TTAAAAAGAAGAATAAGAAACACCATCGTCGTCATAGCCTTGTCTCAGCTATTTTGGGTTCAGTTTACAGAACCTGTTTTGTTAATCAAGAAGAAAGAAAGAATCATAGCCTTGTCTCAACTACAGGAATGAGATTTTATTCAAAACGCAGCAAGAAGAAATGACAACCAAAGTGATACGACAACTATACAATTTCTTCGTTGATGTTGAACTCCTTTTAAAGACCTAGTCCATGAGATTACACTACTTCTCACTCTATCAGTAACTTGATTGACACTGGGAGGTACATTCATGATTGTTTTGTGATTCCTTTTATCACATATTGACCAAATCTTCTTTAAGAATGAGAGAGACCATAAGATCCTCCTTTGTCCCCATTGGCAGATAAATTGATTCCAGGGTCATCTAATCCACTCTGAACTGCTTCATGCACAAACACTGAATTGCAGCCAAAAAGGATCAGTGGTTTGGGAGATAGTTCGCCCTTTCAAAATTCATAAGACAAAATACAACCATGATGATGCAGAACACTACACGGACCATTTTGGATCAGCCCAAGAAGATCAGATGACCAGGATTATTGTACAATCTGGATCACTGGGGTCCAGAGGACGGACCCAAACTGAGCATGTGGATTATTGTCTCAGTTCAGGATGGACGCATTGCAGAGTGGGCCTGCTGGAGATGATGTGGAAGGTGCTACATGAGACTTCTCCTAAACCTAAACCATCTCCAAAAGTCCAGCCAACCTACACCTCTTCCCTTCTTTCTGCTTTTGCTGTTTTCTTGAATTGGTTGTGTTTTTAGTTGCAATCTCCAATACCATGGGTATTTTAGTTACTAGGTAGCTTGTGATTTGAAGATAGAGTACATTGGCGTTAGGATATATGACTAGGATGAGAAGCAAGGATTGTACTTCATTCTATGAGCCCTTGATTACATGTTCGACAAAAGGGAGTGATTGTTTGAAGTCGCAAAAGCTTGAGTTTCCCTTGCCATTTTCTAGCACAATAGCTAATGGCTTATGGTCGAATCCAGCTGATTTAATTCATGGAAACCATTGTTCCCAATGTTATCTTAATTGTTATCGTTGTTATCATATTGCAAATTATAATCAGTCTAATCATTAGATTTTTTTTTACTCCAATTTTCTTTATAAAAATTTTGATAAAAAGCTTTAAAAAATTATAAATAAATCATAAAATAAATAAAAAAGAAAAATCATCAATCATTCACTTTTTGTGAATAGGCAACAAGAAAGGTAGTACTAATCATGGTATTATCAATTGAATAATTGTGTAAAGTATAGTTGTAAGTTAATAAATCTGTCATTTTGTCAAGTTCAAAACAATCAACCTATTGCACATTTACATGTATTCATTTATAAATGTAGAATGCAAAAAAGAATCAAAATATCTAAAAAGTATCTGCACACACGAGCGCGTGAACAGGCGCATCTTTTTCTTTTTTCAGAAAGTAGCTAGATAAAATCTGCAAGAATCATCACAACACAATGCCATGGACGGACACACACACGTCTAATAATTTTTTTAATAGAAAACAACTGCATAAAATTCACAAGAAGCATTGCAATAAGATTCTGCGACATAGGAAGGGCAATGGAATTAATTAGCAAAAAACATGCATGTAATGCAATGCAGACTCTACAACATCTCCCTGCCAAAACATATGACACATGAAACAGCATAACATCTATACTGTTCCAGGACAAAACATAAAAAGGCAACTACATGTGATTCTTATACGGAGCAATGAAGGTGAATTTTTTTAATCAGCTGTAATATCCAAGAGAAAGCTCTCACCGCAGGAGCTGCCTCCAGTGCTCCATCGGCAGTTGAGAAAGTGACATGCTTTAATCCCTTCTCTTTCAAAAACTTGGAACTCAGCTGTGCAGAAAGAGAATATAAATTCACTTCGTAGTCCATATGTACCATCTGACACTAGAAACAAACAAAAAGAAACGTTCTACAGGTGAAAAATAAAGCAGTAATGGATCATAGCCTGAAAATGTAACCTACATAGGTATATCCGGTTGCAACTCGCAGAGGCTTCTCACTGGTCCATTGAGGCATTTCGGCTAGCTTGCTAATGGAATTAATATTTTCAAAAATCCCGTACCAAGGAACCTGAATAGTTCATAAAATTACAATTATACCAGTTGTATGTAAGAGCCAAAAAAATGGTTCACTGCTATCTTTTAGCAGACCACTATATGAAAGCTTATAAGGCTTACTTCCATGGATAAACGGCAATGTCCATACTCCAGTGCATCATGAACTATGATCAAATCCTCATCACCCTGCCAAAGAAAGAAAGAAAACCTTCTTTTCATCCATTATTAAAATATATTTCTATAAACATTTCAAAACACAAAAACTGGGATAGAATAGCTCCAGAACCAACACCATAGAAATGATGACATTGAAAGTTCATCAATCATCATAATATTGTAGTTTTAGCAATACTTGATCTGAAACAAGCTTTACAAATTCCATCTCACTAATCATTCCTAAGGCCCTATCCTTGGCAAGTAAACAAAAATTTCACAGCCCTTCACACCACCTCATCAAGGCACTTTATGACTTTCTATCATCCTCCTTGTAGTCCTTCAACCTGATCAAAATTTTCTTATTATTAGGGCCATCTCTGAATTTCGTAGTGCATTGCTGAACCATCTCAATCTGTTACATTTTTTTTCTGTGCTACTGGGACTACTCTCTTCTTAGGCTGCTTTCGATGACCTCATTCTTGACTCTATCCTCCCTGGTCTTCCTACACATCCATCTGGGAATGTCTCACGGCAATGGTGCGTGTGGAAATTCCATGCTAGTCGCCAACCTTATCACTTGGGGAATGCTTGGAACAGTACGAAATGCATCATCATCTTTGCAACGCCCATCCTCTGCTCACGTTTTCTCGTAATTAGCTTGCACTCTGCTCCATGCAGCATAACCAATGGATTAGCAGTGCTATAAAATTTTCCTTTTTGATTTTCATTGCATGGAAACAAGACAGCACTTTGAGGAACATTTCCACTTCTTCCACCTAGTTCTATTTCTATTAGGACATCCTCACAAGCTATTCACCCCTTTGAATTACAGAGCCAAGGCAATGAAACACATGGCTACTCCAAATCTCTAATTTAGGATTCACCTCTAACACTATATGAAGTGTGTTTTTTTCGTTGTTAAAAAACAATTGTGCTACAAATACATGATATAATAAAATATATAATATATCACTATACATCTACATGTATGTTCACACATGCACATGCACACATTGGTCCTTACTCTTACTCCGGTGGTAGAATACGCGTAGTGTATCATCTCGCATCTCTTCCATATGGTCTTCATTGGAGGTTGACCTGTGTAACTCTTAGGAGTTTCAACACCTGGGTGGTGAAATCCCACTATGACGTGAGTGTGTGTGTGTTGGGGGGGGCGGGGGTGGTGGGGTGGGTTGGGTGTGTTAAAAAAAAAAACATGCACATGCACACACACAACTATATGCATGTTTTCATTGTTTAACAGCCATCTAGAAGGGTTCTGCTGACGTCCCCACCTTCATGGAGACACAAGAAATGTCCCTAAACCTTTCTAATGACATGTGGGACACCCAATTATTAATTTGAAAAATTAAATCTTTCATGCAAGAAGGAACAAGCTGTGGTGCAAAAATCATACATATCGAATGATCCTAAGCATCAGATCAATAACATGGAAGATGGACAATCAGTTGAGCGTATAAAGAGAATAGGTCCAATCGTCATCCTGAGCCATCTATCTTATAGATACCACTTCGTTATGCTTCTGATTCCAAGGTAGCACTTTGGTTTGATGATTATAACCATGTGATCTATGGCTTGTAAAAAATAGATGGTTGTTACAAATTGGCCTCATTCATAGGGATAGGATCATCCGATCGGTGTGATTCTTGCACAATGGCTTGCTCCCAATGGAACCATTGAATGAATAGTTCCAATTGATGATTAGGCATCCCACAGGCCATTACAAAGGCTTGGGAACATTGCTAACATCCCCATGAAGGTGGGGGACATTAGTAAAACCCATATATACAGTGTTTGGAGAAGTAACAAAGAAATGTCTTAAAATAGTTTAAAAAGATACATAAAATGAGAGAGAATGAGTTCCTAATGCATCGCAAAGATCTTAGAACAACTACTATGGCCAGTTACATCAGTCCAAACATTTGCCTTTCTACCTTATCAGGAATGAAATGTTTAGCTAAGAGGCAAGAAAGATTTCATTAGGAAAAAAATAAAAAATGAAAGGTAACTTCCAAGACTCAGAATGATCACTTTGAACCCAACTGTTAACATCAGGAGAATCCTCTTCCACAATAATCAGACAGGACTAAGAATTGGAGACTCCACAATTCCCCTCCTAAGGGAAAATGGCCCACTCTCAGTGAAACCCGTACTCCAGCTACTTATAGAATAGTAATGATGCATCTGGCCACAAATCACCATTAGACAGGTCCTTGATGATCCCATGATATGGCAGACCAAGTGTCAAACCTAGTGGTGGCAATGGGTTGGGTTAGCCCATCTAAGTTGGTTTTGGGCCAATCTAAATAGGTATTCAGTAGTGGGTCGGATTCGGCTTGGGTTGAACTTTACCCAACCTGACCCAAAATCTGAAACAAAACAATATATTTATGTACGTGCATATCCATTGTTTAGGCTAGTTTGTGCGTAGCCTTAGTGTGTCATATTCCATTCTTAACCTTGGTTTAGGTCAAGGGAGGTTGGTTTGGGTCAGTTGAGCTCAGTCCATTTACAATTAAATGGGGGTCATTGGGTCGGGTTGGGCTTGATGAATTTTTAAGTGGGTTGGGTCATGGGGTAATGGGTTGTTGGTCAGGTCTGAGCAATAATTCTTGGCCCGTTTAGTAAACGGGTAGGGCTTGGGCTGACCCCAAACCTGACCCATTGCCACCCCTATTCAAGCCATCAAAATGCAAATCAAGCCCTGATCCCATCCTGCAATCTAGATCAAAGATTGAGGGCTGTCCATATTTGAGATCTAGAACACTGCACCCAGATTGTAGATCTGGACCACATCAAGTTCTCATAAATCTGATGAAAGATCAGGACCATTTCAATTGTCTTGACTGATCAAGACCAACAATCTGATTGATCCGAGGGACCCATAAGATAAAATGGGTCACATGTACCAATCTGGTGGTATTTATTGGCTCCAGATATCAAACAGTTGTTATCTAATGACATGTTGCAATCATACAGCTTATGCAGCTGAATGGTTGCACACAAGCAGGATTTGGGAATTTCCACATGACCAGCAGAATCAATCTGATGGTCTGGTTGAACCCCACTTGTCATCACATTGTTGGTTGAGGACCCGGATTGATATACAATTGATGCCCAGATTGATGATCAGGTGAACTGTGGGGCCCATGAGTCCAATCCTATGTGAATCCTATTTTCAATTATTTCCAACATCAGTGGACATTAGCAGGAAATTTTCTATTTCCTGCAGGATATACATGCTTGTCAGAAAAAATTTAGTAACTATTCCCAGTCATGTGGACCTTGGATCCCATGCAGGCATGCAGAGAATCCAAGATTTGGAAATAAATCCTCTTTATCAGCCTCTCTTTTACAAGTTAGTTTCCTTGGTTAGAATGGATCTTAATACAAGTGTGGTTGGTTAATGCTTGAAATAGGTAAGTATATAGAGAGAGTTTTGGGGATTATTGTGGAAGCTTTCTATGCAGCTTCTAAGACTGCAATTCATACGTATGGATAGTTTTATGATAGATATTTCAATAAATTGGAGTTCATCTACAATCCTTTTTGTTTACTGCATCTTGAAAGGATTTGTGGAGGATTTAAATCTAGATCTGCTGCAACCACTTGCAGGTCCAGGTTTCCAGCTTCTTTATTCTTCTGATGCACAACATGGTTTTAAGATTGGTCCATATTGGCTATTTGGCATCTTCTAGCATAGGCTCACGGCCAACCGTGGGGCTGATCATCTGCTAAAGATACAGATTTTTTTTTTTTGCTCAACTTCTCGCACTACTATTTTCAGAAGATTATAGTTGCTGACCTTTTCTTGGTTCTATGATGATTTTGGGGTTCATTTATGGATTCTCTGATTATTTTGGGGGATGAATTTCTGGATCCATGCATGCTATTTTAAACTATTACAATTTAAGTAAATCTATATAGATACAGATGATGCTACTCAGCATCCTGTTTCAAAGTAGATTGGTTATGAATCATAGGGATTTAGGGGTGTCCATAATATCATAAAAATGATTATTCTAGAATTTCAAAGGGACTAAACATTTCTGAGTTTTTGTTAGGTACTTGTAACTGGCGCAGAGATATCAATTTCAACAAGTTGTTTATCCCTCTCTATAGTCTACTCCAATATTCTGCTGTTGTGTGTTTACTTCATTAATTCTAGTGATTCTGGAATTACATTCCCATTGATTCTGTAACAACATTGCATCAGCTTCTCACTATCATCATATTGTTCCCCTTAGATGAATATCAGCTCCCAAAGATTTCTTTTCTTTCCTTTTTCTTTCCTTTCTTTCTTTCTTCTTCTTCTTCTTCTTTTTTCTTTTTTTTTTTGTAAAAGATAATAATTGTATTAATGGGAGCCAAAGCAAAAAGGCAAAAAGAAAAAGAAAAAAAGAAGCAAAATATAAAAAGGGAAATGAGTTCCCAATATGCATGGACGAGTTCGGATAAGAAATCCAATACAACGTTGGCCTCTCTAGCGACATGGTAAATGAAATGTTTAGCCATGAGGCAATGGAAATTGTCAAAAAATGAAGAAGAAGAAGAAGAAGAAGAAGAAGAAGAAAGAAAGAAAGAAAGAAAGAAAGGAAAGAAAAAGGAAAGAAAAGAAATCTTTGGGAGCTGATATTCATCTAAGGGGAGCTGATATTCATCTAATGGGAGCTGATATTCATCTAATGGGAACTGATATTCATCTAATGGGAATTACATTCCCATTGATAATAACAACATTGCATCAGCTTCCACTATTCATCATCAACCTTCAGGGTGAACACATTCATAGAACACCCTTCAGCAATTATGAGACCCAAGAGCTAAGAAGCAGAGAGGCAAAGCCCCTCGGTTCCAGGCCAAAGTGCAGGACCTGACAACGAGATAGCAAATCAAACCTGTTTCATGTCTAATTACTCCACCCAATTCCATTTTGACCGGGATTACCAAGAGAGGAGCCATCAAAATTAGTTCCACCAACTGGAAGGGGGCTCCTTCAAATGGGGACAATTTTCAGTTTGGATTGCTCAACGTTAACCATCTTTTTACTGCATTTTGAAGTATATTACAATACCAATTGCCTTGTGGATAGAGGTGCTCAGCTACTGCATTTCATGCATTCCTCGGCTCTTTGATTGACTCTTGCAATTCTCTTAAACAATGAAATGTTTTCAAAATCCAATATAAAGGATAATTATTTTCCATGTTTTCCAATTAAAGTAGGTCATTTGTTTCCTCCATTTCCTCATAGAGCTTGGAGTTTATCATACTAGGCCAATTCTTCACGGGGATGAAAACACTGCTATGATGATTATAATGAATCTCATTATGTCTTGAATTGGAATGACAAAGCTCCTTCATAGAGTTCTCTTATATATCATATGAGCAAAGATCATCCAATTCATAATAACTAGAAATCTATGATTCGATCGTCATGGGTTATCAGTAGGATTTTGACATTCTTTTATTATTTAGATTGATATCGTAACATGGCTTGGTGTAAAAGGCAAAAATAGGATTTTCTGCTAATTTATGTTTTTTTTTTATTCCTTCTATTCCATGGCTAATAGACCATTCATGCTCACAAGGTAAGTATGTCACCTCACCATTAATTATGCTTTAAATGCTTTGAAATTGCTGTAAAGAATCAAAATTAAAGCCCCTATCTGGTCCCCATTGTCTCCCCTCTTCTTCTGTTCAGCATTTCTGCCTCACACAGTCATATCAATCACTTACAAGGTACCAGAGCAGAACAACTAAAAGCTTAGGCAGCATACAATTTTGTCTCCATTCAAGCTGAGGTATTTCTTCCATTATTTGTTTTTCTCTCAAATTTGATTTCCATCTCCTATTTTCCTTTCTTTAAAATTCATCACATCTTCATCATCCATTTATTTCACAACATTACTCTTCTGCCCTAATCTCTTTCTTCTTGTTTGCTTTATACAAGCAGCAACAACATCATGGTTGTCGCCAATAGAACTAATTTAAACCATATCAACTTCAAAGTGAAAAAACAAAGTATGGATGTAAATCTAGATGCCTATTATGCAAACAGAAAAGTTCATACTCTTTGAGAAGTCAATAAGAAATAAATTGTTACCACAACTAATCATGCATAAGAAAATATATCAAAGGATGCTAGAATTAAAAGATAAAAAGAACAGAAACTCTAGAAGCTATATCAAACTTATTTGGTACCCTAAACGCACACCTGTCCATATTCACAGAATGTGTCAAAACCTACAATCCCAATGTCTACATCTCCTGAAAGCAATCTGCGGACAATATCTTTTGGCCGTTGAAACCATACTTCTAAATTTGAGATCTGTATTTAAATAAATAAATTAATTAAAAAACTTTTCATATCCTTTTCTCACAAGAGGATACTCTCTTTGAAATGCAAGAGCATTAGTAACAAGATATATAGCAATAAGCATATAATGAAAAGTATTGCAGTAAAGAAAAAACAAAAGATATGTTTGAACATAAGCACATCAAGGCAACTACAAGTAGAGAAGTGTGTAACCAAAATGCAGACATAAGACTCTAGATTTATGGACATGATCCTAAACAACATGTAACCAACATAAATGTTATGATAATGCTACAATCTTTGACAGATCATTTGCATCACCATATATCTGGAATATTGTATCAACTATGTTACGAGTACACATGGAACAAAAGAAACCCATGTGGCAAGAAGAACAGAATAGCCTACAGCTTTTGGAGGGGGACCAAGGCCAGCCCCATGCTATGTTTTTGAAAGGCAGTCTGGAATAGTGGGCCCACAGATCGAACGGTCTACACGATTTGGAACTTTTATAAACGCCTAAGATGAATGGCGTACGTCCAGTAGCCTGCCTAATTACTATGGGGGCGGAGAGGTCTAATCACCCCTCTGATTCTATGGTTAAGATGACCCCGTATTACGATCTATGGCTTGGATTGTATAAAGAATGGGCCAGATGGATACAAACTCACTATCATCTTTTCTCTCTCGCTGGGATCTCTCGGATTCTGAATTACTTAATCTCATCGAGGGATATTTTCCAATATTTATAGAATGAGGGATCAAAAGATGAGGATGAGGATTATCCCTCTATCTAATCCAACCTCTTCCGTATCTCTCCCTCGTCCAAAAATAAAAATAAAATTTACTTTGAATTTGCAAGTTCGAAACAAAGTCCTAAAAGAGAGAATTAGCAAAAAAGATGTTGGACTCACCCACTAGTGGTTGCCCACAAGTGGGCCGCATAGGCTCATATATAACATCTCCCACTCAAGCACGTTGTGGGATGGGCACATCATAGATTGTCCATGTAGCTCGTCTCATAATAGTCAAAACCAAAAAAATCGCGATAAAAAGAATTAGAGACGTGGGACCAACTGGAACACTGTTATCTTCTTATAGGTATTTGATCAGTACTACGTGACCACCTAACTAGCACTCAATAACCTAAGATTTGCAACATTTGTCCTAGTCCGTGTGACCACATCGGATGGAGTTAACTCCCGATTTAGAATACTCGGCCAATATACGCACTTATCCAACGTATCGAGTAATTTTGAAAACTCAGGTTTTCACAAATATCAGTTTGAATAATTTTAAAGTAATAATACACACACACACACACACACACACACACACACACACACACACACACACACACGCTTTTGAAAAGAATATTGTTTGAAAAAATCCATATAAAAAAAAACTCGATACTATCGGCGGATAAGTCTTCAACTCCGTATTAATAATTCTAAAAACTCAATGTAGTTGTTATGGGATATTCCCCATGTAAATGTGTAATTTGAAATCAATTAAGCTGCTTTTCTAATGTAACCGAGTTTGACCAATTAAGGGTCATTCGTTATCGTATACTAAAGTAGCGACACTCAATCGCATTCTCTTATACACAAGAGGATGGTGTTCAAGGATACAAAGAGTCACCTACATGACTGCTTACTTGCATGTTGCAATGATTGGATTGAATTAAAGTATTTAATAGATAAAAGGTCCCCGCACGTGGTTACAATATACGCTGTAAAGTAAACAATACTAAGCATATGTTGGGTCTACAATACGCAGGTTGCCACACATGAGGTGTAACTCATCTCATATCCTCACGACCTGGCTTTTATTCAAGTTATAACATTGATTACATGAAGAGTAATGGAGCGATTATGTTATTTGACTTGATTAGTCTCATCTTCAATCTTTTAGGACTGAAGGCGTATACGAATCACTCGTATCATCATCCTCCATTAATCACAATAAAGGGTGGTTCACACCTCAACATATGAACATCACCCCAATTGTACCTGTCTTGTACATTCAGAGTTAGTCAACCCATGCGAGTAGGTGACCGGCCTGCCGACGAAGGTAGAGATCCTACATAATCTAAAGGTAAATGTTGATGATTTACACACCTAGTCAATATTAGTGCTCGATACTAAATAAAAAGAATGTATTATTCATTAAAGAAAGATTAAAGATACATGATACAATCATATCATTAAAGCTCTCATCAATCCCATATGCCTGACGTGGATCTGGAATAAATCTCTAGTTGTAGACTTTGTCATGGGATCAATGAACATCTCCTTGGTAGGAATGTAGTTGAGAGCGACATTCTTATCTGTCACTTGGTCACAAACGTAATAATATTTGATCTCAATATGTTTGGACTTCTGGTAGTGTATGGGGTCCTTCGCTAATTCAATGGCAGATCTATTGTCTATTCTCAATGATATAGGCTCACGAACGCCCGATACAATGCCCAAACTTTGTAAGAATCTGTGAACCTATATACAATCCTAAACTATAACACAACATGCTATGTACTTGGCCACCATAGATGAGAGGGTTACGGATATTTGTTTCTTGTTCGACCATGAGATAGCTCTCCCTTTGAGCAAAGAGGACATATCCTGAAGTAAACTTTCCCTCATCGGCGTCATTACCCCAAGCGGCATCTGAATATCCTTTGAACATGAGATTCATGCCTTGATAACACATCATCAAGTCTTTAGTTCCTCAGATAGAAAAATATGCATTTGACAACTTGCTAATGAGACTGTCATGGGTTACTCTATAACGGTTGACTATGCCAACTGCATAAGTCATATCCAGTCCGGTGTAAAGCATGACATACATTAAGCTACTTACTACACTCACACAAGGTACTGAGGATAGCCGATTTCTCGGCTTCAGTCTGAGGACAAGATTTTCTATCCAGCTTCGTAGTTTTTTCCATAAGGATTTCAACAGCTTTTGAATTTTTCATCCTGAATCGCTCTAAGATCTTCTGTATGTAGGTGACTTGAGACAAGTCTAAAAATCTCTTAGGGCGGTTGCCGCTACCACGACTTGCCTCTTTCAAATTCTCCTAATCCTTCCCTCATAAAAAGGAGAAGGAAGGAATCCCTCATAAAATACATTCCAAAAAACTAGAGACTTCAGAGAGAAAATAGAGAGGGATAGATAAAATACCATTGTCCATCTAGCTTGCCCCAAAGACATCTAAGCCATTGATCGTTATCTAGGGCCATCTTAAACATAGAATAAGAGGGGTGATTAGATCCTCTTTGCTCCAATAGTAGTTGGGGAAACCACTTGACATAGATCGTCTATCTTCGGCCCTATGAAAGTCCTAAGATTGTGTAGACCGTCAGATCCTGCGAGCCTACCCATCCAGCTTCCTATCCAACACTTTTGGACGTGGCTCATAAATTTCTTTACATAAACTTGGTAGATTTTTAAGTTCATTATTATTATCTTAGACCATACTTGTATCCAAAAATGGCACACCTGTTGCTGTCCAAGTTACACAGTTCCTATACTGTATAAATGATTATTAATTATAATCAGTATTTAAGTGTTCTTAATTGTAACACTTAGATAAAATTCAAAATGAGAGATTTCTTGCAAATCAAAGGCAGTATTGCAGTAATGTTCAACTCAATCTCCTAGGTCTTTAACCTCCAAACTTGGTGTCAAGGCTTATGGGAATTAGAAATTCTTGGTTGATTGTCATTTTCTTTACTGTAACGGATTTCATTCTATATTTTAGCTAGATACCCATGATTCATCACAAATGTCTCTAGAAATAAAATATCAGTAATTACAATCACAAATACAGTGAGTGCAAAATAATGAACAATACCAAGTAACTATATGTTTGGATCCCAACTTACATCTTATATAACGATGGGATGAAATGAAAATGACGAAGAATACACATGGACAAAACATTTCCAATTTCCACATAACACTACCACTACATTTGAATGTGATGGGGATTTTCTCCTCATTGCTGGTTTCGATAAAATCGAACCAGTTTCGATATCATCGATAATTGTCGGATTTTTCACTGCTGGTCGTTGGACAGTTTTTTGTCCTGTGTCGATATCATCGATGGACTTTAGATGATATCGAAGGCAGTCATCGAGAGACCTTTGATGACATCGATAATTGTCGAAATTTTTACCCTTGGTCGTTGGACAGTTTTGGTCCTATTTCGATATTATCGAAGGACCGTCGATGATATCAAAGCTGTCATCGAGAGACCTTCGATATCATTGAAGAGTTACGCAGATGCGATTGCGGAAACGCAGATTCTGCGTAATTTGTTTCCTATTTTGATTCTACCTCTTTCTATTCTTATATAAAGGGGTGTATACGGGATTGGGGTGTATTCTAGGGTATTCTAAGATTTCCTAAAGATTTTCTAGGAGGGTTTAGGGCTATCAAAGGTGTGAGAGAGAGACAGAGAAAGAGAGAGAGGAAGCTTGTGGCAGGGAGGCTATGCTCGTAGAGGTGATCTACCATATCTCAACGTTTCCATGTCCTTGTAATCGGTGAGATCTCTCCATTTTCTTTATTTCTCTTATTGTTTATCCACTCCTGTGTGAGTGAAGAAGGTTGTAACGTTCTACTTCATAGTAGATTGTTGATCTGGACGAGGTCTCATGGTTTTTACCTCTTTGAGGGTTTACCACGTAAAATTCCCTAGTGTCGTGTGGTTTATGCTTTGATTTATTTCATTGCTTTATTATTCCATAATTCTGGTTTGTTTCGGGAGGCTAGATCCTAAGGTTTTGTGCAAGGCCCCCAACAAAGTGGTATCAGAGCTAAGTTCATTGAACGGGTAGGATCGGTTTTGAATTATGGAAGGTGGCTCATCAAGGATGATCAACCTCAATGGTTCTAACTAGACCATATGGAAGGCTAAGATGGAGGACTTGCTTTATTGCAAGGACCTATATTCTCCAATTTTAGGCATATCAGCAAAATCCAAGGATATGTCTGATGATGATTGAAAGAAGATGGACCGAAAAGCGGTGGGGTTTATTAGACAATGGCTGGATGATTCTGTGTTCCACTATGTGTCTACGGAGACCTCAGCCGCTAGCCTATGACTGAAATTGGAAGGGTTGTATGAGAGGAAGACAGCCGGTAATAAAATCTTTCTGATAAGACGACTTGTGAATCTCAAGTTCAAAGATGGTGATTCTATGGCCGAGCACATGAATGAGGTCAGCAATATAGTGAACCAACTCTCCGCTATGAAGATGGTCCTGTATGATGAATTGCAGACTTTGCTATTGCTTAGTTCATTGCTTGACAGTTGGGAGACATTGGTGGTGTCTTTAAGTAACTCCGTGCCAGATGAAAAGATATCCATGGAATAAGTTACTAGCTATCTCTTCAATGAGGAGACAAGGAGGAAGTCTCAGGGGTCTACTCAGTAAAAGGCCCTTGTGGCACAAGAACGGGGGAGAGGAAAGAACAAGAAGGGCGGGAAGGCCTGAGATAAATTAGGAGGCAAGTCGAGTAACAGAAAGGATGTTGATTACTGAAATTGTGGCAAGAAGGGCCACTACAAGCATGAATGTTATGGTAAGAAGAACGACAAGAAAGGAAAAGGTAAGGAGAAGGAAGATGAATCAAATTCCACTGTGGTTGCTTCATATGGCGACGTTGTAGTTATTCTTTCAGCAGATCAAGATATATGTCTCACGGCTATAAGTCAGGACACCGACTGGGTGATAAACTCAGGAGCCTCATTTCATACAACTCCACGCAGGGACTTCTTCATAAGCTACAAGTATAGTGACTATGGCATCGTGAAGATGGAAAATTCTGGCGTATTGAAGATCGTAGGGGTCGGTGATATTTATGTGAAGACCGATGTGGGCTGCACATTGGTTCTCAGGGATGTGAGGCATATCCCAAACCTTCGCCTCAACTTGATATCGACGGGAAGGTTGGATGATGTGGCTATGAAAGCCGATTTGCTGGTGGGCGATGGAAGCTCATCAGTGGTTCGTTGATCACAGCTAGAGGAAAGAAGTGTTGCACCCTTTATAAGGCAAGTGTCAGTGTATGCAAGGGTGGGTTGAATGCAACGGAAGATTCAACTATTGACATGTGGCACAGGTGTCTAGGCCACATGAGTGAAAAGGGCTTCAGGTACTAGCAAAGAAGCGGCTCCTTCCAGACATGACAGGTACACCTCTCAAAACCTATATTGATTGTTTATCAGGAAAACAACATAGAGTTTCATTCGTTAAATCTTCTTCTCATGTTAATAAAGTGCATGCATTAGATTTGGTTTATTCTAATGTTTGTGGTCTTATGAGGATAAAAATCTTGGGTGGGGCATTGTATTTTGTCAGTTTTATAGATGATGCATCTAGGAGGGTTTGGGTTTATGTTTTGAAATCCAAGGACGAGATCTTTAGTGTGTTTAAATTATTTCATGCTATAGTTAAGGGAGATACGAGTAGATCATTGAAGTGCATCCGCACTGACAATAGTGGTGAATACATTGGCGACTTTCATGAGTATTGTAAGTCCTTGGGTATACTGCATGAACAGACGGTTCCCAAGACCACACAGCATAATGGAGTAGCTGAGCGAATGAATCGCACCATTGTAGAGAGAATCAGATGCTTGTTACCCATGCGAAGTTGCCCAAGATGTTCTAGGGAGAAGCAATGCACACGGCAGTATATTTGATAAATAGGTCTCCATCAGCCCCATTGAATGGAGAAGTACCTGAGAAGGTGTGGACTGGACAGGATCCATCGTACAGTCATCTCAGGATGTTTGGATGTAGGGCATCCGTTCATGTACCAAAGGACGAGAGGTCAAAGCTCGATATAAAGATCAAACAGTGTGTGTTCTTCGGGTACGGTGATGAAAAGTTCGGTTACAGATTGTGGGATCCGACCGAGCAGTGGCATTCTTTGAAGATCAGTGTATCGAAAACATTGGTAAGCCAGAAAAGAACCAGCCTAGTTCAGGTGAGCTAGAAGACATGGATCCGATTATTCCCCCCGTGGTGCCTGATGACGGGGGAGTACAACAAGGTGCAGAGGACGAGGAAGTTCCTACAGAAGATGGACCAGGGGAGCAACCCCCACTTGATCCACCCGTTGAACCATAGGTGAGGAGGTCATCTAGGGACAGATAGCCGTCCAAGAGGTACTCGCCGCATGAGTACATTATGCTGACTGATGGGGGAGAGCCAGAAGATTATTCTGAGGCCTTAGCCGACGAGCATAAAGGGGAGTGGTTGAAAGCTATACAAGAGGAGATGGAATCCTTGCATAAGAACACACCTATGACATGGTGAAACTGCCTAAGGGCAAGAAAACTTTAAGCAATAAGTGGATGTTCAGAAAGAAGGTTGAGCAGAAAAATTCACAGACGAGGTTCAAGGCTAGACTTGTGGTGAAAGGGTTTAGTCAGAGGAAAGATATAAACTTCGAGGAGATATTCTCACCGATGGTGAAAATAACATCCATACGGGTGTTGCTTGGGTTGGCAGCTAGCATGGATCTGGAGATAGAGCAGTTACATGTTAAAACTGCCTTTCTTCATGGTGACTTGGAAGAAGAGATCTACATGCACCAACCAGAAGGGTTCAAAGTCAAGGGCAATGAGCATATGGTGTGTAGGCTGAGGAAGAGCTTGTATGGGCTGAAACAAGCTGTATGGAAATGGTACAAGAAGTTCGACTCGTTTATGTTGAAGCATGGATATGACAGAATGGAGTCGGACCACCGTGTGTTCACGCACACGTTCTCAGATTGTGATTTCTTAGTTCTGCTGTTATATGTTGATGACATGCTCATCATGGGAAAAGACATCAAGAAGATCGACAAGCTGAAACAGGAGTTGGGCAAGTCGTTTGCGATGAAAGACTTAGGCCCGACTAAACAGATCTTAGGAATGGAGATAACCCATGATAGAAGAAACAGGAAGCTTTGGCTATCACAAGAGTGGTATATTGAGAAAGTCCTAGAGTGGTTTAATATGAATGCAGCGAAGTCGGTCAGTACTCTACTGGATGGTCACTTCAGATTGAGCGACAGGCAGTGTCCCAAGACGAAGGCAGAGGTGGAAGAGATGCAGAAGATACCCTATGCGTCAGCAGTAGGAAGTTTGATGTATGCTATGGTGTGTACATGCCCAGATATAGCATATGCGGTTGGTGTTGTCAGCTGGTATCTTGCCAATCCTGGCAAAGAGCATTGGGCAATGGTAAAGTTGAGGCTCATCCAGGTTGAGTCTATGCTATGATGATAGAAAACCTATGTTAGAGGGCTACACTGATGCAGATATGGTAAGTGACATAGACTCTAGGAAGTCTACATCGGGGTTCATGTTCACATTTGCAGGGGGGAGCAGTCTCCTGTAGAGCAAGCTACAGAAGGTTGTAGCATTGTCGACGACAGAGGCCGAGTACATTGTGGTCACAGAAACATGTAAAGAGATGCTTTGTATAAAGATGTTCCTATAGAAACTTAGCCTGAAGCAGGAGCAGCACGTGATCTATTGCAATAGCCAAAGTGCTATACACTTGAGCAAGAATCCAAGTCAGCACTCCAAGTTGAAGCACATAAAGATTCAGTGTCACTAAATCAGAGATACTTTGGAACAGAAGGTGTTACAGCTTGAGAAGGTCCACACGGATGATAATGGGTCAAACATGATAACCAAGGCTTTGCTCAAGGGCAAGTTTGAGGTTTGTAGAAACTAGGCTGGCTTGAAGAAGGTGGATTCCTCTTGAGTCAAAAAGGGAGAGATTTGATGGAGATTTTCTCCTCATTGCTGGTTTCGATGAAATCGAACCAGTTTCGATATTATCGATAATTGTCAGATTTTTCACTGCTGGTCGCTGGATAGTTTTTTGTCCTGTTTCGATATCATCGATGGACTTTAGATGATATCGAAGGCTGTCATCGAGAGACCTTCGATGACATCAATAATTGTTGGAATTTTCACCCATAGTCGCTGGACAGTTTTGGTCCTGTTTCGATATCATCGAAGGACCATCGATGATATCGAAGGTTGTCATCGAGAGACCTTCGATATCATCGAAGAGTTATGCAGATGCGATTGCAGAAACGCAGATTCTACGGAATTTGTTTCCTATTTTGATTCTACATCTTTCTATTCTTATATAAAGGGGTGTATGTGAGATTGGAGTGTATTCTAGGGTATTCTAAGGTTTCCTAAAAGTTTTCTAGGAGGGCTTAGGGCTATCAAAGGTGTGAGAGAGAGATAAAAGAGAGAGAGAGAGAGAGAGAGAGAGAGAGAGAGAGAGGAAGCTTGTGGTAGGGAAGCTATGCTCGTAGAGGTGATCTACCATATCTCAGCGCTTCCACGTCCTCGTAATCGGTGAGATCTCTCCGTTTTCTTTGTTTCTCTTATTATTTATCCACTCCTGTGTGAGTGAAGAAGGTTGTAACGTTCTACTTCATAGTGGATTGTTGATCTGGATGAGGTCCCGTGGTTTTTACCTCTTTGAGGGTTTTCCACGTAAAATTCCCTGGTGTCGTGTGGTTTATGCTTTGATTTATTTTATTGCTTTATTATTCCATAATTCTGGTTTGTTTCGGGAGGCTAGATCCTAAGGTTTTGTGTAAGGCCCCCAACAGAATGCACAAGTGAAATAATTCTAGACATATAGTTACATCAAAAGCATGGTATGCCGTAATGGTCATTATGCCCTGTAATGGCCACTACATAATGGTATGTATCAAGGGTACCCGTTATGCGATATAGGTTATAAAGGTACCCTTTAAAAAGTTAGCTCCATAACGGCTGTTACCTCCCATGACGGTCATATGTGTGAGGGTACCAAAAAAAAAAAAAAAAAGATGGCCGATATTGTTTTTCTTTTTTTATAAAATTGGCACTATGAGTATTAAAAAAAATAAAAATAAAAATAAAAAAATAAAAAAAATCCGTTTTTCTTCCATTTCTTTTCACATTTCTAACTTTCAGGAGTAATCCTAAGCCAATTTCAACACACTGTATTTTTTGTGAATCAAAACACGAGATTGAAGCAATTTGGATGAATAAAAGCTCTGGTGGGCCATTTTGCAGAAAGTTGAAAAAAGAAGTCTTCAATTTCTTTTAATATTTCTCACTGGAAATAATTATTTTAAAGAGGACAACACCAAATTGACCTTATCTTGCTAGATATACGGTCAATTTGGTGTTGTTTTTATAATTTTTTATTATGTTGCTGTTTTTTTTTTTTTTTTTTAAATAAAAAGTCAGAAAATTTTGTTATTTATTTTATTTTGAGTGTGGATGGTTGGAATACATGTAGAATGATTAGATCTACAAATGCATAACTCAGATCAATCTTTCTGACATCATTTGATGTTTTAAAATTTTTTTATTTTGGGTAAATTTCAAATGAATGGTGACAGTTAACAAAAGATTAGCAAAAGCTGTTTTATTCTTTTATTTTATTTTGAGTGTGGATGGATATTTGGAATACATGTAAAATGATTAGATACACAAATGCAAAACTTAGATCACTCTTTCTAACGTCATTTGAGAGTTTTTTCTTCTTCTTTTTTTTTTTTTTTCGGATGAATAGTGACAGTTAACAAAATTCAGCTAAATTTGTTTTATTTATTATTATTATTAATTTTTTAGTATAGATGGTTTGAATACATGCAGAATGATTAAATCTACAAATGCATGCCTTAGATCACCCTTTGTAATGTCATTTTGTATTTTTTGAATTTTTGTTTAAATTTTGAGTGGGTTAAAAAAAACGGCAATTTTTTCTAATTTTTATGTTATTTTGAGTGTGGATGGTTGGAAAACATGAAGAATGATTAGATCTACAAAGAGATCCTTAGATCACTCTTTCTAATGTAATTTTCTATTTTAACTATTCTAACTTCAGATAAATATCAGTTAACAAAAAATCAGTAAAAAAATGTTTTTTTGTTTTTTTTTGTAAATTTTTTTTTTTAAATCTTGAATGTGGATGGTTGGAATACATGTAGAATGATTAGATCTACCAATGCATGCCTTAGATTATTCTTTTTATTGTTTCTTTTTAAAAAATAAATAAATTCAGATGAATAGTGACAGACTAATGGTTAATGAAAAATCAGTATTTTTTTTATTTTTTTTTTTGGTTATCTTGAGTGTGGATGGTTGGAATACATGTAGAGTGATTAGTTCTACAAAGGCATGCATTAGATGAAATCTTTTAACATCATTTTCTATATTTTATTTTTATTTTCGGGTAAATGAGTGAATAGTTACAATTAGTAAAAATCAGCAAATAACGGTATTTTTTTTTTTCCTTTCCTTTTAAGTGTGGATGGCTGGAATACTTGGAATTTAATTTTAAATTTCTGATTTACCTGCAGGTGAGCAGCTTGATTCATTTTGACTTTAGAACAGTTTGGGGATTGGGGTTGAGTCGGTGTTCATTTGTAACTCCTGAACAAAAGAAAATGACTGCCCAACCAAAAAGTAAAAATATTAGATAACAGCATTGTGAGAGAGTAGATGAGGGTAGGCATACCATGAAATGCAATTATTTGAGCAAAGTAATATCAAAAGGGTCACAAATTGCGAGGGAGGCAGATTGCCTAGGTGGGCCCACTTAATATTTGCGACGAATCCACTCCATCCACTAGCTTCAACGGATCAACTCAGGTAGTGGACCAAAAATGAGGCAAATTGAAAGCTCGATCGAGTGGGCCAACACTAAATAGTGGATATTGAATGGCCACCATTTTTTATTTTTTACACATGCACACATACCCCACAAACTTACGCGGCAGTGGGATTTCAGTTTTCACCACCTATATATGGTACTCCTAGAGTCTACCACCAAGCAAGAGTAAGGACCCACCATGATGTTTGTGACAAATCTACCAGTCCACTAGTTTTAACATATCATTTTAAGTGGTAGGCCCAAAGATGAGGTAGATCCAAAGCTCAAGTGGGCCATATGAAAGCCAAAAAGTGATGGTTGAATGCCTACTGTTGAAACACTAAGGGCCAATAATGATGTTTGTGACAAATCCATCAGGTCGGCTAGTTTTGTCAATCATTTTAGGGCATGAATAAAAAAATGGTCGAGGCAAATTCAACATTCTAGTGGATCATATATCATGAAATGGTTGTATTGAACACCCACTGTCGAAGTCACCTCTCTCTCTCCCTCTCAAGTCTCATCGTAAAGAGTGCTATTAAAAGCACATTGTTGAAAATATCATGGGGCCCACTGTGATATTTGTGACAAATCTACTCTATCCACTAGTTTTGTTAGATGATTTTGGGTGGTGTGCTCAAAGATAAGGCAAATTCCAAAGCTCAAGCGGGCCACACGAAAGGAAAGTGTGGATGTTGAACAGCCGCCATTGAAACACCTGGGCCCCACTATGATGTTTGTAATAAATTTAACCCGTCCACCAATTTAGCCATATCATTTTAGGCTGTGGGTCCAAAGATGAGGTGGATCCAAAACTCAAAGTGAGTCACATGGAAGGAAACAATGAAGGTTGAAAGGACACCATTGAAACATCCGTTTTGTCTAATCATATTAGGTGGTGGGACTAAACATGAGGCAGATCCAAAGCTCTAGTGGGCCACATGGAAGAAAACAGTGAGTATTCAACGGCCATTGTTGAGGTCATCTACCTTTGTAGGGGAAACAATGCATTTTAAAAGCACATCGTTGACCAGATTGTAGGGGCCAGCATTATGTTTTTGAAAAATCCACACCGTCCACCAATTTCTCCAAATCATTTCTCCAAAAATGAGGTATATCCAAAACTCAAGTAGGCCACTCCTTAGAAAACGCGGGATATTAAACGCCCATTGTTCAAACAGTCACGGGCCCATCATAAACTTTGTAAGAAATCCAGCCCATCCATTAATTTTGCCAGATCATTTTAGGGTGTGAACCCAAAAATGAGATATATCCAAAGATTAAGTGGGCCACATGACAAAAAAACAATTAATATTGAACACCCACCGTTAATCGTACTCATAAGGCCATAAAGTTTTTTGCATCAGACCGTTAGTTTTATGTTTTTAACTCATCAGAGTGAAAATGACATTATGAATGGTTTGAACGTATTCCTTTTTCATGCTCCAGAGTCGACTAGAAGTAGAAGATTGTAATTGACCTAAGAGAAGGTGGCCTCTCCTCGGTAACTGGCTTTTTTTTCTCCTTTCTTTCTTCTTCTTCTTCTTCCCTTTTTTTTTTTTTTTTTTTTCAAGAGCTATGCCGATGTGTGAGGTTCTCCTGTAACTATCTAACTGCCCTAGGGTCCCAAAACTATATATGAGAAAGAGAGATTTTCTTCATGATCTCCCTCCCACATCCTAAAGAAAGGAAAAGATTTGTTTCATGCACTTCTAGACTATCCCAGAGGGACTACTTCTAGACTATACCAAAGGGACTACTTCTAGCTCTACCCAATCGTAATTGAGTGAATTGATCCATCTCTATTGTTTCTTATATTGTGTATAGTCGCCACACATTAGGTGCATAAGTAACCTTTGAGAGAATCAAACATGCAACAAAAAAGTGAAAAAATTGAGTAATCACATAATACACCGATTTTAGGTGGAAAAACTCTATTGGAAAAAACCAGACACTAGCAACAACAAATCTACTATAATCGACACCACATGTTCCATTTCATATAACATGCTCATAAGTATCTAGAGAGTAAACTCATATTTTTGGAATTATCTCGATTGATCAAACTCTGATGATCGATCAATCTCCAAAATTGTCTAGAGTCCTAACTAGGAAATTCAGGATTTTCTCAATCTGATCAACATTGTGTCTATCGTTCGAAAATCCTGTATCTGCATCAGATTAAAGCATTCAATCAACTCCTTATTTGCTTGAAGCCCAAAAGAGTTGATTCTCTACTACTTGCCGTAGCTACTGAAAAAAAAAAAAAAACTGACCTTATGAACGCTTTAGATGCCATATAAACATATGGATCCTCGAAAGGTTCCATGGTAGGCATTTTCTCCCATTGTTTCCTTCTATGCAGCCCACTCGACCTCTGGATCCACCTCATTTTTAGGCCCATCAACTAATTGATTTGGCCAAACTGGTGAGCCAGGTGAATTCATCACAAACATTATAAAGGTGGGCCCGACCTAGCTTTTGTGATGGCATGAAAAGACATTAAAAAACAATGGGTATTGAATGCCAACGTTTCAAACAATTGTGGGCTCATGATGTTTATGAGACATCCACCCCATCCATCCATTTTGCCAACTCATGTTAAGACATGATCCGTGCAAAAATGAGGTAGATCCAAACTCAAGTAGACTACAACATAAGACACGGTGGGGATTGAACGCCCATTGTTGAAACACTCGTAAGGCTCACCATGATGCTTGTGAGACATCTACCTTGTCCATTAGTTTCACCAAATCATTTAAAGTGTGAGCCCAAAAACGAAGTTGATCCAAAACTCAAGCGGAGATTTTCATCAATACCGAAATATACTAGCCTGTATCGACACTGAAGGTACGTGGACTATATATGGTGAAAAAAGTATGGATCTGACGGTAGGTGGACTATGATGAAAGAAGTAGTTGATCTGACAGTACATGGACTATGATGAAAAAATAGTTAATCTTTTGAAAGTAGTTTAAAAGTAAAATATTTTTAATCCATAGATTGAAATCACAACAAACCTATCAAAAATTCCCTTAAATAGAGAAAAGATGAGGAGTCTTTCTTAACCCTCATTTATAAAAATTACAAGTAATGATGGGACCAACCATTGATGGATTACTACGGGAAAGATACATTGAAAGTCAGAATCTAGCAGGCCAGCTGGTGGACGTACGTACAATGCACTATAAACTCCAGAGCACAGCATAGTTGTAAGAATAGGTGCGGCCTTTACCGCAGAGTTCATCTTGTATGTCTTCTATATCCATACCGTGCATCTATTTCTTCAGGTCATTTTTAGTCCGGAGATTAAAATAAAATAGATCCAGATCTAAGGTTGACTATGCCATAGGAAATAATGATGATTGACCATTAAAAATTTCATGTGGGCCACAAGTTTTGCATATGCTTCATTTTCCGGATTATGCCCTAAAATGATCTCAAAAAATGGATGGACTTACATACATCAAGGTGCCCTACCGTGAGGGCCGCACTGTCTTGGGTGAGGCCGGGCGCACCTAATCCACTCCCTCATCAAAACATGTGAGGCCTTGACCGTGGGCTCACCTTGATGTATGTATTGTATATCCACACTGTTCATCCATTTTTACAGCTTATTCTAGGGCATGAGCCTAAAAAGGAAGCAGATCCAAAACTTACAAGGACCACACCATTGGAAACAGTGTTGGTTGAACATCCACCATTAAAAACATTCTCGGCCCTAACTTAATGCCCACTGTAATGTTTATTTTCTATCCAACCTGTTAATAAAGTCACACAGACCTGGATGAATAATTTTATTTTTTTAATTGTTTGATCCAAAACTATTGTGGCCACAAGAAGTTTTTAATGATCAATCACCACTGTTTCATGTGGTGCAGTCCATGTACTTCTTTGTTTTTTTAAAATCTAAAGCCTTAAAATGAGTTGGCAAAAAGGATGGACAGTACGGATATATAATATATACATCAAGGTGGGCCCTACGGTCAGGGCACACTTAATCCGCTCCTAAGTCTGATGTGACCCAGACCGGAATAAACAGTCCAAATTCAACAACAAACGTCCATCAAGCAGAGATCAAAATTGTCTAATCAATCTGATATTGAGGATCTGACCAATATACAGTCTGTCCCACTATTTGGGCGGTTCTGATAAGTCCCCAGCAACATATATACTAGTGGCATAACATCTAGCAGCCCATTTAGCAATTGGTTTCTAATTTTAAACTCTAGTGGTAGACTCTTGGGAGTTTCAACACCCGGTCGACTATGGATTGGTGTGAAACTACTGCGTGAGTGTGTGGGGGTGTGTGTAAAAAATAAAATAAAATAAAATAAAAAAAAAAAAAAAAAAAACAAAAAAACTCTAGTTGTCTGTCCACATTATTTCTATTTTTATCATTTCAAGTTATACACAACAAATTTAATTACTATTTGGTTAGCTTATTCACTGCAACGCAGACTTCATTGCAACTATGGCTATTCTGCTTTTTTTTTTTTTTTTGGAAAATCAGCTTATTGTGATCGATACGACGATATCAGATGTACATTCAAACGCAGCGTACTAGGGCTGTATACGAGCCAAGCCAGCTCAGAAAGCTCGCTCTGCTTGAATCGATCTAGCTCAACTTGAATGATGACTTGAGATGAGCCAAGCTTCACATGACTCAGGTCGTTTTGAAAACGAGCCGAGTTTGATCACAGTGGATCTTGACTCTAATCGTCTCGAACTCGGCTAGGCTTGAAGCTCGAGCTCGATCGGATCCTAAACCCTATCCTAACCTGTCCGTCCTTTTCTTACCCTTTTTCTTCCTTACTTGACCTGCCCCGATGGAGCTCCTCTCTCTCTTCTTGTCTGCTCTCTCCCTCTTTCAGCACCAACAACAAGATACCTCTATATATATATATATATATATATATATATATATATATATATATATATATATATATATATGATTTTGGAGTTGAGTATGGTGCGGGTTGGGCCAATTGGGTCAAGTGGCTGGGTTGAGTCGGGTGTGGATTAAGTGTTGGGTTGGGTTAGGTTGGGAGCAGGCTCGACTTGACTCAACTCAAGGTAAGCTCCCCTTGACCCGATCCACTAGTTTATCTCAATCTCGATTCGAAAGCTTTCTCAAACAAGCCAAGCTCCAATGGTTAACTTGAGGTGCTGATTTTGAGCTCGAGGAGAGCATGAACGAGTAAAGCCAATGTTGGCCCACCTCGACTCGACTGGGTTCCATTTACAGCCCTACAGCCTATCATTTGAGAACTGAAAATAAAGAAACAGATGGAAGAGAAGGAGAGCTCGAACCTCTGGAATGTCCGCAACGTACTGTTCTGGGTTCAGCTGCCTGACAGACAACTGGCAATTCTATATAAAGAATGAAAAAAAAAAAAAGAAGGGAAAATTCAAGTAATTTAAATCGATGAAAGAAGGCAGCATATGAAAGGGAGAAGAAATCAGTTTACTGAAAAACTACCGTGAGGAGGTCGAGGGTTCCGGTGCCGAGTCGACCTTTGCTGGGTAAGCCGAGACGGACCGTGCTCCTATCAGATTCGCTTCTCTCAATGTTTCCAGTTAAGAGAGTGAGAGGAGTTGCGGTAGAGCGGCAAGAGATTGCAGCTGGTTTGGGGGAAATGCGATAAGATGAGTAAGATCTGGAGACGGAGGGAGCGGAGTAATGGTAGTTTTGTGAGAGAGCTTGTGAATACGCCATGGTGCTGGGGGCAGTTTGGGAATTGTGTGAAGGAGAGGGAGAGATGCAACTGCAGTTCGCCGCTGTGCAGCAGTTCACATGTGTAATTAGAATGTTATGGCCATTCGCGCGAATCGCATACTTCTTTAAAATTTCCGTACTCTTTTCAAAACGTGGTCTTACATCAAACTGCATCCTGCGATTGGTGACTTATTACTGCCCCGCCCGTCTGCAGCTCAAGACGGGCTGGACGTGTAGCTCGTTGAGTGGCGGTAGGTGGTTATGTCATAAGGCACTAGACCAAGTCAATAAAGGGAGGTGTTAGCACGTGTTTATATTCGTCCACATAGAACCCCAGCCGTTTTCTTTGTTTTTTTTTTTTAATTTTTTTATTTCTACCTTTTTCGGTGCGCAGAAGTTGAGCAGCGAGACTCGCTACTAAAGTAACGTCGCCAACTTTTGTTGGCCTCACAATGATGCATGTGTTGTATCCACACCGTTCATACATTTGGAGAAATCATTTTAGAGCATTATACAAAGAATAATTCAGATCCAAGGCTAGAGTGGACCCCACCACAAAAAATAGTGGGGAGAGTGATGCAAACCATTGAAACCTTCCGAAGGTCCTCCATGATGTTTATTTGAGATCCAACATGTTCATGTATTAACTCAGACATGAAAGAAAGGAAAACACAAATAACAGCTTGATTAAAAACTTTTGTTGCCCTTAGAGCTTTTTAATGATGGACATCGTTCTCTCCACTGTTTTGTATGGTGGGGTACACTCGAGATTTGGATCTAACTCATTGTTTGGACCATGCTCAAATATGATCTCTCCAAATGAATGGACGGTGTTGATACAAAACATATATCATGGTGGGGCCGATAGAATTGGGTTACGTCACTTCATAGCCAGTGTGGCTGCTCAATCCGCGAACCAAATATATAACGTGCATTCTAAGAAACCCCAGTACAATTATGAAATTGGACTACGTACTCAGTACCCTCTTACTATATATATTGAGTAAACTCTGTTGGGCTCACTATGAATTTATGTGTTTTATCCACACTGTCCATTTGATTTTTCAGATCATTATAGGGGTTCAACCCAAATTTGAAGTATATCTAAAGCTTAAATAGACCATATAGGAAATAGTGGAATTATTTATTTCCACCGTTGAAACCTTTCTACGGCCCAGTGATGTTTATTTGTCATCCAAACGGTTCATAAGATCACAATGACATGGATGAAGGGAAATCATGAATATCAGCTTGATCTAAAACTTATGTTGACTCTTAAGAATTTTTCAACAGTAGACTTCAATTCACACTGTTTCCAGTGGTGTGGTCCACTTGAGATTTGGATATGCTTAATAATTGGGTTAAAGCCCTAAATTTACATGATAAAATGGATGGACGAAATTTATACAATGCATGAACGATGGTAGACCCATAGAGTTTAATCAGTACGGCTAGCGTAGGTTACTCAGTAAGCAATCAGCTTCCTGCAATTACCTTGCGTAGGTTACTCAGTAAGCAATCAGCTTCTTGCAATTACCTGATGTGATTCCCGAATTAGCTACTAAACGGTTACGTAGCGAGACTGGCTACCAAAGTGACTTCACCAACTTCTATGGGCCCACCATGATGTATGTTTTGTATCCACACTGTTCATACATTTTGAGAGATCATTTGAGGGCATGATAAAAAGAATGAGTCAGATCCAAGGCTGTAGTGGACCCCACCACAAAAAACAGTGGAGAGGAGAGAGTGACGCGCGCCTATAGTTGAAACCTTCCGAAGGTCCACCATGATGTTTATTTCAGATTCAACCTGTTCACTTGCTAAAGTAGACATGAAAGAAGGAAAACATAAATATCAGCATGATTGAAAACTTTCATGGCTTAGAACTTTTTAATGGAGGGCGTCAATTTCCCCACTGTTTTCTGTGGTGGGGTCCACTAAAGCCTTGGATCGGACTCATTCTTTGTATTATGGCCTAATATTATTTCTCCAAATGGATGGATGGTGTGGATACAAAACATAGATCATGGTGGGGCGCACATAAGTTGATGACATCACTTTAGTTGAATACGGGAAAAACAAGAAACGTTAAGAGTTTTTTTTTTTTTGGAAAACTCGGTTCCATTTGGAAAACCCCGCTCCATTTGCTGACGTGTCCTCTGCCATCTGACGTAACCACTCTCTACTGATTAAGAGCTACACGTCCAGCCCATCGTGAGCTCTGGACAGGCAGGGGTAGTACCAAATCCGCACCCAAAAATCAGTAGCCAAATCACAACTGAAGTGACGTCATCAAGCTTTGTGGACCTCACCATGATGCATTTGTTGTATTTATATTGTCCAACCATCATGATGCATTTGTTGTATCCATACCATCCTACCATTTGTAGAGATCTTTTTATGGCATTAGAAAAAGAATGGGATAGATCTAAAGTTCAAGTGGACCCACATAGAAAACCGTGGGAGCAGTCACACCCAGCACACCATGATGGACGCAATCCCATTTGTAGATATCTTTTTATGGCATTAGAAAAAGAATGAGATAGATCTAAAGTTCAAGTGGACCCACATAGAAAACTGTGGGAGCAGTCACACCCACCATTGAAACATTTATATGGCACACCATGATGGATGCGGATTGCGTCCTACATCCTACCCCCACCCGGACAGTAATCCGTCCCGGTAGGGCTCTATGGGACCCACCATGCTGTAAATGTTTTATTCATTCTGTTAATTGTTTTTATCAGATTATTTTAAGATATGAGAGAAAACATGAGGCAGGTACAGCTCTTATGTGGACCATGAAGTGGGGATTGAACGTCCACCATTAAAAACTTGTTGGGAGCTGGAGAAATTTTGGATCAGGCTGATATTTGTGTTTTCACTTCATCCACATCTAAATGACCTTATTAATAGGTTGGATGGTAAAAAAAAACATCACAGTGGCCCTTTAAAATGTTTCAATGGTGGATGTCATTATCATTGCAGCTTCCTTTGGTGTGGTCCATTGGAGTTGTGGACCTGCTTCAATATTATTTTCATTCCTTAAAATGATCGTAGAAAAGTGATGAACGACATGGATAAAATATTTACATTATGGTGGACCCCACAAAGCCCTGCCCGAACGGATTACCATCTGGCGGGGGTAGGACGTAATCCGCATCCCACCATGATGTATTTTTGAGATCTAACCTATTCATTACTTAACATAGAGATAGTTGAAGTGAAAACAAAAATATCAGATTGATCGGAAACTACTGTGGCCCCTAAGATGTTTTAAATGGTGGATGCCACTGTCCCCACTGTTTTCTATGTTGGGGTAGGCTTCAACTTTAGATCTAATCTCATTCTTTTTCTAATGCCATAAAATGATCTCTTCAAATGGATGGACAGTAGGGATACAACACATGCACCATGATGGGTCCACATAACTTGGTGAGGTCACTTCAGTGGCCATTTGGCTACTCACTTTGTCAGTATCTAAACCGTGTCCTGGCTGGTGTACCGCACACTAGCGATATCGCTGGTGTGGGTATACGTGGATTGAGGACGAGCGTTGCAACTCCTCGACCTCCGAGTTGTACTAACGTTCAAAGTAAATTAAGGTTACATGGGCACCAAAATGATGTATTTATTATATCCCACCGTTCGTTCATTTTATGAGATCATTTTAAATCATGTTACCAAAAATGATTCATATCCAAAGCTTAAGTAGACCACACCGAGATAGCAGTGGGACAATGATTCTCACTGTAAAAACATTCACAGAGCCGACTATAACTTTTATTTTCTATCCAATCTCTTCCTAAGGTCAAAAAGACCTAGATGAAGAGGAAAAATAAATATCATATTGATTCAAAACTTCTGTGACCTCAAAAAAGGTTTCAATGTTAAATCTTCAGTACTCCCGGACAAGTTTTTGAAGTGTGGACAATTTTATATTATCTTAATTTCAGGTAAAGTGCTAAGACAAGCTAGTCAAATGAAATGATGGTTGGAATATAACATGTACCACATGCACCACATAACTTGGTGATGTCAGCACATAAGCCATCTTACTGGTGTGCGGTACACCAGCCAATCCACTTCTGGCTTATAACAGCCTCCGGAGGACGCGCGGAGCGAATGAAGTGAGACCCCGGACTCACCCAGGATAGTGCGGCACTCACCGTGGGCCACCTTGATGTATGTATTCTGTATCCACGCTGTCCATATGCTTTTCCCGTTTATTTTAACAAATTATCCCAAGAATAATGCAGATGGTGATGATAAGAAATAGTGATGATCGATGCTCTATCATTGAAAACCTTTTTTAGGGTGCTACCTAATGTTTACACAGTATTTATTTTTCATCCAATCTGTTGATAAAGTCATATAAGCATACATACTTGATAATTTGAATTGTGTTATATATATATATATATATATATAAAATATGACTTAAAATCATCAGTAAAAAATATATAAACAGCCTAGATAAAAAATAAATACATCAAAGTGGGCCCATAGCAAACTTCGCACCCTCTTGGGTGAGTCCGGGTCTACCTAATCCCCTTCCGTCCTCCAAATATGAACAAGACATGTAGCTAAGCTACGTTTGTAAACTACATTGTATGTGTTTCATCCATGTCATTCATCCGTTCTGCCAGCTCATTTTATGGCCCAAGTCCATATTTAAAGGTCAAGTGGACGACACCACGGTAAACAATTGGTATTGAATGCCCATCATTAAAAAATTCTTAACACTACAAAAGTCTTCGATCAAGCTTTGGTACCAGTGTTTTCTCTTCATTGCTACTGTTACCTGTGGTGTGGTCCACTTGAGCGTTGGATATCTGCCATATTTTTAAAATCATGCCCTAACCACTGTCAGTTCACATTTCACTGTTAGGCATCCCCACTAGGGATTGATACCAAACGCTCGGTGGTTACCTGACTGTGAGGCCCACATTGATGTATTTGCCTTACATCAACGCCATCCAACCATTTTGAAAGCTTAGGTTCAAGAAAATGAAGCAGATCCAAACCTCATGTGTAACACACCATTGGAAAAAAAAAAAAAAAAATGGTCCTTGAATACCCACCATTAAAAACTTTTCCAGGCCACCCGGATGTTTATTTGCCATTCCAAGTTTTGATAGAGTCACGATGACCTGGACATTTGGACAACACAAATATCAGCTTGATCCAAAAATTTTTTTGGCATACGAGAAGTTTTTATTGGTCATTGACCACTGTTTCCTGTCTAGTCAACCTTAGATTTGTATCAGCTTTTTTTTTTTTTTTTTTTTAAATCATGCCCGACAATGAGATTTTAAAACAGATGGACGGCGTGGATGTTAGACACTCACATAAAGGTGGGCTCCACAGTCAGGGATCATCCATCCAAGTTGTGTAGTCCACCTCAGCCTCTACAGCAACTGAAAGGACGTGGACTGGGTACTGCCCCGCCTGGACGGAGCTCCCTTCGTAAATGTAAAAATCCACTCCGTCCATCGGGATTTATTTTCCATGGTGAGGCCTGAGAACAAAAATCAGCTAGATCAACGGCTCAAAGACATAGAAAAATTACCTGATAAAAAGCTCATGCGGGCCATGCCCCATGGGTTTGAATGCGGCAGCAATTTTACATTGTTACCATTGGTGGCCAAACGAGTTCGTTAACCGGATTTTTCTTTGTGCATAGGGTTCAGATAATGGTTCACACAAAGTGAATGGAGTGGATTTTACATATATAACATGGTGGACCGCAGCAAGAAGGAAACCTCCAGGCCCAGGCCCGGCCCGGTGATAGCCCTTCTTTCTCACCATGAAAGGAGGTAAAAACCTCCAATTGTGTACTCTGATTTTCAGTTCGTACAAATGGGGCTACGATTAAGTGACGGGTCAAATTTCAGCCATGAAAGCTAAATTTCAGCCAAAAATAAGACTTAGATGGGCCATAAAATAGGTTATGGTGTAAAATCATGCCTGAAAATATAAATTCATACGTTATGGTCCACATGAGCATTTGAATGTACTGATATCTGGGGAGTTCATTAGTCCTGGTGGGGGGCGTCAGATGAGTGGATTGGATGTAAAATACACACAATGATATACCCATTGATGATCTGAACGAGTTTAATGGTGGTATCTTCCATCTAACTGTTCTCCGTGTTGTATCCACTTAGTGTTGAATCCACCTGATTTTTGGGCCTCCATCCAAACACAGTGTGGCGCACTTGATAGACGGTATGGATCTTACCTGCATGAATTCGTCACAGATTCCACACGCTATAGTAAATATGAGGGCCACAAGTGAGGTAGGCCCTGAATTCATTTTTCCAGATCATGCCAAGGTATGACCCCAAAATGAATCTTAAGTGGACCACACACAGTAAAAAGGAAGGGATAATGACATCCACCGTTGAAACCCTCCTACGGCCGACAGTAATGGGCCGTCTGAAAGTCATGCAAGTCGTGGATACAATACGGTGGATTACACGTGGCATGATCCCCTGGTATCGTCCCATCCCAATCACATCTGTCCACGCAATCCGGAAACGGATTGGCTACTCCCCTTGACAACGGCCAATGGCTGATGATCGGTGCTATGTGGACCCCACCATGATGTATGTGTTTCATCCATGCCGTCCATATATTTTTACATATCATTTTACACTATCATTCCAAAAATTAGGTATATCCAAGTCTCAAGTGGACCACATTATAGAAAACAATGTTGAATGAGGGTCGCCATAAAAGTTTTGGATCAAGCTGATCTTTGCTTTTTCTCTTCATCTAGGCCTGTATGACCTACTCAACAGATTGGATGTCAAATAAACATTATAGTGGGCCTTAGGAGGATTTTAATGGTGGATATCCAATCACTATTCTTTTCATGTGGTGTGGTCCACCTGGGATTTATATCCCTCTCATTTTTCGGATCAAGCCATAAAATGATATGTAAAAATGGATGAACGGAATGGATGAAACATATACATTATGGTGGGCCCACAGAGCACCGACCACCAGCCAGGTGGCAGGGGGAGTAGCCAATCCGTTTCCACGCAATCCACCATACCATGCATTACTAATGGTTCAGAAACAAGAACACCATGTGAGCTCTGCACAGGTAGCTAATTTGGGGAGAATCTTCAACTGTACACATTTCATATTTGAGGAGCGGTCTGAATTGTCGAAAACCGCATCTATAAATAAAAATAGGTAATAAAAGCCTTGTTATTCTAACACGGTTACCAATCTGGAAAGAATCTTCAACTGGAATCATTTCATATTTGGGGAGCGGTGTAGATAGTCCAAAATCACTCACGTGGATGGACCCCATCACCTAAAAATTGGACAGAAAATTAATTTTAATCATCTGATTTTGTTCTTAGAGCTTGGACCATTGATTTAATAGCCATTAATTGGGGACGCGGGTTGCATACTGGCGCTGCTGGTAGTAAGATGGCTACTTGACAGTGCTCTGTGGGCCCCACCATGACGTATATGTTTTATCGATGCTGTCAATTTATTTTTTCAGATCATGTTATGGCATGAGCCCAAAAATGAGACAGACCCAAATTTCAAGTGGACCACACCACAAGAAAACAGTGGTGATTGAATGCCCATCATTAAAAACTTCCTAAGGATGTTTATTTTCCATCCACCTTATTTATTAATTAACACATACTTGGATGAAGGGAAAACACATGTATCAGCTTCATTCAAAACTTTTACAAACCTTGAGAAGATTTTTACAGTCGACATTCAATCCCCACTATTTACTATGGTATGGCACATGTTAGATATGGATTTATCTCATTTTTAGGTCCATGCTCTAAAATTATCTGTAAAAATAGATAGACAGCGTTTGCTTTATTTTTGGGTTTATGCTCTAAAATTATCTGTAAAAATAGATAGACTTATTTATTAATTAACAGCATACTTGGATGAAGGGAAAACACATGTAGCAAGCCTAAACGCGTCGACAGAATCCCACCTTTCATCGACTTCCCCTTCAGGCGCGAAAGTGGTGAGGGTTACCTTCTGCGTATCGGAACACCTCAACGGCTCCATAAGTTTCAGCATGCATTTCACCCAATGCTCAACTACTATAGGGTCGGTCGTCCCAGCAAAAGTCGGAGGTCACAGATTCTGGAATCTTTCGAACACATCGGCAGCATTCCCTGTGACTGGCCGCGATGCTGATACGTGAGGCCTCTGATATAATGCTTCTACTGTGGCCGCCATGGTGGCCTACTGTTCCCTCATGAAGGCCTGCTGCTGGCTCAGCAAGGCAACCATTTGTTCCCAAACGTCTGGTGTCGGGACCCCTGACTGTGCCTCAAATGATGAAGTCCTCTCTACATGAGTTGGTTGAGGCGTCAAGACAGCCCTTGCCCTAGACTCCGAGTCAGGTTCTTCAGATTGCACCGAGAGTGCAGGGGTGTATATAGGACTTGCTTCCCTACCTGTTTCTTCTGGTTCCTGCGGCATAATCAAAGGCGCTTGCATTTGTTGAGATCGTGTCTTTGGAGGCATCGTATCCTGTAGTTTAAGAACACGATGTCAGGTGTCGCATTCTATATTTATCCCCCCTTTAGTGAAGTTTTGTCATAAGAATTTCGAAGTCTAAGGGATCCTATGTTTTCCATGCCTATAAGTTAACAATTTCTTCTCAGCTAAGGAAATTTCCTAGAGGGGGCTACATTTCTAGTTCTTGAATCTAGGTTCATGATAGTTAAAATAAGGGCCTAAGTATTGTTTCTATGTTCATGCAATGATTGCATGCAGTGTAGAGAGCAGGTAATAATTAACAGTGGACCGAGTGTCAGGCGGCTGTTAATAAAGTGACCGTGATTCTAACTTTCAATTTCAACATCAAAGTAGAAGCTTATAGAAATAGTCGAGACACTATTTAAGCCAGGAACACCTATACATGTATGATGATGAATTAAAACAGGGTAATTTATGGTACCAGCAGATAGCATATATGAGCATAAGAATGAAAAGAAAGAGCAGGGACTTTAAACAAAGTTCAAGCCTACTCACGTTTGAACATTTCAGTTTTCTAATTTAAAGATTTCTAATATTTTATAAAAATTGTAAAGCTATCAAGTAAATTGGTAGTTTAAAGGGTGGGCTGTTTACAGCTACGTGTGTTCGAGATGAGTGGGTGTCCACATCACTTCGTGCTTTGCTCATGAATCCACGTCCATATGGCTTCCAAATTTTATAAACATAGTTACTTGCCATCAATGTGCTGACGTGGCACATGATACAACATTTAAGCTAATTCCCAATAGGTCCCATCATGTAATTACTCCCCTACAATTGGAGTCTGTTTATAGATTATTTCACGTACTGGGGTTGGTTTGAGCAGTAGATTCACCTGACGTCCCGACAGGGTATCTATAGGTGGGTCCTTGGGTGAGTTATGGCCCATAGGTGATTGTTCACCTTGCACGTCTGTAACAGTCTAAATGTGTGCCATATGGATCTGTTAGGTAGTTGGCGTTGGATAGCCCATTATTGTTAACCCGATCCAAGCGTCCCATGGTTTATAATGCCTTTTTGTAATCTAGTCTTATGTCCTGTATCATTCCACGTGTACGGCAGTTCCTACTTCAAATGGTATATATAAGATGTGACTTGACTAGAATGAACCATCTACTAATTAGTTAAAAGCAAAGGAGTGATCTTCATGAAGTGAAACTTGGTAGTTTACATCTAGTACCCACGTATTCATAGTTGGAATATCTTGAACAATGAATATTTCAGTTTATTGCACGTGAGAAAGATATTACAATAAAACTCAAATTTTTGTAAAAATGTGGAATTCACATACTTACCTGAATTGAAAGTCAAGTCTCAGCAATGCTATCATAGATAGAATATTTGATAGTTAGAAATAGATATTTCATAAACGAGCGTAGACAATTAAGGGTGTTGACATGAGAAAGTGTATGTGCTTGAAACCTAAGGTAATTATGAAATTTAATATTGGGGACCTATGGTTGAGTTTCTAAGTTCTTGAAATAGCCTAAATCTAGTGGAAAATTTTTCCTAAGTTCAGTTTTCTGATTTAAGGGGTCACCTAAGAATTTTCTAAATGTAAAATGTAAAAAGTTCGTACAAACTTCTTCCTAAAGGCAAGGTTTGTCTAAACTCTCTCTCTCTCTCTGATACCAACTTGTAACACCCTGATTCTCATAACCCGAGGACGATCGCTCGAGTATGGGAACCCGAGGGTTACGTCATAAAATGAAACAATCCTTCTAACACATTTCTTAGTACTGAAATATAACTTCTATATATGTATCCTTGAAAGGGTTCAATGTATGTAAAATGGAAGCAAGCAATAAAGTGAGATCCTACAATAGGGGATTTTAACTACAAAATCCAAGGACAAGCAAATATAACGTTTGACATATAGTGAAAGCAGTAAATCCTAAGTACTTAGTGGAACTCCTGTGGCTCGACCACATCATCATACGGGCCCTCCTCGCCGTACTCTTCATCAGCTATACCAGGGGTGCCGCCATAGGCGCCGTCTTCGTCGGTCATACCTGCATTTATTTGGTGCAACCGCACTATTGGGTGAGTGAAAACTTAGTGGGAATTTTTCTCATAGATTCAACCATAACACATCAATCCAAAATAGATTAACAATTTTAATTCACAGGGCAATACAATACATATGCATTTGCATGAATGTATGAATGTATGTTCAAATCACAGATTTGGGTATGCAATCCAACTGTCAAAATAAAAGACCACCTGTGGTAGGTAGACTACCTGGAAAGGCCATGAAGGTGAGTGCGCCCAAGGACGACCTCCTGGAAAAATACTCGGGGTATGCCCGATGAGGTATAAAATCCTGGAAAAGCCTCGTGTAAAGAAAGAGTGGCCCAAAGTGTACAACTGCACAAATCTGATGGTTAGACTTAGGTAATAGAACCTTGCGCAACCCAACAAGATGTGACTTACGATGAATACTCGAAAAAGCTCACATTTCATGTGTGGATGTTATACACCATGATACATATATACATTACTTTGATAGTATAGGAATGACCTTCAACTTTCAAATAGGAAATATCTTACTAAGCATTCCATATAAACTTCCATGATTTCTTTACATTCAAAAGAGGGCTCACCAAGAGTCATGTAAATTTTCAAGGGAGGTTATATCATTCGGATTATCTAAGAGTCCTTCTATATCCCTTAAGGACTCTTCCCATGCTCAATCTTCATACTACTCACAATGTATAATAAAATAAGAGTTTATAAAACTCAAGTCATCTCATTAAAGTTATGTTCATGATGTAAAGATGATAAGAGGAATTTTTGTATTATGACAAACCCATGATAGTTATGAAAGATGGAATTCCAATCATCACTTTCACCAGTAAATAATTTTCATTTCCCATATTGTAAGATCTATCCACATGATAATGCCAACTAAATTAGAGGTTAAAGAATGTGTATAGTCATGAAGGAAATGTCTCACAATTCACAAATGATCTAAGATGAAAACTTTCCTTTCTCAACATAAGAAAACAATTATAATGTGGCATGGAGTTTGCAAGACAATACATCATACACATAATTATAAGGAAATATGGCATTAAGACAATTACTTCATGAAATTCAAGAAAGCTAGGAATTGATAATTTTCTAAAATTTTATACATTAGAGATTTAATCTACATGGCAATTTGTGAAAGGAAGAAGCTATAGGGCATGCTGCTCACCTTGATTGGATGAGGTGAGTCTATGAACTCCTGGTTTGAGGTTGGTTGAAGGAGAATGCCCTTTCAAGAATATCTGTTGCAAACAGCCCGTGATCAGAGTTTATAGAATTTCCATGAGTCAGTACCGAGTTGACTCGGTCGGGGTTCTCAACTGATGATCATTTGAGCTTGCTTCAAGGTTTTGTTAACCACGAGGTTAGATCATAGGTCTATTGGACCTGACGCTTCTCAACATCGTCTACAACTGGTTGGAGTCGGCTTGACTCAGTTGGAAAACTGACTGAGTTAGTTCGGTAAGGAGCATTGAGTTGGTCAGTTGTGAAAGATTGGGTCAGTCCTCACGTCAGATGAGTCGTGATTGCTCCTGACTGGTTTTTTAACCAGGGTACCAGCTCCCCAGGCCCACTGGGTTGGGATCGACTTACTAGCATTGTACCTGAGTCATTAACTTGGTAGCGACTCAAGTGTGAATGGTGCTTCTGCCCCTTGCTTCTGGCGAACCAGAGCTTTGCTTGCAACACTGGTCCCAAATCTAGGGAGAACCGATTACTGCCATGAAGGCAGATCGAGATTTTCACGCCGAGCGGGTGCTGAGTCACTCAACTTGTAACTGAGTTGAGCAGACAGTGCAATTGGTCGGTCAATGGGTGGATTCTGTAAAAGACAGGGAAAAAATGGATGGATTTACCTGATCAGAGGTTTCTCTTGGATGTGGGAAGGATTTGGACGCGATGTACTAGCTCCGGGTTCGTCGAGATTTGAAATGCACCTCCATGACTCAGTTGTGGTTGCCGTTTCGAGGCGAAATGTTCTGTTACAGTATTAGATTGGGATCTGTTATGGACTGGTTTGGTATGGTTTTAGAATGGGGGTGGGACTTGGTTTCGTTACCTGAATTGTGGAGGTGGATGAGAACTGGGATTTCAGCTCCAGGTGGCCAGATATGGCAGAAGCAGCTGCTGGAAATTGGCCCCAGCCGTGACTACCGACTCTCGCCTTCTTCTATTTCTCCTACAACTCCTTCATCTCCCTCAATCTTACTTCTCTCTCTCTCTCTCTCTGCTCTCTCTCCAATATTTGAATGATTTGGACCGAGTCGAGTTGCTATCAAACCAGCAACTCGCTCCAGCTGCGCCCGCTCACACACTCCATTTTTCTCTTTCTATTTCTTGGGATACGCCCTAATTCTTGGCCCTTTTATAGCCTTACTGTTTCTGGAAACGTCTTCAGCTATTCGTAAGGATTAGTGGCCTGCTAACCTAAGCCGACCGAGAGAACACCACCATCAGGATTCTCTCAAGTAGTCGAACGTGTGCATGGGTCCAGGTGACGTTCACGAATGGGCTTCTGGTGTGATGGGCCACATGATGTCAGTCTCGGATGGGTGAATGGGCCACTCCCGCAGAAAATGGGTTTCTCAGTTGGTTCGAGAAAGATGAGGGGCAAAAATGGCAAATTTTGAATGGGTGGTTTTGTTGCGCAGCACGCCAATAACGTAGTGAACCGAGATATAATCTCAGGCCTCACCCAAAAACAATAAACAAGAAGAAATATAAACTAGAAACAGATTAAAGCAATCCAAACAGACCATAAGACAAGATATACGTGGAAAAACCCCAATAAGGGTAAAAAAAACCATGGATGCAAACTTCCACTATGAAGAACAAAGATTACAAGGCAATATACTAACCTCTCCCTTGAAAGAACATAAAAAACCCTTTGCTCACACCTTAGAATTATTTCTCCAATATTTCAACACACATAGAAAAGCCCTAGGAACACCTATATATAGTTTAGGCAACTTCCCTTCTGCATCCTTGCGAAAGGAGACACCAAAATCTGTAATCCACATCGGATTCGGAAACGAATCTACGTAACTACGACCAGTCGAGCAGACTGCTCGACCGGTCAAGTGGCCCCTATGATTGGTCATGAATGGGCCATGACCGGTCGAGCACCTCGAGACCCAAAAAACGATGCTTGCTGGACTTTAAGTCGAACCGGTCCACAACCGGTCGAGTGGGCCCCTACGTCCGGTTGAGCATAGCTCACGACCGGTCGAAGATGGCGCCAGATGTGGCTCCATATCTCAACAATCTTCCACTTGGAGACGCATCACCTTAAACCTTCGTCTTCTTCATCCAAAGTGCACTACCTCCTAGTCTTCAAGCCTGAAGACCAATCAAAGCTGAACAGAGCTTCACTTCTCTCGTGCGCCTTGGTCAACATATCCGCAGGATTCTCACTTGTATGAATCTTCTCCAGAGCAATCGATCCATCTTCCAGTAACGAACGTATGAAGTGATATCTAATGGCAATATGCTTGGTCCTTGAATAAAAGGCTGAATTCTTAGCTAAGTGTATTGCACTCTGACTGTCACTGTACAGCTTGCAATCTGCTTGCTTCTTACCCAACTCTTCCATGAAATCTTGCATCTATACTATCTCCTTGCACGCTTTTGTAGCCGTAACATATTCTGCTTCTGTCGTACTGATAGATACTATCTTCTGTAACTGAGAGACCCAACTGACTGCAGCACTACCTAAAGTAAAGACATAACCTGTAATGCTTCTTCTGCTGTCGATGTCTCCTGCCAAATCTGAATCCACGTAGCCTTGTAGCTTGATTTCTGATCCACCATAGCATAACTTTACATCCTTAGTACCTACCAAGTATCTAAGGATCCACTTCATAGCTTCCCAATGTTTCTTCCTGGGGTTGTTCATGAACCTGCTAACAACTCCCACTGCTTGAGTAATGTTCGGTCTCGTATTTACCATAGCATACATGAGACTCCCAATAGCTGACGCATATGAGTCTTTAGCCATGTATTCTCGTTCCTCCTGCATTTTTGCACCTTGCTCCTTAGATAGCTTGAAGTGGTTGACTAATGGAGTACTAACCGGCTTAGCACCTCCCATATTGAATCGATCAAGTACCTTGGCTATGTACTCTGCCTGTGACAAAATTAGTTTCTTGTTTTCCCTATCACGCTTTATCCTCATGCCTAGGATTTGTTTTGCAGCTCCTAAATCCTTCATGGCAAATTCTCTAGACAGTTGTCTTTTGAGATCTGAGATGTCCTTCATGCTTGAGCCAGCCACAAGTATGTCATTAACGTACAGAAGAAGGATGATGTACGACGTATCAAACTTCTTCAAATAACAACAGTGGTCTGCATAACATCTCATAAAACTATTTCCCGATATGAAACTATATCGAACTTCTTGTACCACTGCCTCGAGGCCTGCTTCAAGTCATATAGACTCTTCTTCAGTCTGCACACCTTGTTCTCCTTTCCTGGTGCCACGTATCCTATCGGCTGATGCATATATAGTTCTTCTTCAAGGTCCACATGAAGAAAGACTGTCTTAACATCTAGCTGCTCTAGATGCAAGTCCTTTGTAGCCACTATACTCAAGACCATACGAATCGTAGACATTTTCACCGCAGGTAAAAATATATCAGTGAAATCGATACCTGCCTTTTGTTGAAAACCTTTTACAACCAATCTAGCCTTGTATCGTTTCGAACCATCGTGCTCCTCCTTCAATCTGTAAACCCACTTGTTATGAAGAGCTTTCTTACCCTTAGGTAGAGTGACTAGCTCCATGTATGATTAGACTCAAGCGAGTCCATCTCATCATCCATGGCCTGCTCCCACTTAATCCGTGTATTTGACTGTAATGTGTAAGACCCGTATCCTAGACCGTACCGTTCCGTAGGTTCCCGCGGTCTTTCCGGTCGAATTCTGGCAACCTTCCACTCTTAACCAGCATTGCGCGCGACCCTGATTCACACGATGTCAACTCGAGACTTATACCCTTGCGACCACACTGTCGTCGCGGTTCCGATGCCGCGACTCGCGCACCGATCTGATTCTCTGGTCAAGAGATGAGGGTCAGCGTCCGGTGCGAGGAAAACACGCGTGTACGAATCCCAAGAGAATCTCAACGAGATGTCACATCAATCACCCTTCAATCAATCCCATCAATCTATCAACTTTTCACCCTTTCCCAAGCAAGCCTCAAAGTCAAAAAGTTCTTACACAAGCCATGACTTTCTTACACAAATGGCCAACAAAGTCAAAAAGTGTCTTACACACCCATCACCACCACATCTATCACTCCATCACCCATCACACACACTCTCTCTCCCTTTACAAGTCTCTCTCTCTCTCTCTCTCTCTCATTTTCAAATTCATTCCTAAGCAAGAGAGAAAACTTCCATACATATGAGCCTCTCCCTCTCCTTCAAAGCTCCAAGTGCGGCCCACCTTTCCATCCCAAGATCTCCCATCCTAGCCATCCATTCCTCATCTCCTCCATTGGAATCGAAGCTAAGGAGCTAAGGAACCCATAGGAGCAAGAAGATCGAACGGTGGGTGTTTGATAAGAGTAGTTTTTCATGTTTTTAAGATGGGCCAAGTGAGGCCAACCGATCAATGGTTTGGATTCCACTTGGGACCCTAAGATGTGGCTGATGGCCCACTTTGGGTCATCTAGACCGTCTACTTTAGTGGAGAAGGGATCCCTACCGTTGGATTTTAGATTTGATGGGCCCATATGTAATGAGACCCCCTTGATGTATGTTTGGTTGCAAGGGAGGGCCCATAGTGTCGGGGTCCCTCCATCACGCGTGTCCCACCCTCTACCTCTCTCTCTCTCTCTCCCCCTTTCTTTTATGTTTTGAGTGATGATTTGGCCGTGTGACCCACTTAGATGGACCCCACCATGAGGCAGGTATTTTATCCAAGCCATTTTATATGTGGGGCCCACTTTATATGTGATGTTCCACACCCCCTAACCATGTAGTGGCCCACCTAAGCATGGCCCACCTTAAGAGTCCCAGTGCGCCAGGGGATGCTGGACGTGAAAACATATATGAGCTTGATTACAAGCTTATTGGGTGAGTTGCTTGTGTAGACCCCACCTTGATGTATGGTTCAAATCCAAACCGTCCATTCCATTCTCCAGAATATTTTAGGCGTTGGACCGAAAAATGGGGTCAATCTGACGTTCAGACGGGCCATAGCAAGGAAAACAGTGTTTCCACGCTTGAAATCTTCTCTAATGTCCCTATGCACCTAAAAACCTTCAATATTGGACTTGTTTGGTGCATTTCGAGCCCTAGAACGCATTGGACGGAGTGGATTCTTAGGTAGCGGGCCCCACGTGCGATTTTTCGCAGGAAAAAAAAGGGAAAGAAACAAATTTCTTCCAGAACGCCGCTCATATTAGAAAAGCGTGAGCCTTGCTGCTCTTCACTGCGGATGATGATGGACGGCCTGGTAGCACCCACGGCTCCAGCCGTGGTCCCCACCATGATGTATATTTTTCATCTAACCCGTTTATTGGGTGGGCCCCTCCCTGGAGTGGGCTCCCTCCAAAAATCAGGCTCATCCAGCGTTCTAGTGGCCCACATCACAAGAAATAGTGTGAATTGAACTGTCTGCCCTTGAAACCCATTTTGGGACCACAGAAGTTTTGGATCAAGATGAAATTTATTTTTACGCTTCATCTAGGTCCGGGTGACCTTATGGACGGACTGGATGGCATATAGGCATTAAGGTGGGTCCCACGTGGGACCCACAATGATTTATGCGTTTTAAATCCACTGTCCACTGTACGGTGGAGCCCACAGTTATGTATTTGTTATATCCCCACCATCCAGGGGACGGTGGGTGTATATGGGTGCGTGTGTGTGCATGTGGTGTGTGCACGGTGTATGTGCGTGTGGTGTGTGCACGTGTGGCCGTGTGTGTGTATATATATATATATATATTATATTGTATATATATTATAGATATATATATATATATTATGTATATATATATATTATATTATGTAATATACATATACCTGATGTTGGGCCTTCATGGGACCCACCATGATGCATGTGTTGCACGCAAGCTGTCCATCTATTTTGCAAGCCCATTTCATGGCGTGAGCCAAAAAATGAGTCAGATCTATAGTTCAAGTGGGCCCACCTTAATATGCATAAGGCCCAAGTGATTAGGCCCACCTTGCCATAATTATGGCTCGTTGTTGAGGCCCGCTTTGATGTGAATGAAAGGCCCATATTATGAGGCCCATTCGATGTATTTGTGGCCATGGTTGAGGCCTACTTTGATATATATATATATATATATATATATATATATATATATACATATATATATAAGGCCCATGTTATGAGGCCCATTTTGATGCATTCTAAGGCCCATGGGTTATGGCCCATCGCAATGTACATAAGGCCCGTTGGTGAGGCCCATTAATACGACCCATTTGATGAATGTAAGGCCCATGTGATACGACCTATTTGATGTATTTAAGGCCCAATGGGATGTACCTAAGGTCCATTGCAATGTGTGATCCCAACATGGTTTATGTAATGATGTTTACGACGGGCAATGCCTTGGGAGCAATGTTGGTTTGACGTCCACATTGTAGAATAATGTTGGTTA
Source organism: Magnolia changhungtana (assembly GCA_030180095.1). NCBI lineage: Eukaryota > Viridiplantae > Streptophyta > Magnoliopsida > Magnoliales > Magnoliaceae > Magnolia > Magnolia changhungtana. Next base: position 4,342,632 of record JASAUF010000421.1, read on the forward strand.
AATGTCCGCATTATGATTCTCCTTAGGGCCCATTGTTAGGCCCATACTTGTAGGCCGTCTAGGCCCATCTCCTTATGAATAACATCTATCCCATATAACATGTTTAGTATAGTCCTATGATTCATGATCATACGCATCATATGTATGCTTGATATGAGAAGTGACTGATCATAGCATATGCCTTCGGGCAGATTGTTTAGGGGCTCCCGGTTAGGCGGTGTTGCCCCACATGAGCGCACGAGACGCGCAGGATTGCTGCATGACTGGATAGTGTGATTCATGCACTCGCATCATGTGATATGGTTACTATACGCCCTAGCGACATCAGGGCCGTAGCCGCCACAGGCATATCGTGGTTGGCAGGATTGGATATCTACATGGGGTGCTATAGATATCCCTGGGTGAGTCCCTAAACCCTTATGATACCAAGAGGTTGCTCCAACGTCTAGACTGAGTGGGTGCATGAGCACCGAGTGCCGATTACCAAACGGCCGCGCTTTCCACTGTGTCGTGGTTGGTTGGAAGGGGGTGCGGCCTTACCCGCCCGAGTGGAGGGAGCAAAGCTAGGCTGAGTTTGATCAGCTCGAGGAATGGGTCCGCTATCGACGAGCCGAGCCCGATATTGGCAGGTGGGTAGTGAGGTCTCTTCCACTTACCTTACTACGCGGGATGGGGTGGCAATCTGGTTTAGAGTGTACTGAACCCCGGTGATATTTCAGATTTGAGCTGTATTGACATGTGGATATAGATGAGGATTTCTATACTTGAGTCGCATCACATGGCCTTGGTATGGCCGACATCATTCATGCCTTGCATCGCATAGCCTCGGTACAGCTAACGGTATTCATGGATTTACTAGCATATTCCATATTACTCTGATACTGCATATTTGCATTACTACCTTGCGCACACATTTTCACCACCCTCTAAGCTTTCTATAAGCTTATGCACGATCGTTGCGTGCAGGTGACACGAGGATGCAGCAGCGCTGAGGCAGGAGCACAGAGAAGATCATTTTAGAGCTTTTGTCTATCATCATTGTATTTCCCTTTATGCTTATTGTACTTGTAAAGTTTTTGATCATAGTGGAAATGTGATGGAGTTTTTGGCTATTGTTTGTGGGTTATGCCTTTGGTTATACTTATCACGAATTAAACTGATGTTGAAAATCCTCCTTGTAGCATCCCAGGATTGGAACCTGGTGTGTGGGCGCTGGGAGCTGATAATGGGGTTCTACGGAGACTGTCGGCGCCGGATTAGACAATCAAAAATTTTATGAGCCCGGTTTCCAAGTTTGGAGCGTGACATAATGCCTCTTCAAAACATTCTGGTTTACCATTATTTGTCAGCAGTAAATAATGTAAGTAGGGTGAGTATCAGACCGTGGATCTCCTCTCTCGAGTAGACCTCCTCACAACCGGTGTATGCAACTCTGCCTCATAATGCTCCTGTGCATGATTATTTTGTGGCCCTATACACCCGTGTTCGGTAACTCTTCCAACTCTACGAATTCTTTTTCCTCGGCCTTATTGTCCTGCACATTGTCCTTATGCATCACTTTTTCATTGAAGACTATGTCCTTACTTCTGATGATTTTCCTGTTTTCTGCATCCCAAAACCTGTAGCCAAAATCATGCTGCCTGTAGCTTATAAACGTATACCTCCTGGACTTCGCATTAAACTTATTTTTGTGCTCTGCATCAATGTGAACATATGAAGTGCAACTGAATACTTTGAGATGTGTAAGGTTCACTTCTTTCACAGTCCACACTTCTTCTGGTAGCCCACCATCCAATGGTGCTGAGGGACTTCTATTGATGAGATATGCGGCAGTATTCACAACATTTGCCCAAAAAATCTTGGGCAACCTTGCATGTAGCCTCATGTTCCTGACGCGCTCAAGGATGGTCACATTGTCGCTCGCTACCACACCATTCTCATTTGTGGTGTCCTTGGAATTTTTTTTTTGATGTTTGATTCCACTTGCTGCACAATGCTCCTCAAACCTCTTATCACAATATTCTCCCCCATTATCAGATCTGAGACACTTTACTGTTTTACCTGTGTCATTTTCTACCATAACTTTTCACTTCTTAAATACATTAAATACATCAGATTTATGTTATAGGAAATAGACCCACAGTTTTCTACTAGCATCATCAATAAAAGAAACAAAATAACGTGAACCACCTAGAGATAATACCTGTGTCGGTCCCCACACATCAGTGTGTACAAGTTCCAACAGTTGCGTCTTTAGATCGCGTCCCATCTTCTTAAAGCTTACCCTCTTCTGCTTGCCATACATGCAGTCCTCGCAGAATTCCAAGTCAATAGACTTCAGCCCTGGTAGCTTCCCTTTTGACAATAGCATTTCATCCCTTTCTCACTCATATGTCCCAGTCTCTGATGCTATAATTGCCCATTCACTCCAGTTGATGTGACTGTGATTGAACTATACGATCCTGAAGTCACATAAAAAGTACATTCCTTCTTACCTCGAGATATTACCAAGGCACCTTTTGTGATCTTTCAGGAATCACTAGTGAATGTCGTCACATAACCGGTATCGGTCAACTGCCCCACTGAGATCAGATTCCTTCTTAAACTCGATACATGTCTGACATCCTTTAATTTCAACGTTGTTCCGTCTTTTTGATTTATATGAACGTCTTCCTTTCCAACAATATTGCACGGCTCATCATCACCCAGGTAGACTCTCCTAAAGTCACCTGACACATAATCACGTAGAACTTCCTTACATGAAGTGACATGAAATGAAGCACCCGAGTCTATAACCCAAGACTCATTCCTCGCATCAAGGGACAAGATCAATACCTCTATGTCGCTCTCCTCAGACAGATTCACAGAATCCTTCCCGCCTTGAGAGCTTCCTTCTTGTTTTTTGAGCGCCCTGCAATCACGTTTCATGTGCCCCTTCTTGTCGCAATGCCAGCACTCGCCTTTGTCTTTCGGTCCCTTAGACTTCTTCCTCGACTTAGAACGCTCGTGTTTATTGCCTCTTTTGTTCAGCGATCTTCCTCTTTCTTCAACATTTAGAGCATTCCCTAAGTCCCTTGAAACTCCTGATGCCTTCCTTCTAGATTCTTTGCTGAGAATTAAACCAGCCATATCATCAAATTTCAGCTTTGTCGACCCTGAAGAATTGGTCATAGCAATCACCAAACCATCCCAACTGTTTGGCAGACTAGATAAGATCAATAACGCCTTGACCTCGTGTAAGACCCGTATCCTAGTTCGTACTGTTCCGATGAATCCTGCGATCATTTCCGTCGAAGTCCAGCAATCCACGACTGATAATCGACGTTGCGATCGATCGTAAGTCGTATCCTTGAGATTCGAGTCGGTTTAATCCGAGACCTATATCATTGCGACCGCACCGTCGCTGCGGTTCCAATGCCGCGACTCACGCACCGATCCGATACCCTGACCAGAAGATGTGAGCCGGCGTTTATTTCGAAGAAACGCCGCGCTTTCTCAATCCCAAGAGAATCTCTACATAATGTCAAATCAATCCCATCAATCAATCAATCACATCAATCAATCAATCACTTCAATGTCAAGTACAAGCAACCCATGCTTTCTCTCTCCAAAGTCAACTCTTTCTTACCCTCTCTCTTACACACCCATACCTAGTCAAGTACCACATCCATCACCTCACATCACTCACCTCACATCTATCAATCTCTCTCCTTATCTCTCTTTCTCTTTCTCTTTCCCAACACAACTCCAAGCAACCAAAAGGAGCTCACGTCCAAGCTCTCCCCAAGTGCAAAAAAAGGAGTTGTGTGGCCCACCTTTTCTCTCTCAAAAATCCCTTATCCTAGCCCTTGATTTCCCATCTCCACCGTCAAAGAGGAGCACAAGGAGGTTGGCGTTCCAACGGACCGAAGAAGATCGACGGTGGGTGCTTTAATAGGGTAGTTTTTCATATTTTTAAGTAGGGCCAAGTGAGGCCCACCGATCAATGGTGTGGATCTCACTTTGGACCCTAGGTTGTGGCCAATGGCCCACCTTGATTGTCATTTGATGTATGATTGGATGCAAGGGAGGGCCCATAGTGTCGGGGTCCCTCCATCACACGTGTGTCCTACCTTTTCTCTCTCTCTCTCTCCCTCTTTTTCTTTTCCTTTTTGTGTGATGAAATGACCATATGGCCCACCCTGATGGACCCCACAATGGAGCATGTATTGGATCCAAACCATCTAACGGTGGGGCCCACTTTACATATGTATTATAATCACACCACCTCACCATGTGGTGGCCCACCTACGAAGGGCCCACCTTAGGGGCACTGCACGCCCGAACAAAAAAAAAAAAAGAAAGGGAGAGAGTCGAGGGACTCTCTGGACGTTTTTGAAAAAAACACAATTAATAGCCTTTTTCAAGGCATTGAAAGTGGGCCACTTGTATCGGCCCCACCTTGATGTTTGTATCCAATCCAAGCCGTCCATCCTATTTAGCAACTCATTTTAGGCGTTGAGCCGAAAAATGAGGTTGATCCAAGTATCAAGCGGGCCATAACATTGAGATTACTGATGATCACCATTTAAAGTCACCTGGAGTTCTCCTACACACCGAAAAATACCCAATATTGGACTCCGTGGGTTTTTCATGGGTCGTGGGATCCAACTATCGGGGTGGATTCACCTATTGCGGGCCCCACACGAGGAAAACCTTAGAAAAAAGGAGTTTTCAAAAAAAAAAAAAAACAACAAAAAAACAACAGCAGCATTTGTGCTGCTGTCAGAGTAAGAGAGAGAGAGGACGCCGGGCGGGCGTCTGGCGTGGCGAGCGGGAACCCACGGCTCGGTAGTGGGCCCCACCTTGATGTTTATTTGAAATCTAACCCGTTAATTAGGTGGGCCACTGCCTGACTTAGGCCCCCTCCAAGTTTCAGCAACATCCATGGCTCAGGTGGCCCACACCGTCGGAAGCAGCAGTGATTGAACTCTGCCATTGAAATCCTTTTTGGGGCCACGGGAGTTTCAGATCAAGTGAAATTTGTTTTCACCCTTCATCCGGGTCGTGTGACCCTTTGAACGGGTTGGATGGAAAGTAAATGTTATGGTGGGCCCCACATAGGACCCACAAGTGATGTACGTATTTTATCCCCACCGTCCCGGCGGACGGTGGAGCCAACGTGATGCATGTATTTTATTCACCCACGGCCCCGGCCGTGGGCCCCACCATGATGTATATTTTGTATCCACACCTCCCATTTGGTGGGCCCATTGCCTCGACGTGGCCCCCTCCAAAAATCGTGCCAATCCAGATCGGGTGGCCCACATCACAAGAAACAGTGGGAATTGAACTTCTCTTGTTGAAACCCTTTCGGGTCCACGTAAAGCTTCGGATCAAGTGAAATTTGATTTTCCACTTCTTTCGTGTCGTGTGTGACCTTATGAACGGAGTGGATGGAAGATAAACTCCATGGTGGGCCCCATGTGGAACCCACGATTATGTATGTGTTTTAATCCACCGTCCGGGCGGACGGTGGGAGCCCCACTGTAATGTATTTGTTTCCCCACCGTCCAGGGACGGTGGGTGTCTTTACATGGGTGTGTGTGCGTGCGTGTGTGAGTGTGTACGTGTGTGCATGTGTGTGTGAGCGTGCACATGTGTGTGAGCGTGTGTGTGAGAGTGTATGTGTGTATATGTGTGTATATATATTATATATATATTGTATTATATATATATATATATATGGTGGACCCCACCTTGGTATATACAAAGCCCAAGTGATTAGGCCCACCTTACCATATTTATGGCCATCTATTGAGGCCCACCTTGATGTGTATGAGGCCATTGTTGAGGCCCACCTTGATGTGAATGTAAGGCCCATGTTATGGGGCCCATGGTGATGTATTTGGGGCTCATGGGTTAATGCCCATTGTAATGTATTAGGGCCCGTGGGTTGAGGACCACTGTGATGTATTTGGAGCCCATGGGTTAAGGCCCAATGTGATGTTTTCAAAGGCCCATGGGACATGGCCCATTGCAATGTACTTAAGGCCCACTAATGCGGCCCACTTGATTTATATAAGGCCCATATGAGATGACCCATTTGATGTATCTGAGGACTTTGGGTCGAGGCCCAATGAGATGTATATAGGTCCATTGCAATGTGTGCTTCCCCATGGTTTGTGTAATGATATTTATGGCGGACCGTGCCTTGGAAGCAATGTTGGTTTGACGTCCACATTGTAAGTACAATGTTGGTTAAATGTCCGCATTGTGACACTCCTTAAGGCCCACTGATAGGTCCATATTTGTACTCTGCAGTCCGTTTAGGCCCATCTTCACTTTGAGCAACCCCCATCATCATACCATAAGTATAGTGCTGCCCCATGATTCATGATCATACGCATCATATGCATGCTTGAGATGAGGGGTGACTGATCATAGCATATGCCTTCGGGTAAACTGTTACGGGCTCCCTAATAGGCGAAGTTTCCCTGCATGAGCGCATGGTTTACGCAGGACTGTTGCATGACTGGTAGTGTGACTCATGCACTTGCATTGTGTGATTGTAGTTACTGTATGCCCTAGCGACACCAGGGCCATAGCCTCCTGCACAGACACATCGTGGGTGGCTGGATTGGATACCGAAAATGTTTGGTTCTAGCATACGGGCGCCATAGATGTCCCTAGGTGAAAATTCCTAAACCCGATGGTACCATAGGATGACTCCAACGTCCAGACCGAGTGGATGTACGAGCGCATGAGGGCCGAATACTAGGAGGCCGCGTCTCCCACTGTGTCGTGGTCGGTTGGAAAGGGTGTGACCTTACCCGCCTGAGTGAGGGGGCAATTTCTAGGTTGAGTTTGACCAGCTTGAGGAATCGGTCCGCTATCGACGAGCCGGGCCCGATATTGGCAGGCGGATAGTGAGGTCTCTTTCGCTCTTCCAGTTGTGCGTCCGGATAGGGACGGCAAGCTGGCGTAGAGTGTACTAGACCCGGTGATTATCCAGATTGATAACTGTATTGACATGAGGATTGGCATGCTTGAGTGCATCTTGCATCACATGGTCTTGGTATGGCCGTGCACTCATATCTTGTCTTGCATAGCCTTGAGTACGGTGACTACATTCATGTACTCATTGGCACGATTCCGCATTACTCGACCCACGCATTCTCGAGCACGCTCATGTGCGCACACACTTACACCACCCTCTAAGCTTTCATATAAGCTTATGCACGATTGATGCGTGCGGTGGCCGCCCGGGCCGTGGAAGTAGTCTCGCCGCAGTTGGAGTGTGCAGCCGAGCTTCTGGAGTTTTTGTTATTAGCACTATCTTGTATTTCCCTTTCTTACGCCTTGTACTTAAAGTTTTTGTTCATAGTGGATTTTGTGATGGTATTCTTGTGGTTATTGTTCGTGGGTTATGCTTGTGGTTGTGCTCAAATTGATTATTAGAAATCCTCCTTGTAGCATCCCAGGATCGGAACACAGCGTATAGGCGCTAGGAGCCGAGAATGGGGTTCTACTGAGGAAATCTGTCGGCGCCGGATTTCGGCGATCGGGAATTTTGTGAGCCCGGTTTCGAGTTCGGGACGTGTGAAGTTGGTATCGAGCATAACTTGGGAATAAGCAGAAAAGACATCACATGTTTACTATGAGTTTAAGGCGATTAGGTTCAGAGTGCGAAACATTCCGATTGACTTCTCTAATGTACGATTCTCGAAGTTGATCGGCGTCTTTATCCCTCCTATAGGACATGCCGCCCAGGAGAACGACCGTTCTACTCCCGCTCCACCACCTGAGGCTCTAGCTTTACCACCTGTGCCTCCCGTTTTACCGCCAGAGATCCCTGCTCCCTTTCCTGAGGATGATGTTCCTCCACCTGATGTCGGTGCGGATCCGACCGTGTCTGTGAGTGCCTCGCAGTTACAGCAGATGTTGCAGGCTGTGACTGCTGCGCTTCAGGGGCAGGGCAGACGCCCAGTTGTTTCACCGAAGCGATAGAGCAGGAGCGTGCGAGTGCTCTTCTACGTGAGTTCAGACGGCTTGATCCTCCACGTTTCCAGGGCGAGCCAGATCCGACTGCAGCAGAGAGATGGCGCTCTGATGTGGAGAAGATCTTTGATACTATGTCATGCACGACCCAGCATCGAGTTCGGTTAGCGGTATTCCTTTTCCAGGGTGAGGCAGAGCATTGGTGGACCTCCGTTACCCGTGTTGCAGGACCCGATTACGTCTGGACATGGGATGACTTTATCGATAGATTCGAGGAGCAGTACTTCCCTGACCACATCCGACGTCAGAGAGCACTAGAGTTCGAGACTCTGGTGCAGGGGGACATGACCGTGGCGCAATACGCGGCTCGTTTTGTGGCGCTATCGAGGTTTGCGCCATACATGATTGATGATGAGGGGCGAAAGGCCCGCCGTTTCGAGAACGGCTTACGTTACGGTCTTCGAGGCCGTGTTATTGGACATGAGCTCCCGACCTTCCAGGCGGTAGTGCGGAGGGCTCAGATCTATGAGGCCGAGTGGGTCGGCGGACAGAGCGACCGAGATCAGAGGAGGGGTCAGAAGAGGCAGGCCCCCTCCGGTAGCCCCGGCGGCATCGAGCGACCGACCGAGAGTTTAGGAGTCACCCATCCACCGGAGCACCAGTAGCACCGACGGCACCCCCAGCGGCACCACCTCAGAGACAGCTCCCTGATACTTGCTATGGATGTGGTGGGATAGGACACCGTAGGTGGGAGTGTCCCCGACCTCGGCGGCCGGCGGCCCGAGAGCACCTCAGCAGCCTCCCGGCGGCCGAGAGCACCACAGCAGCCGAGAGCACCGCAGCAGCCTCCACAGCAGCAGCGACAGCAGATTCTACCACCGAGGCCCCCTCAGCAGCAGCACCAGCCTCCCGGACCTCCCCGCGGCGGCGAGAGGCCTCGAGAGGGGACTGCACCTCGCCCGGCGGGCCAGGGGGTAGATTTTATGCCGTTCAGCAGGACCCTCAGTCATCAGGAGCAGTCGTCGATGATTCATGTGACTTGGCCCCTACACCATCTTGCTAGATTGCTTATGGATGATGCGTCTTGAAAGTTAGAGCTTGAGATTCATGTGCGTCATCCCCGTCTTTTGATGTTTGATGTATGTTGTACTGTGTTTTGATCATACATAATGTTATGTTCCCTATCCTCTTATGAGTTACGTTTAGTTGCGATGGTAGTATAAATTTCGAGGACGAAATTTTTATTAGGTGGGGAGAGCTGTAAGACCCGTATCCTAGTTCGTACTGTTCCGATGAATCCTGCGATCATTTCCGTCGAAGTCCGGCAATCCACGACTGATAATCGACGTTGCGATCGATCGTAAGTCGTATCCTTGAGATTCGAGTCGGTTTAATCCGAGACCTATATCATTGCGACCGCACCGTCGCCGCGGTTCCAATGCCGCGACTCACGCACCGATCCGATACCCTGACCAGAAGATGTGAGCCGGCGTTTATTTCGAAGAAACGCCGCGCTTTCTCAATCCCGAGAGAATCTCTACATAATGTCAAATCAATCCCATCAATCAATCAATCACATCAATCAATCAATCACTTCAATGTCAAGTACAAACAACCCATGCTTTCTCTCTCCAAAGTCAACTCTTTCTTACCCTCTCTCTTACACACCCATACCTAGTCAAGTACCACATCCATCACCTCACATCACTCACCTCACATCTATCAATCTCTCTCCTTATCTCTCTTTCTCTTTCTCTTTCCCAACACAACTCCAAGCAACCAAAAGGAGCTCACGTTCAAGCTCTCCCCAAGTGAAAAAATGAGTTGTGTGGCCCACCTTTCTCTCTCAAAATCCCTTATCCTAGCCCTTGATTTCCCATCTCCACCGTCAAAGAGGAGCACAAGGAGGTTGGCGTTCCAACGGACCGAAGAAGATCGACGGTGGGTGCTTTAATAGGGTAGTTTTTCATATTTTTAAGTAGGGCCAAGTGAGGCCCACCGATCAATGGTGTGGATCTCACTTTGGACCCTAGGTTGTGGCCAATGGCCCACCTTGATTGTCATTTGATGTATGATTGGATGCAAGGGAGGGCCCACAGTGTCGGGGTCCCTCCATCACACGTGTGTCCTACCTTTTCTCTCTCTCTCTCCCTCTTTTTCTTTTCCTTTTTGTGTGATGAAATGACCATATGGCCCACCCTGATGGACCCCACAATGGAGCATGTATTGGATCCAAACCATCTAACGGTGGGGCCCACTTTACATATGTATTATAATCACACCACCTCACCATGTGGTGGCCCACCTACGAAGGGCCCACCTTAGGGGCACTGCACGCCCGAACAAAAAAAAAAAGAAAGGGAGAGAGTCGAGGGACTCTCTGGACGTTTTTGAAAAAACACAATTAATAGCCTTTTTCAAGGCATTGAAAGTGGGCCACTTGTATCGGCCCCACCTTGATGTTTGTATCCAATCCAAGCCGTCCATCCTATTTAGCAACTCATTTTAGGCGTTGAGCCGAAAAATGAGGTTGATCCGAGTATCAAGCGGGCCATAACATTGAGATTACTGATGATCACCATTTAAAGTCACCTGGAGTTCTCCTACACGCCGAAAAATACCCAATATTGGACTCCGTGGGTTTTTCATGGGTCGTGGGATCCAACTGTCGGGGTGGATTCACCTATTGCGGGCCCCACACGAGGAAAACCTTAGAAAAAAGGAGTTTTCAAAAAAAAAAAAAAAAAACAAAAAAACACAACAGCAGCATTTGTGCTGCTGTCAGAGTAAGAGAGAGAGAGGACGCTGGGCGTCCTGGCGTGAACGAGCAGGAACCCACGGCTCCAGCCGTGGGCCCCACCTTGATGTTTATTTGAAATCTAACCCGTTAATTAGGTGGGCCACTGCCTGACTTAGGCCCCCTCCAAGTTTCAGCAACATCCATGGCTCAGGTGGCCCACACCATAGAAGCAAGCAGTGATTGAACTCTGCCATTGAAATCCTTTTTGGGGCCACGGGAGTTTCAGATCAAGCGAAATTTGTTTTCACCCTTCATCTGGGTCTGTGTGACCCTTTGAACGGGTTGGATGGAAAGTAAATGTTATGGTGGGCCCCACATAGGACCCACAGTGATGTACGTATTTTATCCCCCACCGTCCAGCGGACGGTGGAGCCCAACGTGATGCATGTATTTTATTCACCCACGGCCCCAGCCGTGGGCCCCACCATGATGTATATTTTGTATCCACACCTCCCATTTGGTGGGCCACTGCCTGACGTGGCCCCCCTCCAAAAATCAGGCCAATCCAGGTATCGGGTGGCCCACATCACAAGAAACAAGTGGGAATTGAACTCTACTGTTGAAACCCTTTCTGGGTCCACAGAAAGCTTGAGATCAAGTGAAATTTGATTTTCCCTTCTTTCGTGTCGTGTGTGCATTGTGACCTTATGAACGGAGTGGATGGAAGATAAACTCCATGGTGGGCCCCACGTGGAACCCACCGTCCGCCTGGACGGTGGGAGCCCACTGTAATGTATTTGTTTCCCCACCGTCCAGGGACGGTGGGTGTGCTGCATGGGTGTGTGTGCGTGCGTGTGTGAGTGTGTACGTGTGTGCATGTGTGTGTGAGCGTGCACATGTGTGTGAGCGTGTGTGTGAGAGTGTATGTGTGTATATGTGTGTATATATATATATTATATATATTGTATTATATATATATATGGTGGACCCCACCTTGGTATATACAAAGCCCAAGTGATTAGGCCCACCTTACCATATTTATGGCCGTCTATTGAGGCCCACCTTGATGTGTATGAGGCCATTGTTGAGGCCCACCTTGATGTGAATGTAAGGCCCATGTTATGGGGCCCATGGTGATGTATTTGGGGCTCATGGGTTAAGGCCCATTGTAATGTATTAGGGCCGTGGGTTGAGGCCCACTTGTGATGTATTTGGAGCCCATGGGTTAAGGCCCAATGTGATGTTTTCAAAGGCCCATGGGACATGGCCCATTGCAATGTACTTAAGGCCCATTGATGCGGCCCACTTGATTTATGAAAGGCCCATATGAGGCGGACCCATTTGATGTGTTTGAGGACTTTGGGTCGAGGCCCAATGAGATGTATATAGGTCCATTGCAATGTGTGCTTCCCCATGGTTTGTGTAATGATATTTATGGCGGACCGTGCCTTGGAAGCAATGTTGGTTTGACGTCCACATTGTAAGTACAATGTTGGTTAAATGTTCGCATTGTGACACTCCTTAAGGCCCATTGATAGGTCCATATTTGTACTGCTGTGTCCGTTTAGGCCCATCTTCACTTTGAGCAACCCCCCATCATCATCATACCATAAGTATAGTCTCGCCCCATGATTCATGATCATACGCATCATATGCATGCTTGAGATGAGGGGTGACTGATCATAGCATATGCCTTCGGGCAATTTGACATTTACGGGCTCCACGATAGGCGGAGTTTCCCGCATGAGCGCATGGTTTACACAGGATTGTTGCATGGTGGTAGTGTGACTCATGCACTTGCATTGTGTGATTGTAGTTCTTGTATGCCCTAGCGACACCTGGGGCCATAGCCTCCACACAGACACATCGTGGGTGGCTGGATTGAATCTAGGAAATGTTTGGTTACAGCATACGGGCGCCATAGATGTCCCCTGGGTGAAAATCCCTAAACCCGATGGTACCTGGAGGATGACTCCAACGTCGAGGCACCGAGTGGATGTACGAGCGCATGAGGGCCGAATACTAGGAGGCCGCGTCTCCCACCGTGTCGTGGTCGGTTGGAAAGGGTGTGACCTTACCCGCCCGAGTGAGGGGGCAATTTCTAGGTTGAGTTTGACCGGCTTGAGGAATCGGTCCGCTATCGACGAGCCGGGCCCGATATTGGCGGGCGGATAGTGAGGTCTCTTTCGCTCTTCCGGTTGTGCGTCCGGATAGGGACGGCAAGCCGGTGGCGTAGAGTGTACTTAGACCCGGTGATTATCCGGGACCGATAGCTATGTATTGACATGAGGATTGGCATGCTTGAGTGCATCTTGCATCGCATGGTCTTGGTATGGGGTGCACTCATATCTTGTCTTGCATAGCCTTAGTGCGGTGGTGCATTCATGTACTCATTGGCACGATTCCGCATTACTCGACCCACGCATTACTGGAAGAGCACGCTCATATGTGCGCACACACTTACACCACCCTCTAAGCTTTACATAAGCTTATGCACGATTGATGCGTGCAGGTGACGCCAGGACGTAGCCGTAGTCTCGCCACAGTTGGAGCGTGCAGCCGAGCTTCTGGAGCTTTTGTTATTAGCATTATCTTGTATTTCCCTTTCTTACGCCTTGTACTTAAAGTTTTTGTTCATAGTGGATTTTGTGATGGTATTCTTGTGGTTATTGTTCGTGGGTTATGCTTGTGGTTGTGCTCAGATTATTAGAAATCCTCCTTGTAGCATCCCAGGATCAGAACCTGGCGTATGAGCGCTAGGAGCCGAGAATGGGGTTCTACGGAGGCTGTCGGCGCCGGATTCGGCGATCGGAAATTTTGTGAGCCCGGTTTCCGAGTTCGGGGCGTGACACCTCGTCCTAAAAGACAATGCCAACGGATTCCAACTGGCTCGTGACTGTATTGAACTCGTTTAGATGTTTAGCTACGCTCCCACCATCTAACATCTTCATGTTGAATAGCTATTTCATAAGATGAACCTTGTTGGATGCGGAGGGCTTTTCATACATGGTAGCTAGGGCTTCCATTAATTCTTTTGTAGTTTTCACCTTAGATATATTGAAGGCGACGCTCTTAGACAAAGAGAGTCGGATCGTTCCTAAAACCTTTCTATCCAGTAAAGACCATTCATCATCTGTCATCTTTTCTGGTTTTTTCTATTTTCCTCCTAAAGGAACATAGAGGTCATTCTGATACAGATAATCCTCCATCTGCATCTTCCAAAAAGCAAAGTTAAACTATCAAACTTCTCAATTCTAGTTTTCCCTTCTTCTGTCATCGCTCCCAATAGAACTAAACCAAAAGCTCTGATACCAATTGTTGTGCAGCATGCCAACGACGCAATGAGCCGAGATCTAATCTCAGGCTTCACCCACAAACGATAAACAAGAAGAAATATAAACTAGAAACACATTAAAGCAATCCAAACAGACCACAAGACAAGATATACGTGAAAAAAATCCTAACAAGGGTAAAAAATCACGGATGCAAACTTTCACTATGAAGAACAAAGATTAAAAGGCAATATACTAACCTCTCCCTTAGAAGAACATAGAAAACCCTTTGCCCACACCTTAGAATTATTTTTCCAATATTCCAACACACATAGAAAAGCCCTAAGAACACCTATATATAGTTTAAGCAACTTCCCTTCCGCATCCGTCCGAAAGGCGACACCAAAATCCGCAGTCCGCATCGGATTCGGAAACGAATCTGCATAACTACGACTGGTCGAGCGGCCCCTACGACCGGTCGAGCACCTCGGGACCCAAAAAATGATGCTCGCTGGACTTTGAGTCGAACTGGTCCACGTACGACCGGTCGAGCGAGCCCCTACGACCGGTCGAGCATAGCTCACGACCGGTCGAAGATGGCCCTAAATGTGGCTCCATATCTCAACAGGCTTATCTATGAATCAAGGTCATTTAGACAGTCCTGATTTGGCTTAAATACAATGTGGGGTCCATTTTACGGCGCAAGGATGGCCGTTGATTAATGCAACTCGTTAAAAGTGAAAAACCGAGGCACAGCTTCAAAATCTCGTTATTTTCTTGACTGCTACAAAAATATCAGGTTGCCCTACATCGGACGCCTAGGATTTTCCTGAGGGAAGCTTCTAGGCGACCAGGAACGGACGAGATGCGTTGTGGCTATAAGCGGAAAGATTCTTTTCGCGATCCAGTGAGTAGGTTGCTAGTTTTGAAAATGATAGGGATGACTGGGTCCTTTCGTGTGTACGTGGCCTCCAGACGACGACTCCCAACGGTCGGATCTGCCAGAGGGAGGGCGTGCATGGCTATTCTTCTCTCGTCAGCGTCTACCATGCACAACTCTCAACCAGTCCTAATTTGTGCTTCTGTGTGTGGTTTTCAATGAATAATCATTACATGGACATGGTCGTTGGGGCCCACAGGTTGTGATGAACGGTTTGGATCACCATTCTTTATTCGAATGGTGGACATTTATCTCAACGAATCGGATAGCCCGATTTGAACGACTGCAAGGCGGGAGGAGTTTTCAAATTCCCACCTTAATTTGCAATTTTCATCGGGTCAAAGCTGTCTTGACCCGATGGCTTGATCCCGTGCACAGCATGCGAATGCTGTTGGTGTGCATGCATGGCTTGGACACAGGGTCCATGTCATGATCAACGTGATTTGGACTGTCCATTCTTCTTGGCAGGCCCCATAATACCCACAGGACTGACGGTTAGTCAGTCCCGTAGTCTTTGGTTGATATATATGAAGACTTACTCAAGATACATATTGGTTATTTTTGTGTTGGTAGTTGCCTTAAATTTTTAATGTGTATTTTTGTAGTTATGGGGTATGTTATTAATGGTAGAGTTCTAGATTTAAAATATGAGTAGTTATATCTCGATTCCTGAATGGGCCATTAGATGGCTGATCTAATTGTGATGATATAGGGTGAGTTTTAGTTATTTTAAATTTTTATTTAGGAACTCAAAGTCAAAGCGTGGGTTGTCACGGCTACGCATATCTATGCAAGCATATTCCTTTCCTAATTTTTATAAACACGGCAAAAATGTGGTCCCACCACGTTTCTCACGTTTCCTGCAACACTGGGCGCATGCAGCTGAAAATTACGTCATATTGTTATTAGACTTTGAGGATTGTAAAGGTTGGAGAGTAGAATGGTGTATTTTATTCAGAGGTCCAGTATAGTACTCCCGTAATTTTTATAGGAAATAAAAAATTAAAAATAAATAAATAAATAAATAAAACTACAATTTACATTACGGTATTTTTTTCTCAAAGGGTTTTGGATAAACTACCTTATTAATTAAGGTCAGTCATACCCGGAAATGGGGCACCGACTTGGTTGGGCCCCACCGCGTTGTTTATATGAAAACCACCCGGCCACCGGTGCATCACGCCTTCTTGGGCCCTGGTCCGAAACTCAGCTCCCTCCATAGTTCAAGTGAACTACATGATCCGTAACAATGTAGACGGCAATGCTCACCTTCCAAATCAATTTCCTTGGTGTTGTCTACTTGAATCATGATTGGGCCCGACTTGAGGCACTTAGGCCTAAAATTTAGTATGGTGCCTAATAGTTGAAGTGGATTTCATACTATCATCATAATGCCTTGTAAAAATCAAGTGTACGTGTATCTCTCCCTTCTTTTATCGTGGCCCACTTAATTTTTTGGCCTTAGGCCTAATGTTGGATTACACATATAATTGTCGGCATGGATTTCAGATACACATCATAGTCACCCATACAAAATCAAGGGCAGCACTACTCTCCCATTGTTTTTTTTTTTTTTTTTTTTTGAAAAAGGAAGAAATTTCATGGAACACCCGTTCTTGATTTTTGATGGAGCCATGGTGATGTGTGTGTGTGTGTGTGTATATATATATATATATATATATATATATATATGATATCCACTTCAACTATCATATGTTAGGACCAGGGTAAAAAAATCAGGTTGACCTGTGAGTAAGGGCGGGCCATGCCAAAAAAAACATGGGTGGTATAGAGAGACGTCTATCTTGATTTTTATAGGACCCATTGAGATAGTTACACGAAATCTATTCTAACATTAAACGCCACACAGATTTAGTCTTGAGGCCCAAAAATCATTCACATTCATGATTTAGATGACCCACACCAAGGGAAAGAGTTTGAAGGGTGAGTGTTGCCCTGTTCATTATTTCCAATCGTGTGGTCTACCTAAGCAACGGATGGAGCTTAGTTTTGGGCCCTGGACCTAATGAGGGTCATGTAACCGGTGGTTGGTGTAGATTTCACATAAACATTAGGGTGGGCCCCACCTAAGCTTCTAACCCATGTGCTGGCATGGCTAACTAGAGCGGCCATTAAGAAATCTAATGGAATATACTGTACCAATAATTACTTAGATTAATAAGGTAGCTTATTTAAAAGCTTTTTTAAAGTTATGCAAATAGAAATTTCTATATTAAGTAATTTTTTATAAAAATTTGATGTTTATTTTATTACAAAGAAATAGGAGAGAAACTCTAACCTTAGTTTCTCCCTCAATATGGTAATATGTTATCAGAGCTAGCTTTCACCTGGCTGCCCACATCCTCTCTCTCTCTCCAACCCCCCTAAAGGACCATCTGTGTTACTGCGGCAGTAGATCTCCACTTGTGTTGTTGTTGTTGTTGCCTACCATCTCTGGCAGTTACACTATATATATATATATATATATGTTTTAACGGTGTCTTCACATAATTTTAGATGGTGTGGCCCACCTGAGTTCCGTATACGGCTGATTTTTGGGATATCCCATAATTTAAAGGGTACCCATCAAATGCACGGTGTTGATGATCGACACGCATCATACGCCTCGACCTCACGATAAGCTTGCGCATTGTACTTTTTTTATATATTATATATATATATATATATAGGAGATGGTCCCATCAAACCTTTTTGCGTGAGCACGAGTGTTGATGATCGACACGCATCGGTCAGTGATCGCACCCCTTGAAATACCATAGGCCCAATTTTCAGCCCGATACAAAACTACGGTGGGCCATGACAAAAGGAAACAGTTCCTCCATTGATTTGCATTCTCTCTTTGCTATGGCTCACGAGTCATGGATCAGCCTGAAAATTGGACCTAAATCATTTTTCACGATCAAGCTTATTGTACATGACACGTGTGCAAAGGTGCTCACGTGAAAAAGGTGCGCATTGTGACCATCTCCCTATATATATATATATATATATATATATATATATATATATATATATATATATATATATATATATATATATATATATATGAAAAGGTACTATACGGTCGAGGTCATGGGAACTCCCCATGAGGTTGAGCTGTGTGACCCCCACCATGATGTATGTCGAACATCAACACCGTGCATTTGATGGGTCCCCTTTAAATTATGGGATGTCCCAAAAATCAACCGTATACCAAAATCTGGTGGGCCATACCATCTAAAATCATGTGAAGACATGCCTAAAACATATAAAAGCACTTGGTGGGGCCACATGAAATTTGGATGCGTCTGAAACTTGGTTTGACCTCTCATCCAAGTGGGACACACATAATGGATGGGCTAGATTTGTTAACCACATCTCGATGGGCCCAAAAAATGATTATGAATTTTTAATGGAGGGTAACCCCTCTCAACTTTTGTATGTGGTGTTGCCAACGCAAGGCACGGATTGACTTGATTTTTAGCCCTAGGCCCACTATGGAATGGTGCATCTAATTGATGGGGTAGATGTTCGACATACATCATGGTGGGCCCACACATCTCGACCTCATTGGGAGTTCCCATGAGCTCAACCCGTATAGAACCTTTTCCATATATATATATATATATATATATATATATATATATATATATATATATATATATATATATGAGAAATGCTCACACACAACTAGTTAGACCGATTTGAATGGTACAACTAGTTGTGTATTAAATAACAAAATTATTTCTCTTTAATCCCATATAATTCCTTATGTGAAAGGCTATGTGACATCAAATCTGACATAAGTACAATAGGAATAAGCATCATCGATCCAGCTCGTTCATCAAATAGGGTCCACTTATTAAATTTTATTGGCAAAAAATTAGTAAATGATCCTCATCACTGGAACCACACATTTGAGTTAAATCGAGACAGTTGAAATGGATTTCTAATAGCCTAGTTTTCTCATAGAAAAATATCCTTCTGTTAATCACAAAAAAGTAATATTTCATGTTCTTCACACGCTTATTAAGAACCTCACTTGATTAATGGACTAGATTTTTTACCCACATGGTTAGGGGTGTACATGAAATAAGCTAGCTCGGTTAGCTCACTCGACTTGACTCGAAAAAGCTCGTTTCGACTCGGTTCGAAGCTGAGTTCAAGCCAAGTCGAGCCGATTTTTTGAGCTCGAAAATGAGTTCGAGCCAAGTTCGAGCAGACCCCAGCTCGACTCAACTCGACTCGAATCTAGCTCGAATCGAACTTAGATTGAACCAGTTCCGTGACTTGATTAGTGGTAAGGAAGCTACCATCCATGCTTCCTCATTTCCAGACTCAAATGCAAGTAAAGAAGCAAATTATGTGCTGAGGAAAGATCGATGATTTCTTTCTATGGTTGTTCTTACTCAGACAATGATTCTGGATAGTCCTCTGCTCCTCTTCATCATTCGATCCTTTCTCTCTCTTCTGCTCTTCAAATTCATGTAGGACTTGCCATTGATATTGCTCACTAACTGTTTGAGAAAATGACCCAACGAAATGTGGCTAGTGGCAAGGAAGGTCTGTACATGAAATAAATACCTTTTTTCTCTTTGTTTTTCTTGGTTTTTATGTTGATTAGAAGGTGTTTGATAACCTGTAAAACCATTGCCCTTGTTTGTAAAACAGTGGGATTTTGAAGTTGTAATTCAGGTGTTTATGAAAATGCCTTAATGGCAAACTCGGCTCGATCTTGGCTCGAAATCGGCCCGAGCTGTTGACCGAACCAAGTCGAGCTGGCCAGTTAGGCTTGAAGATCGAGCTGAGGTCACACTACAAGAAAAGCTACTTTTACCGACGAAAATTTTCATAGCGTTTTACGTTTTACCGACGAAAATTTTCGTCGGTAAATTCGTCGCTAAAAAATTGAGCGGAAAAACTTTTACCAGAGGTAAGACTTTTACCATATTTACAAAACTTTTACCTACGACTATTTTCGTAGGTAAAAATATTTACAAAACTTATACATACAAATATTTTCGTAGCTAAAATTATTTACAAAACTTAAAAATATTTACAAAATGTTTACCTACGAATATTTTTGTAGGTAAAAAGATTTGCATAGCTAAATATATTTACAAAATTTTTTACCTACGAAGTTTTTCGTAGGAAAATTTTTTACAAAACTTTGAAAACTTTTACCTACGAATATTTTCGTAGGTAAAAACGTGGATGGGATTTTTACCTACAATATGTTTCGTAGGTAAAAAACGTCGATGAGACTCTTACCTACAAAATTTTTCATAGGTAAAAGTCTCTTTTTTTTTTTTTCAATATTCCAATACAAAATTCTTAATATACACATATTACAATATATTTCATCATATTCTTCTTGATATACACCTATTATATAATATATTTCATCATATTCACATTCACATCCATCTAAACCCAAACTACGTAAATCCATCCAAACATAAACTACATCCATCTAAACACAAACAATCTTATCCACATCACATTCATCCACACATAAATACATATAAGTTTAACATCATAAATAAAATAGAAAAAATTATTCATAGCCTATTTCCTGGTGGGGCTCATAAAATTCAGTGTGGTGAACACATCGCCAACTATGCACACACACCTAGGTCCTTACTCACGCATTCATGGTACATTCAAAATAGTTTCAATAGAAGGTTATGAGTTCAAGTACCCATTGTGGCCATAAGTAACTCGGGTGTGTGAGTGTGTGTTAAAAGAAAAAGAAAGAAAGAAAATGCTGATTCATCTTTTTGGGTTGAGCCTAATGGTACTTGGTGATTTCTCATCAGGTAGAAATTATTATTAGTTTTTTGTTTAGAAAGGTGAGATTAGGCCACTTATAAATATATTTACATGATAAAATGTTGTACATGAGCAGATACCACAAAATAAATAATCCTATGAAAAAAAATAAATAAATAAATGAAAAGAGAGAGAACATATGAGAGGTGATCCTTATCTCCTTTGATGGATTCAAGCTGCATATGCCCTACCCAACTTCTTATAAGGAGAAGTTATATAGGTCTTGGAATAATGCTGGTGACAAATCCACCTTGTCTATTAATATTATCATATTGTGTTAGGACATGACTCTAAAAATGAGATAAATCCAAATCTCAAATAATCTACGCTATAAGAGATAGTGGAGATGGAAATAAATGCATTTTAATGCTGGAGTTCGAGTATGCTTGCCAACAAATCAAGATTTTCTTGTTTGTTGCCATGTGATTGGGCTACATTATTACATCAATCTGGTTCGGGTTCGGAATCGAGTTTAGGTTTGGGTTTTCGTAGGTAAAAGTAAACTTTTCAATTTTTGGTTTTTTCAAATATTCAAAACACCCTTTTCCTACGAAAAGTTTCGTCAGTAAAGATGGCTTTTACCTACAAAATTGTATTTCGTAGGTAAAAGTAAACTTTTTGATTTTTGTTTTTTCAAAAATTCAAAACACCCTTTATATGACTTTTACCTACGAAATTAAATTTCGTAGGTAAAAGTAAGCTTTTCGATTTTCGGTTTTTTCAAAAATTCAAAACACCCTTTACCTAAGAAACTTTTCGTAGGTATAGATGACTTTTATCCGATTTTTAGTATTTTCAAAAATTCAAAATGCCCTTTACCTACGAATATTTTCGTAGGTAAAGATGACTTTTACCTACAAAATTATATTTCACGGGTAAAAGTAAACTTTTTGATTTTTGGTATTTTCAAAAATTTAAAACACCCTTTACCTATAAAATTTTCATCGGTAAAGATGGCTTTTATAAACTTTTCGATTTTTTGTTTTTTCAAAAATTCAAAACACCTTTTCCAACGTAAAAATCATCTTTACTTACAAAAAAAATTTCATCGGTAAAAGTTTCATTTATAAAAACTATATTCTTATAGTTGATCAGCCAGTGGCTGAGCCAAGTCGAGCTGAGGCCAACTCGACTCCGTTCTACTCAATGTACACCCCTACACATGGTGCATCACAAGAATCTAAGTCTTTTATTCCATCTCTTCTTCTTTACTTAATATTATCTCTCCTCATTTAATGCTCTCTATCCTGTACGATTGGAAATTGTGGTGCATTTTCAGAGAAAGCCTTCTTATCGAGGGAAGATAGGTATGACCCACTGTGATGTTTGTGATAAATTTACTCACCCATCAATTTAATTTGCTAAATCATGTTATGGCATGGGCCAATTTTTCTAGACAATGCGAAAAAAAAAAAAAAAAAAAAAAAAAAGAAAAAAAAAAAAAAAGAAAAAAAAGAGAAGGTGTTAGATCCAAAACTCGAGTGAGCTGCACAACGTAAAAAATGAGGATTGAACGTATACCCATTGAAACATTTGTGGGTTACAAAAGTTTTTGATCAAGTTAATATTTTTGTTTTTCAGTTCATCCCAATAAAAATGACTCTATGAACAGTATGAATGGCATATAAACATTACGGTGGATCCTAGGGAGGTTTCAACTGTAGTCATTCCATTACTCATTTTTTTCCATTGTGCGACCCACATGAGTTTTGGATCTGTTTCATTTTTGTCCTATTTTTTAACATGATCTAAAAAATGGATGGACGGGATGGATTTGTTATAAATATCACAGTGGGCCCCACTTGGCTTTCCGTCGAAGGAATTCCCATGGCACAGGCCTTTTCAATCCGCTGGAAATGGATTTGTTTCCCGTGCCAAGGAATGTCGTTTGGGTACTAATCCCGCCACTACTGAGCTAGGAACGGGCAAAGACTCTGAGGGGCCATCGTGATGTATGGGTTTTATCCACACCGTCTATCTATTTTTCCATACCATTTAGGTACAAGCCTAAAAATCAGAAAAATCAAGGCTCAAGTGGACTGCACCACAGGAAGTACCGGAGATAATGACACCCACCATTGAAACTCTTTCACAGGGTCCACTCTAAGATTTTAACTGTTTGCCTTTTTTATTCATGCCTTGAGTAAACAGATGGACGGCGTGGACATACAATACATGCATCAAGTTGGGTGAGGTTAAGGGGACACCTAATCTACTTCCAACGTATAAAGTGTCACTGCTCTGGACTCAAGTTGCGTCGTGCAGTTCATATCAAGTGCCCAGTGCGTTGAAATGACAAAATTCTATAAGCCCTAATATGATGTATGTGTTACATCAACACGGTCTATCTATTTTTCCAAGATCATTTTAGGGGATGAATTCAAAAATAAGGCAGATTCAAATCTTAAGTGAACCACGCCATGGAAATAAGTGCCATTGAAAACTTCTTAGGGGCCATAGACGTTTTGGATCAAGCCAATATTTGTGTTTTCCCTTCATCCACGTCTGTGTGATATTATGAACAGGTTGGATGGAAAATAAACATCATAATGGGCCCTAGGAATGTTTTAATGGTAGACGCTCAATGTCCACTGTTTCCTGTGGTGTGGTCCACTTGAGATTCGGATCTACCTCGTTTTTTGGAATTTGTACTAAAATGATCCGTAAAAACCGACTGACAGTGTAGATATACAACACATACATCATGATTAGCCCATGGTCAGGAAAACACCACGGTGTTACTCGGGTAATACTTAATCCAGTTCCCGTTGTTACGAAAACTTAAACAATTTTCTCGAAAGTGACAATAGTTTGAGCATACGCCCACCTTCATTTTTAAGGGGCCTACTGTGATGTGTTCAGAGATCCACTCCGATCATTAGATGTATAATTCCTTATTGGACTCGGAAGCAAAAAAAATTCATGCTAATCTATAATTTAAGTGGGCCATATCAATTGAAACAGTTGAGAAAGATGTTTGCCCTTGATTTTTATGAGACCCAACATGATGAGAATATAAAATCCAATCCAACCATTAGGTACCACACCAAATATTAGGCCTCGAACAAAAAAAAAAAAAAAAAAAAAAAAGAAGAAGAAAGCCATATTTGATTTGAGTGGGCCACACTAAAGGAAAGAGTTTGAAGGGAGAGCTTTCTATCTACACTTTTTCCAATTATGTGGTTCACGTGAGCTAGGGATAGGGCTGGTATTTTTGCACTAGGTCTAACATGAGGTGACTCACCTAATGGTTATATATAGTGGGGCCCACCCAAGCAAGCAAATTCATTTTGTTAATTGAAATAACTTTCACATGAAAAGGTTTACTGGCATTAACTACTCATGAAATGAAGAGAAAAAATAGAAGAGGAATGTTTATAAAGAAAAAGGGATGACTAACAAGTACATATGTGATATATTCGGCTGATGCGCCGCGTATCTTGGAAATCCAGTCCGTTAATTAGGTAGGGTCCATTGTAAGCATGTGAAGGAAAAAATATTATTTTTTTGCGATCAATAGTATGATATCATCTACAAGAAAAGTGAATTGTTAGAAATCTATTATAACAGTCCATATTCAAGTTACGTATATGACTCTAGTGGTGATGACAATTTACTAATTTTTAGTACATAAAATTTCATTAGTGGGTCCTATTTAATGAATGGGTTGGATCTATAACACATAATGCTCATCATACTTATGTAAGACTCAATGTCACCTATCCTCACATATGGTGCATTATATGTAGAGAATCTTTGGCTAATTGGGCATTTAAATGATCCAACTGAGTTGAGGTGGGCATTGAGCTCGAGTCTGAGTTGAGGTGGGCCTCTCTCTCTCTCTCTTGTCCATGATGTATATATATATTGTTTTATCAAGCTTGTATTCATCATTTTTGGAAGATCAGTTTATGGTATGAGCCTAAAAAAAGGCAGATCGAAAGTTAGAGTGGACCATATCACAGGAATCAGTGGTGAGAATGACACTCAACGTTGAAACAGCGGTCCCAAATGGAACGTTGTCCGTTCACGTTACGCAGTGGGAAATCCCTCCGGTTAGATTTCACAGGTCAACCGTGTTTGACCGTGCCTCCCGGACCAATGCACAATGAGTGCACGCACGACAGTCGGCGCATGTCGAGTGGGCTCTATTGAGGGAGCTTATTGGGTGAGAGTAATTAATGATTTTACGAACATGATATCTTTTGATCCTCCTCCATTGATTTGTGAGTGGGAAAAATTCAAAAATCTGATGACACCAAGGCAAGGGAAACTCCAACCGACGAAAACACAAACAAAACTTTAAATCATGAAGTTCAAGTGGCATGAAAGTCAGCTAGAATATAAGATCACAGGGTTCTCACCATCCGTTTGGGTCGAAACTTCATACATGGCCTGAGAACCATAAATGAACCGTACACGTCGAATTTCAGCTCCCGGGTCCTTGTGTAAGTGGCTAAAATGATAGATCAACTTCTAAAAATACTGATCTGGGGCCCACCTGATATCTGGATATATTTCAAATTTGGTCTCAACTCCTTGTATTAGATGAGAAAACGGATGGACGGAGCAGATTTCTCATGTACATAACATTGGGCCCCACTAGCAGTTGCTAGTGCACAGTACACAAGTGCACTGTAGGTGCACCGGACTGGCAAAACTTAGTCAAAAGTGTTTGACCGATTCATCTCCTCAAATTTCCAAAAAGCCCAGCAACGCGCTTGAAATCATGGGTTTTGATAGTGGGTTGAAATCCAAATGGATGATCTGGTCCGTCCATTACGTGGTGGTGACCCTCGCCTAGGTGGCGGTATTTCAAAATGGGTAGATAGAAACCGTCCAAACGTAGGAAATGGGGAATAAGTTCCGTGGGCTACATTAAATCTAAGCCAAATAGACCATACCTGATTGGATTTTCGAGTAGAATCTGGTGGACGGTATGGATTTCACAAAGGACAGGTGAAGTAAATTCCACTAAGAAATTTGCGTAGCCAGGACCGTTAAACTGTAAAACTTATATTAATATAATATACATATATATATATATAATATATTTATGTACCCATGCACGCACACGTGCTGTTTTCAAACAGACAGCCCTGCACCGATTTCAGCGTGACTCTACGTTTGGCTGCGTCAATAACATTCCAAAACCAGCCATCTCCGATCGAAATTTTGAGGAGAAGCTGGTGAACGGAGTGGATATCCTGTCTGAACTTTAAATGGATTAGCTTGGCTTGGCATAAGAATTCGGCCATTCAGTAAAAAGCCTTCGCATAGTTTCTAAAGAGCATCCAACCTTCTCACAACGTCGGAAACCTTCTTTGGAACCGACGTCCCTGGCTTGACTCGGAGAGAGGATGTGGGATTGAGGTATCCAATTATATGTGGATGAAGAGAAGAAGAATCTTTAACATTTATTTTATTTAGTTGGACCAATTTAAATGGTCCAACTAGTTGTGTGTGAGCATTTCTCTCTCTCTCTCTCTCTCTCTCTCTCTCTCTATATATATATATATATATATGTTTTATCCAAGCTTGTATTCATCATTTTTGGAAGATCAGTTTATGGTATGAGCCTAAAAAAAGGCAGATCGAAAGTTAGAGTGGACCATATCACAGGAATCAGTGGTGAGAATGACACTAATTCATATACCTTTCATCGTTGAAACATATGGTCCCAAATGGAATTGACGTTGTCCGTGTAGTTCTCACGACCTGCTACAAGTGGATGGGAAATCCCTCAGGTTAGATTTCACCATTAGGTCAACCGTCAATTGATTTAGATTTCATCTCATCTAGGACCAATGCACAATGAGTGCATCGTTGTGGATTCGACTCTCGTCTTCGAAGTTTATGCATCACAGGTGGGCTCCACAGTGATGTTCTTAAGAAATCTACTCTGTCCATCCATTTTGTCAATCCCAAGTATGGCCCATTTTAAAGTATCTGGTAATCACGATCCTCAGGTGGTCCATATCAAGTGAATGTTTGTTTTAACTATGGATCTTGTTGATTTAATGGTTGAATTTTGACAAGTATGGTTAGTTCATGATATATAGGCTTGGCATAGGATTTCTCATCAAATGGATTGTGAGAACCTTGTGATATAGGATTTAAGGTATAGGTTAATGGTATTTTTATAATTATTGCTGATCTAAGAGTTTTGTGAAATCCAATGGTTCTACATGGTTATATGCGCCTTTCTAAATAATTCTTATAAACGAACTTATATCTAAGTCATTACAGATAAAGAGTTATTCGCCAATTCATTTAAGGGAAGGTATATATGTCGAATCACATGATGAATGGTCTTGTCTTAAAATCAGCGGTCAGATGGCTTGATTTATGAATGAGGATTATTCTCAATGGTCAGATTGGTATTGGAGAACAAAAGTAAGGTTAGGATAGCTAAATTGGTATCATACACATCTACATATTATATTAAATTTCATGGTAACGATCGAGAACTTTCAATACTCGAGTATTGAAATGTTCGGGGTGTTATACTCTGTGAGGAGTCCAGAGAAGCTTCGTGGATTCAAAGAAGTTATCCTTGAGGAAGACGGTGATCGACCTCATCACGTTCAACCTTGTGTTAGGCCCATAATGATGTTTAATTATTTATCATCCAACAGTTCATAGTAACATGGATGAAAGGAAAACGAAAATATTATCTTGATTTGGTAGGGGATTGTGTCCTGCCCCTATGTGGAAGAATTAAATGCTTAATGCGTCCTTACATGGGCTTTATGGGGCTGCCACGATGTATGAGTTTAATCCACACTGCTGATTCATTTTCTGAGATCATTTTAAGGTATGAGTTTAAACATTAGCAACGGTGATAATGAAACTCACCATTGAAACCTTCCTCTGGGCCACCATGATGTTTATTTTCCATTTAACTTGTTCATAAGGTCATATAAACATGGATGAAGGGAAAACACAAATATCAGATTGATCGAAAGCTTCTGCCACTCAAAAGAAGTTTTTAATGGTGAGAGTTCAATTCCCACCGTGTGGTCCACTTGAGTCTTGGATCTATCATTTTTTTGAGTTCATATCTTAAAATGATGTAGAAAAATGGATGGACAACATAGATAAAACTCATACATCATGGTGGACCCCACAAAGGCCTGCCTAGATGGATTACTATCCAGGCGAGGGCAAGACTCAATCTGCTTCCCTTAATTTAAAATTCTTGTGGGCCCTAAGAAGTTTTTAACGATAGGCATCCAATTCACTCTACTTCCTCTAGCATGGTTCACTTGAGATTTGGATATACTTCAATTTGTTGGTCGTTCGGTTTGTTTTCTATTGTGCGGGTGTGTCAGAATTGATATAGCAACTCGATCCAAACTGATTAACCTTGACCCTCAAGCGCCAAAATAACCAAATATGTCAAATATGAACATATATGACCAAATTCTGAGAAGATCGATTGCTTACTCAGCTACTAGCAAAAGTTTATAATGATTAAGTAATAATTGAATGGTGGGATTCTTCCTCTAAAGATAGGTTACTTCGTGCCTTCTACAAGAAATGACTTTCAGAATTATACTAATGCAAATCAAACAAAATGAAAAACTCACAATAGATCACTAGAAACAATTTCAAGAATGCATCTCTTGAAGGAACTGTTTGATATTAGATAAAGAACAAATCCAGCAAGTAAATATGGATTACAACTAAAGATTATAGAACTAATGTTATTCTTAAGATAAACATAGATAAATTGATAGATTTGGTTTATTGTTATTGGTTGGTTGATTTTTTGGTTGGTATGGTCCACTTGCGTTGGATTTGTCTCATTTTTGCCTCATACATTAAAATGATATAAGAAAAGAGGGATGGATAATCAGGTACATCACGGTTGGCCCCCACATGGCTCTGCCTATTCTTGGCTAGTGGGGATTATGTGGGAAAATTGCATTAAGATTATGAAGTCGCCTAGTGGGCCCTTGAGTTCTGGAATATTATACTGACTTTTGGTTTTGCCCCTTGTCGGATGCCAATTGTGTGGTCACCCAACAACAGGTAGCTGCACAGTGTCGCAATTACGTGGGACGCACATATGTTTTATCCAAGTCATCCATCAGTTATAACAGCTCATTTTTTGGAATAATGAGCCCAAAATTAAAGCATATCCAAAACTCAAGTAGACCACACCACAAGAAAACAGTGGAGATAATGGTGCCCACCATTAAAACCTTCCTAAGGCCCACATATATGTTTATTTGTCATATAACTTGTCCATAATGTCGCACAGACCAATGAGGAAAAACTATACATATCAACTTGATCCAAAACTTCTCACACCCAAAAAGTTCACTGCAGTACGCGTTGAATCACGACTATACTCCTATATTGCTATTGAAATGCTTCAATTTTGAGCTCATTCTCTAATGGCAAAACCTTGGCACCTTGTAGCTACGTGGTGTTGGGTCATGGGGCAATTCGTGCTGGTTATACAGGTGGGATGCTCACAATGAATAGTAGGGCTTACATATTTTAGCTCCACATTGTAATATACAGTAACATGACTATCATCACAATTATCATTTAAGCCCAAAATTCCAATTAATTGCGTCAGCTACTTAAATCATTTCCCCATCTCACTCTATGGAAGGCCAAAACAAGATTTTCTTGGCTAGCCAAAAGATGGGCAAAAAGCACCCCTCCAAGAAGGTAAAGCATCTGAAAGCGTCGGATGAACAATCGAAATTCAAAGAAATGGCCCAAATATCCCTGGGGTTCCGATTTTCTTCTTCTTGCAATGTAATTGGTCCACATCATCATGTGGAAAATCCCTAATCGTGACAAGAAAAGGTTCCGAATATCATAATATGCTATAGATATGTAATCAGGCTCACCTTTCTAAGGAAGCTAATTAAAATACTCTCCTTTTGAATTCTAAGCTAAAACACCTTTTAAATGGAAAGGATCTGGTTGATCTTTTTATCTTAGAGGATAACTAGCTAGCTCTTATATTATCTATTATGGATATAAAGGTTGAGGGAGGCCCACCAGCACTAAGAAATTAGAGGTTTGCTGACTCCTCACACGTGCACATATGCAAATAAACACATTTGCTTGATCCGAGTTTTCAGTAAGATGAAAAATCATGCTCAGATCTTCTGCGAAAAATTCAAATCTAAAAGATGTAACTTGCCTGAGGGAAACTCAAATCTTATATAGTTATAAATGCTAATTTGGATATGTATTGCTCCCACACGGACCTAGATAGTCCCCCTCTTAGGAAGGGGATTGGCTGGTGTACCACACCACGGACGTGGCTGTCTTGACCTCCCCAAGTTCTGTGGGTCCCACAATGAGGTATGTGTTATATCCAAACCATTTGTCCATTTTGCGAGGTAGTTGTAAGGCTTGAGCCAAAAAATAAGACAGATCCAAAGACCAAGTGGACCACACTGCAAAAAGCAGTTGGGAATTGAACGTCTACCATTTAAACCTTATGATATTTGTTCTTCCTATTCGTTCAGGTCCATGCAACCTTATGAAAAGATTGGATGGAAAATAAACATTATGGTGGGCCCTACAAATATTTTAACGGTGAGAATTATTATCCCCACTGCTATTTGTGATGTGATCAAGAACCCATAAACTAAAAGCCTAAAATTAATAGCTGGCCCTTAAACTAAGCAAGAGCCGGGGCCAAGAACCTTGTTGCTTTGTCTCTAAACAGTCCCACTTCCATGAGAGAGATCATCAGAACTGATGTATGAAGGCAAAGTAAATTCAGCCTCTATCTTTGTTAGAGAAATGTTAAAAACCGAACCAGTATGCAAAACCCAATACTAATATAACGCTAAGACCATGAACCACCAAAGGAAGGGACCAGGGCCCATATAAAAATAAACAAAAATAAAATAAAACTCAATAGTATTACTGCCTTGAGGAGAATCCATCAGAAGATCCCCTACTTGATTTTTCTTCAATGAGAATGAAATGTTTCAGAAAAATTTAAAAGTGCCCACATCACTAGCCATCATATCTCAAGATCGAGAAAAAATCAAGTACCTATCCTTACTTACTCCTTGAAATGATATTAGCCTCCAAAGGATTCTTCATAACAACAGTAAATTCGAGGGTCTCAGTTAAATCAACTTCTTCACCATCTTTCGCCTTCCATTCGAATTCCCTCACCAGATTAGCCACAAAATACTCGAGATGCAGCATAGCCAGGCCATGAGCAGGGCATATCCGTCTCCCCGCCCCGAAAGGCATCATCTTTATCTTCCTACTCCCTGTTATGTCAACGGCCTCACCTCCGTCCAAGAACCTCTCCGGCCGAAATTCCGTCGGATCCTCCCAGACCTCCTTATTGAGGCCCATCTCCTTCACCGTGAAATTGATCGTTGCGTTCTTTGGTATGACATACCCGTTCAACGTTACCTCCTCTGACACAGCGTGGGGCAGGACGAAGTGGCCTGGCGGGTGCCTTCTCAACCCCTCCATGATCACCGCCTTCAGATATGGCATCTTCTCCAGATCTTCCTCTCTTATTTCGCTCTGCTTCCCAACTACCGCTTCGATCTCTTCCGCCAGCTTGGATTGTATGTCCTGGTGCTTCACGAGGTTTGCCAGTATCCATTGCAGCGACGTTGAGGTCGTGTCAGTCCCAGCGATTAGAAACTCCGAGCAAAGGCTCACCATTTCACTTTCAGTGAGCTTTCTCCCTCCCTCTTCAGGAAGCTCGAGAGCAAGGAGCGAGTCGAGATAAGAAAACACAAAGCTCTTTTCATCTTGATCATCACCTTTCTGATCTCGACGAGCTCTTATCAGAGGGATGAGGAGTTCTTCTTGCTCGCGACGCATCTCTAACAGACTGTTCCACCGTTTGCGGAACAAGATCTTTCCTAGCGTCGGCAGTAAGGTGAAGATGTTGAACCTAACTAAGTTCGTGATCAACCGCAGCTGTATGTCTTCAATTTTTTTCACAACGCTCTCGTCTAGCCTCTGGCCGAAGCACATGAGCAAGAGCAAACAGAACATGGAGTACTGGAAGCTCTCCAGTACACGGACAGGCTCGCCTGCATCAGCTTTGTATCGGAGCTGCTTGATCAAAAGCTCAAGTACCCACTCGCGACCTTGTGCGTAAGATTTCACACGAAAAGGGTGGAGGATTTCCGACATGAGATTACGGCGAAAGAGGCGCCATAGAGGGCCGTATCCAGCCGAACTAATGTTATGTTGGTTGCTAGTAGTGATACGGCCTAGCACCGTTGCAGGTGGCCGGTCGGAGAAGATGGATCCCTTCTGGATGAGTGCTTCATGGGCAAGAGAGTGGTCGGCGATGAAGATGGCTGGCCGTGCGCCGATATGGAGGGTGATGATGGGGCCGTACTTGGCGTGGAGGTCTCGGATGATGGGCTCGAGATCGAAGAGGGAGTTGTTCAGCCATAGGAGGTTGCCGAATAAAGGTATGGTGGGTGGGCCAGGTGGGAGCTTCTTCTTCTTGTAGAGAAGGAATTTCAAAGCTATGGAGAGAGAGATGGAGAGGAAGATGAGTAACCACATCTCCATGTTGAACTGCTGGTGTTGTTTGTTACGTGAGGTATGTAATGTGTGAGTGTAGCTGGCATGCAGTTGTTATTATCTATTTATTGAGGTGGTGGTTGGTTGGATTACGTTTCATTGGGTTGTATCCCACCCGAAAGCAACTATGATTTTTGGGGAAGTGGGGACGCGGCTTTCCTGCGAAAGGCTTTCGCAGGAAGTTCTTGCGCAAGGATCTGGGTGGGGCCCACTACAATGTATGTGAGAAATCTATTCTGTCCATCCGTTTTGAGATCTCATTTTAGGGCGTGAGACAAAAAATGAGGCGAATAAAAAACTCAAGTGGGTCACACGAGAGGAAAATTTAGGAAAAAAAATTTCTACCGTTGAAATCTTCCCAGGCTCCACCTTGATGTTTATATGTTATCTAAACCGTTTATAAGGTCATTGTCAATGGGATGAAGTGAAAAAACCAAAAATATAGACTGATACAATAATTTTTTAGGCATAAGAATGCTTCAACGGTGCTCACGGAATGATCACTGTTTCCTCTCGTGTATCCCAGTTTAGTTCTGTATACACTTAATGTTTGATCTCAAGTCTTTAATGATCTCGAAAAACGGATGGACGGATTGGATTTATCAAAAACATGTCGGTGGCCCCACCCAGCATCTTTGCGCAGTAACTTCTTGCGAGCAGGAAATATTGGACGCGGACTGCGTCCTACCCCCGGTTATCCGTCCGGGCAGGGCTCTGTGGGGTCTACCGTAGTGTAAGTTTTTCATCCATGCCATTAATCGTTTTTCTCCTATCATTTAATTATATGAGACAAAATATAAGGTATGTAAAGGGCTTAAATGTACTACAAAGCGGCGATTTAACTTCCATCGTTAAAAACTTCCTGGGAGCTGGAGAAGTTTCGGATCAAGCTGATATTTTTGTTTTCACTTCATCCACGTCTAAATAACTTTATTAATAGGTGGATGGTAAAAATAACATCACGGTGGCCCATAGAAAGGTTTCAATGGTGAGTGTCATCATCACTACGGCTTCCTTTTATGTGGTCAAGTGGAGCTGTGGATGTGCTTCAATTTTTATCTCATTAATTAAAATGATATGAGAAAAACGATTAATGGCATGGATGAAACACTTACATCACGGTAGGCCCCACAGAGCCCTGCCCGGACGGATAACCGGGCGGGGGTAGGACGCAATCCGCGTCCGTCCTACCACACCCGGCTCTAGTCACGAACTGGCAATTATGTGGCTGGGCACACCGTGATGTATCTGTTTATCCACACCCTCCATCCCTTTTATCGGGTCATTTTAAGGTACTATCACTAAAATGAGGCAAATCCAACGGAGCCCATATGACTCTTGCATTTAATGCAACTAAGTTGGTCCACCGTGATGTATGGGTTTTATCCACACCGTCCATCCATTTTTAAAATCATTTTAGGGTATAAAACCAATAATGAGGTATATCCAGGACTCAAGTAGACTACACTATGCTGATTAAACTTTTGCCGTTAAAAACTTTTTGGTGCCACAGAAGTTTTGGATGGAGCTGATAGCTGTGTTTTCTGTTCGTGATGGAAAATAACATCGGACGAGGATCTCCTGCGAAAGCCTTTTGCAGGAAGTTCCTACGTTGAGATGTTGGGCGGGGTCCACCATGATGTTTGTGATAAATCCATTCCGTCCATCTGTTTTCCGAGATCATTTTAGGACATTTTAGAAAAAATGATGTGGATTCAAAACTCAAGTGGGCCATACTAGAGGGAAAACTACGGAAAGAGTTTTCTACCGTTGAAACCTTTCTGGGCTCTACCTTGATTTTTTATATGGCATCCAAACGGTTTATAAGGTCATTCCCCCTGGGATGAAGTGAAAACACGAAAAAATTAGCATGATAAGAAACTTTTATGGCCTAAAAAATGTTTCAACGGTGGTGACTAAATCACAACTGTTTCCTCTCGTGCAGTCCACTCGAGTTTTGTATGCCGAATAAATTTATCACAAACATCATGCTGGACCCCACCCAGGATCCCAGCGCAAGAACTTACTACCAAAGGCTTTCGCAGTAAATTCCCGTCCGGATGTTGACGGAGGTTGAGGGACGCGGATTGCGTCGTACCCCAGCCCGGACGGTAATCCGTTGGGGCAGGGCTCTGTGGGTCCCACAGTGATGTGAGTGTTTAATCTACACTATTCAACGCTGATTTTAGATAATTTTAATACGTAAAGCAAAAAATGAGGCGGGTCTAAGGTTTAATTGGACCACAAAGTGGGGATTGAACGTCCACCATTAAAAACTTCTTAGGAGCCAGAGAAGTTACGGATGAAGCTGATATTTGTGTTATCACTTCATCCATGTCTACATTACCTTATGAATAGGTTGTATGGTAAAAGAACATCACTGTAGGTCCCGTAGAGCCCTACCTGGATGGATTACCGTCCGGACTGGGTAGGAGGCAATCCACATCCGAGGTCGAGGGATGCGGCCCCCGTCCGGATGTATTCCCACTGTGATGTAAGTACTTTATCAACACCATTAATCATTAGTATATGATCATTTTAAGGTAATGTACAAAAAATGAAGCAGATAAACAGATCCAGTGGACCACATCAAAGGAAGCTACAGTGATAATGACATCCACCATTGAAACATTTCTAAGGGCCACCGTAATGTTTTTTTTACCACCCAACATATTAATAAGGTCATGTGGACTTGGATGAAGTGAAAACACAAATTTCATCTTGATCTGGCACTTGTCCCGCTCCCAGGAAGTTTTTAACGGTGGAAGTTTAATTTCCAATTTGTGGTCCACTTAAGCCCTGAACCTACCTCAATTTTTTGCTCATATATTAAAATAATCATATAAAAACAGTTAATGGTGTGGGTAAAATACTTACATCACGATGGGCCTCACTCCATCCGGGCAGGGGTAGGACAATCCACATTTCGAAGTTGAGTAGCTGCGTACTCGCTACGG
The DNA here is from genome assembly GCA_030180095.1 of Magnolia changhungtana. Lineage (NCBI taxonomy): Eukaryota > Viridiplantae > Streptophyta > Magnoliopsida > Magnoliales > Magnoliaceae > Magnolia > Magnolia changhungtana. Next base: position 4,377,912 of record JASAUF010000421.1, read on the forward strand.
AAGTCACCAAGTTCCGTGGCCCCACCATGATGTATGTGTTGTATGCCCACCGTCCATACATTTGGAGAGGTCATTATAGAATGGTCCAAAGAATGAGATTGATCGAAGGCTGAGGTAGACCCACCGTAGAAAACAATGGTGAGAGTGACACCCACCATTGAAACCTTCAAAAGGTCCACCGTGATTTTTATTTGAGATCCAATCTGTTCATGTGTTAATTCAGACATGAAAGAAGGGAAAACACAAATATTAGTCTGATCCAAAACTTTTGTAACCCATAGAACTTTTTAATGGTGGGTGTCACTCTCCCCACTATTTCTATGGTGGGGTCTTCTAGATCTTTGGATCTGACTCATTCTTTGGATGATGCCCTAATATGATCTCTCCAAATGGATGGGCGGTGTAGATACAAAACATACATCATGGTGTGGCCCAGGTAACTTATTGACATCACTTCATTAGAGAGTGCATGTGGTTGGGAGTGTGGTTACTCAACCCACCTTCGCCCGTCTCTGGTAAAGGCAGGAGCTTTAAGTGGCCACCGTGATATTTTTTATGGTCTTATCCATATTGTCCATCTATTTTCTCCATCATTTTAAACTATTAGCCCAAAAATACAGATCTAAAATAGACATGGGCTATAAAGGAGATTAAACCCTTACCTTTGAAAAATTCATGGGAGCCAAAGAAGTTTTGGATGTGATTTTTGTGTTTTATCTTCATTCAGACCCATATAATTTTATGAATAGTTGGATGACAAATATAAATCGTGGTGGGCCCTAGAAATTTTCAATGGTGAGAATTATTATCACCGCTGCTTTCTATGGTGTGGCCAACTTGAGATTTTGATCTACCTCAATTTTGGGTTCAGACCATAAATTTATTTTTAAAAATGTATGGACAGCGTGGATTTATAACTAACATTTTGGTGAGGCTTATTTAGCATCCCAGCGAAAGAATTTTATGTTTTCCTTCTCGTGGACACTTTGAAAGATGAAAAAGCTTGCGAGAGAAAAAAACTAGCTTTTTCATCCATAACGTCAGCCTTATCTGGCCGTATATATATATATATATATATATGCATCCAAGCCTGGATTCATCATTTTTGGAAGACCACTTTAGGGTATGAACCTATAAATAAAGAGGTAGATCGAAAGCTAGAGTGGACCATATCACAAGAATCAGTTGTTAGAATGACAATCAACGTTGAAACCTTTTTTGCCCACGCCGTATTATTTATTTGCCATCCAACCTGTTAATATTATCACATGTACCTGGATGATAGGAAAACATAAATATTAATAAATATTAGCTTGATCCAAAACCTCTGTAACTCAGGAGGAATTCAGCAGTAGACATTAATCCTTAATTTTTCCTATAGTGTGGTCCATCTGAACATTCAAACTACCTTGTTTTTGGGATCACTACATAGAATGATTTTTCAAAATTGATAGATGGAATAGATAAATTTTATACATCACGATGGCCCCACGGAGCCCTTCACAGGACCGTCTGTCTCCACCAGCCCTGGTGCGAGTTGCACCCAATTCCCGCCCGAGTCATACTTGCCCCATATAATTCTTCTCGGGATACTAAACGTGGGGCCACTTTGATGTATGTGCCACATATCCACGCCGTCCATCAGTTTTGAAAACTCATTTTACGGCGTGATCCAAAAAATGAAGCAGATCCAAATCTCAGGTGGACCATAGTTCAGGAAACAGTGGTATTGGACCATTAAAAACTTCAAAAGTTTTGGATCAAGCTGATGTTTGCGTGGTCTCTTCATCAAGGTATTTGTGACCTTATAACAGGTGGATGGAAAATATACATTCCGTTGACCCATGAAAATTTGAATGGTGGGGATTCAATCACAACTATTTCCTATAGTTTGGTCCACCTAAGATTTGGTTCTGATTCATTTTTTGGAGAATGAGCTATAATAAACTGTCAAGATGGATGAACGGTGTGGATGTAAGGAACATACATCAGTGGGACCCACAGTTACTTTTTGCTACGAAATTCTCAATCACAACTATTTCCTATAGTTTGGTCCACCTAAGATTTGGTTCTGATTCATTTTTTGGATAATGAGCTATAATAAACTGTCAAGATGGATGAACGGTGTGGATGTAAGGAACATACATCACAGTGGGACCCAAACTGCACCCATTTTTCTCTCGGTATTGCTTTTTGCTACGAAATTCGTTTTCCTTCTCAAGCAGACAAAATGCAAAATCCACTCCATTCATCAGTTTGGAATCCTTATTCTAGCCGTTCACCAAAAATTACGCAGCCCGTTCCTTTTGAACGGGTCAGATGTCCTACAATTTTAACGTGCGCCGCAGATAAACACGCGGATTTATGTATCTGAGTCCATGAGATCCTTTTAACCGGAAAACTAGAAAAAGAAAAGAAGAGCGTTTTGACTCCGTCGTGATTACAGCTCTCCTGTTTTTTATTAGATGCTATACGGTCTACCGTAGGAAACTAAAGCTTAATGATCCTGACCATCAATGTGGTAGATCTGGAACATTAAGATAAAACTTTCAATAGCTCATATTCATCTCCAATCAAAGATTATGGTCATCGAGGAAGTACGATTATTAGATTAATATAACTTACTCATGATAGTACAGTGAACATGGATGGTTGAGATCACAGCACCATTTCAGCATGTGGCCCGAATTGGATGACACATGATACATGCTGGCCAAACGAATTCAAAAATTAAATGACGGATCCCAATTCAAGCCAAGTTTATTATACATACGTCACGACTCACGCCAGCAAACAAAGAAGAAAAATCTAAAACTCTAGAAATTTAAAAATATATTAAAAATTAAAATTACTAAAAATAATAACTTTCCTTAAAATTCCTTATTAAACTGAAATTGTGCGTTTTATGAGGGAAAGAACAGATGTGACCCACTTCGTGAATCGGTTCACCTTCAATAGCCGGTTTTAGTAAAGATTGATAGGCTGTATGTCCCGTAGCATTATCTAAATCAAAAGTTAAGGTTAATTTAGCCTACATTCTTTTGGCCCAACCATGCTAGGAATGTATCGGTGACATGATTTATATCAGAATTAAATTTAAACCACTAAAAGATTTAATAATCCATATTTTGGGCTTCTGTCATCTACAAATTAAGTTTGGCCCCCTGAGGCATGGCATCTGTTTGTGTGGATGTATGTGCTGGACTATCAATGGGCCAAGTTTGGGTTAGATCCTGACGTAGGCTAACCATATTGAAATCCCCTCAAACCCCCAAAATCCATGGTGCCAAACGGCCCCTTGAGGTTTTGCTAGGTTCAGGTCCTTTCTTGATTAGAGTCTTAAGTTCTTAAAAGACAGGGTGCTCACAGGGTTCTTTAAATCTAGGTTTCAAGTTGGGTTTAGGTTAAGTAAAAGCATTTAAATGGTTGGGCCCATCTGATGGATGAATTATATCACACACAAGTGCCACTTTAGCAATCCCAAGGCACATAAACAGTCTCTTGCATAGGTGTGCATTAGAACATCATTCCTTCTAAAATAGTCAGTATATATTGAATATATATACTTTTATTATTAAAATTAATTGGAGTTGACTAGGACCAGCTGGACATAACTTGACTTTAACCTGACTAGGCTAAAATTTTAACCTGGTCTTAAAAGACCCAAACTCAACTCGATTTCTCGATGGGGTCCACCAGGTACTCCGAACCATGGTTCGTTTACCCATTAGAGTTGTCAAGAGGCTAGATTCGAGCTAGGCGAACATTTGCCAAGTTCAGATTACAAAGTAAAGCCTACGTCCAAATGTTCTCAGGTATATATATTGTTGAGGTCAAAATCTGGATCGCTCTCCACTCCTCGAATAGACCCTGGTCCTGCACGAAGGGTGAACAAAGGAGACCCTGACTAAGCCGGGGGACCCTCCGTAAGTCAGGTCAAGGGAATTTGGGTCTTAAGTTGTAAGGTAGAGGGAGAGTGCAAGATATTGCATACCTGTAGCAATGGCGTCTTCGTGTGTATTTATACCTGACGGTATGATGATCCACGTCCGTTAATCACGCCCCGATTCCCTCAATCAGGGAGATTTTTAGATCGTGGAGATACTGCGCGCAATCCAAGGATCACGTAATATATTATGCGCATTGTGCGTATCTGCGAGCGACATTATCGGCCTTGTCCTCTTATGGTAGTTTCTAAGTTCAGCCTGAGGGACGTCCGCCTTAACCTCCGCCTCGGAGTATGGAGTCAGCTCGGACCTTTCAGTAGGTAAGGTTTCCGACTGGCAGAAGATATAGGCCTTTGTCAACCTGTCTGAGTCCGCCTTAACCTCCGCCTCAGAGTATGGAGTCGGCTCGGACCTTTCAGTAGGTAAGGTTTCCGACTGGCAGAAGATATAGGCCTTTGTCAACCTGTCTGAGCCGAGCGGACGATTATTCCTCCGATCGGATTAACATATGCTGCAGGGGCCTCAGAATCATGAGGGGCTTGGATCTTCCCATAACAGAAGCCTCCTACTCTTTGAGGTCTGCTAAGAGCTCAGAGAGTAATCATTCGGAAGACCAATCGCCTCGTCTATCGGTTCCTTCGAGAGTGTCATAACCCTTGCGTTTCAAATCCTTATGCCTGTAGGGTTTCCCGCCCACGAGTTACTGTGCAGTGGACGCGTGGCAACGGTTTAGATTTTGAATCACCGTCCACCTATGGCCTGTTACCGCATATACTTGGAGTAATGCCTCGGATGGAATCTTTTCTTATTTGGGTGTCACTTCGTTTATCCGAAGTACGCCGCTTGATGTCAGAGACGTACTGCCCGACAGTGCCCGAGCCAATGGTGTGGGGCCACGTCAATTCTGAGGCCGACTTACGGCGATTCGACTGCGGCCATCATGACTGGTCATTAATGCAGGGATTTACTGTGGTCTATATAAACCCTCCTCTGGGAATTTCACTTCACTTGTGTTGTGCTCAAGCTGACATCAGAAGAGGTGATTTTCAGCGAAGGCAATTCCGGCCATCCAGAGGTTTTTTATCAGGCGATTCCGACCGATTAGATATTTTCGGCAAAAGCGATTCCCGATGACCGTCCGGTGAGTCTTCTCGTGCCTCTTTGCATTTCTTCCTTCTTTCTTAAGATGTCGTCGTCCGACCTGGAGACCGTGCGGGACTATGATGACGGCTCCGAGTCAAGGAGCTCTGGTAACAGGAGAGGGGCCTCTGAAGGGCCCTATGAGGCTGTGCCCTTGTACCCTCCGCCCTGTAAACAAAAGGAGACTGGGGCTCGGACTCGCAAGGCTGGAGGGAGGAAATCCGCTCGGATCCCCCGGACGACCACCGAGGCTGCTGAGATAACAGCGAGTGGGCGAACCTCGAAAGTAGTCCTAAGATGCTCCATACTGTCGAAGTCTCAAATGGAGTTGATCCATTCGGAGTTCCAAATCCCGAACTCCGTCCGGATCAGAGCCCCTAGGCCCCTTGACATTGCCGGTGTGTCGGCTGAGGGAGAAGTTGTTATTTTTCTCTGTGCACTGCAATGTGGAGTCCGACTTCCCCTGCACCCCTTTGTCCGATCCATGAATGCCCACCTCGGGTTGGCTCCCGGGCAACTAGCCCCCAACGCTTGGAGGGTACTTGTCTCTGCCTACATTATCTAGCAACAAGTCGGGAATTCGGAGCTGACCCTGGAAGAACTAATGAGTTTATACCTGGTTAAGCACGAAAGCAACGAACCATGGTATTACTTCGCGACCCGAGATAGCAAGGGGTCAGGGCTGGTTTTGAATCTTCCGTCCTCCAACAAAGACTGGAAGAACAAATGGTTCTGGGCCGCGAGCGAATGGGAGGCACTTGTGGCTGAAGTCGGGACTCTGACGGCTCGGGTTCCGATTCAATTTTTAAAACCAGGTAGGACTAGTTAATTTCTTTCATCCTTATATTTTCTTTTATTATGTCGGTCGGACTGAAACCTGCTCTTTATCTCGACAGACTTCCCGAGAGGCACGCCCCTCCTCACCTCAAACTAAAAGAATCGGATCGCCAAGGCTAAGATGCGACCGGGAGAGCTCGCTCCTGGTCAGACCTGATTTCTGTTGAGAATCTTCAGTGGTTTGGGTTGTGCAAGTCCCCGCTTCTCCCGACTTCTTTCAGTGAGTATTCCTTCTATTCATTTCGGTGGAATGGGACTTACAAGTTAGGTTGCTAACCCGTCGTTAGCGTCAGGTTCTTGGAAGAGGAGGGTGGCCCCGACAGAAGAGGAACTATTGAGGCCCGTTTCGCTGACGAAGACCACTATTCAGAGGAGACAAGCAACCCCTCGCAGAGAAGGTCCCTCAGGTCCGAGTGTAGCGGCTACGACTCCAATTACGGCCGTGGTTGCAACTATACCTGCGGTTGTGGTCACTATAACCCTGTCTCCTGCCCCAATGACTCCTATTACTGCGCCGCTGAGGGTCACGTCTCAGCGGTCGTTACTCCAACTCCCGCAACCATAGCCCCTTTCATTCCGCCCGCAATCGTTCCTCCCGTTTGGGAGGTTCATCCGTCGACTCCTTGCATAGCTATTCCTTCATCATCCGAGCGGGAGGAAGCCGTTCAGATGGCCGACGCCATGATTACCCCCCCCCCCGAGGTTGGAGGTGACCTTGGAATCGAGGCTCAGGCCTTGGCTGGTAACAAAACTGATTTTGTAGAGGCGGTCGATTCTGCTCACGTGGGGACGAGCGGAGGGAAGTTCGCACCGGGCTATCATCTTTCCTACTTGACTCCCTGGGCCGTGAAGCACGCTCCTGAAGAGAGTATAGCTAACCTCCTCGACAAGTAAGACAACTCCTTTGTGAATGACTTGGCTTCCGTTTTTTACACGGTATCCCCACAGTCTTTCATCGTTTTCTTTGTACTTGCAATTTTTAAGTGTTCTTGCATTTGTTTTTGTGCAGTCTATCCCAAAGCTTTTATCGGCTCGGGGAAGAGCGCGGGAGGTGGAGAAAAGAGAAACTGAGCTGGAGGCCCTCAAAACTCAAATGGGGGTCTTGCGAGAGGAGAGCACTTCCCTCCGACTCGAGCAAGGCGAGCTGCACCAGCGAGTTGAAGAAGGGAGGGCCAAGGAGCTTCAGCTACAGGATATTGTTGTCGACCTCAGAGCTAGGGAGCTACGATTGCAAGGGGCGGTAGAGGACTTGACAGCTCGATGTGACGCTGCGACTTCCGAGCTGACCCGGGCTAGGGCTCATACAGACTCGCTGGCCTAGGAGAATGCTCGACTGGGGGAAGCTCTTGATCGAGCCAAGGTCGAGGCAGCGGAAGAGCAGGCCCGAGCCGTTGCCCAGGCGAAGGAAACTCAACAGGCCGAGGATGCAGCTTCTTTGTCCAAGGCGGTGCTTGCAGCGGTAGAAGCCTTCAAAGTTTCAAAGGAGAGGGATGCTGAGGCCACCAAATTATATGGCCGTGGCTATGACGATTACATTGAGGCGGTCTTGGGTTTATACCCAGACTTTAACCTCGACTCAATACTACTTGAAGAAGCTGAAGAGTCGCCTGTAGATGAAGTCCGCTCGAATCCTGCCCTCGATGCTTAAGCTCCCCCGCCACCCGCATAGTTCAGATTACCCTCACTTTTTTATTTTGAACTGGTTGGAACTCAAACTGGTTGGAACTCTTCCTCTTTTTCATTGCTTTTTTGACCTTCCAATGGAGGTCCGTGGATGATGATTTTTTACCCTCTGGAGGGCGTATGGATGATGATATATTCTCTTTTTTATATGTTAATCCGTAGTTGATTTCTTGTTGAATGCTGACTGTAGACTACTTGATTGCCAAAATGAGAGATTAATTTCGTTTACGGCGTAGCCTGAGCTGACCTTACCTTTCAGTAGGCTGGCATTTTCCAACACCATCTTACTGTTGAGCTTTTATGGCTCGTTTATTGAGTCCAGGCCCCTAGGGGGTCGGCTCATCCCACAATTGGTGAGACCCTCCCGTTTTACCCATTAATTCGCAAGCCAACCCTTATGTTAAGATAGTAGAGTCGGCGCTTAGGTTTTTCCCCTAGTTTAGGAGATATCGTGTAGAATTTTTGTGGGATAACGTATTAACCCATTTTCAAGGAATTAATCCGTTAAGTCCGCCCCTGCATATGAGAGACAACTTTTCCTTAGTCGAGAATCCGTTCATGTAGATGAGAAGAGACGAATTTTATTAAGAGCCTTAAAGGCTTGTCGCTCGGAGGCGTATATTTCGGTGAGGGCCTGAAAGGCCTGTCGTTCGTAGGAGTACATTTATTGAGAGCCTTAAGTTTAGTTCCTCATGGATAATAGACTTTCAGATGCTCGACATTCCAGGGATGAGGGAGCTGACGACCTTCGAGGTCTTCTAGATGGTAGGAGCCTGGTTTGGTTGATCGAACGACCCGATAAGGTCCTTCCCAGTTTAGTCCGAGTGTCTTAGCCCCTGGATCGGTGGTATTCTGGAACACTCGATGAAGGACTAAGTCCCCTGGTCAGAATCGCCTAGCCTTAACTTTCGAATTGTAGAATCGTGCCACTTGTTGATGCCGAGTAGCGACTCGGAGCTTCGAGATATCTCTAACTTCTTCAAGCAAATCGAAGTTTGTGATAATCAGCTCAGAATTCTGTTTTTCTTGGAAGCTCCTGACTCGGGCCGTAAGAAGACCAATCTCCGTGGGCACCATTACCTCCGAGCCATAGGAGAGCGAGAATGGAGTTTCTCCAGTTGAGGACTGAGCTGTAGTCTTATAGACCCAGAGAACGAACAAAAGTTCTTCTGCCCAACTGCCTTTTGCTTTCTCCAGTTTTGTCTTGAGATGATGCTTGATGACCTTGTTGACTGCCTCTACTTGTCCGTTCGACTGGAGATGTCGGGGAGAAGAATACGCATTTATGATGCCGAGTCCTTGACACATGTTTCGAAATTTGTCGTTATCGAACTGTCGGCCATTATCTGACACGATGGTCCGCGGAATCCTAAATCGGTGGATGATATTTTTCTAGACGAAGTCGATCACCTTCTGCTCTGTGATTCTGCGACGGGCTCGGCCTCGGCCCATTTGGTGAAGTAGTCGACAGCGACAATTACGAACTTAACTTGTCCCTTTCCTGTGGGCAGGGGACTGATAATGTCGATTCCTCACTATGCGAAAGGCCAGGGGCCGCTCATGGGGACCATCTCTTTAGCAGGTTGCCTCGGCACGGCCGCAAAGCGCTAACATTTATCACACCTCCGAATGTAATCTTTGGAATCTTCCTTGATAGTTGGCCAGAAGTACCCTTGTCGAAGTATCTTTAGAGCCAAGGCTCGATTGCCGGAATGATTTCTGCAAATTCCTTCGTGAATCTCTCGTATGACATATTCTGCCTCATCGGCCCGGAGACACCTGAGGTAAGGCTGAGAATGTCCTTTTTTGTACAGGATACCATCAAGGACAATGTATCAGGCTGCTCGGACTCTAAGCCACCTGACTTCTAGCTTATCCGAAGGGATCTCGGCTGTCGTGAGATACTTGAAGATTGGGTTCATCCAGTTCGGACTTACGCGAACTGGATTGACTTATTTCTCATCCTTGCTGATGCTTGGTTGCTCTATGAATTCGACGGGGATGACTCATGGGATCTTCCCCTCCGCGGCTGAGGCGAGCCATGCTAGGGCGTCGGCCCATGAATTTTCTGCCCTTGGAATTCAATGGATCGCGCAATTCTGAAATTTTTCGATTAATTTCCTCGCCTTATCAAGGTAGGCCATCATCCTTGTTTCCTTAGCCTCGTACTCGGTAAGGATGTGATTTACCACTAGCTGGGAGTTGCATCAGACTTGAAGAGACTGGACACCCAGACTTGCTGCCAATTTGAGTCCGGCTAACAAAGCTTCATATTCCGCCTTATTGTTTGAGGCTCTGAATCCTAGCCTAATCGCGTATTGAACGGTCGTGGAGTTGGGTGTGATCAAGACAATCCCGGCCCCGACCCCTTTGACATTGGATGACCCGTCCATATAGAGAACCCATCCTAGATCTGATACTATTTTTTGATCGCTCGGAGGAGCGGGCGAACTTGCTTCAGCTTCGGCACTGATCTCCTCGGTGCTCGGAGTGAACTCGGCGATGAAGTCGGCCACGGCCTGTCCTCTGATTGCAGTCCTTGGGCGAAACTAAATATCGAACTCACCAAGCTCGATGGCCCAATTAGTCACCCGACCTGACACTGCGGGCCTCTAGAGAACTTGTCTGAGAGGGAATCTGTTAGCACAATTACAGAGTGAGCTTGGAAGTACGAGCGTAACCTCTGAGCTGAAACAACGAGGCTGAGTGCTAGCTTTTACAGGGGCGAGTATCTCGTTTCTGCTGGCACCAAGGATTTGCTCACGTAATAAACAGGGTGTTATTTGCCTCCAACCTCCCTAATCAAAGCCGAGCTGACGGCCGAGGTTGAGACGGTGAGGTAGAGGAATAGGGGCTCACCTTCTTCAGGTTTGGACAGTAGAGGGGGTGAACCCAAGTACAGTTTCAGCTGCTGAAAGGCTTGCTCGCACTCCGGCGTCCACTCTGCATTCTTATGACCCTTCAATTACTGGAAGAAGGGGAGACACTTATCCATTGCTCTGGAAATGAAGTGTCCGAGCGCTGCGACTCGACCCGTAAGACATTGTATATCCTTAATGGTTCGAGGCGAACTCATGTTAATGAGTGCTTTGATCTTTTCAGGATTCGCTTCAATTCCTCTCTGACTAACTTGAAAGCCGAGGAATTTTCCTGAGCCGACTCCGAAGGCTCACTTCGTTGGATTCAACTTCATCTGGTATTCTCAAAGGACGGTGAACGTTTCCTCGAGATTCGTCAGGTGATCGGATGCTTTGATGCTTTTTACCAACATGTCGTCGACATATACTTCCATGGTGTGTCTGATCTGTCTGATTCACTAACCTTTGATATGTGGCCCCAGCGTTTTTCAGGCCAAATGACATGACCTGGTAACGGTAGAGTCCCTTGTTCGTGACGAAGGTAGTCTTCTGCATGTCTGGGGGGTGCATCACGATCTGATTATATCCGAAGTATGCGTCCAGGAAAGAGAGCAATTCATGGCCGGCCGTGCTATCCACCAGTTAGTCGATCCGAGGCAGTAGGAAGCTATCTTTCGGACAAGACTTGTTTAATTCTGAGTAGTCCACGCACACCCGTCATTTCCCATTGGCTTTCTTCACAAGGACCATGTTTGCGATCCAATCGGGGTAGTGCACTTCTTTTATAAATCCTGCGTCGAGTAGAACGGAGACCTCGTCGGCAATTGTTTCGCATTGCTCAGCATCGAATGACCTTCTTTTCTGCTTGACGGGTTTGTGATCTGGATCCACATTCAGTCTGTGGACCATGACTTCTGAAAAAATTTCGGGCATATCTTGATGGGACCATGCAAAGACATCTCTATGTTGTCGCAGAAATGCCAAAATTTCAGTCCGTTGCTCTGGATTCACTGATGTTCCGATTTGAACAGTTTTGCTCGGATCGGCTTCATCAAGTGACACTTTCTCCAGATCTTCTACAGATGAGCCTTCCGCGGGCCCTCGAGGATCTAGGACATTGATGGCAAGCGCCTGCTTGACCAACCCTTTCTTTACTGCAATTGCATAACATCTCCGAGCTTCTCGCTGATCGCCTCGGAGGTAGCCTATCCCGCCCTCGATGGGGAATTTCATCATCAGGTGGTAGGTAGAAACAACTACTCTCATTGCATTGAGAGAGGGTCTTCCCAAGATAACATTGTGCACAGAAGGCACATTGACAACTAAGAAGTCCACCATGAGTGTGACTTGATGTTGTCCTTCTCCCGCAGTCATGGGAGGGAAATGACTCCTTCGAAAATCACTCTTTCTCCGACAAAGCCGTGCAGGGAGGTCTTCACAGGTCTGAGATGGGACTGTGGAATCCTCATTCTTTCAAAAGCTTCTGAATAGATCACATCGGTTGAGATCCTGGTGTCAACCAAAATGCGGTACACTTTGCGATTAGCTATAGTCATGGTGACTACCAGAGTGTCGTCATGCGGGTGTTGGATTCCACGTGCATCTTTTTCTGTAAAGGTTAGGGTACATGGGCTGATACGAAGTTCCTTGCTGGGCCGCTCGGTTAAATGAATGTAGTGTTCTAATTCGGACTTCTGAGAGTGAGCTTTTCGTGCCCTATTTGAATCTCCCCCACCAGATGAGCCCTCGAAGATTGTACGGATCTCGAGGGGTTCCTCCGCGGTGTTATTTAGCTGCTCGCATTCCCTTTCTCTTCTCCGAGTGGCTTTTCCTTCTTCTGTGTATCGACGTAGGTGTCCTTTCCGAATAAGGGCTTCGATCTCGCTCTTAAGGTTTACATAGTCATCAATATTGTGACCGTGATCTCAGTGGAAGTGACAATACTTGCGCTTGTCTCAATGATCTGGGTTACCCTCATGCAGGCAGGCCAATTCAGCATCTTCTCACCTCGGATGTCCAGTAGAATCTGCTCGGCGGACGTGTTAAGGGGGGTGTAGGAGCGGAATTTTTCCTTTGGTCTCCTGCTCGGGCGACGATCGCGAGAGGTGTGTTCATCGATCCCTTTGTTAGACGTCTGGGATTCCTCATTCGGCTCGGTCACTTGGATACTTTTACGGGCATTGGTGAATTCCTCCGCTTTGGTATACTTCTGAGCTCTGGCCACAAGTTCAGCCAGTGTCTTTGGTGGGTTCTTCCCAATGGAGAATGTGAACTTTCCTTCTTTCAAGCCACTGAACATAGCGGCGAGGGCCATTTTGTCATCATAGTCTTCCACTAGTAACGTTTCCTCGTTCAAGCGAGTGATCTAATCCTTCAGCGACTCCTTCGGCCCTTGCTTGACAGTAAGCAAGTGAGTGTTGGGCTTTCGACTTCTCTTACTGCTGATAAACTGGGTAAGGAATAGTCGGCTCAACTCTGCGAAGGTGCTGACGGAGTTTGGTTTGAGTTGTCGACACCAACTCCGAGCGGATCCCGTTAGTATAATCGAGAACCCTCGACACATCATTGTATCCGTCGCCGTCTAGATCTACATCCAGGAGCGGTAGGCTTCCACGTGCTCGGATGGGTCCCCACCCAGAATATTGAATGACAGGAGGTATCCGGAACCTCTGATGCATCACCTCGTTCATGATTTTGGAGGTGAAGGGAGGTTCCGTCTCTTCCATCATTGCCTGGACGGCAACAGAAACTGACGTCGGTTGCTGCTTTTTCTCCAGAGCTAAGAGCTTGTTATTGAGCTCCTCCAACCGCTTCTCCCATAGGTCTTTATTTTCTGCCACAATCTCTAGGACGTTCTCTCTCTCTGGGCTTCTCCTCCCCCTCCTTCGTTTTAACCGATGACGGAGGTCCGTTGGTGCTAGGGCTGAAGTAACCGAGGCATTAGTCGGAGCTCGTGTTGCGGTGTTCCGAGCCGAGGGTCGGATTTGGGTCGGAAGAGGATGTTGACTCGATATGAGCACCTGAGGATGCTGGGGTGCCTCAGGCCTCACACTCCTCGGCGAGGAGTGGGCTTCCACAACCAGCCCGACTAGTTCGGGGACAGGATCTTCTTGAGCCGGGCGTAACTGCGTCTCCTATTGCTCCTTCATCCTGTTCACTTCATCACATAAGGCTTGTATCTCGCCCTGCATGGCTCGATACTTGCTTGTCTGGTTGCACGAACGCTGGGAAGGTCCTGGGGCTGATTCCGCATGAAGTAGTGAGGAGGAACGAGTTTGCTTATTTTGCTCTGATTCCGCAGCTACTGTTTTCTTCTTTCCTCTTTCCATTATATTCAAGAATAGGAACCTGACTTTTCGTATTAAGTTCCCACAGACGGCGCCAAAAAATGTTGAGGTCAAAATCTGGATTGCTCTCCACTCCTCGGATAGACCCTGGTCCTGCACGAAGGGTGAGCAAAGGAGACCCTGGCTAAGCCGAGGGACCATCCGATGCCTAAGTCAGGTCAAGGGAATCTGGGTCTTAAGTTGTAAGGTAGAGGGAGAGTGCAAGATATTGTGTACCTGTAGTAATGGCGTCTTCGTGTATTTATACCTGACGGTATGATGATCCACGTCCATTAATCACGCCCCGATTCCTTAATCAGGGAGATTTTAAGATTGTGGAGATACTGCGCGTAATCCAAGGATCACGTAATATATGATGCGCATCGTGCGTATCTGCGAGCGACATTATCGGCCTTGTCCTCTTATGGTAGTTTCTAAGTTCAGCCTAAGGGACGTCCGCCTTAACCTCTGCCTCAGAGTATGGAGTCGGCTCGGACCTTTCAGTAGGTAAGGTTTCCGACTGGCAGAAGATATAGGCCTGCTTGAGTCCGCCTTAACCTCTGCCTCAGAGTATGGAGTCGGCTCGGACCTTTCAGTAGGTAAGGTTTCCGACTGGCAGAAGATATAGGCATTTGTCAACCTGTCTGAGTCCGCCTTAACCTCCGTCTCAGAATATGGAGTCGGCTCGGACCTTTCAGTAGGTAAGGTTTCCGACTGGCAGAAGATATAGGCCTTTGTCAACCTGTCTGAGCCGAGCGGACGATTATTCCTCCGATCGGATTAACATATGCTGCAGGGCCTCGAAATCATGAGGGGCTCAAATCTTCCCATATATATATATATATATATATATATATATATATATATATATATATATATATATATATATATATATATATGAGTAATGCTCACACACAACTAGTTTGGACATTGCATTTTGCTAGCTATGCATTTAATAAGAAAATTTCCTTTTCAATATAATACATATGCTTACATGGTGGGATTTTAAAATGCCAGTCATAGCTATGTAAAGTCACACGTGTCAAGGATCTAGGCCATTCATCAGTTAAGACTCATTAAAGAGAAATTATGTACCAAAGACTAAGAAACTACACTTGTATGGAAAATACAACTGAAAGTACGTATGCATCTTAAATTTGGATAGTTGGACTGTTTTATTAACAACCAACACTTTTTGTAAGTATTTGACATGATTGATGATAATATCATCAAATTCTTTTTTGCCCTGGCATGTTGACGTGTAATCTAGCTAATGCATGGATCTGGTTTTGAGTTGGATGGTCCGAATCTATAATAGCATACAGCCATCCTACATGTACTCTTCCTTCACACGTCTCCTCTTCCTAAATATTAGTATAAAGTTTGCATGACCTTCCTAAGGGTAATGGGGCATTGCTTTTGCAGACCGATAGAATTCATGTGGAGTAGATCCATCCCGTCCATCATGTGGGCCACCTCATGTTTGGACAAGGGCTTAAAACTAAGTTAGATTCAACACTCGATTGGGCTACACCATGGTATAAATAACTAAGATAGAAATTCCCACCATTAAAATCAATCAAATTGTGTTTAGCCTACTGGCTTATATATATAGTTGTTGTGGTGTTTTACAAAAAGTAATGCTTGTAATGGACCAACCTATTAGACGGTTTGGATGTTATATTTACATAAAAGGTTGGATGATTCATGCTGGCTGGACATTAAACGATACTCCAACTTAGATTTTTATTGGAAAAAAAATTTCAGAGGACGCTCTATCTTAATTTTTTTTATGGGGCTCACCTTGATGTGTATGTGTGATCCACTCCAACCATCAGATTTGTAATCTTATTTCCGATACAAAACCTAAAATTCAAGCTTACCCGTGATTCAGGTGGACCACACCGAGGAAAATAGTTGGAATAGAGATGTCCACCTTTGATTTTTACAGGGCCCACCATAGAGATTATATCAAATCCACTCCAATCAATAGATGCCACATAAAACTTAGGCGTAGGGCCCAAAATTCAAGTCCATCTATCTTTCAAGTAGGCCACACAAACGTAAAGAGTTTGGAGGGTGAGCTTTTCTTTATAAACTATTTCCAGCTGCGTGGTCCACCTGAAACAAGGATGGACCTGCTTTTTGAACCTTAGGTGTAAGGTGAGGTCACCCACCTGATGTTCGGAGTAGATTTAAAATTAACACCATGGTGGGCTGACCCGAACGGGCCACTCTTTTCCAAAGATAGTTTAAATCACTTCTCTACCGGCATTACGAGGATTAATTACCAAAATAATGCCACTTCTCTTTTCTGCCAAGCATTATGAGCATTAATTATCATCTTAAATTACGCCAAGCGGCAGTGTGTTGGGAACAGCCGAACATGTACAACACGGACTCCCACATCTGATTTTCTATGGCCCACTCTGACATGTGTGTGAGATCCACTCCGACCATTATATGTATAATCCAGTTATATACGTAGATCCAAGAACTTAGGCTAACCCGTGATTCAAAAGGGCCACACCAGTTGAGGAGGGAGACATCCACCTTCGATTTTTATAGGGCCCATCATAACGAAACTATGAAATCCATTCCATCCATTAGATGTCACACCAAAACTAAGCGTGGGTTCCAAAAATCAGGTCCATACATGATTCATATGAGCCACACCAAAGGAAATAGTTTAGTGGGTGAATCTTTCCATGTACCATGCTTCCAATCGTGGGGTTGACCTGAACTAAGGATGGAGATGAAATTTGAGATCTTGATCTAATATAGGGTGACATAATCGATGGTCGGGGTTGATTTTACATTAACACAACGATGGGGCTCACCCAAGCCTTGGCCCCTTATCCATGCTAAAATGAAATTAGTATGCGGTGGAAGCATTTACTTTCATTAATTAAAGTGGGATATCTTTCATTAATGCATGGCTAATTAGACGAAAATGTAATGCGTGTGTGAGCATTAGTCTCTCTCTCTCTCTCTCTCTCTCTCTCTCTCTCTCTCTCTCTCTCTCTCTCTCTATATATATATATATATATATATATATATATATATATATAATGGTTCTATGCGGTCAATGTGAATGGGAACTTCCCACGAGGTTGAGCTGTGCGGACCCCACCGCGATCTGGGTCGAACATCTACCCCATAGTCAGATGCACCATTCCATGTTGGGCCTTGGACTTAAAAATCAAGTCAATCGATGACTTTTGTGGGCCACACCACGTACAAAAGTTGAGAGGGGTTACCCTCCCATTAAAACATTTATAATAATTTTTTGGGCCCACCAAGGTCTGATTCACAAATCCAGCCCATTCATTATGTGTGTCCCACTTGGACGAGGGGTCAAACCAAGTTTCAGATGCATCCAAATTTTAGGTGGGGCCCCACCACATGCTTTTATATGTTTCAGGCATGTCTTCACATAATTTTAAATGGTATGGTTCACCTGAGTTCTGTATACGGCTGATATCAGCAGTATACTCATGTGTTAATAGGTGCTATGGAAGGAAAGAAAAGAATAATTAGGGCTTGTTTGGATTCATGAAATGTATGAGAAAGTAAATTGTATTTATTGGGAAACCTTGGCTTTAGGAAATTATTGTCTGCTTTTCTATAAGGTTTTTATAAATATTTAAAATTTATTTTCAAGTTTGTTATTTAATAGAATAAAAAAATTTCTTTACTTTTTTTACGTAGTCCCTAGCATGTGTCAAATTAGCATACGTGGCACATGTAGGATGCTTATTGATGACCAGTGATACATGTGGCCTAGGCGGCATATGTGAGCATATAGTGGCACTGGCATGTGTGCATCATGACCGGCCAGACTGTTGGTGTGTTTGGACAACCAATGCTCTGACTCTAACTTACATTCGTGGCCCACCCAGTGAGTGGTTGAGCCTGCCGTTACGGCACTGATGCCCTGCGCATTAGGCACGTTGACAGCACAAATGCTACGGTATTACAAGTGCTGCCAATTCCAGAGTGCTCGGTTGCCCTAGGGACGAAAACAATATATGTATATTTATCAAATATGGAAATAGACTCCAACCAAGGAAAGATATGTATCACACCTTGGCTAAATTTCAATAGTGAGCCCACTTGAGCTCTGGAATAAACTGACTTTTGCTTTGTCCTCTTTATTAAAGGTGGGCATTTTAGACCCGATCCGATGGATCCGACCAGATCCGACCCGACTCGGTATCGTTCCGAACAGAACCGATGGTGTAGATCGACCTGATCGAATCCGTCCATCCAGATTCGATCGTTTTTCGGGTCTGATTCGGATAGTAGTGTATCCGGACAGAATCGATCCGAAAACCCGGACCGAAAGGATCCGACCCGACCCGACCCGACCCGACCCGAATCGGGATGAAAATATCCCTCTATTTTTGTAAAATATCCTCCTCAGTAAAGTCTTACAGCCCATCCATCTTTGGCTTTTCGTCTGGCGCCAAAAAATCCCGCTCAACGTACACCCGAGCACCCCAACTCTATCTCTCCATATCTGCCTATTTCTATCTATATATCTCTTTTTCTGTCATTCAGTTTCAAAGCTTCACCGGATCTCTCTGTTCGGAAGAAGGAGAAAGAGAAAGCGAGTCATAGTCATGGTTCGCATACAGATGTTTAAAGCCTGTAGTCTTCACGGTCGGACGAAGTTGGCGGAAGCGAATTGGCAGGTGTACAAAGCGAATGGGCTGGTGTAACGTTTGCAAGTTTTGTGGGTCTGATCACGAGGTATGTGTTATATCCAAACCATCCATTCATTTGGCAATATCGTATTAAGGCTTAAGACAAAAAAAATAAGATAGATCTAACTATTAAGTGGACCACACTATGGAAAGCAGTGGAAGATTGAACGTTTATCATTGAAACCCTTTTTGGGTTCACAGAGGTTTTGGATCAATATGAAATTTGTTTTTCCTCTTCATTAACGTCTTTCTGATCTTATTAACAGATCGGATGGAAACTAAAAGTTATGGTGTGCCCTGCAAATTGTTTAATGATGAAAATCATTATCGCTATTGCTATTTATGGTGTGGTCCAGATGATCTTTGGATATCATTCATTTTTTTGATAATGCTCTAAAATGATCTCTAAAACTAGATGAACGGTATAGATATAATAAATACATCACTGTGGGGCCCTCTAAGGCTGTAACTTTGATCTCCAACCGTTCGTACAACTCGGAGCTCGAGGAGCGTCAGTGCTCGTCTTCTCACCGACAGGTACCTAGAGCAGGGGAGGGGGATTGCGTACTGAGTAAATCCTGTGGGGTCCACTGTGATTTATGTATTTTATCCACTCCATCCATCCATTTTACCAGATAATTTTTGGGTTTGATAATAAAAATGAAGTATATATAAACCTCAAGTGGACCACATTGTAAATTGAACATCTACCGTTGAAAATTTCTTGGGGCCATGGACGTGTTGGATCAAACTTGTATTTGTTTTTTTTCCCTTAATCCATATCTATGTGATCGTATGAACAGGTTTGATGAGAAATAAACATCACCGTGGGCCCTAAAAAGGTTTCAACGGTGGAAATCATTATTCCAACTATTTCCTATGGTATGGTCCACTTGAACTTTCGGTATTATTAAATTTTGGACTCAACCGCTAAAATAATATGGAAAAACGGATGGACGGCGTGGATAGATCACATGCATTCAGGGTGGGCCCATGGTTTCACGCAATACCCAGAGCGAGCTTCGAGTACGCTTAATCCGATTTCCAAGATTAGCTTAGTCATAGCTAGCCTGATGGTGACTATAGCCTATAGCACAAAGCTTCTTCAATAAGCTATTTCGTTTCCTGCTACTTTCGTGGGTATCATGGGAGCCAGTGCAGCAAACGGTTTTATGGCCCACCTTAATACGGTTTTTAAAATCCAATCCGTTCATCATGTGATAAAGATCATTTTATATTTTTAATACAAAAATAATGATAATTTAAAATCAGTGGACCACACTACAGCGAAATTGGTTATCGGGATGCTAGCCATTGATACATTTATAGGGCCCAACGCTGTATTTCTAGGCCATCCAGACCGTTGATAAGGTCAATACCAACAGGATTAATGGAAATCACAACTATCTGCCTCATCCAAAAATTCAGTGGACCGAAGAAGATTTCAATGGTAGCTGTTACAATACTCGCTTTACCTTATAGTGTGGCCCACTTGAGTTTCAATCAGCCTTACTTTCTTCTACCCGTCCCGGCGGAAATGATAGACGGAGTGGATTTCTCACACACATCCCAGCGAAAGTAAACTACGTGGGGCTGTTTTAATTTTTTTTTTTTTATTTATCCACACCGTTCATTAGTTTTTTCAGATTATTGTAGGGAACTACGTGGGGCTGTTTTGATTTTTTTTAGTTTATCCACACCGTTCATTAGTTTTTTCAGATTATTGTAGGGATTGATGTTAAATTTTTAAGTATATCTAATAATTAAGTAGATCACACCATAAAAAATAGTTGAAATAATAAAATGGATGATTCAGACTTTGCCCAATCCGATCCGACTCGGCTTTCCTAACCGAGTAGGAGTCGGATTGGTTCAGGCCAATAGGGATTCGGATAGGTGCGAGTTAGATGATTTGGATCCGGCCTCGGATAGGATCGAATTCGGATAAGGCCTTACAAATTTCGAATAGGGGCGGGTTGGACCAAATCCGATCCGACTTGGTCCGATGCCCAGCTCTACTCTTTATCGGACGCGGATTGCGAGGTGACATCAAGCAGCGACGGGGTATAAGGACTATGGGTCCACTATGATGTATGTGATTTATCCACGCCGTCCATTGATTTTAGAAGCTCATTTTAGGGTTTGAGCCCAAAATCGAAGTTGATCCAAGCCTCAAGTGGACAACACCACAAGAAAGAGTAGAGACAATGATGTCCCAAACTTTCTTACAGCTCACAGGGATGATGATTTGTCATCCAACCTGTTCATAAGGTCACAGGGACTTGGAGGACGACAAAAATATCAGCTTCATCCAAAACTTTTGTACCCTCGAGAAGTTTTCAATCACAGGCGTGCTCAACACCCTGATCCATAGCTTAAGTGGTAGGTTGAGTGAAAGATACCTCGTTTCAACAATGAGGTCTTGGTATCGATTCCTTAGTGGGGTTGGCTAACAGTGATGTGTGCAGTTACAGTGGAGTGTTCTAACAAGCTAACCAAAAAAAAAAAAAAACCACAGGAGTCGATCCCCTGCTTCATGCCGTGTGGTCTACTTGTGCTCTGCATTTTCTTCAATTTTGGGCTCATGCCATACAATATGTTGGCAAAATGGATAGTGGGCCACACATAGTCCTGACACCATAAATGGATAGTGGGCCACACATAGTCCTGACACCATGCAGCTACGAGTGTTGGGACCACCACCCAATCTGCATCCTTATCTAGCTGGGACGCTCACAAGGAACAGCGTGGCTTACAGGCACCACCACCATGACCTATGGTTGACACGATTATCATCATCACCGTTATCACCGTCATCTTGGCCCAAAATCTCAATTAATTGGGTAAGCTACATGAATCATTTTCTCCACTTCACTCTATCAAGGCCTCTAACTTCACATAGATCATAAGTAATTATCAGAAGATACAACATCCTACATCAAAACTTAAACATTAGCCTTTCTTCTCTTTCTAAAAGATGAGTAGAAGGTACATGGGTCTATATTATGAAATATGTTGAAAATATCAAAAATTTAAAAAATAAAAGTAAAATTATTTCACTTGTTTCACCATACTGAATCATATAAAAAATTATAGACGAATTACTTTCAGGATAAGACAAGCGTATCTATATCTTGCGTGCATAAATCACAAATGGTCAACTTATAAACTTTTCAATGCAGTTGATCTTCTGATAGACTTTATTATTTGCAGTATACTTAGAAGGAGATTGCAATCTGTGAGATCTCATGGTTTTGGAATGGATTTGTTGGACATGATGAATTTTGGACCGGAATGGTCCGGTTTATATAAGCATTAGGAGAGTGGCCCATTGCCAATTGTTCAGAACGTTTGAAAAATGATTTCAACCATTGATCGTTAATCTGGGCCATTTCAAATTGTTGGATCGAAAAAAGAAATGACCGTCGGATCATCTTAGTCCGTCCATTTTTTGACCATTGTGGCTTTTCAGGCTATTAGCCTTTCTCAAAACGGCTAACCGTTTTGGATTTAATAATTTAATCGTTCTCGTATCCCCCTATAAATCTCAGGCTCATATCAGACCACCTGCACGCAGGCTCATATTAGACTAATAATCCAACCATTCTCTATAGCTTATAAAACGTAATCTCATATCAAACCACTCATACGGTAAGTTCGCGAGGGAGCGACCACTCTGTGAAGTGCAAAGTGCACCGACTAACACCATTATAACCACACTGGTTATGTCCACGCCCACGCCCTCGCTCATACCCATGCTCGAGCACGTGCGTGCATTAACATGCAACCCGAGCATCTCAATCTCTAAAACTCCAAGTAAGAATACTACACATACCTCTACATATAAACTATAAAATTTCTTTTCTCATTTTCAATGTGGGAGAAAAACAAAAACCGTACTTTTTCATTTGAAAATTTTTTAAATTATTTTGGATGCAAAATGAAAATTCTAATTTTTTTGATTTTTCAAAAACCAAATTTCAACGATCTCGAACGAAAGAAAAGCAAAATGAAAATGAGAGAGCATTATAATGCCTGATGGAATGCAGAGATGTGTTGGACAACCAATAATGTTAGCCTGCTGATAAGTAGACCACATTTGCATGATGCAAAATTATAATTAGAAAAGAAAACCTACGGTCCAAATTCAAAGTGTGTGGCTGATCACTTGAAAGGTGTCCCCTCTGATTTTTTGTACATGTCATGCGTCAGTAGGTGTGCTACCTGAGAAATGGTCCAAGATATGCTAGAGCATGCCAACAGATGTGCATTCATGCCCAGCGTGGTAGCTCTGCCATCAACATATTCTATCAAAGCCCTATCTAAGGAAGAAAATTAAAATAAAGGTAACCAAACTTCCTTCAAATTCTGAGCTAAAACACCTTCTAATCGAAAAGATTCCACTGATCTTTCTATGCTAGAAGACGGCTAGCTCTTATATTATCTAATATGGATATAAGCGTTGAGTACGCCCACCGTCACTCAGTAATAAGAGGTTTCCAAGTCACATCAGTAAAGCATATGCATCTATAAGCAAATGTGCGAATATGAAACACGTTTGTCAGATCTGAGTTTTCCATAAGGTGGGAAGTCATGCTCAGATCTTCCCAAGAAAAATCAACAATTTCACTCTTTAAGTGGGCCATAACTAGCAAAGTAAATATATGAGTGAACTTTTTCTAGCCATTTGTTTGTTTTGACATGCTATGGCTCACTTGAGGTGTAGAATGGTTTGATTTTTGTGCCAAAGGATCCGAAAAGTATTGCTTACCTGATGGAAGACTCATATCGTACATGCATATCAGATTCATTTTCCAGCATTGAAGAAGGAACGCACGTGGCTTATAGACCATATCGCAGCCGTTTCTATATTTCAAGGCAACATCTAATCTATATTTCAAGACTGTACTCCGGAAAGTATCAAAAGTTATCCATATTACTATATACATTAGACCATGTAATCTATATTATTAGTACCTTTGTAACATGTAGTATAAACTAGGGTAACAGGCCAAGTGAAGCATGATGGGCTGGGCTATTCATCATTGGCCCTTAGCTAGCCCAGCCCAGGCAATGGGCCTAGGTTCAAGCCCTAGCCTGTCCTCAGGACAGGTTTAATTAGGAGACCAAGCAGTCCTAGCCTTTAGGGTAGGGTCATATGATCTAGGCCATGAGGGACGGGACTCAGACTACCTAGGGTAGCATGCACCATCGACGGCTGTGCTACTGGAAAAGCTCTGTGGGCCCCACCATGATGTATGTGTTTTATTCACGCTATCCATTCATTTTTAGGGATGAGCACAAATTTGAGGCAGATCTAGATCTTAGGTGGACCACATCATAAAAAACTGGCAATTGGACGTGAAAGGAAAAAAAAAAAAAAACTTCTTCATGGCTACAAAAGTTTTGGATTAAGCTGATATTTGTTTCTTCTCTTCAGCAATGTTGTTACGACCATATCAACAGGTTGGATGGCAAATAAACATTACATGGATCATTAAGAAGTTTTTAATGGTGGGCTTTCAATCACCAATGTTTAGGTGTTTATGGAATATTCCAGTGAAAATAAATAAATAAAAGAAAAAGCAACCAGCATCGCTAGCCTTCATATATCAAGGTAACATAACATGTGATATAATAGTACAGGTAAGAAATACAATAACTACAATTACAATAATTAATTACAGAAACAAGACAAGACCGCGGAAAAATTAAGTACATATCCTTATTTTCTCCTTGAAATGATATTAGCCTCCAAAGGATTCTTCATAACAACAGTAAATTCAAGGGTCTCGTTAAATCAACATCTTCACCATCCTTTGTCTTCCATTCGAATTCCCTCACCAGATTAGCCGCAAAATACTCCAGATGCAGCATAGCCAGGCCATGAGCTGGGCATATCCGTCTCCCCGCCCCGAAAGGCATCATCTCTCTCTTCTTACTCCCTGTTATATCAACGGCCTCACCTCCATCCAAGAACCTCTCTGGCCGGAATTCCATTGGATCCTTCCAGATCTCCTTGTTGAGGCCCATCTCTGCCACAGTGAAATTGATCATTGTATTTTTCGGTATGACGTACCCATCTAATGTCACCTCCTCCGATACAGAGTGGAGCAGCACGAAGTGGCCCAGCGGGTGCCTCCTCAGCCCCTCCATGATCACTGCCTTCAAATATGGCATCTTCTGCAGATCATCCTCTCTTATTTCTCTATCCTTCCTAACAACCCCCTCAATCTCTTCTGCTAGCTTCGATTGTATGTCCTGGTGCTTCACCAGGTTCGCCATGATCCATTGCAGTGACGTCGATGTCATGTCAGTCCCGACATTTAGAAACTCAGAGCAAAGGCTCACCATCTCACCCTCAGTGAGTTTCCTCCCTCCCTCATCCAGCAAAGAGAATTCCGATCCACCCTACAAGTCCGGAAGGGAGGAGGATTCGCACACACCAGAAAAGCGCCAAGTTTTGAGGGCTCGGGTGGCAACTTGGTGTGCAAACGGAATGCGGAGAGGAAACCTACTTCTGCCCAGACCGAGCTACTTCTGCAAGGATTGGAACTTATAAAGCTTCATGCTGTGAAAGGAAGGGAAACATTCGAATCCCACGTAAGGAAGAAAGAAAGAGGAAGAAAGAAAAAGAAAGAAAAGGAAAAGAAAAGAAAAGAAATGAAAGGAAAGGAAAATAAAAGAAAATAAAAGAAAGGAAAGGAAAGGAGAAGAAAAGAGAAGAAAGGAAAAGAGAAAGAAAGAGAAAGAGAAGGAGAAGGAGAAAAAAAGAAAGAAAGAAAGGAAAAGAAAAGAAAATGAAAGAGAAGAAGAAGAAGAAGAAATAAGAGAGATGGATTCGAGTGACTCAGTGGAAGAATAGCATTAAACCCGTTTTTGGGCCAAGACTCAGATGTCGATCAAGGTAAGTTAAACATTTACATGAAGGTTTATATTAAGTTTTAATTTAAATAATAATCTGTATCATGTGTTGATGAGATGAATAGATCAACTTCGTGCATTTTAAAGTTGTCTATGTCTTCGTCAAACTTTTCTACATATTCAAGTTGAAGAGCATTGTCGAAGTTCAAGATTTCAAGCTCAAGTAGAAGTATAATTTCAAGGCTCAAGTTCAAATTTAATATTCAAGATCAGTACTTTAAAGAATTGAAAACTCAAGCCCTAGCTCAAGCTCAAGTTCAAGTTTTGAAGACAAGCTTCAAGTATTTCGAGTGAATGAGTTAATAGAGCGAACGATGTTTCAATTGTTCAAACTCACAAACAAGGTATGGATGACTCTAGATTGACCATAAGATGAGTCATATTCATCGCATATTTTATGTGGGTCATTTCATAAGTTTATAGGTCTCTTCCTCGACTAGTCCTAGTCTTCGTTCGACCAGTCCAGACTCTGGCTCGACCAGTCCAAGAGTTTCTTGACCAGTTCAAAATTTGTTATAAAATTTTGAAACTTTCTTTTGGACTCTCGACAAGTCATGGAGACTGCTCGACTAGTCGAGTGAACAGTACTCGACCAGTCATGTAGGCTCGACTCAAAGTCCAGCAAGGTTTTTTGGTCTCACTCGACCAATCGAGTGCATTGCTCGACCAGTCAAGTAAGCTACTCGACCAGTCAAGTAACGATCTTATCTTATCGTGCCAGAAATTTTGAAAATTGGTTGGTCCTTCGACTAGTCGAACCGACCCTTAAACCAGTCGAGTGAACAGTATTTTCACCTATAAATAAAGGATGAATCTCAGAGTGAGCATTTAATTCCAATGAATTATGAGACACGTTGGGTTACTCACCTGAGTCTAGTAGTGTAAAATCCATAAGGTAATCAGGCTGTTTTAAATTTAAAAATCATATCAATTATATCCACAACATTGTTATTCGTCCGGTTATATTATATGGTGGGGCCCACATTTGATTAGCATCCTAGGTGGGCAAACCCTAAATGACCAAATAATTTAACTTTTCATATATAATATATTCATTAAATTTAATTATCAATATATATATGTATATATATATATTCTTATAAGATTCTGAAATTGAATGACAAATGATTGATTGAGGTAGCCCACTGGATGATTGAATCATTCAGATTCTTGAGGTCTTGGCATATTTTACTTTTACACATTGGATGAATAATGTGGATCTAATCATAAATACATCAATGACCCATCTCGACCTTCTTTGCCAAGTGATATCAACACTTGTGCAAAAATCTGAGCTTTCCTTATTAAACACTTTCAAATCTAAGTAGTGTGGCCCATCCGATGGTCAGATTGATATGTAAGTTAGGGCCCTTGTATATTTTGTCC
This sequence comes from Magnolia changhungtana, assembly GCA_030180095.1. NCBI lineage: Eukaryota > Viridiplantae > Streptophyta > Magnoliopsida > Magnoliales > Magnoliaceae > Magnolia > Magnolia changhungtana. The sequence continues at coordinate 4,404,722 of JASAUF010000421.1, forward strand.
TTAGGGATTATATGATTTGTATAGATCTAATTTGATTCGACCAAATGCACATCAATCAATTTCTGCGACAAAAAACTTCAAATGGAATTTTAAACTTTCATCATCTTTACATTGTATCTACCCACATATCAATGCAATGAATGTGTGGTCGATCCACGCCGTTCATTGCATATATTGAGTCAAATTACATTAAATGCATAAAAATATGGAAAGAATGATAATATGTAAACTTAGCAGATTTAAGCTCTCTAAAATCCTCTCTCTTTTCCTTTCTCAGTTGTCGCAGGGTGTCTTTTAGTTAATATCTGAGTTTGAGTGAAACTCCTCTTACGGTACCCTCCTTAAAAAGAAAGGCTCAATTGAGAGATACAAAGAGACTTAGAGATATATAAGGGAGAATGATTAGGGATACAGATAAGATAGGAAATAAGAAAGAGATAAGATAGGAATAAGATAGAGATAAGATAGGAAATAAGATAGAGATAAGATTTTGTTTTTGTTTTTCCTTACGGGAGTTACAATGGCCCACCCATTTGGGGCTTTATTAAGCCATTGACTAACAAATACTTTAAAATATTTAAAAATTTTCAACTACTCAACTAAAATCAGATTGTAAACATAACTAAAGAAAATAACATAAATTTCAGCTCGATATGTCAATGATTTAATACATTCAGCTCGTCTTCTTCAAGATAGGGCTACTGCCCCTATGGATCATCCATTGGTTCACTCTCCTATCCTGAAACTTGAACAATTGTTTTATCTTCTACTAAATATGTGTGGTTTTCCATTAATATAACATAAGTTGTCCAGGCCTAGTAAGTGAACCCATCATGGTTCATTTGCATCATAATTAAAATAGGGATGCATGAATGTTATGAGGTGCATGGATTCGTGAATGCATCAAGTGACTTTATCAATCCACTTGCTTGAGTTAGATTCCATCAACCTGCATCTCTCCTTTTGGGTTAGGTTTCGACCATATTATTAGGCTTCCACATATTGTGGGCATCCAGGGATGGTCCCCTAAGTCACTCAGTACTGTAAGTACCTACAAGTCTTCCAAGATATCCCTTAGGAAAATAGCACAAGTACACTATGCATGGTATAGATACATGAACATGATCGATGCATTATATTAAAAGTAATCACATATATCATCATAGTTCAACAACATCATTCCAATTTGCGCAATTATAACAAAGTAATCCATACAAAAGAATACAATAAACAGAGAAACTATACAACTATTTAAATCACAACAAAAAGGAAACATGTTGGGATCACTCACTTGAAATCTGGTGACGTAGATTCTAAAATGTTACCCCAAGATCAATCGGTTTACAATTACCTCATTATATAGCTCAATTAACTCACTGTTCTCATCTATCTAAACATAAATGATTAATTCGCCCTTTGGTTAATCATTTCCTAATTTGGGACCGCCCACATGGAGAGTCCAACCATCAGATTTTGAATTCTCTTAAATCTCACCCACAACTCATATGAGTAGTTATCCATTCTTTGTGAGGTCCACTTGATAAACCAAAGTGCTCTAACAATCCCAATGTATCCAGATAATCAAGGGTTACCACTAATTTTACATCAAATAGAACATCGAAGTTCAAATCAATTAAAACACTACAACGAATTGTTGATCAATCGAGATCGATCAACAATCCCCTCGATCGATTGAGGTTCGATCAAAATCTTCTTTGATCGATTGAGATTAATTCAAATTTCTTCCATAACTCTTCGGACAATTTTTGTCCCCGTTTGGTTGCTCGAACTCGCTTGTTCGATTGATCAAACTATACCTTCGATTGATCAAACTACCATGTCAATCGATCGGTCAGGTTTCGAATTATGAACTTTGGTTGTTGGATACTTTTATAATACGTTCAATCGATCGAACAGTCCTCTTGATCATTTTTTTTTCTTATAAATCATGTCTCAATCTCTAGACTATTTTTGCTGTATTAAATCGATCGAACTATTCGATCAATCCATCAATCCTATGTCACTAGATATAGTCCGAATGATCCAAATCTCACAACTTTTTGGATTTTCTTATTTCTCTTATTTTTCTTATTTTAAATGATTCTTTGATCATGTGGGACAGATCTGAACCATCCATTGACATTACAAAATCTCAAATTGGGAATTGGTCAATAAATCACTTATATGCAAACCATTTTTGTTTTCAACCTCTAATTCAAAGTATGATATGTACGATTCTACCGTTTCATCTTTATGGCCCATCAAACTGTCAAATCTATTGCGAGATGTCTTAAATCTGAGTCCTTTCGCAACTGGGATGCGGAAAAGAGTTTCGCGGATTTCGTGTTGCAAATCCTTTCGCAACTGGGATGCGAAAGGAGTTTCGCGGATTTTGTGACGCAAGTCCTTTCACAACTGGGATACGAAAAGGAAGTTGTCAAAACTATAAATTGGGGTCCCTAGGGCTATTTTTTAAAAATTCATTCCAAGACTTCCTAAAGGTATTCTAAAGGGTTCTTGGGTTATCAAAGGGTGTAGCAAGGGTGAGATTCGAGGTTGTTCGAATCGGGTAAGTCTTTTCTCTTTGTAATTGATGCTTTCGTAGTGGTGATCTGTCGCTTTGTGCCGTGGTTTTTTCCCCCAAGGGCTTTCCACGTTAAATTTGTGTGTTCTCTTTTCTTGTGTGTGTGCTTGGTGCCATTGGATTGCTATCCTAGATCTAGATCTGTGTGATTCCGCAGGCCAAAACTCCGAACAAGATCCACCGACACTTTTTGGATAATAAACTGGATTTATCCCATAATAAGCATAAATGGTGGGGATCATATCCGATCCCCTCGATCACCATCTTAGAATCTAAGGTGTAAATCAATATCTACTGTTAGATCTGATTGATGTGAACCACCATATGACTTGATCAATTTGAAAATCTAGGGATCCTAATATATTTCGGTCTTAAGAATCAAATTATCCATTCAGATCTATTTTGATGCAGATGGATACAAGTAGATTGATCCATTCATCAAATACTATTGCTCAGATCTGGATTTCCAAATAATCTCTACTTAAGATTTTTCTGCATACATATGCAATGACCGTGTGGTCAATCAACACTGTCCATTTCGAAGATCAAGAGAAAAGAAACTAAATGCATAAATAATAAAAGAAATTTGGTAAAAAGAATTATTAAACAAAAAGTCATGACAACAAGAGTTGATCAATCAACCTCTCTAAGTGTACGAAAATTCAAGGTTGTTACATTTACCATCTGCAACCGATGAGCATGTGGATTTACATGCAACTGGCTACTTTATTATTCCTTAGATGAACATGTAGATTTATATTCAATAAAAATGTTCATAGGATATGTCTCATTGTGTAATGGATATGTTTCAATGGTTGGATAAGCTCTTTCTAGGACACGGATTTCAGGAAGCTAGGTGGGGCCCACCATGATGTTTTTGAGAAATCTACTTCGTTCATCCATTTTGCGAGCTCATTTTAAGACATGTGACCAAAAATGAGTTGGATCCAAGACACAAATGGGTCACATGGGAGGAAACAGTAGGAATGACCACCATTGAAACATTCGAATGGCCACAAAAACTTTTTAACAAGCAATTTTTGTTTGTGTGTGTGTGTGTGTGTTTTCAGTTCATTCTAGTGAGAACGATCTTATAAACGGTTTGGACGAAATACAAACATCAAGGTGGAACCTAGGAAGGTTTCAATGGTAGGCATTTTTTTCCCCAATTTTACATCTCGTTGGGATCACTTGACTCTTGGATCCAGCTTATTTCTGGTCACATGCCTTAAAATGAGCTCGAAAAATGGATGGATGGGGTGAATTTCTCACAAACATCATGGTGGGGCCCACCTAGTGGAAATCTATCATTCCTCTTTTTGTAGGATTATGGGAACCGGATTAGGTGAGACCCCGATCCACCAGGGTCGGTGGTACCCTTGACTGTGGGGCTCACAGTGATGTATGTGCCTTAAATCCACACCCTCCAACCGCCGTGAAAAGCTCATTTTAGTACATGATCCCAAAAGTGAAGTAGATCCTAATCTTATGTGGATCATACCACAAGAAACAATAGTTATTAATCCCCACCATTAAAAACTTTATGGGGCCACCAGAATGTTTATTTTCCATCTAACCTATTGGTAAGGTTACAAAGATCTAGATGAAGAGACCACACAAATATCAGATTGATCCAAAACTTTTGTGGCCCATGAGAAGTTTTTAATGGTCGATTACCACTTTTTATGTATTATGGTCCACCTGAGATTTGGATATGCTTCATTTTTTGGATCATGGCCTAAAATGAGCTTTCGATACGGATGGACGGTGTGGATTTTGTCAAATACATCACAGTAGACCCCACAATAAGGGGTCCACTCACCTCGATGGATCCAAGGTCTCACCTAATCCAAGCCCAGGATTGGGCCTCAAGCTGGCCAACATCAATCTATTTAATATTAACCTTTTTTTTTTTAAATTATTGGTGTAGTTTTTGGTTGTGGCCTCTGTTGAGAATTGATAATCTCAAATTACAAATTTACAATTGCTGTAAAATCGAAGGAAATAGAAAATCGAAAAATATAAAATTAAGGACAGGCTGAAGCACGTGTGATCACGTTGTCCTTAAAACGTTAGTTGCCCATTCTCAAAATAATTGAGACTGCTAACAGGTTACCGGTGAATAGCTTCCAGGATATGATGAGCCTGTGTGTGGTTCTGTGTTTAGCAAGTACGAAGGAATTACTAATTGAACTCTATAAATACAGTTTTCTTGGCAGATAAAAAGAAAAATTTTCAAATGGAACAAGGGATAGAAAGTAGAAGATTGAATTTGCTAGATCAGACCACTATACTGGACTGGTTCTTTTGGACTTGCTAGATTAGGTTCGTATTGAACTTGTTGGCTTGTTTAGAGAACACTTGGAGCTTAATGGGTCATATGAGAGAATGAGTTGAATTGTTTGTGTTAATTAAATGAACCAGACAAGCTCAGTTAATATAGGCAAGGGTGGTTGGACATTTTAGTCTAGGGCCATTATAGCAATGAACCATTTCTGACTGTTGGTGAGAAACTAGCCGTTATTTGGCAGTTTCTGACCATTTTACATGTGAGAGACTAGTTGCATGCTAGTTGTTTTTGACTGTTGGGCTAGCCACATGCAATAATTCTGCATGGTCTGGTTAATTACTGCATGAGCAGTTACACTAGGCCTCTTAAATAGCTAATTTAGCTCCTAGGTAAGGCGAAGATGTCTCTCTCATACATCTTACCCACATCACTCTGAATCCAGCCACCTGACATATCTCTCTTAGCCACTGTCGCACTGCGACTTGCACATGCCTCACGTCGGTTCATGTAAGGTCACAAGAGAGTGATCCATCCGTGACACGATGAGCACGTGCAAAGTGCGCCACTAGCGCCTCTATAGCCACATTGCCTCATATGCCACGCCCTTGGTCCGTGCTAGATCCTGTGTGCGGATGTTTAAGTGCAAACATTGGAACACGTAAGTATCGATACTCTTTTATCTCACCAAACAAATATAAGGTCTTAACACCTAAGAAGATTTTTTCTTCACTCCTTTTTAAGATGGGACTATTCCCAAATGTTTAAAAATAATAATAATAATAATAATAATAAATAAATAAATAAATAAATAAAATCAAGTTTTCTTCACAAACACTTATATATTTATATATTTTTTTTATATTTAAAAATATTTTTAACCAAAACATTTTCAATAACGGTGGCTCTCAGTCAAACGTGAGTGATGTAGAGACGGTCGCGGACAGTTTCATGGCCAAGATGGATGAGAAAAGGCCCGGTTGACGACAAAAGTGATCCAGACCATTGGACCTTAGATCAGGTGTATTTCACGATCCGGAATGAGTTATCGGGCGTAAAATATATGATTTTGGGGTAGAACGAGCTACTTTAGCCAACTAACCCTGCTACGCCGGGTTATACAAGCCGGATTTGCGAAATACCCCTGGATTGACGGTCGTTTCCTTGTTTTAATTTCATTTTGACTATAAATAGTAAGTTTTAATTTGATTATAACTCTTCATCCATCATGCTTTAGGAGTTGCGTCCAACGTGAAAAGAGCTTAGAATAATTAGGAGAACGGCTTGGTGAAACCAAATAGGACACTTACTATTTTTGGCCGAAAACCTTGCGCACTAGTAGACATCACGACCATCTATAAATAGTAAGTTTACTATTTATAGTAAGTGGCCAATTCTAAGAGTTTTTGTTGTAGTTTGCTTCTAATTTCTCTTCCATTGCTTGGTATCCTTATTTAAAGGGTTGTTAACTCATTTGTTGGGATTCATTAATTTAATTTCAAATTTATTAGAATTTATTTCTATTTTTTGCTTTCTTTCCTGGTGCATTCGAGAAGTCTCAATGAGGAGTCCAGAGAAACTCCGTGGATTTGGAGTAGTTATCCTCATCATGTTCATCCCTACATCAGTGAGGATGTCTATGCCTATCAGATCCTTGTGACCGAAATTATAATAATAATAATAATAATGATAATAATAATAATAATAGGAAAAAAAGAGTGTTTTGACTATCGTGATTGAGGGCCTAGAATGTGTCACCCCAGTGGGCCCACATACTGATCGCAGCTCTCCGTCCACGGTAAGAAACTTAAGCTGGATGATTCTGACCATCACTGTCGTAGATGGAATATTGAAATAAAACTTTCAATAGCTCATATTCATCTACAACAATCAAAGGGCATGGTTAAATACAGGAAGTACGAATATTGGACCATAGCTTATTCTTGACAGTACAAAGAATATGGATGGTTCAGATCACAAGACCATCTCAGCACGTGCGCCCAATTGAACGACACATGCTGGCAATCCTCATTCGCGACTGGCGAAACGAATTCAAAATATAAATTATGTAAAGCCTTTTCCAGGTCAAGCCATGTTCATTTTGCATACGTCACCGCTCACGCTAGCTAGCATAAATCACAGGATCCTTACTAAGAAATCTACGGATGATCAGAACTGTCGATCTTCTTGGCCCCATCGTAGATGGGCCACTGTTTATTAATCACGTTGAAATGATAACCATCGACATGTGGAGCTCAATCTAAACCGTTAAAAGAATTATTTTTAATAATATTTATATCCAGGCCAACCAAAACTAGGGCCTAGAAGATGGACGGTTCGGACCATCCGACCATCTCATGATGTGGCCCCATGGAGCAAGGCATACTCTAATAAAACGAGGATGGTCAAATCCCTTGACTCTCTCTTCCGTGATCGAACCTTCTCTTTTAATCAAGTATCCATATTTCTTCTCTTCCAAGTTTCGTCTCCAATTTTCTTTTGAGCACATGCTTGGAAGCCGGTTCTAGACATGCAAATACTGGGGTTGCAACTCGGACTGGGGAATCTGATTTATCCAACCTGTGTTGGGTCCTCATTTGAATTCGGGTCTTAGGGGTCTTCAGTTGTGTTCGGCTTGAAAAACACCAACCCGATCTAAATTCCGATCGTACGTAATTCATCGGTGAATCTAACAACCTTCTGCGAATCGATCTCAATTAGATTATTCTTCATAAATCGGTAATAAAATTTCTCTAAGTAATCTCTCGTGGATTGAAATCCATGCTGACAATTCTGGTATTATTGGAAGAATACCTTATCACAATTCATCGGTAGAAATTGTGTCATCATCAACTACTTCATTCATTCTCATATACGGATCAACTCTTTCATATGCCTAGTTTGTGAAAGTTAAGAGTTGTTCCCTCCAATATGAGATTCCACCTTTCAACTTGTATGTCATGAGCTTGACTTTTTTATCCTTAGGAATCTTTATATAGTCTATAAATTATTCAACTTTGAGAAGCCAATTGAGGAAATCATTAATGTAAAGTTGGTCGTTGAAGTGAGAAAGGTCCAGCTTTATCATGTAATTAATCTCTATCTCAATCCTGCTATGTGCCTCTTCGTTCTTCTCGTCGAAGAATCATATTATCAATCTTCGCATCGCTAGATTCACCATTATTAGGTGGTGGTCTGCGATTCATCACCGGTGTCACACCATGAACATAAGGACCGAGAGCACCATTACCAATCTCACATCGCTTATCATTACGAACACGGATCTATCCTAAGGCCTCCAACAAATGGTCAATGACCACCTGCAGTCCTTGCATGGGCGCACATTCTCCTGTCGGAAACAACCAAATATCGTCACTATCATAAGATTATTCCTTGGAACACCGTCGATGGGGTCATAACTCAAACCATTTTTAGATGCCATTAAATCAAGAAAAAGCCTCTCTTTGATAGCAACTGATAGGGAAGAGAGTGAAACGACAAAGAAGAATATCGTCAACATCCTTAAATAGTCAAAACCTTGTATCCACAATGTAAGTTCTTGAGCCCATAAGAAATAAGATAGAAATCTCTAATATTTTATTAAATAATAAGATTTCTCGATTACATCACTTATTTAGATGACCAAAACCCTAATACGATTAAAAGTTCCCCGAAATTGCGAAATATCTCCAAAAGGCTAATTTTGTCATAAATAGAAATATTAATAAGATCTTATTAAAACATTCTTGGCATTATTATAAGCAACTTCTAAAAAGACAAAAGTCCTAAAACTTAAAAATTAAAGAGAAACAACAATAATGAAAGTCACCAAAAATAGTAAAATTTTCCTAAAATCTTAATTTTGACCCAAGAACATTCATTTTCTTGTGAAACGGACATCTGCAACCAACATAGTCGGTCGGTTGACTCCGGACGCACTGCTACAAAAAGATTGATAGGTTTTGCGTTTCGTGGCGATGCATGGATCAAAATCTATGACTCTTTTATGTTCAAAACTTCGACCAACAATTCCTCCATATTTGGAATAAATTTCTTTGAACTGGACATGCTTGAGACCCAGTTACGTCATGCCTTATGTGGTATTGGGTCCAATTTTGATGGACTACTGCTTTAGTTCGAGCTTTTTTTGGTCCAGATGTGCTAATGATGCATATATGGCATGATCTGCATCACTAAGCCATCTACTACGAAAGGGAGCAGATCATGCCCCATACATGGGTTATTTTCCAGCATTGAATAAGGGACACATGGAGTAGATAATACCTATACTTATGTAGTGGACAACATGGATAAGACACAGACCTAAATGTTTTTGTGGCGTCTAATGGTTTGAGTGGATTTCACATAATCACCACGGTGGGCCCTATAAAAAATCAATGGTGGACATCTTTCCCAACTATTTCCTTTGGTGTGGCCCATTTGAATCACATGTCAGCCTGCTATTTTGGCTATGGGCCTAGCCTTGGATTACACATGTAATGGTCAAAGTGGGTTTCATATGCATAGGGCCTAAAAAAATTGACCTAGCCAAAGACCACGATCCTTGCAGGGGCTCTATGGGGTCCATCTTGATGAATGTGTTTTATTTATGCCATCCATCTAGTTTGACATATCATTTTAGGGCATGAGTTCAAAAAGGAGGTAGATCTAAGGCTCTAGTGGACCACACCGCAAGAAATGGCAGGGATGGAACAAGTACCATTGAAAACCTTTTAGGGGCCACAGAAGTTTTAGATTAAGCTAATTTTTATGTTTACCCTTCATCCAAGTTTGTCTAGCCTTATGAATAGATTGGTTGGCAAATAAACATCATGGTGGGCCCTAAGAAGGTTAATTTCAATGGTGGGAGTCATTGCCACCGCTGCTTCCTATGGTGTGGTCCACTTAAGCCTTAAATCTGCCTACTTTGGCTCATGCCCTCAAATGATTTGTCAAAATGGATGGACAACATGGATAAAATGCATACATAATAATGGTCCCACAGAGCCCCTGCAAGGAACATCCTCTAGCCAAGTCTTTGTGAGGGTAGTACCCAATTGTGTACTGAGTTGCTCAGTACACTAAGCCTACTAAGTAAACTTTGTGTGGCCCAACATGATTTATGCATTTTATATCCACTCTGTCCATCCATTTTACTAGATATTTTGATGGCTTGAGCCTAAAAATGAATCATATATATCCAAGGCGCGAGTGGACTACACCAAAGGAAACAATGTGAATTGATCAACATTTGTTGTTAGAAAATTTTTTGAGGTGACAAAAGTTTTGGATCAAGTTGATATTTGTGTTTTTCTTTCATCCATGTATATGTGATCTTATGAACAGGTTAGATGAAAAATAAACATCACTTTGGGCCATAAGAAGGTTTCAATGGTGGAAATCATTATTCCCACTGTTTCTTGTAGCCCACTTGAGCTTAGAATATGCTTCAATTTTGGGCTCAACACCTAAAATGAACTAGAAGAATGGATGAACAACATGGATAAACTGCGTGCATTTATGATGGATCCAACAGAGTTTACTCACTACCATAAAAAAGCATAATGAGTTACTCACTACGCAATCAGATTTCAATCCCCATCCCATGGCAACCCATTTCAATCCCTATACGATAAAACATTACAAGACACACACACTTGACCCCACCTTGATGTGTATGTGAAATTCACTCTAACCATTAGATACATAATCCCACGTTAGGGCCCAGGCCAAAAAATCAAGCTGGCCTATTATTTAAATGGGCCACACCAAAGGTAACAATTAGGAGAGAGATGTCCATCCTTGATTTTTATAGCCCCACCGTGATAACTATAAGAAATCCACTCCAACCATTAGATGCCACAAAAACATTTAGACCTAGGTCCCAAAAATCAGAATAATTTGTGATTCAGGTAGGTCACACCAAGGGAAGTAATTTGGAGGTTCGGCATTTCGGTATACATTGTTTCTAATTGTATGTTCTACCTAAATCACTAATGGGTCTGGCTTTTGATACCTATACTTAAAATTAGGTCACTCAACTTACAATCCAATTGGATTTCTAAAAGATGTTTTTCCATATAACTGCCCGCCTTTATGGCCATCAACCAATAATCGCATGTTTAAAATATTAAAATTAACAAGCTTATGCTTTGTACCGTTAGTCATCCCAACATTTGTCGTCTAATGACTAGTGTTTTATATGGTTTAAAATATGTATTTAAAAAAATGATGAAATTGCCCTCTAAGTAAATTAAACCAACTCTTTTATATATGAAGCGTGCGGGCACAACTTCAGTGGATCCCTAGATCCACCATGGTGGGTGAGATCTTGACCTATGGGTCCCACCTTGATGTACATACCTTACATCCACATCGTCCATCCGTATTTAAAACTAGGGCATTATCCAAAAAATTGAATCAAATCCAAATCTCAGTGGACAATATATAGTACAAGAAACAATAGTATATGACCATTAAAAACATCTTGTGGGCCACAAAACTTTTGGATCATGATTATATTTGTGTGATCTCTTCATCCAGGTCTTTATGACCTTATTAAAATGTTGGATGGAGAATAAACATTCCGTTGTACCACATGATGGGTTTTTTTTGACCCGTTGTCCTTTCGCAACTGGGATGCGGAAAGTCCTTTCGCAACTAGGATGCGCAAGTCCTTTCGCAACTAGGATGCAGAAAGGAGTTTCCTAAAACTATAAAAAGGGGTCCCTAGGATTTTTGTACATATATTGTGTTGATGAGAAAAATACAAGAGGGCTATCAAAGGTGAGAGAGAGGGAGAAAGAGAGAGAGGAAGCTTATAGAAGGGAGGTTCTACTCGGGGAGGTTTTTCTACTTTGCAATTTATATCTCAGCGCTTCTATGTCCTCATAATCAGTTAGATCTCTTTGTTTTCTCTATTTCTCTTATTGTTCATCCACTCCTGCGTGAGTGAAGAAGGTTGTAAACGTTCGGTTGTTGATCTGGACGAGGTCCCGTGGTTTTTACCTCTTTGAGGGTTTTCCATGTAAAAATCTCTTGTGTGGTATGTGATTGATGCATTGATTATTTTCATTGCTTTATTATCCATAATTCTGGTTTGTTCTGGAGGGCTAGATCCTAAGGTTTTGTGCAAGGCCCCCAACAAAGTGGTATCAAAGCTAAGTTCATTGAACGGGTAGGATCGGTTTGGAATTATGGAAGGTGGCTCAAGGATGATCAGCCTCAATGGTTCTAACTGGACCATATGGAAGGCTAAGATAGAGAACTTGCTTTATTGCAAGGATCTATATTCTCCAATCTCACGCATATCAGCAAAATCCAAGGATATGACTGATGATGATTGGAAGAAGATGGACCGAAAGGCGGTTGGGTATATTAGACAATGGTTGGATGATTCTGTGTTCCACCATGTGTCTACGGAAACCTCAGCCGAAAGCCTATGGCTAAAATTACAAGGGCTGTATGAGAGGAAGACAAATTTGGTAATAAGATATTTCGATAAGGCGACTTGTAAATCTCAAGTTCAAGGATGGTGGTTCGTGGCGAGAGCATATGAATGAGGTCAGTAATATAGTGAACCAACTCACCTCTATGAAGATGGTCCTGGATGATGAATTGCAGGCTTTACTATTGCTTAGTTCATTGCTTGACAGTTGGGAGACATTGGTGGTGTCTCTAAGTAACTCCGCGCTAGACGGAAAGATATCCATGGAACAGGTAACCAGTTGTCTCTTCAATAAGGAGACAAGGAGGAAGTCTCAGGGGTCTACTCAGCAAGAGGCTCTTGTGACACAGGAACGGGGGAGAAGAAAGAACAGGAAGGGCGGGAAGGCTCGAGATAAATCAAGAGGCAAGTCGAGTAACAGAAAAGAGGTTGAATGCTGGAATTGTGGCAAGAAGGGCCACTACAAGCATGAATGTCATGGTAAGAAAAACGACAAGAAAGGAAAAGAGAAGGAAGATGAATCTGATTCCACTGCAGTCGCTTCAGATGGCGACATGGTAGTTATTCTTTCTACAGATCATGACGTATGTCTCACGGCTACGAGTCAGGGCACCGACTGGGTGATAGACTCGGGAGCTTCTTTTCATGCGACTCCACGTATGGACTTCTTCACAAGCTACAAGTCAGGTGACTATGGGACTGTGAAGATGGGAAATTCTGGCGTATCAAAAATTGTGAGAGTCGGTGATATTTGTGTGAAGACCGATGTGGGCTGTACATTGGTTCTCAGGGAAGTGAGGCATATCCCAGACCTTCGCCTCAACTTGATGTCGACGGGAAGGCTGGATGATGATGGCTATGAAAGCCGGTTTGCTGGTGGGCAATGGAAGCTCATCAAGGGTTCGTTGATCGTGGGGAGAGGAAAGAAGTGTTGCACCCTGTACAAGGCAAGTGTCAGTATGTGCAAGGGTGGGTTGAACGCAGCGGAAGATTCAGCTATTGACATGTGGCACAGGCGTCTAGGCCACATGAGTGAAAAAGGGCTTCAGCTACTAGCGAGGAAGCAACTCCTTCCAAACGTGACAGGTACACCTCTCAAAACCTGTCTTGATTGTTTATCAGGGAAACAGCATAGAGTTTCATTTATTAAAACTGCTTCTCATGTTAATAAAGTGCATGCATTAGATTTGGTTTATTCTGATGTTTGTGGTCCTATGAGGACAAAAACCTTGGGTGGGGCATTGTATTTTGTTACTTTTATAGATGATGCATCTAGGAGGGTTTGGGTTTATGCTTTGAAATCCAAGGACGAGGTCTTTGGTGTGTTTAAATTGTTTCATGCTATGGTCGAAAGAGAGACAGGTAGACCATTGAAGTGCATCCACACTGACAATGGTGGTGAATACATTGGCGACTTTCACGAGTACTGCAAGTCCCAGGGTATACGACATGAACAGACGGTTCCCAAGACCCCCCAGCATAATGGTGTAGCTGAGCGAATGAATCACACAATTGTTGAGAGAATCAGATGCATGTTATCCCATGCGAAGTTGCCCAAGACGTTCTGGGGAGAAGCAATGCACACAGCGGTGTATTTGATAAACAGGTCTCCATCAGCCCCGTTGAATGGAGAAGTACCTGAGAAGGTGTGGACTGGACAGGATCCATCGTACAGTCATCTTAGGGTGTTTGGATGCAGGGCATCCGTTCACGTACCAAAGGACGAGAGGTCTAAGCTCGATATGAAGATCAGGCAATGTGTGTTCTTAGGGTACGGTGATGAAAAATTCGGTTACAAGTTATGGGATCCGACCGAGAAGAAGCTCGTCAGGAGGAGAGATGTGGTTTTCTTTGAAGATCAGTGTATCGAAGACATTGGTAAGCCAGAGAAGAACCAGCCTAGTTCAGGTGAGCTAGAGGACATGGATCCGATTACTCCTCCCGTGGTGCCTGATGATGGGAGAGTACAACAAGGTGCAGAGGACGAGAGAGTTCGTTCAGAAGATGGACCAGGGGAGCAGCCCCCACTCGATCCACCTGTTGAGCCACAGGTGAGGAGGTCATCTAGGGATAGACAACCGTCCAAGAGGTACTCGTCGCATGAGTACATTATGCTAACCGATGGGGGAGAGCCAGAAGATTATTCTGAGGCCCTAGCCGACGAGCATAAGGAGGAGTGGTTGAAAGCTATGCAAGAGGAGATGGAATCCTTGCATAAGAACCACACCTATGACATAGTGAAATTGCCTAAGGGCAAGAAAGCTCTAAGCAACAAGTGGGTGTTCAGAAAGAAGATTGAGCAGAAAAATTCACAGACGAGGTTCAAGGCCAAACTTGTGGTGAAAGGGTTTGGTCAGAGAAAAGGCATAGACTTCGAGGAGATATTCTCACCAGTGGTGAAGATGACATTTATACGGGTGTTGCTTGGGTTGGCAGCTAGCATGGATCTGGAGATAGAGCAGTTAGATGTTAAAACTGCCTTTCTCCATGGTGACCTGGAAGAAGAGATCTACATGCATCAACCAGAGGGGTTCGAAGTCAAAAGCAAGGAGCATATAGTGTGTAGGCTGAGGAAGAGCTTGTATGGGCTGAAACAAGCTCCACGGCAATGGTACAAGAAGTTCGACTCGTTTATGTTGAAACATGGGTATGACAGAACGGAGTCGGACCACTGTGTGTTCACGCGCAAGTTCTCAGATGGTGATTTCTTAGTTCTGCTATTATACGTTGATGACATGCTCATCATGGGAAAAGACATCAAGAAGATCGACAGGCTGAAACAGGAGTTGGGCAAGTCTTTTGCGATGAAAGACTTGGGCCTGGCTAGACAGATCCTAGGAATGGAGATAACCCGTGACAGAAGCAGCAGGAAGCTCTGGCTGTCACAAGAGCGGTATATTGAGAAAGTCCTAGAGCGGTTCAATATGAATGCAGCGAAGCCGGTCAGTACTCCACTAGATGGTCACTTCAGATTGAGCGACAGACAGTGTCCCAAGACGAAGGCAGAGGTGGAAGAGATGCAGAAAATACCCTACGCGTCAGCTGTAGGAAGTTTGATGTATGCTATGGTATGTACACGCCCAGACATAGCATATGCGGTTGGTGTTGTCAGCCGGTATCTTGCCAATCCTGGCAAAGAACATTGGGCAGCGGTGAAATGGATACTACGGTATCTAAGAGGCTCATCCAGGTTGAGCCTATGCTATGGTGACGGAAAACCTGTGTTAGAGGGCTACACAGATGCAGATATGGCAGGTGACATTGACTCCAGGAAGTCTACATCGGGGTTCATGTTCACATTTGCAGGGGGAGCGGTTTCTTGGCAGAGCAAATTACAGAAGGTCGTAGCATTGTCAACTATAGAAGCTGAGTACATTGCAGTCACAGAGGCATGTAAAGAGATGCTTTGGATGAAGAGGTTCCTACAGGAACTTAGCTTAAAGCAGGAGAAGCACGTGGTCTATTGCAATAGCCAGAGTGCTATACACTTGAGCAAGAATCCAAGTCAGCATTCCAAGTCAAAGCACATAGAGATTCGGTATCACTGGATCAGGGATACTTTGGAATGAAGGTGTTACAGCTTGAGAAGGTCCACACGGACGATAATGGGTCAGATATGATGACCAAGGCCTTGCTTAAGGGCAAGTTTGAGGTTTGTAAAAACCTGGCTGGCTTAAAGAAGGTAAATCCCTCCTGGGTCAAAAAGGGAGAGATTTGATGGGTTTTTTTTGACCCGTTGTCCTTTCGCAACTGGGATGCACAAAGTCCTTTCACAACTAGGATGCGCAAGTCCTTTCGCAACTAGAATGCAGAAAGGAGTTTCCTAAAACTATAAAAAGGGGTCCCTAGGATTTTTCTACATATATTGTGTTGATGAGAAAAATACAAGAGGGCTATCAAAGGTGAGAGAGAGGGAGAAAGAGAGAGAGGAAGCTTATAGAAGGGAGGTTCTGCTCGGGGAGGTTTTTCTACTTTGCAATTTATATCTCAGCGCTTCTATGTCCTCATAATCGGTTAGATCTCTTCGTTTTCTCTATTTCTCTTATTGTTCATCCACTCCTGCGTGAGTGAAGAAGGTTGTAAACATTCGGTTGTTGATCTGGACGAGGTCCCGTGGTTTTTACCTCTTTGAGGGTTTTCCACGTAAAAATCTCTTGTGTGGTGTGTGATTGATGCATTGATTATTTTCATTGCTTTATTATCCATAATTCTGGTTTGTTCTGGAGGGCTAGATCCTAAGGTTTTGTGCAAGGCCCCCAACACCACAGATCAGAAGGTACGCCGCGATGCAATTCTCCTTCGTGAGATGCCCTGTGACGGCTTTCTTCCCTTTCATAAAAAGTCCAGAAAGCCGCCGGGTACTTTCCACAGTACCCCGCCGACGCTTTCGATCCGAGGCGCTCAATTAGGTCAAAGGTACAATTGAAATTCATCATTTTAGAATGAGAACCCTTGTCTATTATGAGTGATCGAGACCCAGGGGAGGTTTTTGACGGATTAGACTCTTGGGCTCGAAACTAAGGCCCCTCATCCGCAGACAGACGGCCAAACAGAGAGACGCGTTGCTAGAGGAGTACCAAAGAAACTTCGTGAGTGCTAAAACTCCCACAACACACCGATTTTCTCTCCCCCAATATATTACGTACGACACAACATAATTTTTAACATATGAAACTTCTCTAGCCCCACCATGATTTATGTGTTAGATCTATACTTTCCATCAATTTTTCCAAATCACTTTAGAGGACATGTCTAAAAATGAGGCACATCAAAAGCTCAAATGGATCACACCACAGAAAGTAGTCGGGATTGAACAACTACCATTGAAACCTTCCTTATTGCCCATTGTAAGGTTTATTGCCATCGAACCTCTTCGTAAGGTCACATTAACTTGGATGAAAGGAAAACACAAATATGAACTTGATCAAAGCCTTTTGTGGCCTCAAAAAGTTTTCAATAGTAAAAGTCCAATTCTCACTGTTTCCTGTAATATGGCCCACTTGAGATTAGGATCTACCACATTTTTTGTATCATGCCATATAATAATATGAGAAAAAAAAATGGATGGACTGTGGATTTGACACATACATTATGATATGGCTCATGAAAGTCCCACATGCCAATACTTTCGGTTCTCTTCTCTCTTCCTACAATGTGCAACACAATAAGCAACGAAATTTCTTAACGTGTGAAATTTACATGAGCCCCACCATGTTGTATTTCTTAGGTCCATGCCATCCATCCATTTTTTAAGTTCATTTTAAGATATGAACCCAAAAACAAGGCAGATCCATATATCAAGCGGACCACATAATAGGAAGCAATGGGAATTTGACTCCTATGGTTGAAAACTTCTTAGGGCCACAAAGGCTTTGATTAAGCAGATAGTTGTGTTTTACCTTAATCAAGGTTTGTGTGAGCTTATGAACAAGTTACATGGGAAACAAACCTCACAGTTGGCCCTATGATAGTTTCAATGGTAGTTTGTTCAATCCCCATTACTTTAAGTGGCTCGGTCCAATTTAGCTTTGGATTTGTCTCATTTTTGGACTCATGCTCTAGAATGATCTGAAAAAATTGATGGATGGTGTGGATCTAATACATAAGTTTGAAATTGTACGTGGAATAGGATACAACGGCTACACGTGGAAGATTGACAGAGCTAATGAATGATGGCTATGTCCTGGGGGGGATGATTATGATTAAACAAAAATTTTATCTTTTAACTACGCAATTGGTTACTTAAACTAAGACAATTAACTCTAAGGCTTCCAAGCCAATAGAGGGTCAAATCATATTTTAATGAAGTAACTAATCTATATATGATAGTGTACATGTGTGTGTGAAATGTGTTACCTATTAACTTCTAACATTAAGCTAATCATGCATATATATATTTAAACATTTAACACATAAGGATAATAAAACAAATGCTTAAAGACAATTCCAAATATAAGCATGTATAGTAGTTCAGTTTCTCTACTCCACTCTCAACTGACGCACTCAATTAATTTATGAGTATACCGGATTTCACTATCGAAGATTTTAAATCAGGATTACCTCTAACCTTTCCAATCTTACCAAGAACTGGCTCCTTCAGAGACTTACATGGTTTTCTATTCGGTCGTCATGAACCTTGGTCCTAGTCTAAGGACCTATGTTTACTCCCACCGGAGGCTTACTCAGAGACTAACACGTACATACCCGTGTCCGGTGGCCCACACAAGGACTTGGATTTGTGTCATACGCAAGAACCTAGTTGAGTTTGGCAATCAAACTCTATGCTCAATCCTACACGAGGAAGGAATGTACCCGGACTCTTACAATTGACAATTTACTTGTCGGATTGATCCCTCTTGTAGTATCATCTCAGATTGCTTGATTGATGCTCTCTCATGCTTTCATCAACTCCCTTTTGCTCCTCCGATCGTGATGACGCTACGTTATCAATACTTCAGCTCCAAGATGAACTACCTTGCATATGATACTCCTTTGAGGTGTCCAAAGTGACAAGAGGTTGGTAGAATCTCCTACGACTAATAAGAAGTTGTAATTTCTAGAGGATTCACCTAAATTAGTCTTGTAAAGGATTAGTATGCCTATAAAGGTTGAGTCTAATCTCAAGAAAATGGTGGAGTTCAAGCTCATCTTCAAATGTGGAGGTTGTAATCCTCATTAGAGTATTAATCTCAAGAAAAATGACTTAGAACTCAATATTAGTTTAGAGGTTTGGATTAAGGGATATGATCATAAAATCACCTAAGTTTCTATTATATAAAAAATCTATTTCAATGCACAAGAACAGAATGCCCTTTATAAGGAGTTTGAGATCCAATGAAAAAAAAATGACAGATAACAACTTTTTCAATGGCATCAAGCAAAGCTTTGATTGCATCAAAGAAATCAAATTTGTAGCTGAATTGTTGCTAGATAGTTTACACACTGATATCCGATGTCATCTACTAGTCTTCGATGGCATTGAGGGTATCCTTCGATGTCATCGAAGGTTCCTCGATTCCATCGAAAAACTAAAATAACTTGTTGAATATATCTTTAATGTCATCGAAGACCCCTCGAGGTTTACTTGATGAGATCGAGCAGCACTCGAAAGTCGGTTGTTTTGTACGTATGATTTCACTGTAGTTTCGCACATCTTCTAGCCTTACTTACTATGTTTCAATTTGGTTTTTAAGGGCCCGTTTGGCTGGGTGGATTGGAAGGGATTGAATGGTATTAGGGTGGATGACATGCATTTCAAGGTAATGATGGTGTTGTCAGTGGATTGTCTTAAGATCCATGGGATTGCTATATCCCGGGATTCCTATATCGAGTCTGTTTAGCACACCCGGCCAATCTCGGGATTAAACCTTCCCATCCCATCCAATCCCTCGAACTAAACATGTCCCAGGCAAATTTGAACAGATTAGGGTGGATTGGATGGGATTTAAAGGTAATGATGACGTTATCAGTGGATTGTCTTAAGATCCATGGGGTTGCCATATCCTGGGATCAAGTCACCTAGTCTGTTTGACACGCCCGACCAATCCCGGGATTTAACTTCCAATCCCTTCCAATACCATCCAATCCCTTTCAATCCGCTGGGCCAAACGGGCCCTAAGACTAATGAATAATCAATAAGGTTTACCTATTAAGCCAAGATCATATAAATGTTCAAGAATTGTTTTTATTCAAGGATTAGGATCACCAAGACATCTCATTTACCTGTTATTTTCTTATTAATGCTCATGTCCTTTTGTGTCTTTAGTCTTCAGCTTCTAGATGCTTAATTGACTACATGACATATGGACTCACGTGATTAACTAACAAGGTGCACAAATCAATGCACTAATAAAATCATGGTGGGCCTATAAAAGCTCCACCCGTTAAAAGTTGTGTTATGTAGTATGCAATTTATTCGAGAGAGAAAATTAGTGCGTTTTGTGAGCTCTATCATCAGTAATTTAGTGTACTAATGATAAGCAATGGACGTCGATTTCCTACTAAAGGCTTTCACGGAAAGTTCCTGCATTGGGATGCTAGGTGGGCCTACTGTGATGTTTGTGAGAAATCCACCCCATCCACCCATGTTGCGAGTTCATTTTAGGACGTAACAAAAAGTGAGGCAGATCCAAATCTCAGGTGGACCATATATACCACATAAAACAGTGTTCATGAAAACACACACCACTCATGTTATTGACCCTGAAGTATTGGTGCTCAAAAAGTTGTAGGACCCATCATGATGTATGTGTTATATCCATGTTGTCCACTGATTTCGTCAGCTCATTTTAGGGATGAGCCAAAAATTGAAGTAGATCCATATCACAGATGGACCCCACCACACAAAACAGTGGTCATTGAATAAGCACCATTAAAAACTTCCCAAGGCTCACAGTGATGTTCATTTGCCATCCAACATATTCATGAGGTCACGCAGACTTGGACAAAGGGAAACATAAATATCAGCTTGATCCAAAACTTTTATTGGCCCGAGCAATGTATAATGGGGGCCCTCGATCACCACTATTTCGTGTGGTAGGATCCACGTATGATTCAGATCTGACTCAATTATATATATATATTTTTTGGCTGATGGCCCAAAATGAGTTGAGTGGGCAGTGTCGATCACGCAGGTAGTTTAAGGTGGGCGGCATCAAATCTTTTGCATGTCCACTCCTTATAATAGTATATTATTGTAAATATCAAAAGATGTGAGGGCAAATATATTTTTTAATACTTTAAGAGTGCTTAGTAACGGTCAAAGTTTAAGAGAGCTATTTATTTATTTATTTTTATTTTTTTCTAATTTATAGATAGATGGCCCTAAGGCAGATGTATATATGAAAAACCTCTTTATAAGACTAAGTTTTGGCTCGCGTGACTTCTATTTTTTCACATGTGCAAGTCCCGACGGAGATACAGGCTTCCAGTTATGCGTAAGCGGACTGCGTACTGACAGCACCTCGCTAGTACTGACAGTGCTTTGTGGGCACGCATGATATATATGTTTTTATCTAAGCCGTCTATCTATTTTTTCAAATCATCATAGAGCATGAGCCCAAAAATGAGAGAGATACAGATCTAGATTCTGTTGGGATGCCTTGCACAAACCTTAGGATCTAGCCTCCCGAAACAAACCAGAATTATGGATAAAGCAATGAAATAAATCAAAGCATCAATCACACACCACACAAGAGATTTTTACGTGGAAAACCCTCAAAGAGGTAAAAACCACGGGACCTCGTCCAGATCAACAATCCACTATGAAGTAGAACGTTACAATCTTCTTCACTCACGCAGGAGTGGATAAACAATAAGAGAAATAGAGAAAACGGAGAGATCTAACCGATTACGAGGACATAGAAGCACCGAGATGTAGATTGCAAAGTAGAGAACCTCCACGAGCAGTAACCTCCCTTTATAAGCTTCCTCTCTCTCTTTCTCCTCTCTCTCACCTTTGATAGCCCTAAACCCTTTAGCAAATCCCTTGCAAAGCTTTAGGAAACCCTCTTGCTATTTTGTGATACCTAGAAAAAACCCTAGGCAACCCCTTTTATAGTTTTGGGAAACTCCTTTCCGCATCCCAGTTGCGAAAGGACTCAAATCCTGCTAGATTTCGCGCAAAATCGCGGAACAAACTGCGTAACCTTTGACTAGTCCTGGAAATTCCAGGATTGGTCTTAGCCTCCTACGACTGGTCGTAGCTCACCTACGACTGGTCGTAGACCACCTACGACCGGTCGAGAACCCCGGAGAAAAATAGTCCGAACTTGCTGGACTTTGAGTCGAGCTACGACTCGACTCCCACGACTGGTCGTACCAGCCCTCGACCGGTCGAGCAGGGCTCACGACTGGTCGAGCACGGGGCAAAAACCCCATCAAATCTCCCCCTTTTTGACCCGGGAGGGATTCACCTTCTTCAAGCCAGCCTGGTTTCTGTAAACCTCAAACTTGCCCTTGAGCAAAGCCTTGGTCATCATGTCTGACCCATTATCGTCCGTGTGGACCTTCTCAAACTGTAACACCTTTTGTTCCAAAGTATCCCTGATCCAGTGATACCGAATCTCTATGTGCTTCGACTTGGAATGCTGACTTGGATTCTTGCTCAAGTGTATAGCACTCTGACTATCGCAATAGACCACGTGCTCCTCCTGCTTCAGGCTAAGTTCCTGTAGGAACCTCTTCATCCAAAGCATCTCTTTACATGCTTCTGTGACTGCAATGTATTCGGCCTCTGTCGTCGACAATGCTACGACCTTCTGTAGCTTGCTCTGCCAAGAAACCGCTCCCCCTACAAACGTGAACATGAACCTCGATGTAGACTTCCTGGAGTCTATGTCACCTGCCATATCTGCATCTGTGTAGCCCTCTAACACAGGTTTTCCGTCACCATAGCATAGGCTCAACCTGGATGAGCCTCTTAGATACGGTAGTATCCATTTCACCGCTGCCCAATGTTCTTTGCCAGGATTGGCAAGATACCGGCTGACTACACCAACCGTATATGCTATGTCTGGGCGTGTACACACCATAGCATACATCAAACTTCCTACAGCTGACGCGTAGGGTATTTTCTGCATCTCTTCCACCTCTGCCTTCGTCTTGGGACACTGTTTGTCGCTTAATCTGAGGTGACCATCTAGTGGAGTACTGACCGGCTTCGCTACATTCATATTGAACCGCTCTAGGACTTTCTCAATATACCGCTCTTGTGACAGCCAAAGTTTCCTGCTGCTTCTGTCACGGGTTATCTCCATTCCTAGGATCTGTCTAGCCGGGCCCAAGTCTTTCATCGCAAAAGACTTGCCCAACTCCTGTTTCAGCCTGTCAATCTTCTTGATGTCTTTTCCCATGATGAGCATGTCATCAACGTATAATAGCAGAACTAAGAAATCACCATCTGAGAACTTGCGCGTGAACACACAGTGGTCCGACTCCGTTCTGTCATACCCATGTTTCAACATAAACGAGTCGAACTTCTTGTACCATTCTTTGTGGAGCTTGTTCGGCCCCATACAAGCTCTTCCTCAGCCTACACACCATATGTTCCTTGCCCTTGACTTCGAACCCCTCTGGTTGGTGCATGTAGATCTCTTCTTCCAGGTCACCATGGAGAAAGACAGTTTTAACATCTAACTGCTCTATCTCTAGATCCATGCTAGCCGCCAACCCAAGCAACACCCGTATAGATGTCATCTTCACCACTGGTGAGAATATCTCCTCGAAGTCTATGCCTTTTCTCTGACCAAACCCTTTCACCACAAGTCTGACCTTGAACCTCGTCTGTGAATTCTTCTGCTCAATCTTCTTTCTGAACACCCACTTGTTGCTCGAGCTTTCTTGCCCTTAAAGGCGCTTCACCATATCATAGGTGTGGTTCTTATGCAAGGATTCCATCTCCTCTTGCATAGCTTTCAACCACTCCCCTTATGCTCGTCGGCTAGGGCCTCAGAATAATCTTCTGGCTCTCCCCCATCGGTTAGCATAATGTACTCATGCGGCGAGTACCTCTTGGACGGCTGTCTGTCCCTAGATGACCTCCTCACCTGTGGCTCAACAGGTGGATCAAGTGGGGGTTGCTCCCCTGGTCCATCTTCTGAAGGAACTCCCTCGTCCTCTGCACCTTGCTGTACTCCCCCGTCATCAGGCACCATGGGAGGAGTAATCGGATCCATGTCCTCTAGCTCACCTGAACTAGGCTGGTTCTTCTTTGGCTTACCAATGTCTTCGATACACTGATCTTCAAAGAAAACCACATCTCTCGCTCCTGACGAGCTTCTTCTCGGTCGGATCCCATAACCCGTAACCGAATTTTTCATCACCGTACCCTAAGAACACACACCGCCGATCTTCATATCGAGCTTGGACCTCTCGTCCTTTGGTACGTGAACGGATGTCCTGCATCCAAACACCCGAGATGACTGCATGTACGATGGATCCCGTCCAGCCCACACCTTCTCGGTACTTCTCCATTCAACGGGCCGATGGAGACCTGTTTATCAAATACACCGCCGTGCGCATTGCTTCTCCCCAGAACGTCTTGGGCAACTTCGCATGGGATAACATGCATCTGATTCTCTCAACAATGGTGCGATTCATTCGCTCAGCTACACCATTATGCTGGGGGGTCTTGGGAACAGTCTGTTCATGCCGTATACCCTGGGACTTGCAGTACTCATGAAAATCGCCAATGTATTCACCACCATTGTCAGTGCGGATGCACTTCAATGGTCTACCTGTCTCTCTCTCGACCATAACATGAAACAATTTAAACACACCAAAGACCTCGTCCTTGGATTTCAAAGCATAAACCCAAACCCTCCTAGATGCATCATCTATAAAAGTAACAAAATATAATGCCTCACCCAAGGTTTTTGTCCTCATAGGACCACAAACATCAGAATAAACCAAATCTAATGCATGCACTTTATTAACATGAGAAGCAGTTTTGATGAATGAAACTCTATGTTGTTTCCCTGATAAACAATCAAAACAGGTTTTGAGAGGCATACATGTCACGTACGGGAAGAGCTGCTTCCTTCTAGTAGCTGAAGCCCTTTTTCACTCATGTGGCCTAGACGCCTGTGCCACATGTCAATAGCTGAATCTTCTGCTGCGTTCAATCCACCCTTGCACATACTGACACTTGCCTTGTACAGGGTGCAACACTTCTTTCCTCTAGCCACGATCAATGAACCCTTGATGAGCTTCCATCGCCCACCAGCAAACCGGCTTTCATAGCCATCATCATCCAGCCTTCCCATCGACATCAAGTTGAGGCGAAGGTCTGGGATATGCCTCACATCCCTGAGAACCAATGTGCAGCCCACATCGGTCTTCACACAAATATCACCGACTCCCACGATCTTTGATACGCCAGAATTTTCCATCTTCACAGTCCCATAGTCACCTGACTTGTAGCTTGTGAAGGAGTCCCTGTGTGGAGTCGCATGAAAAGAAGCTCCCGAGTCTATCACCCAGTCGGTGCCCTGACTCGTAGCCGTGAGACATACATCGTGATCTGTAGAAAGAATAACTACCATGTCGCCATCTGAAGCGACTCGCAGTGGAATCAGATTCATCTTCCTTCCCTTTTCCTTTCTTGTCGTTCTTCTTACCACGACATTCATACTTGTAGTGGCCCTTCTTGCCACAATTCCAGCATTCAACCTCTTTTCTGTTATTCGACTTGCCTCTTGATTTATCTCGGGCCTTCCCGCCCTTCCTGTTCTTTCCTCTCCCCCGTTCCTATGTCACAAGAGCCTCTTGCTGTGTAGACCCCTGAGACTTCCTCCTTGTCTCCTCATTGAAGAGACAACTGGTTACCTGTTCCATGGATATCTTTCCGTCCTGGGCGCGGAGTTACTTAGAGACACCACCAATGTCTCCCAACCGTCGTGCAATGAACTAAGCAATAGTAAAGCCCGCAATTCATCATCCAGACCATCTTCATAGAGGTGAGTTGGTTCACTATATTGTCGACCTCATTCATATGCTCGGCCACGAACCATCATCCTTGAACTTGAGATTCACAAGTCGCCTTATCGAAATATTTTATTACCTACTGTCTTCCTCTCATGCCCTTGTAATTTTAGCCATAGCTTTTACGAGGTTTCCGTAGACACATGGTGGAACACAGAATCATCCAACCATTGTCTAATAAACCCCACCGCCTTTCGGTCCATCTTCTTCCAATCATCATCAGTCATATCCTTGGATTTTGCTGATATGCCTGAGATTAGAGAATATAGGTCCTTGCAATAAAGCAAGTCCTCCATCTTAGCCTTCCATATGGTCCAGTTAGAACCATTGAGGCTGATCATCCTTGAGCCACCTTCCATAATTCAAACCGATCCTACCCGTTCAATGAACTTAGCTCTGATACCACTTTGTTGGGATGCCTTGCACAAACCTTAGGATCTAGCCGCCCGAAACAAACCAGAATTATGGATAAAGCAATGAAATAAATCAAAGCATCAATCACACACCACACAAGAGATTTTTACGTGGAAAACCCTCAAAGAGGTAAAAACCACGGGACCTCGTCCAGATCAACAATCCACTATGAAGTAGAACGTTACAATCTTCTTCACTCACGCAGGAGTGGATAAACAATAAGAGAAATAGAGAAAACGGAGAGATCTAACCGATTACGAGAACATAGAAGCGCTGAGATGTAGATTGCAAAGTAGAGAACCTCCACGAGCAGAACCTCCATTCTATAAGCTTCCTCTCTCTCTTTCTCCCTCTCTCTCGCCTTTGATAGCCCTAAACCCTTTAGCAAATCCCTTACAAAGCTTTAGGAAACCCTCTTGCTATTTTGTGATACCTAGAAAAAACCCTAGGCAACCCCTTTTATAGTTTTGGAAAACTCCTTTCTGCATCCCAGTTGCGAAAGGACTCAAATCCGCAGTTTCGCGCAAAATCGCGGAACAAACTGCGTAACCTTCAACTAGTCCTGGAAATTCCAGGACTGGTCTTAGCCTCCTACGACTGGTCGTAGACCACCTACGACCGGTCGTGGGTCACCTACGACCGGTCGTGGGTCACCTACGACCGGTCGAGAACCCCGGAGAAAAATAGTCCGAACTCGCTGGACTTTGAGTCGAGCTACGACTCGACTCCCACGACTGGTCGTACCAGCCCTCGACCGGTCGAGCAGGGCTCACGACTGGTCGAGCACGGGGCAAAAAACCCCATCAGATTCTACCCCACCACAATAAAACAGTGTCCATTGAATGACCACAATTAAAAACTTCTTGAGGCTAACTGTAATGTTTATTTGTAATACCATAGTAAGGGTTGTGAGGAAAAATAAGACATATCTAATGATTAAGTGGACCACACTGTAAAAAGCAATGGGGGATTGAACGTCTATCATTGAAACCCTTTTAGGGTCACAGAAGTTTTGGATCAATATAAAAATTGTTTTTCCCCTTCATGTAGGTCTTTATGACCTTATGAACAGATTGGATGGAAAATAATCTTTACGGTAAGCCCTACAAATTGTTTTAACCGTGAAAATCATTATCTCTACTGCTATTTGTGGTGTGGTCTAGTTGATATTTGAATATGATTCATTTTTGGATAATGCTCTAAAACGATCTCAAAAAATAGATGAACGGTATTGTTATAATAAATACATCATTGTGAGGCCTATGTAACTTTGATCTCCTTATAACCATTAGTAGAACACGGAGCTAGCGCTAGCTTCTCACGACACGTACCTACATCAGTTATATAGTTGGTGCCCACATCCATAGCTCAATTGGCAGACTGAGTGGAGATACATCGTTTCAACACTTGAGGTCTTTGATATCGATCCCTAGCGGGGGTGGCTGCCATGGACGGTCTGTACACACATGCTTGTACTAACAAGCTAACTTAAAAAAAAAAAAAAAAAAAAAAAAAAAAAAAGGGGCTGGTGTGCGGTACACCGGCCAATCTGCTCTTCCCATGGAACCGGATTGGCTGGTGTGTTCATCACCAAGTCCTGTGGTCCTATCATGGGGTATGAGTTCCATCCAAACTATCCGATCACTTGGTAAGCTCATCGTAAGGCTTGAGCTTAAAAATAAGATAAATCCAAAAATCAGGTGAACCACACTGTAAAAGCAGTGGAGGATTAGACGGCTGCAGTTGAAAAACTAAATATCTCGTTGATCCAAAATTTCTGCAACCCCAAAAGGGTTTCATTGGCAGACACTCAATCTACACGGGCTTTTTACAGTGTGGTCCACTTGATTTTTGAATCCGCCTTATTTTAGTCTCAGGCCTTACGATGAGCTCACCAAGTGGACGGACGGCTTGGATATACCTCATACTTCATCATGGGACCCACAGAATTTGATGACGTCAACACACCAGCCACATCGGTGGTGTGTGGTACACCAGCAAATCCGCTTCCCTTCTTCTCATTAGATACAGACTGGCTACTGGTCGGTGATCCGTCAGCCCCACCACGATGTATTTATTTCATCCATTCTGTCCGTACATTTTACAGATCATTTTAAGGCTTGATTAAAAAAATTAAAGGGATATAAATCTCAGGTGGACCACACCACAGGAAATCAATGGTGATTGGATATCCGCCATTAAAATCATCCTAAGGCCCACTGTACTGTTTATTTGACATCCGATTTGTTGATTTTGTCATACCCAGATGAATGAAAAAAATAAATATCAACTTGATCCAAAACTTTTATAGCCCTCGAAAAGTTTTTAATGGTC
Source organism: Magnolia changhungtana (assembly GCA_030180095.1). NCBI lineage: Eukaryota > Viridiplantae > Streptophyta > Magnoliopsida > Magnoliales > Magnoliaceae > Magnolia > Magnolia changhungtana. Next base: position 4,433,270 of record JASAUF010000421.1, read on the forward strand.
GATGTTAATTCAACGCTGTTTCCTATAATGTGGTCCAATTGAGATTGGGATATATGATACCATAAAATGATCTAAAAAAATAGATGGACAACATGGATGAAATACATACATCATAGGGGTGGAGCCCACGGAGCACCGACCATCGGCCATCGGCTGGTGGCAGGGGAGTAGCAAATCCGTTTCCCTTCTCATCGGTGCACGTCGTCGCATATGACGCCAGCTCACATAAGACGCGGATTTTCTCACAACCCAGCTTTTAACGCGCATAACTTCTCAAGGCCCATTATGATTTGTGTTAGATCGACACCGTCCATCAATTATTTTCAGATTGTTTTATAGCATGAGTTAAAAAACGAGCCACATACAAAGCTGGAGTGGACCACACCACATAGAGAAGTGAAGATTGAACGTCTAACATTGAAACCTTCCTAGGGTACGTCCACATTGAGGATTATTTTCCAGATAATGTCTTCGTTCTTCGTGAGGTCAAACGGACTTGAATGAAGGGAAATCATAGGTAATCAAAGCCTTTTGTGGCCCCAAAAAGTTTTCAATGTAGGTGTCCACTTCAATCCACAGTCCGTTCTATGGTGTGGTCCACTTGAGTTTGGATGTGACTCATTTTTGAGTTCATGCTTTAGAATTATCTCCAAAAATTTATGAACAGTGTGGATCTAACACAAAACTCATTCCATGCACTAAAACTTGGGTTGTGTAACTCACAATATTTTGGGAGAGAAATTAGGCGTTTTCAAATCGAAGTATGAATTCTGAATCTTAAATCTGAATTTGCCGTTGGAATCTGAAGTGGGAAACATAGTATCGAATCTGGAGCAACCGGTTTGTTATCTAACGTCAGAAATATTTGGAATATGTTAATTTGACACATTTGCCCTTGTTGAACAGTCATGATTGAATCCCTACCATTAAAAACTTCATGGATTCAATCAGAATGTTTATTTGCCAACCTGTTGTTAAAAACACTTAGACGAAGAGACCACACAAATATCATCTTAATCCAAAGCTTTTGTAGCTTGCAAGAAAATTTTAATAGGCATTTATCACTTTTTTGCATCATTTTTGGATCATGTCTAAGAACGAGCTTTCAATACATATGGATAATACAAATGTAGTCACATATATCACAATGGGCCTCATAGTCAGGGTCCCACTCACATCGGTGGATCCCAATTGCATACTAACAACGTCAATAGCCCCTACCTATTGAATGGTTTTGTGTGGACCCTATCATAGTGTATGTGTTTTGTCGATGCCGTCCATCCATTTTTACAAATCATTTTATGGATTGATCCCAAAAATGAGGATGATCCAAATCTCATGGGAAGCGGATTGCGTACCGAGTAACTTGGCGTATTGAGTAAACTCTGTGGGGTTCACCATGATCTATGTATTTTATCCATTGGTCCATCTATTTTATTAGATAATTTTATGACATGGGTACAAAATTGAAGGATATCCAAAACTCAAATGCACCACACCACATGAAACAGTGTGAATTGAACTTGTACCATTGCAAAATTCTTGAGTGTCACAGAATTTTTGTATTAAGCTTATATTTGTTTTTTTCTCTTCATCCATGTCTTTGTGATATTATTAACAGCTTGGATGACAAATAGACATCACTGTAGGGCCTAGGAAGGTTTCAACGGTGGAAATCATTATTCTCACTGTTTCCTGTCTTATGATCCACTTGAGAGTTGGATATGCTTCAACTTTGGGCTCAACCCCTTAAATGAGGTAAAAAAACGTATAGACAGTGTGGATAAACCACTTATTTTCACGGTGGGTCCAAATGAGTTTACTCAGTACGATAAGAGCGTATTGAGTAACTCAATACGCAATCCGATTCCAATCTCATGTGGCCTGGAACTTTCTTGGTCCATTAAGGGTCACTCACCAATATTTACTATGGTATGGCCCACTTGATAGTTGGATTTGCTTAATTTTTTGTATAATGCCCTAGAATGATTTGAAAGAAAGGATGGACAGAGATATAGAAGACAAACATCAAGGTGCATGGGCCCATGGTTAGGGCATGTGGCACACCAGGCAATCTGCTTCCCCATCATATATAATGTGTGTTTTATCCATGCCATCCATCCATTTTCCAAATCATTTAAGGTAATGATCGAGGATGATCCAAATCTCATGTGGCCTAGAACTTTTGTGGCTGATTAATGGTCACTCCCCACTGTTTCCTGTGGTATGGCTGACTTGATAATTGGATTTATTTATTTTTTATATAATGCCTTAAAATGATTTATAAAAATGAATGGACTGAGTGGATATAAAATATATACATCAAGGTAGGGCCCAAGGTAAGGGCCAAAGGTCGATGCGTGTGGCACACCACCCAATATGATAGACCCCAAAAATTCTGGGGAGTGGATTAGGTGAGATCCATATCCACCCACGTGGGTGGGACCCTTGACTGTGGGGGTAAATCCAAAACTATCCAGCCATTTTATAAGTTCATTTTAGAGCATTATTGATACCCACGCAAATTTTATGCAGGCCACACCATAGGAAACAGTTATGATTTAATTCTCACCATTAAAAACTTCATAGATTCCACCAAAATGTTTATTTGTCATCCAACCTGTTGATAAGTACACAAACACCTAGATGAAGACAGCCACATAAATATCATCTTGATCCAAGGCTTTTGTGGGCCATAAGAAGTTTTTAATGGTTAAACACCACCGTTTCCTGTACCATGGTTCATATGGAATTTCAAGCTGCTTCATTTTTTGGATTATGCCCCAAAATGAGCTTTCAATATGTATGTATGGTGTGGATGTAGTCACATACATCACAGTGGGCCCATAGTTTGAGGTCCCACCCACCTCGGTGTATCCTGGGTCTCACCTAATCCACTACCCCCCAAATCTTGATGGGGACTAGAGCTGGCATCGGACCGTGCCGGATCGGGTTCAGTCCAATCCGAACCGATCCAAAATCTCAACGGCCTTACCTGAACCCAATTCGATCCGAGATCGAGTCCAGGTTACCTGACTCAAATCGATTCGATCGATACATGGCCTGATCCGATCCGAGTCTAACTCGGTTAGAAAAACCAAGTCAGATCGGATTGGGCAAGGTTCGGATATCCTCATTGTTATTTTCAGTGCGGTCCATTTGAGCTCTAAATGTAATTTTTTTTTCAAATGCTCCACGATGATCACGAAAAATGGATAATTGGTATGGATATGATAAATACATAATTGTGGGGCCATGTAACTTTGATTTCATTTAGAGCCATCCGTACAACCTGGAGATCGAGGCGCATTTGTGCGCTTCTTCGTACGACACGTATATACTACAGCTAGTGTCAGTGGCGTGTTTCACTTTCACACCCAACCGGAAGTACAGCTGTGAAATGGATTGGCTACTCCCATGCCACCATGCCCGTGGTGGTTGTTGGTGCTCTGTGAGCCCCACTATGATGTATGTGTTTCATCCATTCCATTCGTCCATTTTTAAAGATAATTATAATGCTTTATACAAAAAATTAGAGGGATATAAATCTTAGGTGGACCACACCTCAGGAAAACAATAGTAATTGGATATCCACCATTTAAATCCTCTTAAGGCCCAATGTACTATTTATTTGACATCCAATCTATTGATTAGGTCATACAGACCCAGATGAAGGGAAAAAACAAAGATCAGATTGATTCAACTTTTATGCCCCCAGGTAGCTTTTAATGGTTGACCGTCATTGAACACTATTTCCTATAATGTGGTTAACCTGAAATTGGGATATAACTAATTTTTAATATCGTACCATAAAATGATCTAATAAAATAAATTTACAGATTGGATGAAACAAGTACATCATTGTAGGGCCCACATAGCACTAACCACCAGCCACTCGCGGGTGGCAGGGGGAGTAGCCAATCCATTTACGAGCTACAGCTGGTTGGTCTGTTTCACTTTCACACGCAAATGGTTACAATCCCGTTAAAATATCATTATCATTTTTTGGGCCACCGAGGTGTGGTTCACAAATCAAGACCATCCATTATGTGTGGCCCACTTGTATGAGGGGTCAGGCCAAGTTTTAGATGCATTCAAATTTTAAGTGGGCCTTACCAAGTGCTTTTATATGTTTTAGGAACGTCTTCACATGATTTTAGTTGGTATGACCTAACTTAGTTCCGTATACGGCTGATTTTTGGAATATTCCATAATTTAAAAGGGGACTCATCAAATGTATGGTGTTGATGTTTGACACACATCACGATGAGGCCCACACAGCTCAACCTCACGGAAGTGTGTGAAGCACGGTGATGGATGCACCTCGAGCATTTAGCATGGCAGAGGGATTGGCAGTGCTCCATGGACCCCACCATGATGTCTTAATTTCATCCATGACGTCCATCTATATTTTCTAAACCATTTTATGATATTAAAGTAAAAATAAGGTATATCCCAATCTCAAGTGGACAACATTATAGTAAATAGTGTTGAATGAACATTGTGCGGATCGGGTCGGATCGGATTAAATTGGATACATTAGGATCAAATTTTGGATCGGATCGGTTTAAATTAACCATTGATCTGAACTTGATCCGATGAACGGTCGGAACTTACTAATCCTACTCGATTCGCATCGATCCAGGCCGTCAGTTCGGTTTTGAACGGGTCGGATCGGATATGATCAGGTCAAATCCACCGGATTGGATTAGATATGCCCAGCTCTAGTGGGGATTGCGTGATACCCCACTCGGATATAGCTATAGATGATGTTCCTGTCAAAGGGCTCTATGGGGTGTACCGTGATGCGTATGTTTTATCCACACCATCCATTCATTTTTCCATATCATTTTAAGGGAATAAAACAAAAAATTAGCCAAATCTAAGACTTAAGTGAGCCACACTACAAGAAACAGTGGAAGTTGGGCACCTATCATAAAAATTTCTTAGGGCCACAAAAGCCTCTAATCAAGCGATTTTTTTTTTTTTTTTTTTTTTTTTTTTTCTCCCTTCATCCAGGTTTGTGTGACCTTATGAAGGGGTTAAATGACAAATAAACTTTATAGTGGACCCTAAGGAGGTTTTAATGGCAGTCATTCGATTCCCACTGCTTTCTATAGTGTGGTCGACTTGAGCTTTGAATGTGCCTCATTTTTTGGAATCATGCTCTAGGATGATATAGAAAGGTTGATGGGCGGTGTGGATCTAACACATAAATCTTAGTGGGCCCAGAGAAGTACCACACATTAAAAGTTGGGTGGTGTATTTCGCAAAGGAGAAAGCTCAGGGCAATTTTGGATTTTTTTAAAAAAAGAATTATGGAGCGCATTTTGAATCCACCATTAAGTTAGGCCTCCATCTTTGAAAAAATTTAGCAAAAATTTAGGAGCACTTTCCACGCTCGATGTTAACAAACAACACTAAACGCGGGATGCTTTCTGAATTCCACCTTAAGTAAAAAATTTAAGCGTTACCAAATAGGTCTGGTGCCGGCACAAGAATTTGTGGTGCTTTCAACACAGACAAATCACTCTTTATTGTTATTATTATTTGGGTTTCAAGGCAACATCCAATATAAAACTCAATATATAATAAGCCTAGTATTGTTAGCTTGAGGAGAAGCCTTTAGAAGCTCATCTAAGAGTTTCTCTATTGTTGTTGCCATAATTGGGGCACGGATTGGATACTTCCCCCACTTGTACCGAGCTCGGGACGGCTGGGGCTCTGAGGGCCCACGCATTATTGTTGCATTTTTTGTGTTTCAAAATAAATAATTTTAAATGATTTGAAAAATTTTCTTTAAATTAAAAAAAAAAAGCAATAATTGCATTTTGTCTTATAGTTGGGTGGGTTTAATCCTACACTAGGTAGGCAAGATGAAAATTTTGAATTTATAAGAAGAAGATTTTTCATAGGGATTAGTCTTCTTTCAGGGGACATGTGAATTTGGTTGTTTGGGGGTTATGCCATCAACCTTAATCAATGCTATGAACCACACACGCGTGCCTCTTAAAATTTTAATTTGCAACGGTTATTTGTTTTATATTTCTGAAACTAAATTAGAAAACGAAAATGCTTCTTCTTTAAAAGACCCAAAAGCCATGACCATTGGTAGGGGTGCATACACACACATTCGAGGCAACCTTCGCGATCTATATAATAGACTTCTCTGTTCCGAATTTTAATTAAGTTCAATCTTTCGGCTCTCTCTCTCTCTCTCTCTCTCTCTCTTATTTCAAATCTCTGCAACTATTTCATCTACTTCAGTCTTTGGGTCAAACATATAGTGACGGTTCGGGTCTTCGTACATCGAGTGCGCTGATGTGACGAGACAACATTCGATGATATCCTAGAGATTGATTGTCCAGTATTCTTATTGCACTAGGGACATTGTTCAAATGAGGACAAATCAATTTCAAGTTGAATATCTTTCATTACGCCTCGAATCAAATAATTTCCTTTTACGATTAATTTTATTTCTAAATTTCCATAATTACGAATTTACAAATCCAAAAATTCCTACATTTATCACACCGTCCATCCATTTTTCTATATTATTTTATGTTACAAGCCAAAAAAATGACACCTAAGGCTCGAGTGGACCACGAAATGGAAATTAACATGGAAAAATGGATACACAATGTGATAAAACCCATACATTGTGTGGGCCCTTAGAGCTTAGTTGTGAGCTCGGTACAAGCGGAGGAAGTATCCAATCCAACTTAGGCAAGGCCACAAAAGTTTTGGATCGAGCTAATAATTGTTTTCCCCTTCCTCCAGGTCTATATGACCTTATGAACAGGTTGGAAGGTAGATAAACATCACGGTGGACTCTAGAAAGGTTTCAATGGTGGGTATCATTAGCACTACTTCTTCTTGTGGTGTGGCCCACTTGAACCTTGGATCGGCCTCATTTTTGGAAGCTTAACCTAAAATGACATGGAAAAATGGATGGACAATGTGGATAAAATACAAACACCATAGTTGCCCCTCATAGTCCCAGCCCATCCCGAGCTCGGGACAAGCGGGCCAATCCATGCCTGCGTCCGCTTAATTGCATGTTGTTGCTACTTTGATGTTATTCGTTCCTTGTTCTGCTGCTAGCAATGTATCATGTTTCTTCAATGAATGCTGAAAAAAAAAGGGCCCACCATAGCTGGCGTTATATCTCAAGGTAACATGTGATATATAAGAAGTACAAAGTGAAAAATACAAGGGAATTTGACCATACTAGCATCATTGTATGGTCAAATTCTCGAAAGAGATTCAACCTTCCAAATATTCCGAGGGTGGCCTTCTGACTGGCTTTGAAAATTTTTTTGAACCAAAATGCCATTGTCCTTGAATAAATAGTTGTAAGGTTTTTGAGTGAATAAAAAGTTACGTCATATTTAATGTTGAGAAGTGACGTGGACAGAAGCCTTTTTGGGCGTAGGTAAGACCTAACTTATGGGGCCCACATTAATGTATGTGTATAATCCACGCCACCCATCTTTTTTGTTGTATCATTTTAAGGCTAGGGCCCAAATATCAGCCTGATCCAGAGCTTGCGTGAGTCACATAATAGAAAATAATGGTGACAGTGACACCCATTATTTAAACTTTTCAGGCTCATTATGATGTTTGTTAGAAGTGGACACTGCCCAAGTCAGGACTTTTTGGGCCCACGGTGAGCTGGCCGACAAGGTGGGCGGAACAGATCACCTCATTGTAGGCCTCGACCCTTATTATTTAAAAACAATTAAGCTATTAATTACATGAACCTCACAACCGCGACCCTCAACACATGACAAACCCTAATCCTCAACACATGACAACCACGACCATTACTATGTTATAACCACAACCCTTATCACGTTACAACCACGACCCTTATTACATTACAACCATGACCTTTACCAACCCTTACCACATTACAACTATGACCCTTGCCACGTTACAACCACGACCCTTACTACATTACAACCACGACCCTGAACTTTATAACATGACAACCTCGACCCTTAATGCATGACAACCTCGACCTTAAATGTTGTTTTATCTACTATTATTTAAAAATAATCAAGTTATTAATGATAGGAACCTTACAATCCCGACCCGACCTCGACCCTTGAGGGTCGGGGTTGTCAGGTTCCTGTCATTAATAACTTTATTATTTTTAAATAATAATATATAGAAACAACATTCAAGGTCAATGTTGTCATTTGTTAAGAGTCAAGGTTGTCATGTTATAAAGGTCGGGGTCATAGTTGTAATGTGGTAAGGGTCATGGTTGTAACGTGTTAAGGGTTGATAAGGGTTGTGGTTGCCAAGTTCCTGTCATTAATAACTTAATTATTTTTAAATAATAGTAGATAAAAACAACATTCATGGTTGATGTTGTCATGTGTTAAGGGTTGACGTTGTCATGTTATAAGGGTTGGTCGTGGTTGTAAAATGGTAAGGGTTGGTAACGGTTGTACTTGTAATGTAATAAGGGTCGTGGTTGCAACTGGTAAGGATTGTGGTTGTAACATGATAAGAGTTGTGGTTGTCATATGTTGAGGGTTGGGGTTGTGATGTTCATGTAATTAATAAGTTGATTATTTTTAAATAATAGGAGTCGAGGTCCCACAATAGGGTTATCCGTTATGTCCACCTTGTCGGCCAACTCGCCGTCGGCCTACAAAATCCTGACTTGGTTAGTATCCACTTCTAACAAATATCACAGTGAGCCTGAAAAATTTCAACAGTGGGTGCCACTGTCACAATTATTTTCTATTATGTGGCCCATACGAGCTCTAGATCAGGCTGATATTTAGGCCTTAACCCTAAAATGACACAGCAAAAATGATGGGCGGCATGGATTATACATATACATAATGTGGCCCCACAAGCTGGGCCTTGCCTACGCCTAACAAGACTTCTGTCCACGTCACTTTCTCAACATTTAATATGATGCTTTTATTCACTCGAACCCTTGGAATATTTGGAAGGTCAAATCTTAGACGAGAATTTGACCAAACAATGATGTGGAAGGTCAAAATCCTAAAATACTAAAATGACAATAATTAATTACGGAAATAAGCAAGACCGTACAAATATTAAGTACCTATCCCTATTTTCTCCTTGAAATGATATTCGTCTCCAAAGGATTCTTCATAACAGTAGTAAATTCGAGTTTCTCAGTTAAATCAACATCTTCACCATCCTTTGGCTTCCATTCGAATTCCCTCACCAGATTAGCCACAAAATACTCCAGATGAAGCATAGCCAGGCCATGAGCAGGGCATATCCGTCTGCCCGCCCCGAAAGGCATCATCTTTATCTCCCTATTCCCTGTTATGTCAACGGCCTCACCTCCGTCCAAGAACCTCTCTGGCCGGAACTCCATCGGATCCTCCCAGATCTCCTTGTTGAGGCCCATCTCTGCCACCGTGAAATTAACAGTCGCGTTCTTTGGTATGACGTAACCATCCAACGTTACCTCCTCCGATACAGAGTGGGACAGCACGAAGTGGCCCGGCGGGTGCCTCCGCAGCCCCTCCATGATCACTGCCTTCAGATATGGCATCTTCTGCAGATCATCTTCTCTCATTTCTCTCTCCTTCCCAACAACCACCTCTATCTCTTCTGCCAGCTTCGATTGTATGTCTTGGTGCATCACTAGGTTCGCCATGATCCATTGCAGCGATGTCGAGGTAGTGTCAGTCCCAGCATTTAGAAACTCCGAGCAAAGGCTCACCATCTCACCTTCGGTGAGCTTCCTCCCTCCCTCCTCAGGAAGCTCGAGATCAAGGAGCGAGTCGGCATAGGAAAACACAAAGCTCTTTTCATCTTGATTGTCTCCTTTCCGATCTTGACGAGCTCTTATCAAAGGGATGATGATCTGTTCTTGCTCGTGGCGCATCTCTAAGAGCCAGTTCCACCGCTTGCGGAACACGAACTTTCCAAGTTTCGGCAGGAAAGTAAAGATGTTGAAGCCAACAATGCTCGTGAGCAGCCGTCTCTGTATATCTTCGATTTTTTTCACATCATTCTCATCTAGCCTCTGGCCAAAGCACATGATCAAGAGCAAGCTGAACATGGAGTACTGGAAGCTCTCCAACACACGGACAGGCTCACCCGCATCAGCATGGTATCGGAGTCGCTTCATCAAAAGCTCGAGGACCCACTCGCGACCAGGAGCGTAAGACTTCACACGCGAAGGGTGGAGGATTTCCGACATGAGGTTACGGCGAAGGAGGCGCCATAGCGGCCCATATCCAGCCGAAGTAATGTTATGTTGGTTGCTAGTAATGATGAGGCCTGGCACCGTGGCAGGTGGCCGGTCGGAGAAGATGGATCCCTTCTGGATGAGCGCCTCATGGGCAAGCGAGTGATCAGAGATGAAGATGGCAGTCCGTGGGCCAATTTGGAGGGTGATGATGGGGCCGTACTTGGGTCGAAGTTCCCTTAGGACAGCCTCGATGTCAGCAAGGGACTTGGTTAGCCATAGGATGTTGCCCAATAAAGGTATGGTGGGTGGGCCAGGTGGGAGTTTCTTATTCTTGCTGTTTGGTGTTTGGAAAAGGTTGGAGAGAAGGAATATCAATGCTATGGAAAGAGAGATGGAGAGGAAGATGAGTAACCACATCTCCATGTTGAACTGCCTGGTGTTATTTGTGACTTGAGATGTGGAATGCGTGGCTTGTTACAGGTGTTTTTATCTGTTTCTTGAGGCGGTAGTCAGTTAGATTACGTTACATAAAGGTGTGGCCCACATAACAGGAACTTTATTTTATTTTTTTGTGGGCGATACCCGGCCGCCAGATATCGTTTTTCTTTGGATATTCCTCTTTGCTACGAGGATTCGTTTTCCTTTTCGATTCACTGGAGTCGTCTATAATTAAAACACATCAACTCCGTGGGGCCACCATTTTGTATATGTATATCCACTCCGTCCATCAGTTTGGAATCCTTGTTTTGACCGTACATTAAGAATTACGTAGTCCGTTCATTATGTACGGGTAAGATGTAATACACATTTGACATCTGTAGCAGATGAACACATGGATTTACATGCAACGGCTGTAGTTTGTTATTCCTCAGCCGGCTTGGTATGGGAATTAGTTTTCTAGAATAGATCCTGACTTACTGTCATAAGATACATCGCGTCGTTGGCCGTTGGATTGGGATCCTTTTCAATCAAACCGTTCATTGGATGGATCTCACTGTGTCATGGATATGTTTCAACGGTTGGATAAGCTCTTTCCGTGGGATTAGTGCAGTTTCTGGCTGTGGCCTCACTGAAAGATGTCCCCTGATTGGACGGATCTGATCAACCGTCGCGATGTATCCGAGTCTATGAGATCCTTATGACTGGAAAGTGAGGGAGAAGATAGCGTTTTACTCTGTCGTGATTGAGGGCCCCAGCACGTGTCACCCCCGCATACTTATCTCAGCTCTCCTGTTTTTCGTTCAATCTTAAGCTGGATGATTCTGACCATCACTGTCGTAGATATGGAACAATATTGAAATAAAACTTTCAATAGCTCATATTCATGTCCAAAATTCAACTCATGGTAATCCAGGAAATACGATTTTTGGATTACACCTTACTCATAACAGTACAGAGAACATGGATGGTTCAGATCAGAGGACGATTTAAGCATGTGGGCCTCAATTGGACGATGGCGATCATCATTTTCCACGGACGAAATGAATTCAAAACCTAAATGATGTAATTAATACCTTTGCTGGGTCAAGGAATGTTCATTTTGTATACGTCACGACTCACGCTAGCTAGCGTCTGTTGCGGGATACGAAATGTAGGTGTTTGAAATACAAGCTCCCAAAGGGGCCCTACTAAAAAAACCCCTGGATGATCAGAAGTGTCCATCTTCTCGGCCCCATCGTAGATGGGCCACTGTTTATTAATTACATTGAAATGATAACCATCAACATGTGGAGCTGAATGCTGAATCTAAAGCTCTAAAGGATTTATTTTCAATTATCCGTATTTAATTTATGGCTATTTTTCAAAGAAATTTTTATATCCTGGCCAACCAAACTAAAGACTAGAAGATGGACGGTTCGGATCATCTGAACACGACAGAATATGGCTCCCTGGAGCAATGGAGGTTTTATTCTCTCCTGAAATTTAGGACAGTCAAATCGTTGGCTCTTCTCTTCCTTTTGGAGACGGTCAAATCGTTGACTATTCTCTTCCGGATCGAATCTTCTATTGTAATTTTTTCTTTTTTCTTTTTTAACAAAAAAAAAAACAACTCGATATGTTTCATTGCAAAATAATCAAATGATCCGCTTTACACTGCTTCGGGGTGACCAGAATGAAAAAAAAAAAAAACTGAATCTACCGATGGTAAGGAAAAAGAAAAGGACTGAACAAATCTACATGTATCTGATCGAGCCCAGGCCCACTTTGTCCAAAAAGATAAGGCCTCTGATGGGAGAGGGATTATTCGCTGCTTTGTCTGAGAAAAATGTGGATTGGGTGTCACTACCCATTTTGGCCAATGTATCTGTCGCGGCGTTGCCGTCCCTCAGGGTGTGAGAGAATTCTACCTGGGCATGGGAGGAAAGGTCATGAACTTCGGTGATCCAAGGAATCCATTTACAACCAGGAGACGCAGAACCCGAAAGGAGGTTGATGACTAATTCTGAGCCTGACTCAACGATGATTTTGTTAAACCCTCTGCTAATGCCAAATCTCAGGCCATCATGGATGGCCCTGAGTTCAGCGTGAGTGCTAGATCCAGTCCCATAGCCCTCCGTAAAAGCGAAAAGAAAAGCGCCAGAACTGTCTCTGGCAATACCCCCACCACCCGATCTGCCCGAGTTTCCGAGGGAGGATCCATCAACTTTGATCTTGATCCAACCTTCGGGCGGGCGAGACCATTTAACCACCGAGCATCTAGGCCTGGAGCTGTGCTCTTGCTGCCGCAACACCTGAAGCAGGGAGATAAGAGCCAACCGAAGCTCCATCTTGTTTTGAAAGTACCTGATCTACCAGAAGATACAGGTGAAAAGGCTGTGCGAGGAGGGGATCTTGTCATAAAAAATTGTGGCATTCCTTGCTCTCCACACCTCCCAGAGGAGCACGCACGGAGCTAATTTTACAGCCAGAAAGGTTGATCTGTCAGTTGCCACTGCAACCCACCACTGTGAAAGCCACTGCCCGACCGAAGAGGCCTCCTAGATTATAATACCACGATAGGTGTTGATGATGTTCCATGCCGAGCACGCCATGTCACCATAAATGAAGAGGTGTGTGATGTATTCACATCCTTTACCCGAATTGACTGAAGACGAATCACCCTTGCAGCACACACCTAGGAGCCATTTGGATTCCTTTTGCTTGGATTTCATTCTCGACAGGGATTACTCTCATTAGAATCTTCCAAACCAGGATCGATATTTTCGGGGGGACAAGAGGATGCCAAATCCACCTGGCCCAAAACATGCGTGGCTGACTTCTTCTACACAATTCCCATGCTGAACGAATCGTGAACTGACTGGAAGGTGTGAATGGCCAGAAAGGAAGATTAGGACCCTCAGAAATGCAGTAGCCAGCTTGAAAAATCAGGTCCATGACGGCTTGAGGAAGGATATTTAGCACCACCGAAGGAGGCAGCGGGCCTGTTCTACCCAGGAAGTGGTTTATCTTCATATTACGGAGGTCGAGTGGGATTTGGATACTGTCAATCCTTTGGAGAGGCCCTAGGCCTGTCCAATTCGAGGACCACAAATTGTTGTTGCCTGCTCCAAGCTGAATCTGCACTGCCTCATCCAGCCTTGGGAAGAGCTGGACAATCTTTTTCCACATGGGAGAAGCAAAGGCTGGAGTATTCCGCTGCCCGTTAGCGCTACCACTTTGCACATATTTCACCTTCATGAATTGAGCACACAAGTTATGGTTGTTGCTGTTCTTAAAGGTCTAGGCCATCTTATACCTGAAAGCAACCATAATATCTGATAGCCTATGAATATTCAGGCCACCCTCCTCTTTTGGAACCGCGGTCGCTTTCCAACTACGCCAATGTAACTTGCGCTTACCCTCTGACCACCCCCATAGGAAATTAGCCATCCTCTTTTCCAGGGCTGACAAAACCTACATTGGAAGATTTACTGCTGCTTGAGAATGGATAGGAATACTGCTCAACACATTTTGAATCAACACCATTCTACCTGCTTGAGAAAGAAATCTAGCTTTCCAACCCGAAATCCTGGCCTCTACCTTCTCCACTAATGGCTGAAAATCCGCTGCTTTGAGTCTGCCAATCACCAAAGGCACCCCAAGATAGGTGAAAGGGGAGGCTGCTCTAGAGATGCCATTGACCTACTCTACAGCTCTAATCCTGGTTGGCGATAAGGAGCTACTGCAAACGAAAGAGCTCTTGCTGAAATTAATGGATTGGCCAGATGCTATCTGGTAGTCATCTAAAAACTCCTTCGTGGCCCTCATTGAGGTAACACTGTCAACAAGGAAAAGCAGAGTATCATCTACATAGAGCAAGTGTGAGATAACGGGGCATCCTCTTCTAAGCTTGAACGGGAGAATAGACTCTTGGGCGACTTACATCTTCAAACCATGGCTCAGGACCTCCATCGTTAAGATAAACAGCGCTGGAGATAGCGGGTCTCCCTGCCTCAAGCCTCTATGGGACTTAAAGAAACCATTCCTCAGCCCATTTATTAGGACCAAAAACTAAATGCTGCTCCAACACCTTTCCATAAACCAATCCAATTTGGACTGAAACCGAAACGAGCTAAAACTTTCTTGAGGAAGCCCCAGTTTACTTTGTCATAAGCCATCTCCATGTCGACTTTCATGACAATGTTTCCTCCTCGAGTCTTCCTGTTGATATCTCTAAACATTTCCTGGGCTAGCACAACGTGTTCTGCTATAGCTCTGCCTTGAATAAAGGCACCCTGCCCTAGGGAAATCAAGGAGGGGAGAATGTCGCTCAGCCTATTGGAGATGATCTTTGAGATTATTTTCTAAAGGTAGTTGCAAAGGCTGATCGGCCTGAAGTCAGTAAAATTCCTTAGAGAAGAAGACTTTGGGATGAGGCAAATAAGAGTTGCATTTACCGCCCGCGGGATAACCCCTCCTTAGAAAACGAAGGTAGCAGCATGGAGGATGTCCCGTGCGATGATATTCCAGCATCCAAAATAAAAGGCCCTAGAAAAACCATCTGGGCCTGTTGCACCGTCGACTGGCATGGCAAGGACGACCTGATGAACTTCTTGCAAAGTGGGGATAGCCATCAGCCCTCTGTTTTGCTGATGCGTGACTAAATTCAGAATGGTATTTAACAGACCTGGATGGTCAGCTGCATTTGGAGACGAGAACTGATCAACAAAGTGATTAATAGCTGCTTGATTAAATGCTTGTGGATTAGAGATGGTCTCCCTTGACAGCATTCAGATGGACCTGATTTCAGTTTTTCTCTGCCTTTCAGCTGCCGCCGCATGAAAAAACCAAGTATTCCTATCCCCCATGTCCAACCAATTTACACGGGATTTTTGTCTCCAGTAAACTTCTTCCATGGCTTCAAGACAGCTGAGCTTGGCTTGTGAATCATAGAATCTCGAGAGCAATTCTGATTGCTCAGTATCATCATCTAGCTGATTCTGCAGTTCTCTTTCAACCTCTTCTAGATTAGATGCTGCTTGTTTTACCTGCGCAGTAATATTGCCAAAAACCACCTTGTTCCAAAATTTCACGGCCTCTTTAACACGCTTGAGCTTGATTAGCACGTTAAACATTGGGTGAGCTGATCTCTCTGCATTCAAGGCTTCTCGGACCACCTACTGGAATGAATCATGGAGCATCCACTTGCTCTGAAAATGGAACGACTTTGGGCCGCTAGACTGTCTGCTCGAGAAAACCAGGAGGAGTGGAGAATGGTTTGATTGTACTTAGGGAAGGTGGTTAACATGGAAGGAGGGAAAAGTCGAAGACCAGTCTGCGTTGTGGAGAACCCTGTCCAACCAAGCCCAAACACGAGCCTACCCACCTCGATTGTTGGACCAAGTAAATTGGTTCCCAATAAAGGCTTCATCAATCAGGCCGGTAGAATTTATCGCATCCGCAGACTCTCTTGAACTGGCTAATCACCACCTGTTGCCAAGGTCCTTGAACATTCAATGAGATGGCAACCGAGGAACTTCAAAGAGCTCTTCTCTGAATTCTATTACAACTGGCATAAACCACAGTCAGACAGATAACCTGATGGAAGTTTGGGATAGAAGATGCAAAAGAAATAAACTGGTCAGTGGAAATCGTGACCGAGAGGGAAATTAGGTTCTTGTGGAAAATCCAGATTTTCCCTCCTTGCTGAGCATTTGAGATAGTGTTGTGGAAGCCCAACATTAGACCAGTCCCAACTCTCCTATCGTCGCCAATCATATGCTCTAGGATGGCCATAATGAGAGGGTTGAACTTCCCAATAAGCCTCTTGGCAGTACGAATGGTGCTAACATTTCAAATCTCACAAGCGTTCCAAATGAGGATCTTATCCATCAGTAACATAACCTGTATTAACGGCCCTCCTTTTCAATCTTCTCAATCTTAATTCCCATGATCCTTTAGAGTAAATAATATTTAGCCTTCTTCTTCTTCTCGAACAGTCAGGTTCGCTGGGCAATATAGGAATCTCCGGGGTAGCCAAAGTTGTATGATCCTGGTTATTCCTGATGGGGTCGATCGTCTTCTTAATGAGATTTCCAGTGCTTGATATTCCTGATAGTGTCAGGCCTGATGAATTTGGAGCCTGCTCAGCAATGGGTCTAGCTTTCGGGGAGAAAATGGGAAAAAGATCCACTTCTAAACAGTGTCCATCTTGCTCTGAGGAGGGAGAGGCCAGATCAGTAACAGCAAGGGTGGATGTGGGGCTGCTCCTAGCAACCGGTAGGTGGGATATACAGTCATGGGCTGAGAGAAGGGGTGAAATGGGGCTGGAAACAAGGTGATGGAAGTCGAATGACTGGAGTGTAGGAGATGAAAGGTTTTGGCTAGGAGAGTTTCCTTCTAATCTAGCCCTTGTCCGGAGTTACTGCTTATCACCTCTTCTAAAGAATTCGGGGAGTTATTTATCTGGGGGTAGATGTTTTAGATATGAACGGAGATGGTTGGGCTCTATTGCAGGTAGAGGGTTGATCATGTGAGGAGTACTATCCATTTGGTTAGTCTAAGAGGGTTGCCGAACTTGCCTAAGGATTGAGTCGGGTGGGGTATTGGGGGAGGCAGCTGGAAGGAAAGGCTTTGAGGTAGGTACACTGGTAGAGGGTTCGAGGGGGGGGGGCTGGATCCTGCTCCTGGGCAGGGCTGTCTCTCAGGATCCCTGAAGCCTGGTGCTGATCACCAAAATCTCGGTAGTTCTGGCTGGAATACACATCACGAAATGTCTTAGCCATGACCAACGAGTGAGACTGTTGTACCTATCTTAGGCCAGATTCCAATTCAGCAGGACTCTGCGACGTGAGGCCCGTCAACAGCAGGTTGTCATTGAGGTTAGAATTATGTCCATCATTTAAACAAACATCTGGACTGTAGTTACTCGTGTTCGCGATTACTAGCGAGAAACACCTGATCACCCAGTCCCGCGTGCTCTTGTCAGCCTTCACACCATTCTTCTCTGAGTTCGAACGAGGGTTGAACGTAGGAGGAGAAGGTGTAGCCACATTGATCTGTTCAAGAACCGCTGTGACTGGAAAAATCTCATCTCCTACTACCAGCTTTAAAATTCTCTGTAAATTCACCCCTGGATTGAGCCGAATCTATCCTGGCAAACATTTGAAAAATGTCATATCTGCTGTTTTGATCAATCCTGGTGCACGTCCGAAGTAACTTGCAAGATCAAGAAGGACGAATTCAATCCAGGCATGCACAGGTATCCCGAAGAGTCTCACCCAAAGACCTTTGGACCTAAATGTATCTGATGACAACCAAGGGGATATCTCCCCTATGCCCATCTGTTCGTGGAGAGCCGAATCAGTCTTGAAAAGGGTCAGCTCCTTCTCATATTTGAAAGTTAAGAGAAAGTGAGTGGGTGAAATTCTAACAATATCAACTGCTGAGCTTTGAAATCGGGATTGCCTCATTAATCCCGAGATATGAGTAACTGAAACAGAGGAGTTCCCTGCACAGGCAACCAGAGTCAGCTTTAGCTGTGTTCGTCTGAAGGCAACCACATTCTTATCTGCAACTGTTGTGAAATTTTCCTCCTCAACCGGGGGTTAGCTGGGGGCCGATCTGTGACTTTCTCTCCCTGCGGATGCCGAAAAATACCAACGAAGGAGGAGGTTTCCTGAGAAATGGGTTACAAAGGGGGCGAAGAGGGTTATTGGGTCTGTTGCTTGGAAAGGGGACCGACTGATAAGGGGCGACTCTCGGTTACACCACCTTCACCTGAACGATCTGCCCGTCTATTCTGTGACTGTCAAGGACACCCATGGCCGCCCGGCCCTCATCTTCATATTGGAATCTTACGAAAGCGAAACCCCAGGGATGAGTGGAGTTAGGGAAGCACGGGATATAAACGTCGATTACCTTGCCGTAGTGTTGGAAGATCTTGTAGGTGTCTTCGTGGTTGTAGTCAAAGGGGAGGTTCCCCATGAAAAGAGTAAAACCCCTTGGCTCAATTCTGCCAATCTTCTTCTACTACTGACATTTGGGATCGACACCTCATGGATTCTCCCACGACAGGGAGCTGCCATTCCTAGTGGCGAGAGGTGTTATACTCACAGGGTTGTCATGGCAAGAGGTTCCCACGAGAGGTGTTGAATCTTCTATTGTAATTCATATTCCAGTTTTCTTCTTGAAAGTTAAATAGTTGACTCTTCTCTTCCGTGATTGAACCTTCTATTGTAATTCAGATTCCAATTTTCTTCCCAAGCTTTTCGTTTCAACACCTATTAGGAAGCCGGTTCTATACTTGCATAATTATAGGGTAACAACTTGGTTTCGGTTGCTTGAATCCAATGGACCCAACTCGACTTCAAGATTTGAGGGTCTTCAAAGTCAGGCTGGGAATGATGACACATGTTTGGATCAGGTCGAGTTGGGTGAGTGCAGGGTCTTGTAATCAAAATACAAATGAAAATAGCTAAATAAAAGTTAAAAGGATCAAATCAAAATAAGATACAAGAAGCATAATAATTTATGTGATTCGATAACATGCCTATTCCATGAGGAAACAATAGAGTTTTCTTCTTTACTAAAATAAGAGAGACAAAAATACAAAGCTTACCTCTCTCCCACTCGTAAAAAAAAATCACACACCAAGAAAAATCTCAAAAGATGAATTAATGAAATAACTCTCTATAACTATGCTTATCTTAATATAGATCACATGAGAGACCCAGTGGCAACTTATACAAACTAGGCTTCACCATACGTCACTGTACGTACTGACATACGTACATATGCACTGGAGAGGGAGTTAGAGAGAGGCAAGCAAAGAAGGGACATACGTACATAGGTCACCCCTTTAATATTCTCTCACTTGAAGATTAGTTTCTCTAATAGCGCAAAAAACACTTACAGTAATAGTTATCCAAACGTCACCATTTGCTAGATAACAACAAGCTCAAGGGAAGTCCTGCACCAAACAAATTTCACCCTTATAATAGGCTTCGTCAACATATTTGCCACATTGTCGTTGGTGTGAATCTTTTACAATGACATCTGACCATTATCCATCATGTCTTAAATAAAGCGATATTGAATATCGATGTGTTTTAGATGAACATGAACTACTGCATTTTTAGCCAAATATAATGCGCTCCGAGTATTACAAAGAATCACCACTACTTTCTTCTTGAATCTCAATTCCTTTTACAACCTCTTCAACCATATAACTTCCTTATATGCTTGTGCAATGTAGATGATAGGTCCTAGACGAAATTGACTCATGCTTCCACAGGTGCCTTTTTCAAGGGCTTTTACGTTGTGTTTGAAAGGGTGTTTATATTTGACTGGAGTCGCCACTAGCTAATTACTTTGTCACCACAGTCGACTAGACCGTGCAAAAATGTTAGAAGAGAAGATCCAAAGATTCTCAGTCCTAAGATGACTTCTTGATCTGCGACTGAAGATTTAGGATAAGGGACCACAGTTACAAAATGGAAAGGTGTTAGGCACCCACTCTGCCTATACAAACGTATGATCTCTACTTCACAGGATCAACTAAATTCTTAACAATCAGAATTAGTTTTTGCACATTAATAATGCAATAGTGTGTACGATGATGTGTTAAATACAATGCCTATGACAGGCTTTGGTTCGTTCTAGATAAATCTTTCCTAAATCTTCCACTTGCCAAAGTGATTAACTAATCAACACAAGTTTCGGATGGGCAGGATCTAACTGTGTCGGCAAGTCATAGAGCAAATGTTTATATTGACCGTGTGTAAGATACAATGTAATACAAAAATGATGAACTTAATGAGCAGGGGGTTGAGAAGGGAATAGGTGTTGAACAATGCAAATGCAAGAATAGATGAAGTTGATTGAGAATTGGACGGCTGGATGGACGGTGGTGTCGTAAGGATTGGATTGAGTATCTTGGATCAAAACTTGGGATGCTCAGGAGGGCAGGGATTTGGCTAAGCTAGGTTAGACTAGAGTTGGACCCTCTCTTTCACTCTCACTCTCCTTGATAGAGGGATGGGATGGCTAAGGTTAATGTTCTCTCATTAAGTGGAGAAAACTTGGGTTTTTTGTGACTCTTGGGATGGATCAAATGTGTGTGTGTGTGTGTGTGTGTGTGTGTGGGGGGGGGGGGGGGTGTGTTTCTAGTTGTTTTAAGTAAGTTTGGGGTTATAAAGATTGTTGATGGTTGGGATTTGATATTGCCATGACGTGAAAAGATCTCATCGGTTGTATTTTTGGTTAAGGGAGAAGGGCATCAAGGTCAATTAACAGTGCCACACGGATGTGGGTTGCAAAAGGAGAAACTCCACACGTGTAGGAATCCTTCCATGTGGCCAACAACATGTAGCTAGAGATATATGTGGCTCCTTACTTTGACAGGTAAGCTCCCCTACACATGTGGGAACTCCTTGCTAAGACAAGGGAGCTGTTATGTGGTTAGTAGCATACTGGTCGTCGTCAAGATCATGGATCGGCCTTAAATTTTGCAAGAATGCTCCTAGGGTGGTGTATTGCCTCTGGTTTGCTCAATTTTAATTTATGATGGTCCTAAGTACTAATGGGCCTAGGTTTGGGCTTGAAATGGGCCTAGATTGGGTTTGGTTTCAAGCTTGAATCTTGCTTGGTTTAGGGCTAATTGGATTGACTGGATTGACTAGGTTGACTGGGATTGACTAGGTTGGACTGAATTAACTACGATAACTGGGTTAACTGAGTTGGACAAGGTGTGAACGGGATTTAGGGTTTCTATTTAGGATTTGGGTTCCTAAGTTAGGTTTAATATCAGGGTTAGGGTTTAGGGTTAGCCACTGAGTCGGGTCGAGTTGGTCCAATCCTAATAAGCTTTTTGGCCCAAGGTGGGGTGTCTACATGTAGTTGATATGTACTATGCTTTTGTAGTAGACAAATCCACCATTGACTGCAATCTCAACAACGAACTAGCCACACCGACGACTAAATTAAAGATATAATATAACATTTGGTAGATCTTCTTTTATCATGATCTCATGCATAATCTGCATAACGAGGCATTGGGAGTGCATCATAATATCATATTTGTGACTACGCGCTTGTGGTTAAAATCTCACCAGTGATTAGGTGGGATAGTAACGACCGAAGAGGCTGCAGTTGATGCATGTGCAGCCACCAAGGTTATAATAGAATGAAGCCTTGCATGTCATTCCTATGCAAATATGCAGTTAAACTAATATAAGATTGTAAGCGCACTTAAGCACCTTTTTCCCAACTCTAAATTTTGGCCGCTAAAAAAAATAGTCACCTCAGAAGCACCCTTCAACTAATAAAGTGTTCACTTCACAACAGTTTAATGATTACTTGTGCAATATCTAGTCTGGTGCACATCATAGTAAGCATAAGGCTTCCTACCATTGATTAATATGGTACTTAAGACATATTCACTTGAGCCTTGAAAATTACTCATTTTTTGGAGAAAGATCTAAAATGATCTCGCCAAATGGATGCTTAACGGTGTAGATATGATAATTACATAATTGTTGGGCCCATATAACTTTAATCTTCTTTGAACTGTTTGTACAACTTGGTGTACCCACACCAACTAGATTGGTGGTGTGTGGTACACCAACCAATCCGTTTCCGTCCTATGGGGGTGGTACCGGATGTGGATTTCCTGTGGAAGCCTTTCACAGGAAGTTCTTGTGCTGGGATGCTACATGGGGTCCACCATGATGTTTATGAGAAATCCACACCGTCCATCCATTATTTCAGATCATTTTTAGGACATTAGAACAAAATTTAGGTGGATCCAAACCTCAAGTGGGATGCACGAGAGGAAACAATGGAGATTCAGTGATCACATATTAAATATTTGTATGGCTACAAAAGTTTAGTATAAGGCTAATAGTTTTGTGTTTTCACTTCATCCTAGTGGGAATGAACTTATAACCAATTTAGATGGCATATAAACATCAAGATGGAGCCCAAAAAGGTTTTAACGGTGGAAAACTCTTTTTTCTGGTTTTCCTTCTCATATGGACACCTTTAGTTTTGGATCCACTTGATTTTTGGTATCATCTTCTAAAATGATTTGGTACCCATGCATCCAGGGGATGCGGATTGCCTTTTGACGCTACCCGTCACTAGGCGGCTATTGCAAGGTACTCTGTGGGCCCCATCATGATGTATGTGTTTTATCCATGTCATCCATCCATTTTGAATGATTATTTTTAGGCATGACCTAAAAACAAGGTAGATCCAAATCTCAAATTGACCACACCACAGAAACAGTGGTGATTCAACTCCCATCATTAAAAACTTCTTAAGGGCCGCAAGTTTTGGATAAATTGGATATTTTTGTTTTCTCATCATCCAAGCCTGTGTGACCTAGCGAACAAGTTGGATGGAAAATAAATGTTACAGTGGGCCCTAGGAAGTTTTTAATGATGGGTGTTTAATCACCACTATTTTGCTATGGTATATGGTTCATTTGAGATTTGGATCTACCTTGTTTTTGGGCTCATGTTAAAAAATGATCTGAAAAATTAGATGAATGACATAGATAAAACACATACATACTGATCAGTGCACAGAGCACCATCCAATATCTACCTAGCTGCGGACATCGTGCAATTCCTGTGAGCCTGTAGGAGTCTCAACCCGAGTCATTATTTTCAAGACTCATTCTCAATGTTGCTGAATCCCTGCTGTGAGTGTAATCTAACAACTCATATCAAAGCTAGCATAAAAGCTCCGTGTAGCCTTACGCGCAAGAGACCAAATTCATATATATAGCCGAATGCTCAGCTGGGCACCAGTTCGCAAGGAACTAGTGTGAACTTTTTTGAGAACTCATCATACATGATGTGACTCCAAAATTTGAATAGTCCATGTGAAGAAGCACCTCATGAAACTCTCCTGGCCCAATTTTTACTTTGATCCAAAACTTTGGTGGGCCATGAAAAAATGAAAACAGTTTCCTCCCTTGATTTGCATTTCTCTTTTCTATGACCCACCAGAATTTTAGATCATGGTGAAAATTTGTACCTTAGAGTTTCATGGGATTCCTCATCACATGAACCGTTCAGATTAGACGCCCATGACACGTGTGCAAAGGTGCGGACCTGCGTAGGCGTGCATGACACTATATATATATATATATATATATATATATGTGTGTGTGTGTGTGTGTTTTGACCGATCATTTTAGATTATGAACACGAAAGGGTTTTGAATTGAAGGGTCCGGTAGATCACACCATAGGAAGCAGGGGATTGAACTCCTGCCATAAAAAACCTGTTCATAAAGTCATGTAGACCCCGAGGAAGGAAAATATAAATATCAGGTTAATGGAAATCTTCTGTGCCCCCAAGAACCACAGAACTTTTCAATGGTAGTCTTTCAATCCCCACTGCTTCCAATGATGTGATCTACTTGAGCCTTTAATATGCCTCTTTTTGGGCTCATGCCTTAAAATGGACGGTGGGGATAAAAAATATATATATCACGGTGGACCACAGAGCCCTCAACAATACCGCCCCTCTCCAGCTAGGTCCCGGGGGGAGTACTACCCAATCCGCGTCCCCAAACATCAAGCATATCCCAAATAAGACCCACCTGAATTCTTGAATAGACTGGCTTTTGTTTTGTCCCTTTTATCCGACGCAGATTACGTGGTGACCCCAACAGTGTCAGACTCTCTGAGGCCCACCGTTATGTGTGTTTTTATCTATGCCATCCATCTGTTTTGCCAGCTCACTTAGGGCATGAGCATCAGATTGAAATAGGAAACAGTGAGATAATGATATCCATCATTGCAACCTTCCTAGGGCCACAGATATGCTTACTTATCATCCAACGTTTTCATAAGGTCACACGGACACGAATGAAAGGAAAACACAAATACCAGTTTGATCCAAAACTTGCAGCCCCCGGGAAGTTTTCAATGGTAATCATTCAATCCCGACTGTTTCCTATGGTGTGGCCCACCTAAGCTTTGGATATGCTTTAATTTTGGGCACATGCCCTGAAATGAACGGGCAAAACGGATGGAAGCTATGGATAAAACACATACATAACGGCAGGCCCCATATTGTACTAACCCCACATGTTTACTTGTGTTGGGGTCACCACCCAATCTGTGTCCTCATCCACGTGGGACAGTCACGATGAACAGTAGGGCTTATAAACGCCAGCCCTATCGTGACTTATAGGAGACTCGAGTATCATCTCATAATTAGAGCTGGGAGTTGAGTCTGGTCATACTGAGTTAGGGCTAACCTGACTCGACCTGCTTTTGAAATAGACATGACCTGAACTCGATCCGACTCGGTGCTGAGTCCAGCATGCCCAAGTCCTGGTTTGGGTTGGACTAATCCAGACCAAGTTTGACCTGGTTAGAGGTACCGAGTCAAGTCAAGTCAGCACTAAGTCAGGTCGGATGCAGCCGGTATCCACAGGCTGAAATCATAGCTCAAAACTCAGGTGCACCTGCCGGAATTGCAGCCTCCATCAACTACACGGCATCTCAGATCTGAAACATCAAATCTGGATTTTATTTTTTTTTATATGTACGAGTCGGATTTCGGATCTAGTTGAGTCAGTACCGAATCCGATTTCGGGTCAAGTCGAGTCACTGGGTGACCCAAACCTGACACAGTTTGAGTTCGGATTAGACGAAGTCTACTCAGTTCGGATCAACTCAACTACTCGGTTCGGGTCGAGTCAGGTTTGGACGAGTTGGACGAGCCAAGAATGCCGAGTCGAGTCATCCCTTGCCCAGCTCTAATCATAGTCTTCATCTAAGCCTAAAATCTCAATTAATTGGTCAGCTATATCATTTTCCACGTTTCACTTTACCGAGGACCATAACTTCCCTTAGACTATAGGTATTCGGTAGATATGACCATGCTAGATCAAAACTCAAAAATAAGGCTTTTCTTGACTTCTTAACAGATGTCCCGAAGGCATGCATCTTCAAGCAGGAAAAACAAATGAAAATAGGAGAGCTTTGTGATGCCAGATGGAATGCAGAGATGGGTTGGACCACCAAAAATATTAATCTGCTGATAAGCAGATTACACTCGCATGATGAAAATGTATGGCTAGAAAAGAAACCCAACAGTCCAAATTCAAAGCATGTGGCCCACTTGAAAGGTGTCCCCTCTGATTTTTGGTGCATGGCATGTGTCATAGTACGCACTATCTGAGAAATGGCCCAGATGTCCCCTAGTATGCCATCAGATGTGCAGTCAGAACCAACATGTTATATCTCTGCCATCCCCGAATTCTATCAAATTACAGCCCTGTCTAAGGAATTTAATTAAAATAAAGGTTACCAAACCTCCTCCAAATTCTGAGCTAAAACATCTTCTAATCAGCAAAGATTCCATTGAGCTTTTTATGCTATAGGACAGAGAGCTCCTATATTATTTATCATGTGTATGAGGGTTGAGGGAGGCCCACCGGCACTAAGAAATTAGAGGTCTTCTAAATCCTCACGTGAGTAAAGCCATATGTATCTATCAGGAGACGTGCAAATATGAAATACTTCCGTTAGATCTGAGCTTAAAAAGGTGGGAAATCATGCACAGATCTTCTGCCGAAATTCAACAATTTCACTCCTTAAAATGGGCCATAGCATGCAAAATAATTTCACCTTAAAATTTTTTCGAACCATTTGTTTGTTTTAATATGCTATGGATCGTTTGAGATGTGAAATGGTTTGATTTTTGTGTTAAAGGATCCAAAAAAGTATTACTCATGCATGCGGATGTGTATGACATGGCATTAGTGTGGAATTACACAAGTAAATTGGCAGTTAATTCTTGTTTTTCAAGCTATTCATTTGCTTTAATATGTTACGACTCCCCTAAGTTCTGAAATAGTCTGATTCAGTGTTGATATACCGAGAATACGGAAACAATATGCAAAGTACATGGGAGAAACATGAGAGGAACAGTGAAATTTTTCAATGAAACTTCAGAAGATGTTAAAATACATATTTGTAAATGCATATACAAACATGAGACCAAAAAGCATGTACTATTGTAATAAATGATCAGTCCAATGTATTTATAAAATTCAAATGAAGGTACCATACAATAACTCATATCCATCCGTGATCTTATATAATACAAACGTATGTATCATACATCCATCCATCCATGAAATATCTATCCATGCTTGCATCCATACATATACACACATAAAACATGCATTTCATCATACAACCATACACCCATAGAAAGAATTTAATATGATTTTTTTTAAAATAAATAAATTTTTGGTGACATCGATACATTGGTGATATTATCGAAATATCACTGATATACTGACGACACCTGAAATTTATGCAGTTAAAAATATGGGCAATACATTTAATTTACACAACTGAAAATATCAATGATACATTGGTGATGTTTAGTGATATATTGCTAATACTTGATATTTTTAATACTGTCAATGTTATTGGTATCACTACCAATGTCATCCATATCAGCTGGAGACACCAATGATATCAGGAATATTATCAATATATCAGGAATAGTTTAAACAATTAATAATCTAATTTTTATGCCAGAAGATCTAAAAGGTATAGCTTGCCTAACAAAGCTCAAATCTTATATGACGCATGCATTTAGATGTGTATTGCTCCCACGACGATGTGGAATTTGATTGAAGGAGAAATTGGCCATTAAGATGCAAGTCCCACATGGACATATATAGGTAGTCCCACCCCCTTGAGAGAGATCTTGATATAGGAAGGAAGCTTGGTCCCATTTTCGTCATAAAATGTCAACAACCTAACCAATATGCTAAAAGCCAAAATTAATAGAACGCATCAAGGTAGGTGTTAACAGCCCTTCCTTATACCAACCGCAACTGGTACTACCTATAGATGGCTAACTGAAATTCATTCATTAGATTGGTTTCATATATAGTATTCCCTTCCATTGAGCGTATAAATTAAAATAAAATAAAAAGTTCTCATTTTAGGATCAGATCTTTGACCCTCGAATGTTTTTTCTTTGATAGTCATACATCGCATTTCCTTTACTAGGCCCTTAAACTACCAAGAACTAGGGCAAGAACCTTGTTGCTTTGTCTCTAACCTAGACATCCCACTTCCATGAGAGAGTCGTCAGAACTGATATAGGATGGCTAAGTATATTTAGCCTCCATCTCCAATAGAAAAATGTTAAGAATCGAACCAGTACCCTAAAACCTCAAGACTAATAAGACTCGTTAAACTAAGCCATTGAACTACTAAGAAAAGGACCAGTACTGCATGAACCTTGTTATCATGTCCTCATACATGGGTTATTTTCCAGCTTTAAATAAGGAACGCATGGAGCATGTGAACCGTACCCCTGTCATTCTTATTATTATTATTATTTATTTCAAGCCAACATCCAATCTAAAATTAAATATAAGGTAAGCCTAGTATCGCTAACTTGAGGAGAAGCCTTCAAAAGCTCGCCCAAAGCTCTCTGCTGCCCATGTGGGTACTTTTGATACTCTCTGTTTTCTGTTGTTCTGTTCTTCTCTGCATTGCCACCATGTTGAATGTTTCTTCAGTGAGAATGGAATATTCCAGTGAAAATAAATAAATAAAAGAAAAAGCACCCAGCATTGCTAGCCTTCATATATCAAGGTAACATGTGATATAAAAGTAGTACAGGTGAGAAATACAACAACTAAAATTACAAGAATTAATTACAGAAACAAGACAAGACCGAAGAAAAATTAAGTATACCTATCCTTATTTTCTCCTTGAAATGATATTAGCCTCCAAAGGATTCTTCATAACAACAGTAAATTCAAGTTTCTCAGTTAAATCAACATCTTCACCATCCTTCGCCTTCCATTCGAATTCCCTCACCAGATTAGCCACAAAATACTCCAGATGCAGCATAGCCAGGCCATGAGCAGGGCATATCCGTCTCCCCGCCCCGAAAGGCATCATCTTTATCTCCCTACTCCCTGTTATGTCAACGGCCTCACCTCCGTCCAAGAACCTCTCTGGCCGGAATTCCATCGGATCCTCCCAGATCTCCTTGTTGAGGCCCATCTCCGCCACTGTGAAATTGATTGTCGCGTTCTTCGGTATGACATACCCATTCAACGTTACCTCCTCCGAAACAGAGTGGGGCAGCACGAAGTGGCCCGGCGGGTGCCTCCTCAGCCCCTCCATGATCACTGCCTTCAGATATGGCATCTTCTGCAGATCTTCCTCTCTTATTTCTCTCTCCTTCCCAACAACCGCTTCAATCTCTTCTGCTAGCTTCGATTGTATGTCCTGGTGATTCACCAGATTCGCCATGATCCATTGCAGTGACGTCGATGTCGTGTCAGTCCCGGCATTTAGAAACTCAGAGCAAAGGCTCACCATCTCATCTTCAGTGAGTTTCCTCCCTCCCTCCTCAGAAAGCTCGAGAGCGAGGAGCGAGTCAACATAGGAAAACACAAAGCTCTTCTCATCTTGATCGTCTACTTTCCGATCTCGACGAGCTCTTATGAGAGGGATAAGGAGCTGTTCTTGCTCATTGCGCATCTGTAAGAGCCAGTTCCACCGCTTTCGGAACACGAACTTTCCAAGTTTCGGCAAGAAGGCAAAGATGTTGAACCTAATAAAACTCGTGAGCATCCGCCGCTGTATTTCTTCGATTTTTTTCACATCGCTCTCATCTAGCCTCTGGCCAAAGCACATGAGCAATAACAAACAGAACATGGCGTATTGGAAGCTCTCCACCACACGGACAGGCTCACCCGCATCAGCATGGCATCGAAGCTGTTTGATCAAAATCTCAAGCACCCACTCGCGTCCAGGGGCATAAGACTTCACACGCGAAGGATGGAGGATTTCCGACAAGAGGTTACGGCGAAGGAGGCGCCATAGCGGACCGTATCCAGCCGAACTAATGTTATGTTGGTTGCTACTAAGGACGCGGCCTGGAACCGTAGCAGGTGGCCGATCAGAGAAGATGGACCCCTTCTGGATAAGTGCCTCGTGGGCAAAGGAGTGATCGGCGATGAAGATTGCGGGCCGTGAGCCAATATGGAGGGTGACGATGGGACCATACTTGGCTCGAAGCTCCCGAAGGACAGGCTCGATATCGAAAAGGGACTTTCTCAGCCATAAGAGGTTGCCGAATAAAGGTATGGTGCGTGGACCAGGTGGGAGTTTCTTCTTCTTGGTGTTTGGTGTTTGGAAGAGGTTGGAGATAAGAAATTTCAAAGCTATGGAGAAAGAGATGGAGAGGAAGATGAGTAACCACACCTCCATGTTGAACTGTTGGTGTTGTTTTGTTATGTGAGGTGTTGAATGTGTGGCTTGTTGGGGTTGGGGGTGATTTTATCTCTTTCTGGAGAGCTAGTCGGATGTATTACGTTACAACGAGCTGTGGCCCACCTGAAAGATACCTGCCAGATGTCGGTTTCCTCTGGATATCTCTCTTTGCTAGGAAGATTCGTTTTCCTATTTGATTGATCGGAATAGTCTACAATTAAAACATACCAACTCCATGGGACCACGATTTTGTATATGTTAATCCAGGTCGTCCATCAGTTCGGAAGCATTATTTTTAACCGTACGTTAAAAAGTACGCATCCGTTCCTTATTTAAGGTTCAGATGTACTACGCATTTGCCTACTGCAGGATGAACATGTGGATTTACATACAGCGGCTGTTTTATTATTCCTCAGCCGGCGACTGTCATAGGAATTAGGATACATCGGAACGCTGGTCATTGGATTGGCTCCTTTTCAATCAAACCGTTCATAGGATGGGTCCCACTGTCATGGGTATGTTTCAACAGTTGGATAAGCTCTCTGTAGGATTATGGGCCTCAAGCCAACATCAATCCATTTATTATAATCTTTTTATTGGTGCAGTTTCTGGCTGTGGCGCCTTTGAAAGATGTACCCTGGATGAACGGATCTGATCAAACGTCAGGATATTCTTAGTTATGAGACCCTTGTTCATGACAGTACAAAGAGCATGGATGGTCCAGATCACAGGATCATCTCAGCATGAAGGCCCAGTTGGATGACACATGCTGGCAATCCTCATTGGCGACCGACGAAACGAATTAAAAAAAACTAATAAATGATGGAAGACCGAAGACTTCTCTAGATGAGAACTGGTTCATTTTGCATACGTCACCACTCACGCTAGCATAAATCACGGGATCCTTGCTAAGAAATCTCCGGATGATCAGAACTGTCAATCTTCTTGGGCTCATCGTAGACGGGCCACTGTTTATTTATCGCATTGAATTGATAAACATCGGCATATGGAGATAAATCTAAGCCGCTAAAAGATTTATTTTGGATAGTCTGCATTTAACTTCATAATATTTCCAGAGAAAATTTTACATCCTGGCCAACCAAAACTAAAGCATAGAAGATGGACGGTTCGAAAAATCTATCCATCACAGGATGCCTCACGGAGCAAGGCAGTTTTTATACGGGATTTTGACCAAAATCGCACCGGGGTATATCCAAACGCACCAAAATAAATAAATAAATAAATAAATAATGGCCTACTTAAAATATTCCTTTTTAAAATTTTTTATTTTATTTTATTTTATTTTTTTTACACGCGCACACACCCCCACACACTCACGCCGTAGTGGGCTTTTACCACGTACTTAAAATATTCCTTGTATGGCTTAAATATCTTTTTAAAATTTTAAGGGACAAAACTGCTCCTACGCAAGCAATGAGTTCGGTGGTGAGGCAATTTCTTTGTCCAAAGTTCCTACGCTGGCAATTCAGGTGAGGCCCACCCTGTGAGAAATTCATCCCCTTCAGCTGTTTCTAAGCTCATTTTAGGTGATCTGGATCCAAAGTTTTAAGTAGGCTACATGAGAGAGAAAGCTAGGGAAAGAAATGTCTCATTTTTTTGTCTCATGTCCAAAAAGGATGGACATGTAGATTTCTCACAAACATCATCGTAGACCCACCTAGGTTGCCAACGGGGTGGGGTAAGACACAATCGGCTTCGTCTACAAGAGAAGGGGAGCGGATTAGGTGAGACCCCACCTCACCTAAGACATATATATTCTATATCTTTTTTCTAGATCATTTTAGGGCAATATTTCAAAAATGAATCGGAACCAATAATCAAGTGGACCATACCATAGGTAATAATAGTTATGGAACATCCTTCTATTAAAAACTTCTCAAGGAGCACCTTAATGTTTCCATATTGTTTATTTGTCATCCAAATTGTTGATAAGATATCATAAGTTGGATGTAGGAAAGAAACAAATATCATCTTGATCCAAAACTTTTGTGGCTCATTTATGGTCAATCACCATTGTTTCCTATGACATGGTCCACCTAATAATTGGATCTACTCATTTTTTTGGGATAATGCCTTAAAATGATTTAGAAAAGCAAATGGGCAACGTGGATATAGAATACATACATCAAGGTGGGCCCCACGGTAAGGGCCACACAGTCTTTGGTGAGGGTAGTGTTTCACCAAATCCGCTCCCCACTCCCTCCCGCTTATGCGATCGTTGAGCCGACCATGATGCTTTTAAGAAATAACTCTTTCATCGGTTTTGCAAGCTCATTTTAGAACATGAGATTTATTTTATTTTATTTTTTTAAGTGAGATAGATCCAAGACTCACAAAACCTGACAAATGATAATAGTGACCATTCACTGTTAACTATTTTCTTGTGGTGTGGTCCACATGATCGACGGATGTGGCTCAATCTCTAGATCATAGCTTTTTATGAACTTCCAATGAGAATGGACAGAGTGGATTTGACACAAACCCCATGGTGGGCCCCATAGATGGTGTCTAAAGCCTCACAACCCTTAACACATGACAACCTTGAACCTTAATACATAACAACCTTTGCAACCCCGCCCCTAACAACCTAGACCCTTAACATATGACGTCAACCTCCACTCTGACCCTTAACACTACAAGGACATCATCTGTGGGGCCCATTGTCTAGTATGTGTTACAGGTCAAGGTTGTCATGTATTAAAGGTCTGAGTCACAGTTGTCATGTTGATGCAGGACATGGAAAATTAAATATGATATGCAAGATTTCAGGCTTAAATCATACTAATTCAGAAACAATTACACAAATTCCACATCCCACATGAAAATCCAAGCATTCAATTAAAGGGGAATCTATGCGGGTCCAGGCCTACACATGATAGGGCTGGATCAATAAAAATTATGAGTCAAACGATACTCAAAGATAAGAAATAATCATCCACACTTGCATAGTAATCAGTCCCTAATCCAAGGATTTCACCAATTTCAAATCAAAGAACCCTAGGGTAAGAAAAGGGGCATATAACTTAGGAAAAATATAATCTAGGGATAGATTTCATGAAAAACGGCTATGAAAGGATAAAAGAGGATAAAAACCTGAGCTAAAAGACGATCCCACGCGTGGATAACAACAATGGCCCAAACAGACGTGCGTGTGATCCCGGCCGCACGTGTGTGGGGCCCACTATTCAAAAAAAGGCCACCTTGGCCCTGGTCGGCTAGGGATGGACTCCAAAACTCCCAAATCTCAGCTCGATCCGATGTACGGTTTATGCGTGGTACTCCGCCGAAGTTTCAGCTCTCCTGTAGGGTCAAATTCTGAAATTCTGATGTGGGGAGGAGAATTGCTGCAATAGATGATTGATTCAAAGTGTAGATGACGGGGTGAGATGAGAAGAATGGATGATAGAAGATGGGTAGTAGAGATGGGAATGGATGGGGGCGAATCGGGATAGATGTGGCTTCGCACCACGGTAGTTAACCCTTCGATGAAGGGAGGGCTTCGCACCCAATTAGGCTTCACAACTCAGAGAGTAGGAAAACGTAAATTTTTTATTAATCTTCAATCTCTGAAAAGAACTACAAGGGGTGCCTATTTATAGGGAAAACTCTATACTCCAAAACTCGCGCCATGTGCGCAACCTATTACTTGGCGTGAAGTAAACTAAAATAAAAACCAATCAAAGAAATCTAAAACATTCACAATGTTTTAAATAACATAAATAAGCAAAACCTAAAATAGGAAATCAATCCGACTAGTGGGCTATGATTATGAGATCCCATGATGGGCTTTTCTTGGCTATCGGGCCCACTCTCTTGAACCAAACTTCGTCTTCTAGGTAGGAGACCCTCCCTGGACGTCCTTATCGAGCCAGATCGATGGTGGGGCCCTCCTACTCCATGCGTACGTGCGTAGGTGGGGCAGCGTGCGTGTCCGTGTGCACGAGATGACCCCATCACATGTGTCAAGGGTTTTGGTGCCTAACGTAGGATGTGTCGAATCTACTCCGTACATTGGATTTAGAATTTGATTTAATGTCATGGGCTATATGTTGACGCTCAAATTTGGTCATCCCTACTAGACTATCATGTACCAGCAAAACTAAATATCAATGGGGACCTTGGCTGTAGCAGGGGACCCACCGACGTCTGAGGCCAATCTTGTTTGGGACCTCCTTTCTGAGCTATTGGCCTCGTGTTGCTTTCATATAATTCCAGTTGTCTGGTCAATCCTTTTTTACCCATAAAAGTGGTCCCCCTACCATCACATCAAAAGCCTTCCTGCACCTTCTCTTCTCCAGTGTGTGGCATAAGTCGGAGTCGACGAGGGCTGTGGTTCCTGCGATGTGGGTGGGCGCATGGTTATGCTGCCCCGATCGTTGCTTGGCTCTGTGCGACTCAACAGGTGCTTGAGGAGGTTGAGAGAGCTTGGTTGCCACGGGTGTTTCCCCTCCATGGTCGGGATATAGATTTTTCCTTTTCAGTATTTACATTATACGGTTTATATTAACAGTTAAGGCCTCAACTTGATTTTCCAACGAAATGAGCTGACCTTCCCGATTACGAGACCTCTGTGCCGGCATCGCGAGAGCAAAATCATTTTGATGTTGCAAAGGTGGATCCTGGGTATCTACGGGTTACTCTTATGGTGCAGGGGTTTGTACGGCGATGCCAGCCAAGGCTCTCTTCTTTTCTTTCACTATTATATATTGGATGGAGATACAACAAGCGAGTTTGAAATGACTTGACTGTCGTTTTCCACAGACGGCGTCAAACTGTTGATGCTCAAATCCAATCATCCATGTTAAACCATCGTGTACCTGTAAAACCAAATAATAATGGGGACCTTGACTATAATAAGGGACCCTCTGATGCCAAACTTATAACAGACACTCTGGGTCTAGTTGAATTGGGGTTTTTGTGCATATCTTCTACCATAGGTGGGGTTTTTATTTATAACCCTTTAGTGTTTGTTATATATATGGCAACGAATTTGCCATACAACTATGTATCATACAAAGGATCATCCCCAAGATACAAGGTGTTATCCTCGGCACGATTATCGGTGAAGATCTTAGGGAATTAATCCTCCTTGCATACGAAGGAAATCTCTCGGTGGTCGGCTTCCGAAGAGGTCATGGTTCACATCTAACGCTGACCTCTAAGTCAAGTTGGTCGAGGTCCTACAGATTGAGCCGAACTTTTGGTTGTGGTCGGTACCTATCTTAGACGTTGGGTTGGTACTTATAGTCGTTCATTGGTCGTGATAGCGGGATGTCAGCCAGGGTCGAGATAACTGCCTATGTTTGGTGTTTAGATGGGTCACAAGAATTGTACCCGACGTCCGAGGCCGATCTTGTTCGGGACCTCCTTTCTGAGCTATTAGCCATATTTCACTTTCATACAACTCCAGCTGTCTAACCAGTCCATTTTTTATCCATAGCAAGTTACATCTAAAATTTTGTAGCCCCCATAACATTTCAATGGTAGATTTTTAATCTCACTACTTTTCCATAGTGTGGCCCACTTAAGCCTTTGATATACATCATTTTTTGGACTCATTCCCTAAAATGATCTTTCAAAATGG
Organism: Magnolia changhungtana; assembly: GCA_030180095.1. NCBI lineage: Eukaryota > Viridiplantae > Streptophyta > Magnoliopsida > Magnoliales > Magnoliaceae > Magnolia > Magnolia changhungtana. The sequence continues at coordinate 4,468,781 of JASAUF010000421.1, forward strand.
ATAGCGCATGCGCACACACACACAATATATATATATATATATATATATATATATATATATATATATGGGAAAAGGTACTATGCGCTCGAGCGTAAAGCGGTCGTCCATGAGGTCGAGCTGGGGTGGGCCCCACCGTGATTCCTTTCGAACATCCACACCGCCGGCCAGATGCACCGCTCTAAGTGGGACCCACACTACTGAAATCGACCGTCCACGGAACTCGTGGGCCATACCTTCGAAAACATAAGTATACACGTGAAAATATGTAAAATCACTTGGTGGGGTCCACCGAGATTTGGATACCACCGAAAAGTGGTATAAAATTACATCCAAGTGGGACACACATGATGGACGGTGTTGATCATCAAAAACGTCTCGAAAGGGGCCACAAGTGGTTTTGAATGTTTGAATGGTGCATAGCCCCTCTCCACTTACGGGACGTGGTGTGGCCCACAAAAGTCTCGGATGGACGTCATTTTTAGCCATGTGGGCCCGTCAGGATGGTGTGATCGGCGAGGGGTAGATGTTCAACGGCATCACGGTGGGGCCCACCCCAGCTCGACCTCATGGAGACCGCTTTACGCTCGAGCGCATAGTACCCTTTCCCTATATATATATATATATATATATATATATATATATATATATATATATATATAAAAGGTACTATGCACTCGAGCTCATGGGTTCGTCCCATGAGGTCGAGCTATGTGGGCCCCACTGTGATGCGTTTCGAACATCTACCCCATCAGTTAGATGCACCATTCTATCGTGGGCCTAGGTCCCAAAAATCAAGCCAATCCGTGACTTGTGTGGGCCACACCACATACAAAAGTGGAGAGGGGTCGTACACCATTAAAACATTCATAACCATTTTTGAGGGCCCACCGAGATGTGGTTTAGAAATCCGGCCCATCCATTATGTATGTCTCACTTGAATGAGGGTTCAAACCAAGTTTCAGGCGCATGCAAAACTCAGGTGGGCCCCACCAAGTGCTTTTATATGTTTTAACGGTGTCTTCACATAATTTTAGATGGTATGGCCCACCTAAGTTCCGTATACGACTGATTTTTGGTATGTCCCATAATTTAAAGGGTACCCATCAAATGCATGGTGTTGATGGTCGACACGCATCACGGTGGGGCCCACACAGCTCGACCTCACGATAAGCTTATCGTCAGCTCGAGCGCATTGTACCTTTTCTCATATATATATATAGGGAAAAGGTACAATGCACTCGAGCTCAGGGGTCCGTCCCCTGAGGTCGAGCTGTGTGGGCCCCACCGTGCTGCACATCTACCCCATCAGTCAGATGCACCATTCCATCATGGGCCTAGGTCCCAAAAATCAAGTTAATCCGTGACTTGTGTGGGCCACACCACATACAGAAGTGGAGAGGGGGCCGTACATCATTAAAACATTCATAACCATTTTTTAGGGCCCGCCGAGATGTGGTTTGCAAATCCAGCCCATCCATTATGTGTGTCCCACTTGAATGAGGGTTCAGACCAAGTTTCAGGCGCATGCAAAACTCAGGTGGGCCCCACCAAGTGCTTTTATATGTTTTAACGATGTCTTCACATAATTTTAGATGGTATGGCCCACCTGAGTTCCGTATACAGCTGATTTTTGGGATATCCCATAATTTAAAGGGTACCCATCAAATGCACGATGTTGATGGTCGACACGCATCACGGTGGGGTCCACACGGTTCGACCTCACGATAAGCTTATCGTCAGTTGGAGCGCATTGTACCTTTTCCCATATATATATATATATATATATATATATATATATATATATATATAGAGAGAGAGAGAGAGAGAGAGAGAGAGAGAGAAGCGCTCACCTGCGAACCAGTTCGTACGTAGTACGTACGAAACTTTTGAGAACCCATCATACGTGATGAATCTCGCAAATCGAACCGTTCATGTGAGCGCAAAGACCTAGTGAAACCCCCTAGGACCAAGTTTTACTTTTATCTAAAACTTTTATCCATACCGTCCATAGCAAAGAGAAATTCAAATCAAGGAAGGAAACTGTTTACATTTTTCACGGTCCACCAAAGTTTCGGATCAAAGTAAAATTTTATACTATGAGGTTTCACTAGGTGCTGCTTCACATGAACGGTTCAAATTTGCGAGATTCATCACGTATGATGGGTTCTCAAAAAAGTTTGTACGTACTACGTACGAACTGGTACGCAGGTGAGCGTTTTCATATATATATATATATATATATATATATATATATATATATATATATATATATATATATATATATATATATATATATATTAGACTCCATAGAGAACTTGTTAGATCCTGAATTGGGTTGGTATCCAATCTGTATCATGTCCCATTACATGGGATGCGGATGCCCACTGTGATGTTTGTGAGAAATTCACTCCGTCCATCCTTTTATCAGGTCATGTAAAAACATGAGATAAAAATTAGGCAAATTCGAAGCTCAAGTGGGGACTATTGGATGGAAAAAAAAGTGGAAAATGGTTACCTACTATTCAAACCTTTTTGGTCTCCACTATAATGTTTATGTGGGATCCAAACCTTGATAAGGTAGCCCAAATGTTTATAAGGTCATTAACGCTAGGATAAACTGAAATAGCAAAAATATTAGCTTGATTCAAAGCTTCTACAACCCCACAAATGTTTTGACTGTCGGCATACAATATCCATTATTTTTTGTCGTGTGGCCTGCTTGAGCTTTAGATCTACCTTAATTTTTTTTTCATACCATAAAATGATTTAACAAATCATGTGAACGGGGTGAATTTCTCACAAACACTATAGTGGCCCCACAGATCTTACCCGGACAATTCATAAGGGCAATTTCGTCCCTTTAAAATTTTAAAAAGGCATTCATGGCATGTGGATGAAGAAATATTTTTTAAAAGGCTTTCTTTTTCGTAGCCCTTCAGGTCAACATTCCCTTTTTATACTCCACTAAACAAGGACGGTCAAATACTTTACTCTTTCTTCCGCGATCTTCTCTTTTAATTCAGATTTCAGATTTCTTCTCTTCCAAGTTTCCTGCCTGAGTTTTTGGTTTTAAGCACCTGCTTGGAAGCTTCTTCTTCTACGGTTTTTTTTTTTTTTTTTTGTTACACACTCTCCCCTTGGAAGCCGGTTCTAAACTTAAAAAGTACTAGTGGCAACTTAGATCAGCGCAAGCCCGATTTTCCCAACCGCAGTTCGGGTCTTCATTTGAATTCGGGTCTTCAGGATCTTCAGTTGTGTTCCGGATGGGAAACGCCAACCAGGGAACTTGGGTCGGGTTGGGTTGGGTGAGTATAGAAGACTTCGGTTGGACACCTTGTATTGGAACTCGGGTTGGGTGGGGTTGTGAGTTGGGTTATCTTGAGATCAGGTAGGGCTCAGGTTGAGCCGACCCATCCTGCCTAAAGTTGCACCCTTACTAAAGAGTGGGGTCAACCAGGTGTTGTGCGTATACCCATCTAAATCACAAATTAAGTGAACCCCACCATTATGATGGAATGCCACAAAAATTAGGCCTATCAATAATTAAGTGGGCCACACATATAAAACATTTTATGACCACCTACAAACCTCCAAATTCAAGTGGTGGCCCATGATGGCTTAAATATCTTGATTTTGGGGGTGTCCAACTTTCATGGTATCTTGGATAGTATGATCAATTGATTTGAACTGTCCAAGTCTACAAAATATTTCATGTACTCTGATGCCAAAATGGCACATCTATCCTTGTTGGCATATTTTCTATAACAATTCATTTTTCCATGCTACTATGGTTACAGTTGCTAACAAAAGTGATTCTTTAGAATCATGAGGAATCCATGATGGATTGTAACAAATAGATGGATCAAAAAGTTGATTGGACTTGTCTTGTGTAAATGATCTTGAGGGTCCATGTTAACGGACATTGATAAATGGTTAATATTTGTGAAATCAGTTTCATGTTTGTGTGGTAGCCCATGAAATGTGAGCTGGACCTAGTAGTGAACGGTCTAGATCAATGGATTGGAGTGTTCAAGTGTCGAATGCGACTGGAGCATTATATCTTATAGTCCTTGGTCTTGCCACTTCATCTCTGGAACTTGCAACTCTTGAATCTTGAAACGACTCCCTTCAACGCACATTTTACAATAATGAAAAACCATATTAAGCTTTGAAATGCATTTACAACAATGAAAAATGATAACAAGCTTTCACATGCATTTTAGAACAATGAGAGACTATAATAAAAGGTCCTATGAAATGTGGTCTAAAAAATCGATAGTTCTCAGGGGCCATTGATCTGGTGAACCATCATGGATCCACAAGGCCCAAAAAAGGCTCAGATAGGACAGGGTGCAACTTGGGCAGGTAGAGTTGGTTGAGGGTCAACCCAGACCCAACCCATCCTTAAGAAGACCCACAACCCGACCAGAATTCCAACATGAGGTGCCTAACCCAACACAACCAAAGTCCTCTATACTCAACCCAAACCAACCTAACCTGACCCAAATTCATGCCCAACCGATATAACCTGATCTGAATTTGGTTAACCTGAACCCAACCCGAATTCAAATCAGTTGGCTTTATTTTCTACACCCAAGGACGTGCACAACCCAACCCAACCTGCCCTGAACTCGTCAACCTGAACCCAAGTTGCAGCCTGATCACGACCATCTAACTGTCTCAAGTTTCCTTTTTCTTCTTTTGTCTTTTTTTTTTCTTTTGGTCGATGTGATTTGTAGTGGGTTTCACCCATAGGGTCAACCCAAGCCCAGCCCAACCAACCTCAAGAGGATTGAGCCCAAGGTCCAAATCCAACCCTACACTCAACACTACCCAATGTATTTAATACTCAAACCCTGACGAAATTTGGGTTGGGCCAGCTTAACCAGGGTAGGTTGAGTTGGGTTGGGTTAATGCGTGCAAGTAAAAAAACTAAGGCGTGAAGTGAAACTTCTAACTATCAAATAACCCATTCAAGTAACATATTTAATCATTGTAATAACACTAGCAAATAAATAAATAAAAGTCTACAGTCGACTTTCAGTTTTTATATTGAGTGACAGCTATTGAAAAAAAATTCTTCACCATTCTACATTCATCCATTTGATAATGACAGCTATAACCATCAAATTCAAAGCATTTCTCGAGAGGAAAAGCAAAATCATCCATTCAATGTAAGTTTCTTATAGAGGCCCATGTAGCACAAAGTCCACAATCAATAATAGACCAGTAGGCATGTGGGTCTGTAGCAGCAACACACCTTAGATTTGAAATTATTTTTTTTTGAAAGATGCCTTAAATTTTATTTGTGATTGAAGCAAAACGAACTCATCCAGTAGACTCCTGAGTAGTTCGCATGAGTATTCATTCAATGAAGAGCCCCCATGTGAGGAGGTGGAACACATGAGAGAACCGGACGGATGGCAAACATATCATGAATTTGGTGCTATTCATCAAGAGCGTGCAATATGAACATGCTATGGACCAAAAATAATGGTGGTCCGCTGATGATGCAAGTCAAAACTTGCATGAACCCAATTTTTTAAGTCATGATTTTATATTTATATCATGTATATTAGACATATCTCACATGTATTGCATATATGATGTAAAGTTCAGGTTAGGTTGGGTTGAGAATTTTCAACCCAACTTGGGCCTGGTTGAGGACTTTCAACCCAGCATGACCCGAGTTCAGGTTGGGCCAATCAAGGTCAGGTTAACCCAACCGAAGTTGCACGCTTATAGTGCACACTTCAATCAACTGTATGAAAACACCCGTTGTAGAAGCATCCCTCTATAACAATATGTGAGACAGAAAAACTTGCAACTTAACGAAAGAAAATGTCTCACCAAAGAATATAAGCTACAGGTGGCAAGACTTTTATCCATGAAAAGAAGAGGGACTGAAGCAATTCTAGAATCGGAAAATGCCAATCAGTGCAGACATGCACAACTGTTAGAGCAGTAAATGAGAGAATGGGCCCATTATCAATATAACAAGAAATGCTAAGAAATTACATGCGAATAGGGTTTCCTCCACAGCACACGTGCCAACATGAGATACAATTAAGAGATCATAGCTACTCATCAGGTGGGAGTCAAGCTTGAACAAGCCCCAGGCAGCAGCCACAATGATCAGGTGGGCCACCCATGTATTGGAAAACCAACAACAGTCCATGCTCAATGCCCATGTTGTTTGGAGCTGCGGAAGCAAAATCCAAATTCAAATCACACAAATGATAGATAAATGCAAACAAAGCAATCACATAACACACGAATATTTAAGTGGAAAATTTCTTGCGGGGAAAAATCATAACACAAAGTGACAATCTACTATGAAAGCGAATTACAAGAGATAAATCGACTTAACCCTAGCTCTCCTTAGAACAATTCTTCGTTCACTTACGATTTTCCTTAATCCCGCATTAGTACCCATATGTATAGTTTTACACCCTGAAAAAGAAACAAATCGCACTATTTCACAAAACCGCTGGCACCGTCGATCTAACCATTGATCGATCGAGCATATATGCTCGATCAATTGAACATGCTCAAAAATGTCCAGAGAGTTAATTTGATTTTTTTTTTTTTTAATTTTCTCGATCGATCGAAATTACCAAAAATTGTCTAGCAAGCAAACTCATATATTTAGGGTACTATCGATCGATCGAAATTCTCTATTCCAGTATATATTTAGTATATATTTGAGACACCAATTTCAATAATCTCCACCGTAGCTTTAATCTTCATGCTTCATTACTTCAAACTGCTATCATCATCTCTAATCGTCTCCATCATAGTATCAACACCATCATCTTTTCGTGCACACTTTGTTTTCATTACACATTTGTCAATCTCAGAGAAGTATAATAGAATCTGAACTTATATGCAGCAACCACCTTCATAAGCATATTCGTTGGATTCACGCTCACGTGGATCCTCTTAAGAGCAACACCGCCTTTCTTAAATACTTATCGGATAAAATTATGATGAACATCAATATATTTGGTTCTATAATGGTAAACCGAGTTTTTTGCCAAATTGATAGTGCTTTCGTTGTCACAATTTGCAGGCACATCCTCCTGCCAAATACCTAACTCATTCATTGTTGACGGTCATAAATTGCATATTAGACCCCATTTATCACATGGTTTTACGAACATGATAATGTTTAACGTCCTATTTTAATAATATTTTTTTGTTGTAAGGTGAATTTAGGAGCTTGGACTTAAAAGAGTGTTAAAAGCTTAGATTTAACGCTTAAAATTTACCAAGGTAAGGGACGGACCCCAGGGGACCGAGATTGAAGAATTTATACGCAGAGATCCGAGAAAATCAAGCAACTCACGCTAAAGATGCTTGAAAATCGTCCAGAATGCAAGATCATAGGGTTCCCGCCATCCGTTCGGTTCGAAACTTTATATCTGGCCTGAGGACCATAAATTAATTGTACACGTCAAATTTCAACCATTGGATCCTTGTAGAAGTGGCCCAACGGATAGATCAACCCACAATTCACCAATTTAGGGCCCACCTGATACCTGAATATGTTTCAATTTTGGTCTGAACCCCTTAAATGGGGTGTCAAAACAGATGGACGGAGCGGATTTCTCACGAACATCACAACAGACCCCACATGTGCTTTGCACGTGCATAATGTGCACGTGCACTGACCATACACCAGTACGCTCAAGGTCGGTCAGTGCACGCTGACCGACCAGTTTCCTCAAAATTCCAAAATTCAAACAACAGACGCATCGTGAACCGCCGTTTTTTGCTAGTGGGCCCCACCTATCAGTCCATTGGATGATCTAGACCGTTCATTCACTCCAAAGATGGGGCATGACCCTCGCCATAGTGGCCTTTTGGTCCCATGCGCCCGTACACATGTGGATCTCCAAAAAACGTAGGATGGACGGCGAGTTGATTTGATACAGTGGGTCACACCAAAACTTGACCAAAACCACTCCTTTGCGACTAAAATTTCATCAGGAATCCAATGAATGAGGTGAATTTCACTAAAAAATCACTGTAGGGCCCACTGAACACGTCAGCGCAACCTACGTAAGGTTTACGCACGTCTTTGAAATCCGGCTGCTGTGGGCCATTCTGTGATCCTAATTGTGTTCGATTTGTCGATCCGAACCATCCACAAGCTCCACAGGGTGGCCACGACCACCACCATGGAATCAGAACATTTAGTTCAATACTCTTTATCCTGCAAGATCCATCCAAAAGCAAGTCATCTGTGTTTTTGCTGCGCACAAGGGTTGTTGCTACGTATGTTCTTACACAAACTTCCAGCCGACTTACACACAGCCAACCGACCCTCCTTATGCTTATAAAAGAGAGAAGGGAGAGAGAGAGAGAGAGAGAGAGAGAGAGAGAGAGAGAGAGAGAGAGAGAGAGAGAGAAGGGCATCTTAGGCAGCCGTGGAGGCACCTTGGGAGCTTAGATGTGGGAAGAGAGAGAGAGAGAGAGAGAGAGAGAGAGAGAGAGAGAGAGAGAGGGTGGACAGCCATAAGTGTGGAGTTTTCCTTCTCCTTTTCTTCTTAAATTTCTTTCTTTCCTTTAATGTTTTAAGAGGCTTTAGTTGATCATGTCTATGGTTGGTTGAACCTCCTAGCTAGGGCTAAGAGGTAAGCTTGTAGTGTGATTAGGATGGTTGCTTTGCTTTGATTCATGTTTATTGAACTCTCCTGGATTCTAGTTTGATTATAAAGGAATATTTTTAGTTTTTAATGGTTTGTTGTGAAACAAATTATAATGGATTTGCGATTGCTTTGAATATCTTCTTCCTGAATTAAAATTATAAAATTAGGCAATCCTGTTGTTCACCATCGTCCCATGGGCATGGTAGAGTGACAGAATTACTCCTAACTTTCACAATTCTCTTATGATTGGCTGTGAGATTGGTAAATTGATGTTGTTTGCCATTATCTCCTGGGCATAGGTAGGTGACGGAATCACTTCCAAATCTTCGCCACTCTTATCTGTTGATGATTAGATCCATGAGAAGTTCAGAGATCTGACAAATCTCTTATTATCAATTGGATAGGATAGGACTCTGATTCCAGTTGTATCCTTGAATCAATGCAAGGTCGCTTCCCAATTGCTACAAGTGGATCCTTGGCACCCTAGTTTCTCTCCTTTGAATTTTACAAGTTTTTAGTTAAATAATTCACCATTCTTCTCTTACATTCACTTGATTTAGATTACATCTTCGCCTAGTTCTAGTTCTAGTTACTCTCAGATTACGTACAAGGTTCAGTCCCTGTGGATTCGACCTCAGTATTACCGAGATTATTACTACTTCGCAAACCTATACTTGAGGTGTAAACATTCATCATTCATTTCAACCAAACACCTTCTTTGAATGCCTTTGTCACTACCATATACTCAGCTTCAGTTGTAAAAAATGCAACCACAAACTAAGCTTCAACATCTAACTGATCGCTCCACCCGCTAATACGAACAAGTAACTGGAAATCGACCTTCTATTGTCCATGTTTCTCACGTAATTAAAATCCACATAGCCTATAAGTTTCTCCCATGATTTTTCAAATGTCAAGATGTAGTCCTTCGTACCTCGTAGATACTAAAGTAATCATTTCACTGCCTCCAAATGTTGCTTGTTGGCGTTTAGCATATATTTACTCACAACACCAACTGCATATGAAATATCTGGTCTTATAAATACCATGACATATATTAAACTGCCAACTTGATTCGAGTAAGGGACACGAAACATAAACTGTTTTTCTTTATATATATTAGGACATTGATTTGAAGAAAGTTGAAAGCGAGTAGTATGAGGTGTGTTAACCGGTTTAGCCTTGTCTGAAAGTGCCCTAGCTTGTCAATTAGCATGAGTGTTAAGTCAATAAGTCAAGTGGGCCCCATATGAAGATTGTTCAAGACATTGCCTCAACCAGATATGTGTTCAGATCTCATCACAGGTAAACTTAGCATCACATCCCAAATCCCAAAATACCCAGGTAAATAAAAGCCTTAAAAACTTAGAACAACATAGGTGTTAATAGTCTGAATACCTGGTTTCAAAATGGAAAATTCTTTAAGTTTTCAGCTAACTTCGATATCATCGATTCTTGGTCGATACAATCCGACACTCATTCTCGATATATCGAACTGATATCGATAACATCGAATTGAGTCCTCTTTATGTCCAGCAACCACAAAGTATTTTGAACAATATTCGATAAATCAAAAGTACCATCGATAACATCGAATTTCAAATATCGAAGATATCGAAGACCAGTCGATGATATCGAGAAGTCTCAGAGCTCTATCCATCAAAGGCTTGGTAAATATTCCTGATATTACTCGAGGAATCAAAGGAAAATTGATATCATCGAAATTCAAATCTTGATAATATCGACACAGTATCGATGACATCGAAATGGGACAAGTTGTGTCCAGCGAGTTTTTGAAAGAAAATCATCTAAATGTTTGAGGAATTGAAACCCACATCGATATCATCGAAATTCGAATCACAATGATATCGATATAGACTCGATACGATCGAATCAAGACAAAACTGTTCTAACAAACTTGAAAAGAAAAATATTATGTGAATAATCGAAGAATCGATATTGGCTCGATATGATCGCAATTCAAAACTCGATGAAATCGATATGGGTTTGATATCATCAAATTGAGTTAAAAAATGTCCAGCAAGCTTTCTTAAAATATTCATTGAAAAGATCGATAAATCGAACCACTGTCGATGATATCGGAATTCAAAAGTCAATATCATAGACGCATGTTCGATGCCATCGATCTTCAGTCAAAAAGTTCTGGATATGTGCTTTAGCTGAGTTCGCATCATCGAACCCTGACTCGATGGAATCGAAAGTATACGTTCGATGACATTGAGTCAGGACTGATGAGATCGAACTCAGTCAGACTTGACATATTTATTACCGTTGAGACTTTTTGTCTATATAGAAGAAGCTTGCTCTTGGTTGCCATAGTGAGAAAACAGAGAGAGCCTTGAGAGAGTCTTGCATACTATTTACCCTAAGCTCTTTTTCTCATGGAAGTTCATCCTTCAATCCACCCTCATCATTGATATTTAATAGAGTGGATTGAAGAATGAACTTCCTCATTCAAGGATCATCGAGCCATTACCTTAATGACAAATCATTGAGCTGGGATACCTTGAATGCTCTAATGCTTGGAATCTCTCCTTCTCTAAAAATAGGAAAACATTTAATAGAGTAGGATTCCAATATAACCTTGACCTAACCCGTCGCCTTTATTGGAACATCATCAAGTGTTGCGGATCAAGGAGGCTGAAGAATTTTCATCAACAAAGAGGAGATCTTCATCAACGTGCTTAATGGGGCTCATCTACTTATCTGTAAGTCATTAAAGTCCAATGACTCTATTGATCATTCCTTTTGTAGGATTGGGTCACAGGTGATTCTCACCCCTTTCAAGCCCTTATAGGAGGCCTCCGACGGGAGAGTACGTGTGAGTGCTTTGTGTTGACCCTTGCTCTTGTGTAGGGCATAAACTTAGGTCCTTGTGTAGGTCTTTGACCTGTGTAGTCTAAAATTTAGGTTCCTTGTGTGGATCCTTAACCTGTGTGGTCTAAAAGGTATATTCCTTATGTGGATCATTTGCTCTTGTGTATGGCATAAACTTAGGTGCTTTGTGTTGACCTTTGTTCTTGTGTAGGGCATAAACTTGTGCCTCTGTATAGGCATGTTAGGTACCTTGTGTAGGTCCTAGAGTCAACCTTGTGTAGGTTGTACTGGTTTGAGGTAAACCTGATTTGAAACCTCCATTAGTGAAATCTGGAACACTCAATGGTTGAGTGCGTCTGCATGGAGTGGAGTAGGCATATAGCCGAACCACTATAAAACGATCGTGTTTGAGATTGTTATTTGCATATTCTCTTATAGTGTTTACTTTGATGATCACATGATGCATAATTATTTAGAACTGATAAGTATCATATCTCACACACAGTCACTCGATTCATCTATCATAGACTAAATTTATATACTGTTTAGATATTGAATAGTCTTGTGATTGGATCCTCTATTTGGCTTGGAAATCGTTAGAGTTTAGTTAAAGATATCTTGATAAATTGTTATATTAGATCAAGATAATGATAATAGGATTTTAAATTATCATAAAACTTTATAAAGTCTTATTTACCCCCCTCTAGGACACTTTGACATCTTCCTACTTCTACTAGAGCGGTCATTACCGCAATTTCATTTAGTTTCAGAGCGGGTCTCTCATAAGAGCTTCACCGCTTAAAGAGCGATCTTGACTGAAGTTGGAATCATGGCCAATAGTGTGGAACTAGAAAGTGCAAAATGTAATATTGCAAATACCTAAAACCAACTGTACTCTAAAACTCTCAAACAACTGGGTATTGCCAAACAGGATAAAGGTCAAAACAATTGCCTAGTAATCCATACTGCTCTGAAAGTTGGTAATAGCTCAAAATGGTACATTGACATTGGATGTTCCAGACACATGACTGGTGACCAAATCCACTTTTGTGAGTATTCAGTTTTTTATGGTGGGTCAGTCACGTTTGGTGGTGGGAGCTCCGCCAAAATAATTAGGCAAGGAACAATAGTTGGCCCGAGACTACCCAAGATTAAAAATGTTCTTTGTGTGGAAGGTCTAAAACATAATCTCCTTAGTATCTCATAAATCTACAACAAAGAACACTTGGTCACCTACTCAAAAGATGTGTGTAGAATCTTAGATCATACAGGAAAATCTATCATGAAAGGTTTACGCACAAGTGACAACTGTTACGTAATTGAAAGTAGCAATGAGAATGTATTGTCCACAAAATGTAATATGGCTATAAAAAGCGAGTCCAAACTATGGCACCAAAGGCTAGGACATGTTCACTACCGAAACATAGCCAAGTTAAGTTCAAGGAACTTAGTAAGAGGCCTTTCCAAGATTAGAAAGGAAGAAAAGATTGTATGTGGTGACTGTCTAAAGGGTAAACAGATAAAAGTCGGACACCAAAAGACAACCACTATAGCAACATCAAAGCCATTAGATTTGTTGCACATGGACCTAGTAGGTCCCACCAAAGTTGAAAGCCATGGTAGAAAAAGATAATTCTTGGTGGTAGTAAATCATTACTCCAGATTTACTTGGGTCGCCTTTCTTCGAGAAAAATCTGATGCCTTTGATGAATTTGTAATTATGGCAAAGTGATTCCAAAATGAGAAAGGATATTGCATAAATCGTATCAGGAGTAATCATAGTGGAGAATTTGATAATGAGCGATTTCAAAGATATTGTGATGAGAAAAGGAATTCGCCATGAATTCTCAGCCTCAAAAACTCCACGACAAAATGGAGTTATTGAAAGAAAGAATCGAGTACTGCAGGAAATGGGATCAGTTATGCTAAATGGAAAGGATATGGCCAAAAGCTTTTAGGCTGAAGCAGTCAATACCCCCTGCTACATAATAAATAGAGTATATCTGAGAGAAGGTTTAAAAAAAACACCATATAAGATATGGTATGGAAAACAACCTAGTGTAAAATACTTTCGAGTCTTTGGCAGTAAATGTTACATCCTGAAAGACAGAGAACACACCTAAGAAAGTTTGAGTCTAAAAGTTACGAAGGGATCTTTCTAGGGTATGCCTTGAATAGTCATGCCTATAGGGTATACAATCTGAGGACCCTCACCATTCAAGAATCAGTTAATGTTGATGACCAACCCCATGAAGAAGAAAGTCCCTTGAATGAATTAGAGGATGATGTGGATTCATGCATTCTAGGAAAATCAGATAACAAAACTTCCACGTCTAATGAACCTCAACCTTTGTCTAATATACCCATCATCAAGGATCACCCTCTAAATCAAATCATTGGAGATCCTAATAATGGTCTGAGAACTCGTCGTCAGATTGAAAGTATTTATAGTCATTTTTGCTTCACCTCAAAAATTGAGCCCAAGAATATTGTGGAAGCTCTTCAAGATGAATATTGGATAAATGTTATGCAAGAAGAACTTTAACAATTTTAGAGAAATGAGGTATGACAACTAGTTCCCAGACCACTTGATACAAACATCATTAGAACCAAATGGATCTTCAAGAATAAATCCAATGAATCTGGCAATGTGATTAGAAATAAAGCAAGATTGGTAGCTCAAAGAAATTCACAGATAGAAGGCATTGACATTGATGAAACATTTGCTCCTATAGCTCGCCTTGAGTCAATCAGGATTCCCATGTCTATTGCATGTGCTTTAAAATTTAAACTATTTCAAATGGATGTCAAAAGCGCATTTCTCAACGGGATACTTGAGGAAGAAGTATATGTAGAACAACCTAAGGGGTTTTCAGACCCCAAGTATCCTCAGCATGTCTATCGGTTGAGCAAAGCTCTTTATGGCCTCAAACAAGCACCTCGTGCATGGTATGAACGTTTAAGTCAAATTTTTTTTTTTTGGATCATAAATTCTTCAGTAGTATTAATAAAACACTATTCACCTAAAAGACGGAGAACTCATTGCTCATTGCCCAGATCTATGTGAATGATATAGTTTTTGGCTCTATACCTGTGAAGAGACTGCTCATAACTTTGCCGAACTCATGAAATCTGAATTTGAAATGAGTATGGTCGGTGAGTTAAATTTCTTTCTGGGTCTATAAGTAAAGCAAATGCACAATGGAATATTTATATGTCAGTCTAAGTATGCAAAAGATTTAGTAAAGAGATTTGGACTTGAATCAGGCCGTTCCTATCATACCCCCATGAGTACCACACTTAAACTTTCCAAAGATGAAAATGGCAAAAGTGTGGATCAACACCTATACCGTAGCATAATAGGGAGCCTGCTGTATCTCACTGTCAGTCGCCCAGATATAGCCTTTAGCGTAGGTGCATGTGCACGATATCAGGCAGATATAAAGGAATCACACCTATCTGCAGTTAAAAGGATCATCAAGTTTGTGGCTGGAACAACTGCCTTCGGTTTGTGGTACCCATTCAAATCATGAACCATCATTGCCAGGTACTCTGATGCCGACTAGGCTAGGAACATAGAAGATCGCAAATCAACCAGTGGCAATTGTTTTTATATCGAGAATTGTTTGGTATCCTGGCAGAGCAAGAAACAGAACTCGATATCCTTGTCCACTGCCGAGGCCGAGTACATCGCAGCAGGTAATTGTTATTCCCAACTCTTCTGGATGAAACAAATGTTGCTGGATTACGGGATTGAGCAACCCACAATGACTCTTTTCTACGATAATACGAGTGCCATCAATATTTCAAAAAATCTAATCCAACATTCAAGGACCAAGCACATTGACATCTAACATCATTTCATTCGAGAGCTTGTTGAAGACCAAATCATTGTATTGGATTATGTGACTACAGATAGACAATTTGCTGAATCCTTACAAAACCTCTTGATGGGAATAGATTTGGTGATCTTCAAGAATCCATCGGATTGTGTGCAAATTGATAAAAATGCACCCTCAAAATGAGCTGAACAGGCATATCTGAGGACAAAGGTCCTCTCTTTTGAAAAGGGGGAACATAGAAGTTGCCCAGGTCATGGTCAAATGAACTCATAGGTATATTTTCATGTACTAATCCATGTCCACTTGATATGTCAAAAATAATCAAACTTCAATTGTTCTTAAAAATTTTGACATAATCGATGTCATCGAAGTATCGAAATGTTGAATTTCGAGAATGTCTGCTGGTCCTTTCCAACGGTCATCGACACAGTCTTCGATATTATTATGTGATGTCATCGAGTCAATTTCTATGACATTGACAACATCTGCTATAAAAGGAGATCGAGAGGATGAAAATTTTCAAAAGTCGTTTCTCCAAACTTTGCTCTTCTTCCTTGCCTCTGCTTTAAAGATACTTCTCAACTACAGAAGGAAAGATGGTGAAAGGCAAAGGTAAGGATCTTCCATGCACTAAATCTTTGAAAACAAAGAAATATAGGAGTAACAAATAGGGAGAAGATAGTTCTCCTCCCACTCATCCGGATTGGAAGAAAATCACAATAGCAAAGTATATTGTCCTCAATAGTGTTATTGATCCATACAGAGCAAATCTCGTGTTGGAGACAATAGGGTGGCAGAATATATTGAATCTTGGTGGTCCCTACCAATATGAGTTGATTCATCAATTCTTCAATAGTTGTCACATTGTTCGTGACAATCCACCATGTATCTAGCTGGAGTTCATGCATCAAACAAAACTCATTACTCTAGTGATACTTGGTCGTCTCCTAAACATCGAAGTGACACGAATCCCTGTCACTGAGTGAAATCTGAATGGATTAGGAGTATGGGGGGAAATTACGTGAGCATTGTGTTAAGGTACCTCTGTTCCCAGAAATGAGGAAAATACTTTGCTTGTCAACTATCTTGGGACCACCTCCAAGATTCTCCACAGCATCTTTGGCACAAATATGTATCCATGTGACACAAAGGGAAGTAATCTCACCCCTTTCGTGCTCAATGCCTTATATGACGTATATCAAGAGATCCCAGTGTGCCTACCGACTCTTATTCTAGGGCAATTGACTCGTATAGTCAAAGGGGAACATCTTGATACACTTCCATTCCCCTTTCTCATATGCAAGCTATCACATTTTGCGGGGTTACCATCGACATCTAATGCAATACATCTTAAGGTATGGTTCGATGATGATACACTTCAACATTTATATCTAACCACCTCCTATCAATCGGATAGTCCTCCTATTCCAACTCATGGTGCAGAAACCAGTCAGCGCCCAAATCCGCCAACACCATGGGGATCTAATCGTACACAGCTTCACAGCCCAGAGTCAGTCACAAATTGTCGGCATCGCAAACTCGAACGACATCTGTTGAATGGACAAGCCGATATCCAAGATCGTCTTCACAACTGCGAGAGGCGCCTGCCTGGGATCAAGGACAAAATCGATGCACTCCAGCACACTACTCAGCAAGTTCTTGCCTTGCTGACAGATGGAGAACCTCGAGCCCCTTAGTTGCTAATGGAGTAGTTGGTATGGATGTGCCCTCAACTGGACAATGTGGTTAAAATTTATTTTTGCCTGTAAATGGGGGACAAATGCTGGTTGTCTATGGTTGTATAGCCCAAGGTTGGGCTAAATCTTTTGGATTGATCGTCCTGATCTGGATGAGGAGAGTACTTATGTTTTGATATGCCCATGGATGGGATGAATTCTTTGATGGATGTTTGTTTTTAAATGCTCCAAATTCTGCAAAGCTTGGGTACTTGTTTTGAATATTCCTTGCATGAATGATGATATAGTTCTGTTGATTTTAAATGCAACCTGTTTCATCGCTCATATTATTTACTGATGATCTGTTCGAGCTTTATAGGAACTGTCTATGGGATTCATGTTATGTGACAAATGATAATTGATTATCTACTGATTATTGAATGCACATAGAAATGGTTTATTGTGAGTGGTTTTGTGATTCCATGCTTTACTGCATATCTGTCTTGAAGTGGTTCTCTGATTATATGCTCACATGGGAATTATCAGTCCTTCTATTGCCTTGATTCTCCCAATTTCTTTACTGTCAACTTCAGTAATTCGATCTGTTATTAGTATATTAACCTTTGTCAATGACTGACAAAAAGGGAGGAGAACAAATCCCACCATGAGAACACTGCTTGGTATATGGTTTTGAGCATGGTGATGCCGGTGATAGGGGGAGCATTTGCAAGAAGATAGGGGGAGCAGCTACCTAAATCAAGATTGTGTATGAACTCCATAGAATCTTTGTAAATTTGTGTAAAGTTCATATACACACAATTTAGGATGTTATTCTAAGTGTGTTTTAGGTGTTTTATCACGTAATTGACAAAATGGAAGATTGAAAGTGCCCTGGTTTGTCAATTAGCGTGAGTGTTGAATCGATAAGTCAAGTGGGTCCCATATGAAGATTGTTCAAGACATTGCCTCAACCAGATGTGTGTTCATAGCCCATCACAGGTAAACTTAGTCTCACATCCCAAATTCCAAAACACCTAGGTAAATAAAAGCCTTAAAAACTTAGAACAACATAGGTGTTAATAGTCTGAATACCTGGTTTCAAAATGGAAAATTCTTTTAGTTTTCATCTATCATCGATTCTTGGTCGATACAATCCAACACTCATTCTCGATATATCGAACTGGTATCGATAACATCGAATTGAGTCCTCTTTATGTCCAACCAATGTTGTCAAATCGCATATGCGATCCCGTGCGATTGCATATGCGTGTGCGCATATGCGATCGCACAATCGCATATGCGGTCGCATATTTTTTTATTTTATTTTTTTTTGCACTTTTTCAAAAAAATTCAGAAAAATCAGAAAAAATTCGAAAAAAATCAGAAAAATCATAATAAATTAATTATTATACATGAAATGCATTTATTTAATTTAAGTAAAAAAGAAAAAATAAAACCAACCAATTACATTCATATGAAGTTATGACTTATGAGTTATGACTTATGAACAATGATAATTTGATAAATTTACAATTACAAATTATAATATAGTTAACTTGATAACTTCTTAAATCTTAACAAATAACAATTAAACATTTTACATTTAAATTTAACTAACATTTTGTTGATAACTTGATATCAAGTTATCAAGTATCAAGTATCAATATCAAGTATCAACAATCAACAACATCAACATCAAGTCATCAACAGTTCAACACTTAGACTTATGAGTTATGACTTATGAGACAAGCATTAAACAAAATTAAGAAGTTATGTATGTATTTAATTATTTTTTATTTTATTTATCTAATCAATGATCATTATTCATTAATCATATATTCATATACATTGATCTATCATCCATTGTGGCACATCATCACCAGGTCTGCCACCACCACCATCATCATCATCATCAGTCGAGTCATCTCCTTCTTCCACATACACTTCTTCTTCTTCCGTTTCTTCATCATCACGACGTCTAATACTTCATCAACATCCAATGGTGGATGATCTTCTTCAGCTTGATCATCATTATCACCTTCTCCTTCTTCAATCTCCTCAATCTCATCAACGGGTTGACGGCTACTACTCGCCCCCGGCTCCCCGAATCCTTCGCCTTCGAGTGGTACTACTACTACCTTCACCAGCATCGATCCATATGCGGCATCTTCAACTTGTGCCCATGTGGTCCTCTCCAAGTAAATACCGGGTCCTCCGTCTCTACGAGCCACTCGTTATCGCATCCAACTCATCTAAGCAGATAGGGTCAAAGAAACCGGGCTTTTCTTTCCTACTTTGGAATCGTTCTCGCAATTTTTGGTTGTATTGAACGAAAACCAAGTCGTTGAGCTTTTTTTGCTCAAGGCGATTCCTTTTCTTGGAATGAATCTGTAAGAAAGAAAACACATTTGGCATTAGCTATTTAGGTAATGAATTTATGAAGAACACTAAACATGATCTAAAGACTCTAAAGTCTAAACTTACGCCTCGAACGTGCTCAATTACGCTCGCAACCAGCGAACACGTGAGTCCAAGAATCTTCATACCAACTTCTTGAGAATTTGGATCCTTCTGTTCGGGTCCACTCCATGGCACCCACCGGTCGGTGAGAAAAACAGTTTAAGTATAGGTTAGACTAGTTTTAATCTCTTAGAACACTGATTGACATACCACATACACTAACATTCATTCATATAAGTACTTCTTGGGTAATTTCATTGTCCGATGTCTTATTACGATATCCTTGAGAATATCCCTTCACTTTTTGTGTAGAAGTCAAAAACTTGAGATCTTGTCCTGTTCTCCTCTATCCGGAATCATTCTTTCCAAGACATCAATAAATCCAACCATATGCACATTAGTGAACTGGATCGTAAGCGAATAAAAGTGAGTTAAGGATGTAAGCGGCCCGAATACAATGGGGATGACATTTGGTGCCCCATCTTCTATCTATAATTTCTAAAATTGGCACGTAATCACGGTCTCTATAGTTAAAATGGTCCATGATCTTGTTTTTCGCTCTCTCCATCGCATCATATATGTAGCCCATTGTCGGGCTTCTCATCCCGAATCCACCAATCGCAACACAGGTGACTAAGGGCTCAGATGATTTTAACGCCTTTACCACTTGAGTCCAAAAACTTTGAGAAAGAATTGTTTGTTGAACCCGTTTCCCATCGACCTTCCTTGACCAAGGCCCACTTGTAAAATCGGCCGACACTACAAAGCTTCTAAGTTCGATTTCTTTGCATGTAGCCTTTGTAGTGTTAAAAAGGTGTAGTAAAGGGTTTTGATCAGCAAGTTACCCCCAATGTGTTTTCTCATTCGATCGAGAAGAAGAGCATGTTTGTACATAAAAGCGTGATTCTTCTTGCAATCACATTTAGAAATAATCTACCTATATCTTCTAACATGAGATCAATACAATGGGCCGCACAAGGGTCCAAAATAAACGTCGCCTCTTCTCCATAAGAAGACGACCGGCCATTACATACGAGGGTGCGTTATACGTAATTACTTGTACAACGTAGTCCTCACCTATTTCTTCAACTACACTATCTAGTAAGTTAAACAAATATTCTCCGTGTGTGAATGACTGACGCATCCACCGACTTCAAGAACATCGTCCCAATTTGGACAATTTACCAAGAAGTTAATGAGAGATCGACCGGATCTATCGGTCCATCCATCGGCCATTAGTGTCTGTACAACCATATATTTTCCATGATTCCCTATATTCGGTATGAAGGATTGTGTATATTCAACTTCGGTTCTAAGGCATGTCTCCCTCATTTCATGATATGAAGGAGGTTTAAGCCAGAGTCCAAATTGACCTATAGCCTCAATCATTACTTTGAAGCTTTTCGATTTTTAACGTTGAAAGCAACGCCGGTTTGGTAAAACCACTTAGCAATATATTGAATTGTGGTTTTCCTATCTTTTTGTTTATATCTGGGTTCTCTAAAGTTGTTTGAGCCGGCCCTTTCCTCTACCCCTTTGGTCGACCACATCCTCGGGGTGGTCTACACCATCTATCCAAGGGTCCATGCCCTCGGGCTCTTTTCGATGGTTGTACTTGTGGTCTAGACCGGCCCTGTCGAAGAAGGGGAGTGGGACTAGCTTGAGCTTCATCGACATCTACTATATTTATATCTTCATATGCATCTTGTTCCATATATTCCTCTTGGCGTAGGGCACTATCGTATTTCTTGATTGTTTATCCATATACTCATGATCTCCTTCGGATTTTGAGTAATCTTGTCACATGCTTTTGCATTTGACCCTGTAAATGTGCAAGTGTTGCTTGTGCCTTGCAATGCCACCGAACTCACAAATCCACATAAATCACATCTATGTGAGTCTTTTCTAGATAGCACTACGGTAGTGCCCATACTTCCAACCCGGGTCATTCGACTTGGGCCTCAAAGAGGAAGATTGGGAAGAAGACATTATGAATTTATGATGGTGGTGGATGGTGGTGTGTGTATTATATTAGCACTAAAAGTAACTAGCTAGTAGCTAGCTATTAAGTATTAACTAGAAACTATAAAGTAAACTACAAATAAAAAGAAAACTAGAACTTGGAGTTGGGAGTTGGGAGTTAGGACTTAGGGTTAGGGCCTTAGGGAGAGAGAGAGAGAGAGAGAGAGAGAGAGAGAGAGAGAGAGAGAGAGAGAGAGAGAGAGAGAGTTACACACACTCTTACACTTACACTTACACTTACACACACACACACACTTACACTTGTAGAAACTAGAAAGGGAGAAGAAGAGAGAGAGAGAGAGAGAGAGAGAGAGAGAGAGAGAGAGAGAGAGTTACACTTACACACACACACACTTACACACTTACACTTGTAGAAACTAGAAAGGGAGAAGAAAGGGAGAGGAGAGAGAGAGAGAGAGAGAGAGAGAGAGAGAGAGAGAGAGTTTGAGTTACACCTTACACTTGAAGAAAGGGAGAAGAAGAGGGAGAGAGAGGGAGAGAGTTTGAGTTACACACTTACACTTGAAGAAAGGGAGAAGAAGAGACTGAGAGAGTTGTTTACACACTTACTTACATTTGTAGAAAGAGAAGGAGAGAGAGAGAGAGAGAGAGAGAGAGAGAGTTACACAAATAAAATTAAAATAACAACTTTCAACTTCCAAAATTCCAAATTCTTGTCTAAGTTGTCTACTTGTCTTCTCTTGAATCTCTTCACCTTTGCCTCTTCACTTGAGTATTGTATTTGTTCTTGATTCTTGAATTCTTGTTGTGAGTTGTGACTTGTCTTGTACTTGTAAGTTGTAACTTACTAACTTGTAACTTCAAACTTTGAAGTTCAAAGTCAAACTTTTAAGTTGCTATTTGCTAACAACTAACAAAGTAAAATGAATCAATTAACATTTAACAAACAAAATAGTTTTAAAAAAAAATGATAGAAAGAAATCAAAGAAGTTGTTAGAAACTTAGAAATTAGAAATTACTAATTCGAATTAGAATTTAGAAACTTAGAAATTAGAATAGAAGTAAGAAGTTAGAAGTTAGAACTTAGAAGAAGTGAAGAACTTGTGGAATGTGGATGGAGATTGGAGACTAGAGTGAGGAGTCTCTTGATTCTTGTCTTGAAAGTTGAATCTTGATTCTTGAACAGTTGAACAATGAATATGGATTGGTGGATTCTTGATTCTTGATTCTTGTAAGTTGTAAGTTGTAACCCTTCCTTGATTCTTGAATGTTGATTGTTGAAAGAAAAGAAAAGAAATATGGAAACTTGGAAATGGAATTGGATGGAGAGGAGTGGATGTATGTAACTTGTAAGTTGTAAGACTCTTAGAAATTAGAATGTATGTAAGATTATAAGAATAAGAGATAGAGAATAGAGAGGAATGCTTAGAATGCATTTTTATAGAGAAAAATCCAGATTTAAAAAAAAAAAAAAAAAACGGTCAAAAAGCGGTGATTGATCATTTGAATAATGCGATCGCATATGCGTATCGATCGATACATCGCATATGCGATCGCATATGCCATCGCATATGGAATATGCGATCGCATATGTGCAGGATCGCATATGCCACTGCCGCATATGCGATTCGTGCACATATATGCGCATATGCGATCGCATATTCGCATATGCGATCGCACATGACAACACTGTGTCCAACAACCACAAAGTATTTTGGACAAAATATTTGATAAATCGAAAGTACCATCGATAACATCGAATTTCAAATATCAATGATATCGAAGACCAGTCGATGATATCGAAAAGTCTCAGAGCTCTATCCAGGAAGGGCTTGGTAAATATTCCTGATATTGCTCGAGGAATCAAAGAAAAATCGATAGCATCGAAATTCAAATCTCAATAATATCGATGCAGTATCGATGACATCAAAATGGGACAAGTTGTGTCCAGCGAGTTTTTGAAAGAAAATCATCTAAATGTTCAAGGAATCGAAGCCCACATCGATATCATCAAAATTCAAATCACGATGATATCGATATAAACTCGATACGATCGAATCAAGACAAAACTGTTCCAACATACTTGAAAAGAAAAATATTATGTGAATAATCGAAGAATCGATACTGGCTCGATATGATCGCAATTCAAAACTCGATGAAATCGATATGGGTTTGATATCATCAAATTGAGTTAAAAAATGTCCAGCAAGCTTTCTTAAAATATTCATTGAAAAGATCGATAAATCGAAACCACTGTCGATGATATCGGAATTCAAAATTCAATATCATCGACGCATGTTCGATGCCATCGATCTTCAGTCAAAAAGTTCTGGGTATGTGTTTTAGTTAAGTTCGCATCATCAAACCTTGGCTCGATGGAATCGAAAGTATAAGTTCGATGACATCGAGTCAGGACCGATGAGATTGAACTCAGTCAAACTTGACATATTTATTACCGTTGAGACTTTTTGCCTATATATAAGAAGCTTGCTCTTGGTTTCTATAGTGAGAAAAACAGAGAGAGCCTTGAGAGAGTCTTGCATACTATTTACCCTAAGCTCTTTTTCTCATGGAAGTTCATCCTTCAATCCACCCTCATCATTGATATTAAATAGAGTGGATTGATGAATGAACTTCCCCATTCAAGGATCATCCAACTACTACCTTAATGACAAATCATTGAATGCTTGAATGCTTGGAATCTCTCATTCTCTAAAATAGGAAAACATTTAATAGAGTAGGATTCTAACATAACCTTGACTCAACTCGTCACCTTTATTGGAATATCTTCAAGTGTTGCGAATCAAGGGAGATGAAGAATCTTCATCAAAAAGGAGGAGATTCATCAACGTGCTTAATGGGGCTCATCTACTTATCTGTAAGTTATTAGAATCCAGAGACCCTGTTGATCATTCCTTTTGTAGGATTGGGTCACAAGTGATTCTCACCTCTTTCAAGCCCTCATAGGAGGCCTCCAACGGGAGAGTACATGTAGGTGCTTTGTGTTGACCCTTGCTCTTGTGTAGGGCATAAACTTAGGTCCTTGTGTAGGTCATTGACCTGTGTGGTCTAAAAGTTAGGTTCCTTGTGTAGATCATTGACCTGTGTGGTCTAAAAGGTAGGTTCCTTGTGTGGATCCTTTGCTCTTGTGTAGGGCATAAAACCTAGGTGCTTTGTGTTGACCTTTGCTCTTGTGTAGGGCATAAACTTATGCCTCTGTGTAGGCATGTTAGGTATCTTATGTAGGTCCTAGAGTCAGCCTTGTGTAGGTTGTACTGGTTTTAGGTAAACCTAATTTGAAACCTCCGTTAGTAAAATCCGGTACAGTCAAAGGTTGAGTGCGTCTGCCAAGAGTGGAGTAGGCATAGCTGAACCACTATAAAACGACTGTGTTTGAGATTGTTATTTGCATATTCTCTTATTGTGTTTACTTTGATGATCACATGATGCATGATTATTTAGAACTGATAAGTATCACATCTCACACACAGTCACTCCGTACACCCATCATAGACTAAATTTATATACTGTTTAGATATTGAATAGTCTTGTAATTGGATCCTCTATTTGGCTTGGAAGCCATTAGAGTTAAGTTGAAGATATCTTGATAAATTGTTATATTATATCAAGATAATGGTAATAGGATTTTAAATTATCATAAAACTTTATAAAGTCCTATTCACCCCCCTTTAGGACACTTTGACCTATTCCTAATTCTACTAGAGCGATCATTACCGTAATTTCATTGTCCATCCCAAACTTGATTAGAACATTTTCAAGATACTTCGCCTGAGACAACCGCAACCTGCTCCTCTCCCTATCTATGTGTACATCAATGTCAAGAATTCTCTTTGCAGCCCCTAGATCTTTCATGTCGAATGTCCTTGATAATTGAACATTCAATATGTTGATCTCAGATATGTTATGACTAGCAATAAGCATATCATTAACATATAATACTAGCATAATGAATTCCCTATCACTTAGTGATATAAAGTAGATACAATGATCAAATTTACTCATAATAAACCATCAACTCACCATAAAGGAATCAAACATTTTGTACCAATGACTAGGCGACTATTTCAAACTGTATAATGGCCTCCTCAACCTGCAAACCTTATTCTCTGACCCCTATACCTCGAACCCCTCTAATTGCTTCAGGTAAATATGTTCTTTTAATTTTTCATGTGGGAAAGCAGTCTTTACATCCATTTGTTCTAATTCCACATTGTATTGGGCAACCAGCACTAACACAAATCTGATAGATACCTACTTGAACATAGGTGTAAAAATCTTGTTGAAGTCGATACACTCCTTCTGCACATAACCATTCGCTATCAATCTGGCTTTGTATCTATCACGTTTCTTCCGATAGATCCACTTACATCTGATCTCTTTACGCCTAACGAGAAGCTCCATCAACTCACATTTCATTCTTATATAAAGATTCAACGCATCTTGAATTGTCGTCACCCACTTTTCAGCATTTGTGCCTTCCAATGCTTCCTAGAAGGTAGATGAATCCCCCTTATCCGTAATGAGAGCGAATGCAACATTCAAGTCATCTCTATATCTCATCGGTAATCCGCGATCTCTCGATGAATTTTTCCTCACAGGTGACTGCTCCATCTACTCATGTACCTCTTCCTATAGCTTGGCTTCTACCTGCACACCATCACCATATCTGACAAAATTACACTTCTTCACCCTTTGGTCTAACTTATCTCTCTCAACAAATGGTACATGAGAGTAAGCATCACAACCAAATACTCGCATCCTTGAGTGGTCTATAACATGATCACTCCACATTTCTTTTAAAATTTTTCAATTTATGGCCATAGACAGGAACCGATCTACAAAGTAACAAGTCATATTGACGACTTCAGTCCATAATTCATTGCCCAAAGCAACATTACTCAACATACTTTGGGCTCTCTCTAGAAGAGTCTGGTTCATACGTTTTGTCACTAAATTCTGTTCTGGTGTATGTCTTATTGTATTGTGTCTCACTATCCCCTTATCTTTACAAAACTGATTGAATTCCCTAGATGTGAATTCTTCACCATTATCTATCCTTAGTATTTTCAACTTTTGTCATGTCTACTTTTCCACCATCACCTTCCACATCTTGAAGATTGTGAAAATATTGTATTTATGCTTCATGAAGTAAACCCAAACTTTTTTTAAAGTAATCATCTATGAATATGACAAAAAACGATAACCCCCTTTAAAAACAACAGGTGACATCCCTCATATATCTAAATGCACATAATCAAGCACACATTTACTGACATGTTTTCCAAATTTAATGGACAATCGTGATTGTTTACCATATATGTAATGTTCACATAAATTAAAATCAAAACTTTTAAATGCAAGAATCAAACAACGATCAGAAAGTACATTCATACTGTGCTCGCTCATGTGACCTAAATGTGCATGCCACAAATGTGCTTGCGGACTATGTTACATACGCTACAGCTCTACCCAAAACGATATTCCTGATCAACTTATAAAGGTTATCACTTCGATGTGCTTTCATAATAATGAGTGCCACATTTGAAATATTTAAGACACAATCAAATCCAGTGAACTTGCACCCATGAGCCTCGAGAGCCCCTAGAAATATTAGATTCTTCTTAAGATCAATAACGTGCCTCACATATATCATGATACGTTCAATCCTATCAAATATCTTAATGCATACCGATCTAATACTAACAACCTTACAGGCAAAGTCATTGCCCATAAACACCATGCCACCATCATACTCGTTGTATGTGGTGAAACAACTCCTATGAGGGCACATGTGATACAATGCCTCCGAATCTAAAATCCACTCGTTATTGAGATATCCAAATTTGTATACGGTTAGTACGTCACAATCACTTGCTTCCTCACTGGATTCTACTACGTTGGCCTTCCTTGGTGAATCATCTCATTTATTTCCCTTTTGAGCTTTGGGGTTCTGACAATCCTTCTTCCTATACTCTAACTTTTCACAATTCCACCACTTCATCTTCCCCTTGCACTTCGACTTGGACATAAATCAAGGCTTCTCCTTCTCTTGCTCAAACTATCCATCTCGGACAAAAGTGTGTCAGTAGATCTTTCACCACCATTTTTTTATTTCTCAACTGCTTCGATTAAAGGGCTAAGATAATGATCTCGACGTTCAAGATATCCCTACCATGGCACGAAGTATCCACCAAATACTCGTAAGATTCCGAAAAAAAAAAAAAAAATGTCAACAAGATTAGAGCTTTATTTTCCTCATTCATCTTTACCTCCACACTCGTCACAAAATAATTGATTGAACGTGTTAATGTGTTCATTAAGATTCAACCCTTCCACTATCTTCATATTATAGATTTGTTTCTTTATATACGGACAATTACTGAAAGATTTCATCATGTACAAACTTTCTAACTTCATTCAAAGCCCTACAGTGGTCGTCTAATCAATGACATTATATATAACATCGTCGGACAAGCATAATTGAATCGAAGTAATTGCCCTCTAATCAAGTCCTTCCAACTCTTCATCATTAATAGTGGCATGATGCTTCGTTATACTACAGAGTGCCTGCTGCAATCCTTTCTGAACTAGGAAGTCTCTCATCTTTACCTTCCATAATTCAAAGTTATTTTTCCCAGTGAACTATATCATATTACTTGATATTCGATCCCTTCATCGTCATGTCTTATATTCAAACTTGAATCCCAACGTACATCTCGAATATCACTTGTTGAGAGTTGCGGAAGCAAATCTCAAATTCGAATCACAAAAACGATAGATAAACATAAACAAAGCAATCACAGAGAACACATGAATTTACATATATTAAATTTTTTAAAAAAAAAAAAAAAAAAAATCTTTGTGAAAAAAAAACCACAGCACAAAGCGATAATCTACTATGAAAACAATTTACAAGAGATAGAATTGACTTACAAAAGCAAAAAATAAATCTCAAAACCTAACTCTCTTTTAGAACAAGTCCTTGTTCACTAAAGATTTTCCTTAATCCCGCATTACACCGATATATACAGTGTTACACTCAAAATAGGAAACAAATTGCACAATTTTGCAAAACCGCGTGCGTTGTCGATCAAGTCGATTGAGCCTCCATGTTCGATCTATCGAATATGATCAAAAGTGTCCAAAGAATTAATTTGATTTCTCTAAAATTTTCGGATTGATCGATTGAAACTACCAAAAACTATATAGCGAGCAAACTGATATATTCAAGTATTATCGATCAAACTGATATATTCGATAATATCGAACCAGATGGTCAATTGATCAAAATCCCCAATGGAGACCAATTTCAACACTTGTAGCCACCTGATGGGCGGAATGCCTTGGTTTTGAGGCCAGCAAACATTCATAATGGCATCACCTGATGACCGGCTCAGACCACGCACCTACGCCACATTGGTGTCCATGCGTACCACTGAAAAAACTCTCAATCCTATTCATGAGAAATCTCGTTCAGTATTTCATGAATATCGATCAGCATTTCTCGCTCTTGAAACTTACCTCAGCAACAATCCCAAGGAAGAAGATAGCATGCCAAATAGCCTATCATCGCAGAAAAAAACTTCACTGCACATGGAGAAAACTGAGCATGAACTTCGGGAGAGAGTATGCAGAAAACCCAGAAAATGCAACTCTCCTTTATCAAACAAAAAAGCATAAACCACCTCAAGCATCACAAAATTAGAAGAACAAACAAACTGTACAATGCCTTTAAAATTTTCGATAAAAATACATATAACACAAATATATTAAGTACAATACAAAGATCACACACCTTACAATATCCTGAGGTTGTCCCGTGTCGAGGCACAATCCTGCGGAGCAAATCATTCATACTCACCAACAGACCAACCAGGAATCATGTTACAACCTGCTCTTGACCATTGTTCTCTTGGGGCAGGTCAGCTATTCTTAGATTACAAAGCAAAGCATCACGGCCCGTCAAAACAGTCTGGAAGAAACTCTCCACTTGCTTTGATAGAGAATCTAGCCCTTGCACAAGCCTCTCCATGCTCTCCTGCAAACTTGAAATGGCTTTCTTCAAATTTTCAGATTCCTCATGTCTAACAAAATCAGTCATGGAATACAGCTTCTGCACACCTCCATGGACTGCTTCTACCTCTTTGAGTACCGTAACTGTTCCGTTCGAGAACAGCTCCCTAATCTCTCCATTTACACTCACTTGTAAATCATTGAAGGCTTCAGACCACAAGAACTTGTCAGAAATATTCAAGTTGATCAGTTGTTCCATAGACCCCGAGAAAGCTGCTGTGAAAACACTACAAATGAATAGAGTCTGGACCTTCACACCATGCATAGCTCTCATCAGAACCTTCCCTTTCACTGAGTTCTTGAACTTGGCCAAATGAAGAGATCTGATCAATCCATGTAAGACTGTGGTACAGTTCTCTAGCTTTGAATTCTTGGAATTGATTTGTTGTATCCAATCATGAAGAGAAGACCTGGCTCGCACGAGCTGTTCCATCGATGGGAAACCACTTGAGCTGTCCAAAATGTGTAGCACATATTGGAGCAAAAGGTGGCCTTGGTTGAGTCGAGAGAGCTCGGAACTAAATGCAATGCAAATGTCAAGCAACTTCACGCTGTTGTCCAAGTATGTGTCCATCCATTTCTCATCCCAGTCAGATATTGGAAATTGAAGTTCTGCAATTAAGGTCTTGATGGCCATGTGTGTTTCACAGAGAGAGTCCATTGCCAACCTCATCCATGATAGGCTGAGCACTTCAGAATTATCCTTTGGCTTGAGCTTTTTCAGCCTATCTGCCAGGGTTTGCTCGAATGAATTCAACAGAGCAAGAAGCTTCGGG
Organism: Magnolia changhungtana; assembly: GCA_030180095.1. NCBI lineage: Eukaryota > Viridiplantae > Streptophyta > Magnoliopsida > Magnoliales > Magnoliaceae > Magnolia > Magnolia changhungtana. The sequence goes on from JASAUF010000421.1 coordinate 4,499,104, forward strand.
GACAAATCAGACCCTTTTGGAAGGATCCTACGGAAAGGGTTTCCAAAAGGGAAAAAGGGTCGTTGCCCATCATGTGGACGACTCATTTTGGCAGAGCTGTTCAGATATCCAAAAAATATTCACTTAATACAATAGTAATATGAAAATAAGTAAAATAGAAAGCAATCGTATTGAATGATCACACAACTAATCTTGAATGAATGATCATAAGTTTCCCACTCGTTAGATGAGCTGGCTGGTAGAGACCGCGTAGTGTGTGTGAGTCATCTAGGGGTTCCAGGGTGAATCCGTGGTAGTAAAGAATAATCATCATAAGTAAATCTAAGGGGTTGTTTATCGTTTCAAAAAGAAAATTCCAAGGGGTTGTTTGGATCCACAAGAAGCTCACTTAAGACAGACATCGATGCTGAGGAAATAAATCCTGAGCATGGTATTAAGGGACCGCTTGTTAGCAACAAAAGTTGTCCCTAGCAAATCTATCCTACCAGTCCATGCGAAACTCCCATAAAATATGGAGTACTTGTCCAAAACTTTTCGTTGTTGGAGGTCTTTGCTTGTTCCTAAAAAAAAATAATAATAATAAAAAAATAATAAAAAAATGACTAGCTAGTCCGTATTATGGTACACAGTAGACCATTCTCCTGTGATACATATGTGCCACCATCTGTATTCAAGCATAGCAAATATGCCACATTCAACCTCTTGTGCTCTTCAAGCAACCCACATGTGCCACCATACACTTCAAGCACCCCACGTGTCATGTGCCACCATACTCTTCAAGCACCCCACATGCACCACATCACAAGTGTCACCGTAGATTTTCACGCACCACAAAATGCAGTACACATGCCCAATTTTCAATGTGCACATGTACTACATGTGCCAAATAACTCTTCCATATTCTAGGTGCTTGACAAATAGCACGAGCATAACTAATCCAAGACAGCACGACTCTATCAAACAATACTTGGATGATCTTTGACCTAGAAAGGTCATCCAAGACAACTTTTATTGTTGCAAAACAGATGTTGAGATTTTGCATTTAGATGACACCTCCTGAGGGTCCCTTCCTAAATAGTGTACCGCTGGTTTTCCAGATCATAGACTGTGAGGTGACCTATGGGACGTGCCAACATGGCTCTTGCATGAGATTTGGGCCCTGTAATAAGTGGGTCCTCGAATGTGAGCATCTCTCCTAAAACCCAGGCCATGGACTGTTGATTTGCATGTGCTGGTACAGCTGTATCGTGGATGCGGAGTAGAGAGCACTTTTGTGGAAGCACTTACCTATGGACAGCTGGATTCCAAACTCCAGCTTGGACAACACAATTTTCAAATTTATGGACAGCCTGTCGAAAGGGAAGCCCTTGTCCATGTACTTGCACAGCCAAATGCAAAACAACACTCCCTTGGAAATAGACGATCCAAACAACCCCTAAACATATACCTTTTCACTATGCTTGTTTCAAAACGGATCATTCTTGGCTCATCAAAATCGAGTAATAAACAGCATCCATGAATAAAAAAGGAGTCAGAAAAAACATCTAAGCTTGAAAAACTTGTGTAGAGGATGGCACGGTTTGTTGCCAATGGCCCACAGATGTATCAACTCCCCACAGTACACATGGTTGTGCGGTCAGCAGGTCGAATTAGTCCATCTAGTGCGTCCTACTGTAGATGGGCCATGGAAGAAGAAAAAAAAAAAAAAAACAATTCACCAATCCTTCAGCCCTAGCTGTTCAATTTGTGCCCTTCAAATGGAAATAAAAGAAGAATACTGATTAACAGACTACATTCAAAAGCATATTTCAATTGACAGGGGAGCTAGGAACAATTAATCTATGAAGTCGTCCAACTGTAGGCCATCAACATGGGCCATGCCTAATGCATATTCTGGATTCATCAATGAACAACCACATGTTCGGAAGTGAGAAGTGAGTAAAAAACTGACTGTTGAAACCAAGGTATTCCATAACGGTTCCCTTCATGATACAGGCTGTAACGGCAATTAAGGCCCTTATGACAGCTGCTACAATCTCTTTATATATATATATATATATATATATATATATATATATATATATATATATATATATATATATATATATATATTACATGGGTAAAGGACTATTACGGTGGCAGTAATGGCCATTATGGGTCATTTATTTCGTTACAACCCCATAACATGTAACAGTTGCCACCGTTATCTTTACGTAACAGCCTTTGCGCACACCATGGTTGAAACCCCTATATTTCTGAGCCACTTGACTAAATAATCCATGAATCCTATAGAAAACACACCCGACGGACTTCCCAAAAATGCAATCCACACCCAACACAGAGTTGTATCATTCTATATAAAAAGTTGAAGGTAGTATGCTCGTTTATCTAGGGTGATTTCTGTTTATTTGTTAAGAAAGGAGAAACCTTCGTATTCCACCAAATGATTTCAATTTCCTTCTAGGATCCATTCACAATTTCCATCATGACCGTGGAGATTTGACAAACCCCCAACATTCCCTGTAAAACAGGGTTATGTTTAACGGCTCGTTTTGCTTGATTTCCTTTCAAATCAACTGTAAGTTAAAACAGTTTCAGGGTCAAATACCGATTTCCACCCAAACCAACAATTTGGGGCGACGGCAAACGCTGAGTGAAATGGCTATTGATACCAACATGTTCGTTAAAAGACCCTCATCAAATCGGATTCGGTGAACACCCAAACGCAGATCTAAAAAGAAACCCGCAATTCTCAGAAACGATCAAAACATTAACTAAAATTACACTGTCCCCTCCCAAAGAATCAGATCGATTCTAGTTCCTCGCCTTAGATCTAATCTGAATTAGGTAATTCTTTCGCCCGATCTAAGATCAAATATCAAGATACAACAAAAATCTATCGATATCAAAGATGAAAAGGTTACATCTGAATGAAACCCTAACCCTTTTTGGTTTGTCTTTCAAACCCTATCATTCAAAAGATTTTTTTTTTTTTTTTTTCTACACTAGAAGCGCGGATTTCGTACCTGGATTCGTATTCGCAGCAGAAATTTCGACGAAATTTAGGGACGCGGAATTCGCTTTTATTTTTTTTCGATTCTGGAAAGCGCAGTAGATGAGATGAACCCTAATCTCACGGATGAAGGTTCTCCGAAGCGCGGAATTGGCCGTTTTAAAGTACTGATAGGTGAGGATAGGTACAGATGGAGATGAAATTACATACCTATCCTTGTCTTTTGCAAAATTGAAAGAGAAATTTAGGACCGTGGCCCCACCTTTTATCCAGCTGTTTTTACGAAACAATACCAACTTTGTTTTTCAACGTAGACCTGCACGTACGGACAGCGAATTTGAGGACGAAAACACCTCTCCCTTTTGAAGACGACGCTCCTCCAACGGAGCGTTGTACGAACGGCTCAAAAGAGATCAAAGTTACATGGCCCCACAACTACGTATTTGTTATATCCACAACGTTCATCCATATTTCGAGATCATTTCGGAGCATTATCCAAAAAAAATCATATCCAAAGATCAACTGGACCACACCACAAAGAGTAGCGGGAAAACTGATTTTCACCGTTAAAAATATTTTAGGGCCCACCACTTGATAGTTAGATCTGTCTTATGCTATGTCTCAAGCTTAATATGAGCTCGCCAAATAGATGGACGGTTTGGATATAACATAGACCTCATGATGGGACCCACAATAGGCGATGGGGATTACAACAGCAAAAAATAAAATAAAAAATAAAAAACCAGGAACCTATCGCTACCAATTATAAATGTTGTTATAACCGTAGCCCCTGCTTTTTCGATATTTATCGAAGGTCTTTCGATATATCAAAAAAGGTCCCGAACTGTCCAGCGAGTTTGCCTTAAAATTCCTACAGTTTTACCGTAGCCATAACTGTAGTCCGTTGCAATACGTGCATTTTTTTAAAAAAAAAAAATTTACATGGAGAACTTTATTCTACCTACATTTTTCTCTAATACATATTTATATAAATATGTATATATAAGCATATAAAAAAAAAATTTCTCTTTTTTAATTCATTTCTTTGTCTATTTATTCAACAAGCATATCTCCTAAACTAGAATGATTTACTTAACATACCACATATGATTTTAGGGTAGGAGAAGCTAATTTAGCCAACAAACCTAGTTATTTTCCAAGATTCCATCGGGCCAATGGTCGAAAATCCATTTCATTCACTTCGTGGTCAATTTCAATCACTTCGCCGTCAAACTAGAAATTGAGCGGGGCAAAAATGAAATTGAGCGGGGCCAATGAGAAATTGAGCGGGGCAAACATGAAATTAAGCGGGGCAAACTAGAAATTCAACAGTGTAAACATGAATTTCAGCGGGGCAAACATGAATTTCAGTGGGGCAAACACAAAATTCAGAGGGACAAACTAGAAATTCAGCGGGGCAAACTAGAAATTCAGCAGGGCAAACATGAAATTGAGCGAGGCAAACTACAAATTCAGCAGGGCAAACATGAAATTGAGCGGGACGAACATGAAATTGAGCGGGGCAAACTACAAATTCAGCGGGGCAAACATGAAATTGAGCGGGGCCAACGAGAAATTCAGTTGGGCAAATATGAAATTGAGCGGGGCAAACTAGAAATTAAGCTGGACAAACATGTAGGCCTAGAAGCACTAGTCTGTCTGGAGCTCAGAACTGGCAGGGTAGTACCTAATCCACCATTAGACTTTCTTAATATGTCAGCGCCTCAAATGATCGCGTGTTATGCAGGAGAGGGAAGCTGATTGGCTGGTGTACAGCTGCTGTAGGTACGTGTCATTGGAAGAGGAGCACTGACGCTCCTCAATCTCCATGTTGTACGAATGGTTCAAAGGAGATCAAAGTTACATAGCTACACAATGATGTATTTATTATATCTAGATTATTTTAGAGCATTATCCAAAAACTGAATCATATCCAAAGATCATCTGGACCACACCATAAATAATAGTAGCAATAATGATTTTCACCATTAAACAATTTGTAGGGCCCACCGTAATGTTTATTTTACATCCAATCTTTTCATAAGGTCACAAACACCTGAATGAAGAGTAAAAACAAATTTCATATTGATCCAAAACTTCTGTGAGCCCAAAAAGGGTTTCAATGGTAGAAGTTCAATCCTCTACTGGTTTTTGCAGTGTGGTCCACTTGATAGTTAGATCTATCTTATTTTTCATCTCAAACCTTAAGACAAGCTCCCCAAATAGATGTACGATCTATAGGGCTGTTCACAAGTCAAGCTAGCTCGAAAAGCTCGCTCGACTCGGCTCGAGTCAGCTCGGATTGACTCGGCTTGAATGGCCGATTCGAGCCGAGCCAAGCTAATTATTTGAAGCTCGAGTTGAGTTCAAGCCAAGTTCGACCAGGGGGCATTTTAACTCGACTCGACTCGACTCGACTCAAAGCTCGAACTCGAGCTCGACTGCTCGATTAATAAATATATTAAATATATATATATATATATATATATTAATATAAGTTTTAAGTTTAAACTTAAAAATAAAAAAAATAAAAAAAAAAAACAAACCCTAGATTCTCTACTCGACCGCACACACCCCCTTCCCTTTCCCTTTCTTCTCTTTCTCTGCCCACTGCCAGCCGCACGCCCGCCCCGACCACCACCACCAGTTTTCATTTCAGCTCCACAATAGTATGATTTCAATCTCTTGAGATCTACTTCTTAGGCGAGAAACCCAAGAAATTCGAGATGAGTTCTTCTCATATTTGTTAGAGCTTCAAGGAAATCCAATGATCTGATTGGCTAGAGCTCTTTACTTAGATTTCTGATCTGTGTTTTGCTCTGTTTCTTTTCTAGTACTTGGATTTTTGCTAGTGGAAGAGGATAAAAAATAAATCGGTTCTTACAGGTTTCCTCATCTGATTCGAAGCTTTGTTTGATTTTTTCATCGGGTTTTACTTTGATTCTCTTAAGATTTTTGAATTTTTCATCAATAGAGGAGGATCAAGAATAGAATCCATTACTCTCTCACCCAACAAGCTCGAGCTTGACTTGAGGTAAACTCGACTCGACTCAAACCACTAGCTTGACTCGAACTCGACTCGACAGCTTTGGCAAACAAGCCAAGCTTCAATGTTGAGCTCGAGGCCAAGCTCGAGCTCGAGCTCGAACTTGAGTACATCATGGACAAGCCAAGCCAAGCTTGGACCACCTCGACTCGACTCGGCTCGATGCCCACCTCTAACGATCTGGATATAAAATATACCCCGTGATAAGACTCACAGAACTCTCTCCCATAGCTACTCCCCTATATAAAATGCATTCGGTCACTAACACAGACCTCATGTTTACCCCGCTCAATTTCTACTTTGCTCCACTCAATTTCATGTTTGCCCTGCTCAATTCTAGTTTGCCCCGCTCAATTTCGTGTTTGCCCAGCTCAATTTCTAGTTTGCCCCACTCAATTTTCAGTTTACCCCTCTGAATTTCATGTTTGCCCGCCATTTAAGTTTTCTAGTTGCCCATTGAATTTCTCGTTGGCCGCTCTTTCGATTTCATGTTTAGCGCTCAATTTTAGGTTTGGCTTTCGCTCAATTTTTAGTTTGCCCCGCTCAATTTCATGTTTGCCCCGCTCAATTTCTAGTTTGCCCTGCTCAATTTATAATTTGCCCTGCTCAATTTTCATGTTCGCCCCGCTCAAAGGAGATCAAAGTTACATGGGCCCCACGATTTTGTATTTATTATATCCACAACGTTCATCCATATTTCGAGATCATTTGGGAGCATTATATAAAAAAAGAATCATATCCAAAGATCAACTGGACCACACTACAAAGAGCAGCAGGAAAATTGATTTTCATCGTTAAAAATTTTGGAGGGCCCACCATAACAGAAATTGAGTGGGGCAAACTAGAAATTGAGCGGGGCAAATTAGAAATTGAGCAGGGCAAACTGAAAATTGAGCGAGGCAAACATGAAATTGAGCGGGGCAAATTAGAAATTAAGCAGGGCAAACTGAAAATTGAGCGAGGCAAACATGAAATTGAGCGGGGCAAATTGAAAATTGAGCAAGGCAAACATAAAATTGAGTGGGGCAAACTAGAAATTGAGCGGGACAAACTGAAAATTGAGCGAGGCAAACATGAAATTGAGCGGGGCAAACTAGAAATTGAGCGGGGCAAACTGAAAATTGGGCGGGGCAAACATGAAATTGAGCGGGGCAAACTGAAAATTGAGTGGGGCAAACTAGAAATTAAGCAGGGAAAACATGAAATTGAGCTGGACAAATTGAAAATTGAGTGGGGCAAACTGAAAATTGAGCAGGGAAAACATGAAATTGAGTGGGGCAAACATGAAATGCATGGAATTGACTGTGAAGTGAAGGGAATCGCTGGGATTGATCCTAAAATGCATGGAATTGATTGCGAAGTAAATGAAATGAATGAAATTAACTGCGAAGTGAATGAAGAAATGGATTTTCGACCATCAACCTGATTGAATCTTGAAAAATAACCAGGTTGATTAGCTAAAGTAGCTTCTCCTACCCCAAAATCATATAGGGTACGTCAAGTAACTAATTTTGGTTTAGAAGATATTCTTGTTAAATGAATAAAGAAAGAAATGAAAAAAAGAGAGAAAAAAATTTTATATGCTTATATATACATATTTATATAAATATGTTTAGAGAATATTGTATGTAGAATAAAGTTCTCCATGTAAAAAAATAAAAATTAAAAAATAAAATTAAAAATTAAAATAAAATTTGTATAGACCGGCACAAACTATAGTTATGGCTACGGTTATAATCCGTAGCTATAGGTCCTTCGTTATATCGAAGGTCTTTCGATATTATCGAAAAAGTCCAGAACTGTTCAGCGAGTTTGCCTAAAAAATTGTAATTTTCGATACACTATGGCTACGGATTATAACCGTAGCCATACTGCGCGGTGGCAGTGTCGCTGCAATCTGTGATTTTTTTTTCAAATGTTGTGTTGCTTATGTGGGTCCCATCATGAGGTCTGTGTTATATCCAAACCGTCCATCTATTTGGCGTGCTCATATAAAGCCTTGAGACGAAAAATAAGGTAGATCTAACTATCAAGTGGACCACACTCTAAAAGGCAGTGGGGAATTGAACGTCTACCATTGAAACCCTTTTAGGGGTTACAGAAGTTTTGAATCATTATGAAAGTTGTTTTTCCTCTTCATCCAGGTCTTTGTGACCCTATGAATGAACTTAGATGGGGAGGATTTCTCACAAACATCACAGTGGGCCCCCTAAAGGTTTCTAATGGTTGACGCTCATTCAACACTGTTTCCTGTAATGTGGTACACTTGAGTTTGGATAGGAAAAGTATATGAACGGCATTGATGAAAAGCATACATCATGGTGGGGCCTACAGACCACTGACCATCCGTCATTGGCTGGTAGCAGGTGGAGTACCCAATCCGTTTCCGTGAAAGGAGGGGTATTTTCGTCCTCAAATTCACTGTCCGTACGAGCAAGTCTAAGTTCCCAAACAAAGTTTGTATTGTTTCATAAAAATAGCTGGATAAAAGGTGAGGTCCACAGTCCCAAATTTCTCAAATTGAAATGGAGATAACAATAAATGATCCGGTGCACTCGAGAGCACTTACAAGCTATAGTTCTGCTAGTTTCATTGGCATGTTAATGCAAAAACGTGGTAGATCCTACCTCGCCTCCTGTTAGCTAGAGTATATGTGATTTAATGAAAAATAACAGAAGTCGCTAGAGGAGCCGATTAAGGCTGAGGCCCCTCTGATGCCTAAGTCAGGGTAGGTCCACAGAAGGAGTAGAAGAATGGGGATCGTTGTATGTGTCTTTTACTATAGGTGAAGTCCTTATTTATAGCCTTTTGGGGGCGGCGGCGTATATGGCAATGCCTGTTTATGATGTATGTGTATTGCGGAAGGGGTCTTCCAGATAGTCGTGGTTATCTCCCCGATATCCACAACGAAGATCTCGGAAAGATAGTATCTCAATATATTTTAAGTATATTTGTATTTCGAGCTGATGGTCGATATCTAAGGTCGAGGTTGGTACTGAAGGCCAAGGTCTGTATCCGGGGTTGAGGTTGGTAACCGAGGTTGAGGTTGGTACCTGAGGCCAAAGTTGGTACCCAAGGCCGAGGTCGGTATCCGAGGTTAACCTCCGAGGTCAAGGTCGAGGTCGATGTTATCCCTCAAAGTTGACGGTCAAGTTTATCCCTTGAGGCCGAGGTTAGTACCTAAGGTTGGCCCTTGAGTTACATAAGGTCGAGGTCATCTTTTGAGGTCAGCGAACAAGGCTGACTTCCAAAGTCATTGGTCAGCACTAAAGGTCAGGGTTATTTTTCGGCCCTCAAGCAATCTATAGTCTTCGAGTTTGGCTGCTCAGATCATCTATCTCATACATTTGTTTTAGCCTCATTTTACCCATAGTAGCATCCCTTCTACTTCCGAGTTCTATATTTTATGAGTTCGAGAAGTAACTTTTAAACTAATGTACGGGAAGGTCAACTCGTTCCATATACGCTCCTCGATTTTGTTTTCTTTATGTGTGGTGGTCATGCATGGTAAAATCAATAAGTTAACCATCAAATAGTAGACGTTGTAGTAGGCCGAGCACTAAGAACTTTCTTCCCTTACATTGAGGGAAGTCCTTTTAGTTGATCGTACAGCTCAGATAGTTGAAATTTAAAAGAAATTCTCCTCCCCTGACCTAAGGAGGTTCTTTCATAGTAGAGTTCATAGTTGAAGACTTTTTTTTCCTTGCACTAAGGGAGGCCCTCGTAGTCGATCATGTAGCTTAAATCATGGAGAAAGTGGTTTTCTTCCCGATCTAGGGAAGCTCTTCTATAGTAGAATTCATGGTAGAGGACTTTCTTCCCTTGCACTAAAGGAAGTTCTCGTAGTCAGTCACGTAGTTCGGATAGTTAAGAAACCATTTAAAAGAAACTCTCTTCCCCTGATATGGGAAAGTTCTTTTATTGTAGAATACACAAGCATGGTAGATAATAAAATAACAGTAGTGTCTTGAATACCTTTTTTCCTTTGAAAAGGGAGGTCGCCCTTGTCGAGTAGGTTGGTCAGTCGACGCGCTCCTGGTCAGATGATTTCTGGAGTCCTTAAGAGTAGTAGATCTTCAAGTGTTCAGCATTTTATGAATGAGGTAAGAGCCCCCCATATCTTGTAGTCGATACGTTCATCAATACTTAATGTTGAGGTCAGGGTTGGCCGATGAGCCTTATTACCGAGCTTGGTCGACTGGTTCAGCTCGGTCATCAGGTTTTTTTACTTAGCTCAGCTTCCTCTTGCTCCAAATTGGTGTTCAAGGGAGTGTACCAACGGAAGCGAATTTCCAGATGTCGGTTGATGTGTTGGCCTCGATCTTGGTCATTGTCTTTTTTTTCTTTTGGCGTTAAAGGCGGCTCCCCTTCTTCCCTTCGTTTTCTATCATTAGCTGAGTTATTTCTTCCTCCAGTAGCTCTTCATGAACTAAAGAACTCTTCGGCATTATAATATTTTTTAGCATGATTAAGTAAGTCGGCGAGGGTAATCGGGGAGTTCTTACCAATAGAGAAGAGAAACTTTCCTTGTTTAAGAACGGCTACTGTAAGTGCTATAATGTATAAAGCACACTCTTGTTTGTCAAATTTCGATGAGACAAAACAGCTTATGATATGGTTCACATAATGTGAATCAAGATGAAAAGTTCAAGAAGTAACTTCAAGTGATCAAGATAGAAAGTTCATGACATGACTTCAAGACATGCTTTACTAAGTTCAAATCAAGAAGTAGATCAAGACAAAAAGTTTACCTTCAAGATAAGTTCTACTTCAAATCTATTAAAAGATCAAGCTCCATCTTCAAGTCCTACTGAAGATTCAACTAGAAGATCAAGCTCTAAAAAGTTTAAACTACTTCATGTCAATCTTTTTAGGTATAGTTGACCCTAAAAAGACCTTAGACTTGGGTCATTTCAAAACATAATCATATATGGGTTTTTATGCTTAATATAGATTAATATTCGACTAGTATGGGCTTAGGTTCGACTAGTCTAAGCTATAGCTTGACCAGTTTAAGAAAATCTTCGATCAGTCTAAGTTTAAATTCCAAAAAATGCATTTTTCTGTTGCTTCCTCGACCAGTCGAGCAGACTACTTGACCAGTCGAAGAGGGACCTTCAACCAGTCGAGAGTTGCTCGACTCAAAGTCCAGCAACTATATTTGGGCACTCTCGACCAGTCGAAGCCTATGTTCGACCAGTCGAACAAGGCCCTCGACTTTTTTAGCAGGGCCTTCGACCAGTCGAAGAACACTTTTATATGATCGTGCTCAAAATTTGAAAATTTATTTAATCTTAGACGAGTCGAAGCAACAACTTTTCTATCTATAAATAGAGGTCTTCTCTCAATCCGAAATTACTCATCCAAGTTAGTAAAAGTCATCACCAAGAAAGAGAGAGAGAGAGAGAGAGAGAGAGAGAGAGAGAGAGAGAGAGAGAGAGAGAGAGAGAGAGAAGTCCAGACTATCTTCAAGTTATTGCATGGTATTTTAATATTTTGTTTAAATAGATTTTTGTTTTAATTCATTGATCTCTTTTCATGAATCTTATTCTTTAAAAAGAGTAATTGCTCTTCTTTGAGATCTTGAGGAATTCAAACAAATAGCCTTTAGTTTGAATTAATTTAAAATTAATCTAGAACTTACAACCCTTGTTTATGTGACTGGACATTGAACATTCTATTTCAAGAGAAGCGGTTCTATAGGCCACATTAAGATATATGTCTTCAAGGAGAAGATAAGTACATTTATATTCTTTATATTTTGGTTTCTTTGAGATAGGCAGAAAATATCATGTGCTGGTTTTGACTGAGATAGCCAGAAAATCTCAGTGTGAGATTTTTGTTCGTGATAAACCCTTTAAAATCACAACTGTATCAGGTTTTAAGGTGACCATGTGAAAACCTTATTTATAGTAAAAGCCAATATCACGTGGGTTGTGATTATTGGGAGTGGAGTAGGTGTGGTTGTTTGAGAATAGTTGGTGTACACACCGAACCACTATAACTCCTAGTGTTGTGGTGAATGTTTAATTTCTGCACTAATGGTGAATTATTATAATTTTATTTTTGTACTAGCGGTGAATGTTTGTAATAGATAGCTTTATTATCTCGTGCTTGGTTTGAAGTATTGATCCTTACAAACGTTCGTGAAATAAGGTTGTCCTGCCTAAAACATTATTTTTAGTACAGGTTGTCCTAAGAACTAAGTTTGAATCAATTTTTCAATACTAGTGCTATTGAGATTTGTGATTTGTTCTGATTTATTTATTATTTTAGTACCTTAAGTCTTTATTTGGCATAGTCATATTCACCCCCCCTAGGATTGTTAAGTTTTCTTTTTTCAAGTGGTATCAAAGCTAAGTTGCTCATATTTTTTTATTAAGATCCCTGAGTTTAAAGATCTAGAGCTTTCATTATCTCAAATTTTGAAAGCTTGTCTATTACCGGGCCACCACCTTTTGATGGCTCTAACTATGCACACTGGAAAGCCAAAATGAGGATTTTTCTAAAATCCTTAGATGAAAGCATGTGGCAAGCCACTATAACCAAATGGAAACCTCCTATGTTTGAAGTTCTAGGTAGTGATGGAACTAAATCAATGAAAGAAAATGCATTCTATTTATGGACTACACTTCAGAAAAGCGAAAGCAGTGCAAATGCTAAGGCTTAAATGCCATAACTTGTGCTCTATCACCTGATGAATTCAAGATAATTATTTCACGTGAGCCAAACAAGCCTGAGATATTCTTGAGATGACACATGAATGAACTTCTATAGTCAATAAATCTAAAGTTCATTCTTACTACTAAATTTGAGGAAATATGTATGGAAGAAAATGAAACTTTCATTGACTTCTATACGAAATTAAATGATATAGTAAATTCCGTGTGAGGTCTAAGAGATGGAATTTCAGAAAGCAAGGTCTATGCTAAAATACTGAGATCTCTTCCTGAGAGATTTAATTCCAAAGTAACTATCATTCATGAATTAAAAGATACTAATCAAATGAAAGTTGAGGAGTTAGTTGGTTCTCTTTAAACCTATGAGCTAAATTTTAAAGCTCCTAAAGGTAAGTCCATTGCTCTTAAATCATCTAAATCTATTTCAAAAGATAACTGTGTTAATTCTGATGTTGAAGATACAGAAGATAATATGGCTTTACTTGCTAAGAAAATTTACAGAATTTTCAAAAACAAGAAAAGATCTGATTTTCAAAAACCATCTGACAAAAGAAAAGGAAAATCTAAATCTTGAAAATCTTTAGAAGACAGTCAATGTTTCAACTACCATGAATACGGGCATTTGGTGAATAAATGTGCTAAAAGGGACAAATAAAAAAGAAAGGGCATGATAGTTACTTGGGATGAATCATCCGGCTCTGAAAATTCTTCTGAGTCAGATGAATCAGAACAAGAAAATTCAAATGAAGTGAAAACCCTAATGACTATAGCCAGAGTCACCTCCTCAGATAGCTGTAACTTATTTGATTATGATAATCTTAGGACTTACCCTAAAAATGAGAATGAGGATGATTTTCAAGACGCCTACAATGCCTTATACAGGGAAAGTTGCAAAATTGTTGTACGTCAAACTAAAAATTCAAAGAGAAAATTATATTAAGTTAAAAGAAAAACTTGAAAATAATATTTTAGAAAAATCTCATCTTTCAGATTGTTTTGAAAAAGTAAAACTAGACTTAAATTTCAAAACCTCAGATTTAGAAAAACTTAGAACTAAAAATGAGAATCTAAAACTTGAAGTTTCTTCGCTTTTGAGTTCTAAGGATACTTGGAGATATATCCACGGAGACTCAAAACTGGAAAAATTATTATCATCATCCAGAAAATGTGGTGATAAATCAAGTCTGGGTTATATCAAAGATAGCTCTCAGAAAAAGAAGAATTTATCTCCTATATTTGTAAAAGGAGAATCCTCAAACTCAAAATGTAAGAATTTGAGAAATTTTGGTCGAAATGATTTTAAAAATCCAAAATCTTTTCAAGTTTCTAAGATTAATTCTAATACACATAGAAATTAAAGATTTAATAATCCTCCTTTAACTGAAAAAATAGTGGACTTACTAAAAGAGCTTAAATCTAACTCAAATGGAATTGGAGTTAATAGATAGTGGAGTAATTCCAGCTCTCAAAAATAGAGAAAATCCAATGAAACTCCTAAACCAAGAACCATATTGAAATGAGTTCCAAAGGTTACATGTCTTGTTGCCCACACAACCTACAAAGCCACTAGCCATTCAAAATGGCATCTGGATAGTGAATGTTCAAGCTATATGACAGGTGACAAAGCATCACCAACTTCAGAGAAGTAAACGACGGCTTAGTGACTTCGATGATGGAAGTAACTGCAGAATCATAGGTCAAGGTACTGTTCAACTCTCTAATCTCCCTCCGTTTGAGAATGTACTGTATGTTGAAGGTCTAAAACATAACCTCCTAAGTATATCTCAAATCTGCAATAACTAACATAGCATGAAATTTACAAATCATGGATGTGAGATATCAAATGAGAAGGGAAGTGTGATATTAAATGGTCATAGGACTTTCGAGAATTACTACATTATTAATGACTCATGTTCTTCTAATTTTTCATATTACATGGTTCAAACAGACAAAATAGAACTATAGCATAAACATCTTCGATATGTCAACTTTAAAGATCTTTATAGCTTGAGCATGAGAGATCATATTTGTGGCTTACCTAAATTAAAAAATGTAGAAAAGATTTGTGGTGCATGTCAGATTAGTAAGCAAATCAGAAGTAGTCACAAGAAAGTGAACTCCTCAGCCACATCCAAACCTCTTGAACTACTCCATATAAATTTGGTAGGACCAACGAGAATGGAGAGTAGAGATGGAAAGAAGTATTTTCTGTTTAATGTAAATGATTTTACCAGATATACTTTGGTAGCCTTTTTTAGAGAAAAATCTGAAACTCTTGATGAAGTTAGAAGAATTCTAAAACGAATTTAGATTGAAAAAGAAGTACATGTGATCAAGATCAGAAGTAATCATGATACTGAGTTTGAAAATACCAGTTTTGAGAAGTATTGTACAGACCATGGTATATCACATGAGTTTTCAGCTCCTAAAACACCTCAATAGAATGGGGTTGTTGAAAGAAAGAATAGAGTGTTATAGGAAATGGCCAATGTAATGCTAAATAGCATGAATTCACCGAAAAACTTATGGGTTGAAGCTATTAATACTATTTGTTATATTATATATCGTGTGTATATTAGAAAAGTAAAAGATAAAACAGCTTATGAGCTATAGTTTAATAAGAAGCCAACTGTTAAATACTTTTAAACTTTTAGAAGTAAATGTTACATTTTACGTAACCAGAAAAATTTGGAAAAGTTCGAAGCAAAAAGTGATGAGGGAATATTCTTGGGTTATGCTCTAAATAGTCGAGCATATCGTTTTCTTAATAAAAGAACAGGAGTGATTCAGGAATCTATTAACATTATAATTGACAATCACCTGATCACACCCACACAAAGTAAAGATGATAATGAAGTCAACATTATCGACAAACCTGACTCTGCATCTAATACAGATATTACTGAGTTAAGATCAGTCAAAGATTATCCAATTGATCAGATATTAGGTAACCCTCGCACTAATGTTCAGACAAAAAAAAAACAATTAGAAAATATCTGTAATTATGTCTGCTTCACTTCCCAAATTGAACTGGAAAATATAAATGAAGCCCTTGCTGATGAAAATTGGATATTGGCTATGCAATAAGAGTTAAATCAATTCGTTAGAAATGATGTTTGGTATTTGGTTCCCAGACCTTCAAATAGACATATAATCGGAACCAAATGGATTTTTAAGAACAAACCTGATGAAATGGGAAATATCATTAGAAACGAGACTCGACTGGTTGTACAAGGCTACACTCAGATAGAAAGAATTGACTATGATGAAATCTTTACACCAGTTACGTACATGCCTTGAATCCATTAGATTATTTATTTCAATTGCTTGCTAAAAAAAATTCAAGATATATCAAATGGATGTTAAAAGTGTGTTTCTAAACAGTGATTTACATGAAGAGATATATGTTGCACAACCTAAGGGTTTTGAGGACCCTAAACTCTCAGATCATGTATATCGACTTAAAAAGGCATTTTATGGATTAAAACAAGCTCCCAGGGCATGGTACGAAAAGTTGACAAATTTTTTACTTAGTCACAACTTTATCATGGGAAGCATTGATAAAACTTTAATTGTTAAAAGATATAATGAACATATATTGATTGTACAGATATACGTTGATATTATTTACGGATCTAAATACTCTAATTTGTCTATTGAGTTTACGAAACTGATGAAATCCAAGTTTGAAATGAGTATGGTTGGAAAATTAAATTACTTTCTTGAATTATAAGTAAAACAACAAAAAGATGGAATATATATTCATCTCTTAAACCAAATATGCTTTGAATTTAGTAAAAAAGTTTGGGTTTGAGAATGGGAAAAATTTTGATACTACAACTCTCAAACTTTCTAAGAATGAAACAGGTAAAAGTATAAATTCTCGTTTATATCGAAGCATGATTGGTAGTCTTTTATACTTAACTGTTAGTAGGCCTGATATTGCTTTTAGTGTTGGAATATGTACTAGATATCAGTTTGACCCTAAGGAATCTCATCTAATTGCTGTTAAACGGATAATTCGATATGTCATAAGTACAACTAATTTCGGTCTATGATATCCGCATGATACGAATGTACAACTTGCCGGATATACTGATGCTGACTAGGCAGGAAACATCGACGATAGAAAATCTACTAGTGGTGGATATTTCTACGTAGGGAATTGTTTAGTTTCATGGCTCAATAAGAAACAAAATTTTGTATCTCTCTCAACTGCTGAAGCAGAATATATTGCAGCTGGTAATGCTAGCACCCAGTTGATCTGGATGAAAAGGATGTTAGCTGATTATGGAATTGTGCAAGATACAATGATACTATATTGTGATAACTCAAGCGCTATTAATATTTTAAAAAATCTCATTCAACATTCTCGTACAAAACATATCGACATTCGATATCATTACATTCGAGAATTAGTTGAGGACAGTAGCGTTTCATTATAATACATTCAGACTAAGAAACAACTTGCAGACATTATGACCAAATCGCTTGACAGGAATAGATATTCCAAATTAAAACATGATATTGGTTTATGTACTTTTAATTAATTAAATCATGTTATTTATACATTTTTTATTTGTATGTTTATTATTTTAAAAAATATAAAATATATAAATTTTAAAATTTTAAAAAATATATATGAAATTTTCTAGCTGCACAACTAGTCGAGCACGTCCTCGACCAGTCAAGCTTCGAGGGGTTGAGGACCATACTCGACCGGTCGAAGTGCGAGGGTGGGCCTCTTAAAAGAAGAAAAATTCATTTTTCTTCCTCATTTCACCATTCTTCCTCGACTAGCCTTTTCTCAACTCGCTGAACCCATCTAAATAGAGTCTTTGTAAGCGATCTATTTTCGATTTCTTTCTAGATTTGGGTTCCCCGTTGCTAGTTATTCTTCATTTTGTGATTAATTTGAGATTTACATCCTTTCCATAGAGAGTTTTTGTGTAAAAATCTGATTTAAGCCAAACCCATCTTTAATATCTTCTTTTGTAAACTCTATATGGAGTATCGGTCTAAGAGGAAGGCTACACTCAAGGGCCCTAGCGGCTCCTCCTCCCGGACGACTCCAGTTATAGGGTGAGAACTCTGAGAGCTCCCGAAGAAGATTCAAAGCATATAAGGGATCTCCGCTCTAGAGATATTATTATAAAAAGAACTGTAAATATTGATTACATTACTCCATTCAAACTCATGTCTATTATGTCTGCCATCGGTTGAAAAAATATTCTGGAGTGGAACGGCATACCGCTCCATAGCTTAAGGGATGTATACATCAATAGGAGAGTTGTCTCTTGATAACCTTACATTCTCTATTAATTTTAGAGATTGTACTGTTCTGGTTGATAGACACCTAATCTTAGGATTGCTTAATGTGAATGTGAATGATGAAGGCATACCCATTGCCCCCCTTGCTGATAGAATGAGTGAATCTGAACGAAGGGAAATCACTCGCAAGTTATGTAGATTTAAAGCTGATTGGAACTTTGGTAATGCCCTCTGTGCCACCTAGATGATTCCAAAATTGAGGGTCCTTCATCGTATTTTTACATCGAATGTGTATCCTTGTTACGGGGATAAGTCTAAACTTACTCCCTTTATGGCCCGTATTCTTCATGTTGTTACATCTGGCATTCATATCTATCTTCCATCATTGATATGTTACTTGATTATTCAATTTCGTATCCATCTGAGTCATGGGTCGATTCCTTTTGTGCATCTCATGACAAATCTTGCTATCCATTGCAACGTTGTCATTCCATCGACTGAGACACCAGAGTCTGCTCTTCCTTTTGATAATACGAATATTCACAAGATGAACCTGGTGTACCTCCCCAGTCTGAGAGATGAAGACGATGTTGAAGAAGAAGAAGCGTCATTACCTGAGAAAACATCTATGGATGATATCCTTACAGAATTGGAATCGAACGATGAAGCTGATCCTGATTATCAACCATCTCAGGTTGATGATCGGCTTAAGTCTTTAGAAGAAAATGTTGTTGAGTTGAAGGTATCACAAGACAATCTGGTTGAAAGTCATAAGTCGTCCATGAAATATATACGAAAATACTTTCATCGCATTACTAGAGGACTTCACTAGATCGACCCATTTATACCTCCTCCATCCTCTTCTTCCGAATCCGATTAGGTTGATGTTATTTTATTTTATGCTTAGGTTGTATAACTTTATACTATTTGTGTTGGATGATAACTCTCTCAAACTCCTATCTTAAATCCTTGTTGATGACTTTATGTTAACTCTTTATTACCATTCTTTATGCATTTTCCTCTTATTGGTCTACTATTTCTAATGTGATTTATTGATTTTAATCACATGAGTATTCTTCCCTTTGTCATTTTATGATAAAAGGGGGAGAGATTTCTAATTTGATAAGTAGATTCAATGAAGTTATGCATTATATTAAATGTTGATATATTGATATATGGATGGTTATTGGGAGTTTTGTATTGGAAATGTATTATTTATCGTAACACAGGATAATCTCACATTGAGGGAGAGTAAATTTTATTGATTCAATACAGCTGCATCTTCTACAAACATGAAAATCAAGCTGACAGTATGGATGTTGTTATGTTAAGTGTTTTGTCATGAATTTAACAAAGGGAGAGATTGTAAGTGCTATAATGTATAAAACACACTCTTGTTTGTCAAATTTTGGATGAGACAAAACAACTTATGATATGGTTCACATAATGTGAATCAAGATGGAAAGTTCAAGAAGTAACTTCAAGTGATCAAGATGGAAAGTTCATGACATGACTTCAAGACATACTTTTACTATGTTCAAGACCTTCCTGAAGTTCAAGTCAAGAAGTAGATCAAGATGGAAAGTTCACCTTCAAGATAAGTTCTACTTCAAATCTAGTAAAAGATCAAGCTCCATCTTCGAGTCCTATTGACGATTCAACTAGAAGATCAAGCTCCAAAAAGTTCAAACTACTTCATGTCAGTCTTTTCAGGTATAATTGACCCTAGAAAGACCTTAGGCTTAGGTCCTTTCAAAACATAATCATATATGGGTTTTTATGCTTAATATAAACTAATATTCAACTAGTCTAGGCTTAGGTTCTACTAGTCTAAGCTGTGGCTCGACCAGTCTAAGAAAATCTTCGATCAGTCTAAGTTTAAATTCCAAAAAATGGATTGCTCGACTAGTCGAGGAAGCAACAGAAAAATCTTCGACCAGTTTAAGAAATTCTTTGATCAATCCAGTCGAAGAGGAACCTTCGACCAGTCGAGGGTTGCTCGACTCGAAGTCTAGCAACTATATTTTGGCACCCTCGACCAGTTGAGCAGGACTCTCAACTAGTCGAAGAACCGTTTTATCTGATTGCGCTCAAAATTTGAAATTTTTTTTAATCTTAGACGAGTCGAAGAAAACCTTAGATGAGTCGAAGCAACTTCTCTATCTATAAATAGATGCCTTTTCTCAATCCGAAATTACTCATCCAAGCTAGTAAAAGCCTTCACCAAGAGAGAGAGAGAAGTCCCCACTATCTTCAACCTATTGCGTGGTATTTTAATATTTTATTTAAATAGCCTTTTGCTTTAATTCATTGATCTCTTTTCATGAATCGTATTCATTAAAGAGAGTAATTGCTCTTCTTTGAGATCAAACAAGTAGCCATTGGTTTGGATTAATTTAAAATCAAACTAGAACCTAGAACCCTTGTTTATGTGATTGGACATTGAACATTCTGCTTCAAGAAAAGCGGTTCTATAGGCTACATCAAGAGATACATCTTCAAGGAGAAGATAAGTACATTTCTATTATTTATATTTTGGTTTCTTTGAGATAGCCAGAAAATCTTATGTGTTGGTTTTGACTGAAATAGCCAGAAAATCTTAGTGTGGGTTTTTATTTGTGATAAGCCCTTTAAAATCACAACTATATTGGGTTTTAAGGTGAACCTGTGAAGACCTTGTTTATAGTGAAAGTCAATATCACTTGGGTTATGATTATTGGGAGTGGAATAGGTGTGGCTGTTTGATAACAGTTGGTGTACACATCAAACCACTATAACTCCTGGTGTTGTGGTGAATGTTTAATTTATGCACTAGTGGTGAATGATTGTAATTTTATTTCTGCACTAGTGGTGAATGTTTGTAATAGATAGTTTTATTATCTTGTGCTTGGTTTGAAATCTTAATCCTTACAAACGTTCGTGAAATAAGGTCAACCTACCTAAAACATTGTTTTTTGTAAAGGTTGTCCTACGAACTAAGTATGAATTAATTTTTCAATACTAGTGCTACTGAGAGTTGTGATTTATTCTTATTTATTTATTATTTCAATACCTTAAGTCTTTATTTGGCATAGTCCTATTCCTCCCCCCCCCCCCCCAGGACTGTTAAGCTCGGGTTTTTTAGCTATCATGGCGGCCAGAGCTATTTGGTCGGAATAATCATCAAACTGGACAGCTTAAACGTTAAAAAGGATGACGTAGTCTTTTAGCACCTCGTCCTCCCTCTGAGTAATTGCGAGAAGATGAGTTGATGACTTTCTTTTGTCTTTCCCACAGATGAATTGTGTGATGAAAGCCTTATTAAATTGAGTGAAGGAGCTTATGGACTTTGGCTTTAATTACATATACCATTTTCGTGTAGTCCTCGACAAAGTTAAGGAGAAGGCTCGACACATAACCCAGCTCGATCCATGCTCTGAACGATTCCAAATGCTTGGCCGGGTCGCCACACCCAGAGTAGGGAGCAATTTGCGGCATTCGAAATTTGGGCGAGAGTTGGGCTCCCATAATGTTGTCGGTAAATGGCGGCTCGGTCTCTTCTAGCATGGCCTCAACAAATGTCGATATTTGGGAGCGGTAGGCTTGGCGAATATCGCTGATTTGACCTCACAGTTCCTTGAGTTTTGCCTTCCAGGGCCCCTCGTTATTAGCTATTGCCTCGGTAGCCTTTCCACGCATCTTCTTCTCCAACGTGTGACGCAAGTCAGAGTTGTCGGGCGTAGAAGTTCCTGAGGTATGGGAGGGCGCATGGTGTAAGACCCGTATCCTAGTTCGTGCATCTGTTCCGATGAATCCTGCGATCATTTCCGTCGAAGTCCGGCAATCCACGACTGATAATCGACGTTGCGATCGATCGTAAGTCGTATCCTTTAGATTCGAGTCGGTTTAATCTGAGACCTATATCATTGCGACCGCACCGTCGCCGGGGTTCCAACGCCGCGACTCACGCACCAATCCGATAGCCTGACCAGAAGATGTGAGCCAGCGTTTATTTCGAAGAAACGCCGCGCTTTCTCGATCCCAAGAGAATCTCTACACAATGTCAAATCAATCTCATCAATCAATCAATCACATCAATCAATCAATCACTTCAATGTCAAGTACAAGCAACCCATGCTTTCTCTCTCTAAAGTCAACTCTTTCTCACCCTCTCTCTTACACACCCATACCTAGTCAAGTACAACATCACCTCACCCATCACTCACATCCATCACTCTCTCTCCTTACATCCCATCTCTCCCTTTCTTTCTCAACACTTTTTCAAAGCAACACCAAGAGAGAAAAAAATGTGCACGTCCAATCCATCCCAAGTAAGGGAAAATGTAATTTTTGGTGGCCCACCTTCCCATCCCAAAGAACCTTCATCCTAGCCCTTGATTTCCCATCTCCACCGTCAAAGAGGAGCACAAGGAGGTTGGCGTTCCAACGGACCGAAGAAGATCGACGGTGGGTGTTTTGATAGGGTAGTTTTCATGCTTTCTTAGATGGGCCAAGTGAGGCCTACCGATCAATGGTATGGATCTCACTTGGGACCCTATGATGTGGTTAATGGCCCACTTTGATTACCTTTTTATGTATGATGGAATGCAAGGGAGGGCCCATAGTGTCGGG
Organism: Magnolia changhungtana; assembly: GCA_030180095.1. Taxonomy (NCBI): domain Eukaryota; kingdom Viridiplantae; phylum Streptophyta; class Magnoliopsida; order Magnoliales; family Magnoliaceae; genus Magnolia; species Magnolia changhungtana. Next base: position 4,521,725 of record JASAUF010000421.1, read on the forward strand.
GTCCCTCCATCACACGTGTGTCCCACTCTCTCTCTCTCTCTTCCTCTCTCTCTTTCTTTTTCTTTCTTGTGATGTTATGTTTGTATGACCCACTTCGATGGACCCCACCATGAAGTATGTGGTTTATCCAAGCCATCGGTAAGAGGGGCCCACTTCATATGCGTTGAACCCACACCATTCATCCTTGGTGGTCCACCAGAGCAGGGCCCACCTTGTACATGTACCATCGTTTAAAATCGTGTCTGGGCCCAGTGACGCGTTGGACGTTGGCTGAACCAAAAAAAAAAAGAGGGGAAATTTCCTTGGGTTTTGGGGCGAACCACTCATGCAGGTCCCACCCTGATGTATGTTTTTAATCCAAGTCGTCCATCCCTTTTCTTAGCTCATTTTAGGCGTTGAGCCAAAAATTAAAGCTAGTTTGATCATTTGGTGGGCCATAATATAGAAGATAGTGGTTGTACTATTAAAAATCCACTCTGATATTTTTGGTACTTTGAAATATGCTCAATATTAGACTCATTTGGCTTGTCCCGAGCCCCACCGACCAATAGTTGGGTCGGATCCAACTGATGTGGGCCCCACACGGGAAAAACCACAGTATTTCTTATTTTCAAAAAAAAAAAAAAAAAAAGCAGCAGCACTGCCGCGTCGCTTTCTCGAGCGCGTAGGCGCTGGCGGGCGTGAAACGGCCAGAGACCCACGGCCCCAGCCGTGGGCCCCACCTTGATGTTTATTTGAAATCCACACCGTCCATGAGGTGGACCACCCCCTGAGGTGGGTCCCCTTCGAAAATCAACTTGATCCGGACCTCAGGTGGCCCACACCATAAGAAACAGTGATGATTGATCTGTACCATTGAAATCTTTTTTTGGGCCCACGGGAGTTATGAACCAATCTGATATTTATTTTTCCTATTCACCCAGGCCTGTGTGACCCTTTCAACGGTTTGGATGAAAAATAAATGTTATGGTGGGCCCCACATGGAGCCCACAGTGATGCATGTGTTCTTTGCACAGACCACCGTCAAAGTGACGGTGGTACCCACCGTAATGTATGTGTTTTACTTTCACCGCTCCCGCCGGACGGTGAGCCCATCGTGATGTATGTGTTAGCCACACCGTCCATCTTGTGGACGGTGGGACCCACCTGAGTTTTTGCATGCGCCGAAACTTGGTCTGACCCCTCATTCAAGTGGGGCACCCACGATGGGTGGACTGGATTTGTAAACCCCAAGTCGGTGGGCCTGATAAATGATTATGAATGTTGTAATGGAGGGTAGCCGCCCTCAACTGTTGTACTTGGTGCGGCCCACACAAGTAACGGATTGACTTGATTTTTGAGATCTGGGCCTACCATTGAATGGTGAATTTGACTGATGGGTTAGATGTTTGACAAACATCAGTCGTGGGTCCACTCGGCTTGAGCTCATGGGAGCTTAATTGTTAGCTCGAGCTCACTGTACCTTCTCCCTACATATATATATATATACATATATATATATATACATACATATATATATATATGTGTGTGTGTGTGTGTAGATATTATATATATTATATCTATATATTTATCATTTATATATTATATTATATATTGTATACATTATGGCGGGCCTTGGGAATTTTAATGGTGGTTTGGCCCATGTGATTAGGCCCACCTTAGTGCATATGTGAGGCCCATGTAATGGGGTCCATATTAATGTATTTGTGGCCATTGTTGAGGCCCACCTTGGTATATACATAAGGCCCATGTGATTCGGCCCATTTGAGGTATTTAAAGGCCCATGAGTTATGACCCATTGCAATATACATAAGGCCCACTAATGCGGCCCACTTGATTTATATAAGGCCCATATGAGATGACCCATTTGATGTATCTGAGGACTATGGGTCGAGGCCTAATGAGATGTATATTGGTCCATTGCAATGTGTGATTTCCTATGGTTTGTGTAATGGTACTTTATGGCGGGCTATGCCTTGGGAACAATGTTGGTTTGACGTCCACATTGTAAGGATAATGTTGGTTAAATGTCCGCATTGTCACACTCCTTAAGGCCCACTGATAGGTCCATACTTGTACTCTGCAGGCCGTCTAGGCCCATCTCTGTGATACGCAGAGCCCATCCCTATATACATGTTTAGTATAGATCCATGATTCATTATCATACGCATCATATGTATGACTGGTATGAGGAGTGACTGATCATAGCATATGCCTTCGGGCGAACTGTTTATGGGCTCCCTGATAGGCGGAGTTACCCTACATGAGCGCATGGTTTACGCAGGATTGTTGCATGACTGGTAGTGTGACTCATGCACTTGCATTGTGTGATTGTAGTTACTGTATGCCCTAGCGACACCAGGGCCATAGCCTCCACAGACACATCGTGGGTGGCTGGATTGGATACCGAAAATGTTTGGTTTTAACATACGGGCGCCATAGATGTCCCTGGGTGAAAATCCCTAAATCCGATGGTACAAGAGGATGACTCCAACGTCGAGACCGAGTGGATGTACGAGCGCATGAGGGCCGTATACCAGTAGGCCGCGTCTCCCACTGTGTCGTGGTCGGTTGGAAAGGGGTGTGACCTTACCTGCCTGAGTGAGGGGGCAATTTATAGGTTGAGTTTGACCAGCTTGAGGAATCGGTCGGCTATCGACGAGCCGGACCCAATATTGGCAGGCGGATAGTGAGGTCTCTTCCACTCTCCCAGTTGTGCGTTCGGATAGGGGCGGCAAGCTGGCTTGAGTGTACTAGACCCCGGTGATTATCCAGACTGATAACTGTATTGACATGAGGATTGGCATGCTTGAGCTGCATCTTGCATCGCATGGTCTTGTACGGCCGAGTGCACTCATATCTACGCATAGCCTTGGTACGGTGACCGCATTCATGTACTCATTGGCACGATTCCGCATTACTCGACCCTCGCATTCTCGAGCACGCTCATATGCGCACACACACTTACACTACCCTCTAAGCTTTCTATAAGCTTATGCACGATTGATGTGTGCAGGTGACGCCAGGATGTAGCCGTAGTCTCGCCGCAGTTGGAGCGTGCAGCCGAGATTTTGGAGTTTTTGTTATTAGCATTATCTTGTATTTTCCTTTCTTACGCCTTGTACTTAAAGTTTTTGCTCATAGTGGATTTTGTGATGGTGTTCTTGTGGTTATTATTCGTGGGTTATGCTTGTAGTTGTGCTCAGATTATTAGAAATCCTCCTTGTAGCATCCCAGGATCGGAACCTGGCGTATGGGCGCTGGGAGCTGAGAATGGGGTTCTACGGAGGCTGTCGGCGCTGGATTCAGCGATCGGGAATTTTGTGAGCCCGGTTTCCGAGTTTGGGGCGTGACACATGGCTCGGCTGCTCAGGATGTTACTTGGTTCTCTGCGAGTCGACATGTGCTTCAGGTGGTCCAGAGACCTCGGTAGTTGCTCGTGCATCTGCCTATTGGTCCAGAGGTGGGTTTTGTCTCTCCAAGATTTGCATTATCTGATTAATGATACCAGTCAATGCTTTGACTTGATGTTTCAAAGAGATGAGTTGACCTCCTCGATTTCAAGACCGCTGCGCAGGGCCTGCGGGTACAGAATCAGCTTGAAGTTGTATGGGCGGGTCTTCGTGATCCGTAGACTGCTCTGCTGGTGGGGGAGGAGTTACTGCGATCATGGCCTAGGCCCTCTTCATGCTTTTCGTCATTGAAGAATCATTGTAGAATATGGGAATGGCTTTGATGTCGTTCTCATAGACGACACCAAACTGTTTATTCAAAAATTTGGTTGATCTTGCATCGCCTCCCATTAACTGAAGTACCTGTGATTTAATGAAAAATAAGAGAACACATTGGGGGCGCCGATTAAGGCTGAGGACCCTCCGATGCCTAAGTCAGTGTAGGTTCATAGGAATAGAAGAATGGAGATCGTTGTGTGTGTCTTTTACTATGGGCAGAGTCCTTATTTATAGCCTTTTGGGGGGCAGTGGCTTATATGGCAATGCCTCTCTATGATGTATGCATATTGCGGAAGGGATGTTCCGGATAGCCATGGTTATCTCCCCGATATCTATGACGAATGAGAAGATCTTATCTCAATATATTCTAAGTATATTTGTATTCCGAGCTAATGGTCAGTATCCGAGGCCGAGGTTGGTACCTGAGGCCGAGGTCGGTATCTAAGGTCGAGGTTGAGATTAGCCTTCGAAGTTGACGGTCGACGTCGTCCCTCAAGGCCAAAGTTGGTACCTGAGGTCGGTACTCGAGTTACCTGAGGTTGAGGTCATCTTTTGAGGTCGGTGAACAAGGCTGACCTTTAAAGTCATTGGTCGACATCGAAGGTCGGGGTGAATTTTCGGACCTCAAGCAATCCATAGTCTTTAAGTCTGGCTACACGGCTCATCTATCTCATACATTTGTTTTAGTCTACTTCATAAGTCCTGAACTCGGGTCGCATCAGCTTCCTTGCCACTTACCAAACTTGGTGGACGATTAGTGAACTTCCCGAACACAAAACCTGGCTTATGGCGAAAGCGATTTTTATTTTTATTTTTGAACAGTTAATATGATTAGGCGGTTTCACATCATATACATGGTTTCAACATATACATCTATGAGATGAACCCATCATTCCAAGGATGGTCACCAAAAATAACTATTTACATTAATTCATATTATATATACAGAAATACAATCATCCCAACAATTAATAAAAGAAACAGTAGCAAGATCCACTAACTCATGCATGCATCCTACTATATGTGAGCATGTTATTAATAAAAAAATGTTAGTATGGCTAGACGGGTTATCATGAATATCTTCAATGTTAGACATACTACCCAAATGAATAACTATGAATCATAAGAGCAGTTGTTGAGGGTCAAATATTACATATTAGACCCCAGTTATTACATGGATTTACGAACATGATATTGCTTAATGAAATATTTTAATCGTGTTTTTGTTGCAGGATGTAATTAGGAGCGTTGACTGAAAAAAAGTATTAAAAGCATGGATTTGATGCTCTGAAGTCACTAGAGCAATGGACGGACTCCAAAGGACCAAGATCAATGAATTCACTGGCCAGTGATCTGAGGAAATCAAGCCGTTCACGTTAAAAATGGCCCGAAAGACGTCCGAAATGCAAGATTATAGGGTTTCCACTATCCGTTCAGCTCGAAATTTCATACATAGTCTGAAGGCCATAAATTAACCGTACATGTCAAATTTTAGCCATTGGATCATTGTAGAAGTGGCCCAACGGACAGATCAGCCCATAAACTGTCGATTTTGGGCCCACTTGATATCTAGAACTGCCTCAAATTTGGAGTCAACGCATTAAATGGGGATATTAAATGAATGGATGGATTGGATTGCTCATAAACATCACAAATAAGCCTACCTTGCATGATGTGGGCACCGTGTACAAGTGTTCTCACATGCATTGTATGGTCAAACTGACCTTGGACCGTCTCTTCTTCAAACAAACAGAAATTTCCTTCTCTGTTGCTGCAAACGGACGAACAGGGGTTCTCTGTGTGATCTTTGTGGGTCCACAACGTCCATCACACCAATGATCAGGACCGTCCATACCCTCCAGAGGTGGGGAAAAACCCTCGCCTAGCTTTCTTCTTGGTCCCATGCATGCACTCAGGCAATCTTCACCATAAATCATAGGATGGACGGTAGCGAGCGAAATCCTGTGGGCCACATTAATATGAGCCATAATTATCCATTCCTAAATGGTTTTTCACAAGGAGTCGAATGGACGGAATGGATTTCTCCGTATGTATCGATCATGGCCCCAATAACCACGACAGAAGACGCGTGGCGAAGGCTCTGTTTCGCAAGAGGGAGTTGCGGTCAACTCTTGTGGGCCACTATCACGCACCAAAGGTCCAATCTGAACCGTCCATTAGGAATCCAAGATTCTCTCACCCAAACCTAGGTGGCAGAATGGCAAAATTTAATGAAGATCAGTTTTAAACCGTCTAAATAAGACAACCGACGGTGAAGTAAAAAGCTTTGCGAGTCTCATCAACAGAAGATCAAAAATATACTTTCCTGACTGAAATTTCGAGGATAAGACAATAGACAGAGTGGATTTCCCAAAACGTCAGCTGAAGTGGGCCCCACTAATATCTCAGCGCAAGAGGAGTGCGTAAACTATGATTATACTCGTTCCGGTTTTCCACCGATTTTAACAGAAAAGGAAACATCTCTCCACGGCCCTAGTATGCTATAAAAGGAAAGAGCACAGGAGTGAAGAATCATCATCAATGGCCTGGACGTGGAGCACGAGAAGAGTAGAGTTTGTTTTTCTTTTTATTTTATTTTATTTTGTTTTGTTTAAGGGATCCAGCCCATTCATGTTGGGCTGAACCTCTTAGCTAGGGCTAAGAGGCGAAGCTTGTAGCATGATGGGAGAACTAATTGCTTAAACTTTTTGTTTACATTGAATTGATGTTGATTTTAGTTTAATTAAGGGAATGTTTTTAGTTGTTAATGGTCTGTTGTGATTAAAATTACAATGGGTCTGTGATGGCTTTGAGCATGTTCTTTTCCTTTTTATGTGTATGACGTCAGGAAGCCCTGTTGTTCACCATCGTCTCCTGGGCATGGTCAGATGAAGGTACCTTTCCTAACCTTCATGCATTGTTGATTGGTTGGTAATTAGTTTAATTCTGTTGTTTACTTTGTCTCCTGGGCATGGTTTGGTGATGGAATCCATTCTAATTCATATACCTTTCATCTCTTTGAAAACTATATCAAGTGAGTTCAGTTTGATTTCCATGTTACATTCTTCAACTAGATGAAGATGGGACTCTAAGTCCAGTTGAATTTTCGAAAAAGGCATAAGATCTCCTTAATCTCTACAAGTGGATCCTCTGAATCCCTAGTTTCCTTTCCGTGATTTCCTTAAGCTTTAATTTAATATTTCACCATTATTCATTAAAACTCATTCGATTTAGATTACGTCTTATCCTAGTTCTAGTTCTAGTAAATTTCAGATCACGTATAGGTTTCAGTCCTTGTGGATTCGACCTCGGTCTTACCGAGATTATTACTACATCACAACCCTATACTTGGGGAGTGAACAACAGTCAATCCTCATGTACAAGATAATTAAATTCTATACTCACATATAAGGTGTACAATGGAAAATGAATGACAAGTTTTTGTGTGTAGTCTGGATGATAGTACGTGGTATCGCAAGTCGTGGGGTCTATACAAAGGACATCTATCCAAACTAATCTCATAAATAATTTAGATAACTAGACTCAATGTGGTAAACTCCTGATATCAGGTTAGTCGTATGCCTAACCGAAATTGTTACAATTACGAAGGTACACATGATGATCTAGTTGCGCACCACTAACCCGAGTGGATAGTGAATTAATGAATGCATGAATAAAATGTTGAACATTCCTCCTCTCTACTAGTACACCTACATACCACATGATACATCTCCTCAAGAATTACAAACATACCACACACGTGTAATCCAACACCTTCGCACAAGTATGAGATACATTTTCAAAAAGTAAAGTATTAGGCGAGTCAACCCTTACCTATCTATCCATTAACTTAACATTGGGGGATCCAAATTTGTTTCGCCTTACCTAGCCTGAACAATCAAAATACCACCCACCTCGACCTGGCATGGAACGATTGTTCACACCCCAAGTATAGGGTTGTAATGTAGTAATAATGTCGGTAAGACTGAGGTCGAATCCACAGGGACTGAACCTTATACGTATTCTGAAAGTAACCAGAACTATAACTAGAATAAGATGTAATCTAAATCAGGGGGATTTTAAGAGAATAATGGTGAAATCTGAACTAAAACTTATGAAATTCAAATGTGTGAAACTAGGGTGCCAAGGATCCACTTGTAAAGATCAGGGAGATCTACACTTGATTCAAGAACACAACTGGACTTAGAGTCCCATCTTCATCCAGTTGGAAGATACACCACTAAAGCTCAATCTGAACTTCCTTCGATCTAGTTTTCAAAGAGGTGAAAGATATAAGAATTAGAAATGATTCCATCACAAAACCATACCCATGAAACAAAGTAAACAACAGAATTAAACCAATTCACAACCAATCAAAAAGATGTATGAATGTTAGGAAGGATTCCATCATCCAACCATGTCTAAGGGGCGATGGTGGACAACAGGGCTTCTTAACATCATAATCAAAATCATGGAAAGGGAATACTTAAAGCCATCGCAGATCTACTGTAATTTAAGTCACAACAAATCATTAAAAATTATAAATATTCCTATTAATCAAAACTAGAATCAACATAGTTCATAACATGAGTCAAAATCATAGAATCAGTCCCATCACACCACAAGCTTCACCTCTTATCCCTATCTAAGAGGTTTAGCCCAACATGATTGAGCTGAATCTCTCAAATAATAATATAAGAAAAAAAGTAAATAAACAAATAAAACAAACTCTCTTTCTCTGACTCTTGACGTCCTGCTTGGATCCATCCTCTCTTTCTCACGTCTTTCTTTTATAAGACCACCAAGGCCAGTCGGGAGTGCGTAAAGGCTAGAGTCGGTGTGTGGAGAAGCGGTGGTATAGCTGCTGCGAAATCTATTTACGCAGCCGAGAGAAATTCCTGCGTTCTTGATAGGTTTGTGCAGCGAAAGCATCTAGCTCAACCAGATTCAATAATCAACACGGCCCTGCTGTGAAATTTGTTCCGATTAGTGTATTGGGACGAAATTCCTTGTTACTGGCCCATCAGATGGATGCCCTTGATCGTCTTCCAACTCTTAATCTTGGACCATTGTTTAACATTCAATCAGCTTCATTGATCCCCTGTTTTATAAACAACTTAACACAGACCCTTAGTTGTTTCGGTTTTAGCCTATGAACGTCCCTGATCATCATGAGTTTACCCCTGGCCCACTAAATCAGTGGCCCGATCACGCCGATTGCGCAAGTATTGCGGACGTGGGATTCGAGTTACAGTGCAGTGGAACCGACCCCATGTTTTACTGCTTTCCTTCCGGTCTTCTTGGGTAAGATCGGATCGTCCATTGCTTCGTTTTAAACGGCCCAAATCATCAAACATCACCGAGATGGAATCCTAGAAAATGATCTAGATAAACAGGAATTACCGCAGAGAGATTTGGTCATCATCCTTGTGCGGGGCTTCTTTCAGCCAGAAATCTTGTCCACACCAGTATAAAACTTCACCTGCAATCGATCAGTTTTAGGACGGTATCGTCTTGGATTCTTGATGGACGGTGTGGATCAAAGATTTAATCTATGATGGTGGGTCCACATCGTTCTAACTGACGCTGTCCGGTTATTCCGTGCGCACAAAGGAAAACGGGCAGAGACTGCTTTCCGTTTTTTACTGGGATTCTTAGTCCCGTGTGATGCTCCGCAACCACTGCTGTATTCGCTGGCTTCATGAAGTGGGGCCCACCTTGCTATTTTGATTAATCTATTCCGGAGATTTCTTATGTGGAACAAACTCTCCAATGTTTTGTTCATCGCATCATCTATTATCAATTTCCAATCGTTGGTGTGTTTAAAAACAGACCCCATAGATCTGATCGTTTTTCTCTTCCCAATCTAATGGACGGTCCGGGTTTCCCGACCGAGTAATGAAGCGGGTCGAATAGCCCACCTTAGCAGTCGGCTTGGTTCAAAACTGCAGCAGGCGCGAAACAGGGGCTTCCTCAGCAAGAGTTTTCGGGTCAAACACAGTTTGACCGTGCTTGTCCGATTGGTGAACAGGGGTGTAATGTCTATCATGCACACGCACCCTCTTGTGGGGCCCATTTTCTGTGTTTCCTGGAGAATCTACACCGTTCATTCATTTCTTCACTTAATATAAGGAATTGAGCCCAAGTTTGAAGCAGATCCAGAGATGAGGTGGGCCCTAAATTGGCGATTTATGGCTGATCTGTCCGTTGGACTACTTCCTCAAAGATCCAACGACTGAAATTTTAAGTGTGCGGTTACTTTATGGTCCTCGGGCCAGATATCAAGTTTCAAGTTGAACGGATGGTGGAAACCCTGTGATCTTGCATTCTGGACGAATTTCAGGCCTTTTCATTGTGAAATACTGGAGTTTCTCGACTCTCGGGCGTGTAAATTCTTTGATCTAGCTCCCTTGAAGTCCTTCCCTTGCCTTGATGATTTCAGTGTCAAATCCACGCTTTTAGTACCTTTTTCCAGTCCAAGCTCCTAAATACACCCTGCATTACAAACACAATTAAAATAGGGTGTTAAACGGTATCATGCTCATAAAATCAAGTAATAAATGGGGTCTAATATGTAATATTTGACCCTCAATAATGGTAGGTGGGCTCGTCACACCCATTAGCTTCGCGATCCCGGTAGTGGAAATAACTCTTGCACTCATCCTACTGTGCTCACCCCCACTCGACACACAATAGAAAAGGACCCGATTGGCCAATCTTAGAGGGTTTATTAGAGGATGGGTAAATCCAATCTCGGTATTTAAGCCCGGGGTGGCCATAGAGCACCCTTCTCAAACATTCTCAATAATTTTAACACTTGGACATCATAAGGCATCAACACAAATCATCTCACCCAACTAACTATCACGTGGCCACCATACAAAACATCAACTTATGAAATACGTCACTATGAAAATCCATATAATTGAATGTAGAATCGTAAAGGCATATACATACCCCAACTCATCTGAACTTTCATCCAGGCACAAGGACCAACACGAGGGTCCAAGTACTACCATACAGACCAACAAGAGGGCCCAAACATAGTATATTTATGGATCCCATGTAAGTATATGGACCAACGTGATGGCCCCAAATAGAATAAATTACCAAATTATGGCATATGGATGCTAAATAAACCCTCAGGTCATAGCCCATTGTCCATGAGGATGTCCATTCAGACCCTTTATCTTGTTTTAATACAGGCCGGATCATGGCTCTAATACCCATAAGCAATGGGCCTTAACTTGGGCCCATCTAAGATTTAATTGTTAATCTATAATTTGGTCTAATGAGACCCAACATTGTATGTAGGCTACAAATTTCATGCCATATCCATCACATATTGGCTGCATAATACATGCCATAATCATTGTGTGTGAGCTACACATCACACACCATTATTCTTTACCATATATCACAACACACCATACTTCTATTATACATTATATGCTACCATGCTTTCATCATACATTACATCACACGCCATCACACATCTGCCATACATTGCATGCCCTCATGGACTTTACTTAACAATAGTGTCACTTGGCCAAGTAGACTAGCAAACTAATATAATAATCAAACGTGCTTCCCTTGACCATGGAAGTGGGGTCACTTGGCCTCTCATCCAATGATTATTTGTAACTAGTTTGCATCCCAAGTTACATAGGAAAGTGGGCTTTCACAAGCCCAAGGCGCTAGGCCCAACTTAGAATAGCCAATGTGACGTGATGGCCCATACATTAAAGTGTCATCGTAACATATAAGGCCCCACACCTCTTATGATTACTTAACAAATGGGCTGCCAAGGCTCACATAGCATGCACATACATAAGGTGCATAGGTTATGGTGGCACATAAGTATTCGCATATATCATCATTATCATAACCATCATTCAACATCAAATTCATCGTCATAATCTATATCATGGAAACATGTGCGTTTTTAATGTGCATGTGCATGGAGTGCATAACATATAAGGATTCACATGCATCATCAATATCATTTATTTATCATCATCCAAGTATCAAGTAAAACATAGTTATCTTGTCCACACTATCATCACGACCATCAATACGTGCATTATTATCACTTTGACATCAACATCATCTACTAGGTACCCAATATTAAGCAGAGCATGCTACCATAACTACCCATATGTATGTCACTACCATGACCATCACCACATACATTTGTTATCATATCATTTTTAGTATGCATGCTACCATAACTAGCCCATTCACAATCATATTACATTAAACATAAACAACATCATGCGCATCATTAATACTACTTAGTCACCATCAAGTTAACACTATTATAATCGCCATCATTTAAATCATACCCATCATCATCATGTTACCACACACGTATCATCGTCTCAACCATCAATAGATGGGTCCCACCTAAGTGTGACATGCACATTGACCTTGGACTACGTGCAAGCTATGCGGTCCTATAGGTTAAGTGTAGGTCCCATGTGATGGGCTTCTTCCCAAGTGTTTCTCTTAGTATTGGACCCAATTGGGCTTTGCCTTAGTTTTTCTTCATTTGGATGGGCCCAAGGCTGCATATAACCTAAGAGAAACAAATGACAATAAGGCTGCCCATCACATGTTTCACCCCATTAGAAAATGATAGGCTTACATAGCGGGCAAGGTGGGCCTCACTAGCCAATGCTAAGGCCTATACAAGACAACCCACACTAAATGGCCCACTTAATGTTTTGGGCCCACCAGCACCTAGGAGTTCATTTTCATGGTTTAGATGCTGTATTAAATGCTTATAAATGTGGTGGATCCCACTGATGTGGCCCCACACGAATTGTGTCAAACAGACTTTTGGTGCATGGTTTATTTCTAGCCATCTTCAATTCATATTCATAACCATGTGGGGCCCATATCTGGTGAAAGGAAATATTCATCTGGTAGCTCTATATATGAGCTTTAAAAAATTATAAGGCGGGCCTCATTATTTGGTTGTGTACAATTTACAATGATGGCCCAAACATGGGTAGTTGAGAAAATGTACAGGAAACACTGCAGAATTATTTTTTGCCCTATTTTGAATACATCACACGATCACGAGGGGCCACCTTTCGATGTGCTATCAGGTGCCTTTGGTAGTCCTATATATAGACTTCAAAAAATATTAGGTGTGACCAACTGGTTATGCACACATAATTTTTTGTGTAGGGCCAAACATTAACATTTCAATTTTCCGCACAACTATGCCAGACCCCATTTTAGGATCCACTCCCCGATCATGTGGGATCTGGATGGGCCCAAGTAAAATATTATTTAACTATTCATTAGTATAGGTTAAAAGTTAAGTCATGGCCCACACACATCTTCTACGTTGAGTCCACCACAGAAGCCCAAAGTTGGTCCAAAACATAGAAAATCAGACAAGCAGTTAAGGAATGAATTTGTCCCAACTTTGAGCCCACTTCTCAAACACTTGGGGTCCATTCTTGATGAAGTGGTAGGACATCCTAATCCTGACATGTGAAATAAACATCCCCAAGTAGACCACTGATTCAGATACACATTTTTTGGCACATGGCTAAACATGGGCTCTTGAAATTCCTGCGCAACCTTTCTGAGCCCCGCTTTGGGATCTAACTCCCAATCATGTAGGGCCCAACTTGGCCCAAGTTAAACATCAATCTTACAGACATTAGTACGGGCCATAAATTTCAGATGGTGTCCCCCACGTATCTTGTGCATGGGGCCACAACGGATGCCCAAAGATGGCCCAAAAACAAGAGATAAGACGTGCAACTTCTAATGTGAAAATCTGTCCTACTTGAGAACCTTCCATTGTGAAAATCTTAGAAACACATAATGATACACATAAACACCCCGCCAAGTCCAATAGTTGTGAACGGATCAGCCTAGAGGCCCAAAGTTGATCCAAAACTTAGAAAATCACAGTTATTTTCCTCCAAAAGTCATTACCATGAAATTCAAGAAACAAACACCCTGCCATTATAATCATTTATTCACGTATGTTTAGAAAGGATTTTGGCTTGTAAATCTAGAGTTTGTAAAGTGTATCATTACTTTATCACACTATAAAACTACCATTTTTCAGAAATTCTGAGTTAAACAAACCATCAATCTAAGCTAGCAAAATCATGAAATGGGCATGTACGGAAACTGCAAAGGTGTCATGGTTGAACTTGTGATTTGGTAAAATAGCCCTTTTACCTTCCATCCACCATATGGATGTCAATGCCCTACAATTCCACATATTGGAAGAAAGGGTATCTACCCTCAACTGTTCCAATCCGCTAGAGCACAGACTCAATTCAATCTACACCATCTCTCTAAAGCTCTTCAGCTTTCCAGACTGTATCTTGAGCGACAGCGTCAATCTCCACCCCTTCGAATTCCTTTTCTTGCACCTGTGCTCTTTCATTTTTTGAGATTCTTGAACTCCCCTTTTGAGACCCTATCCTTGAATTCTTTTTCTTAGTCTAGTTCTCAATTTACTCTCTCCTTCTAAGCTCTTTTTTAAATTCTTACAGAAATTCTTGTTCAATTTTTAAATTCTTGAAATCTTTTCTTGCTCTTTCATTCTTTTCAGGACTGTTCTTGAACAGAATCAACCTCCACCCTCTCTCCTCCTAAGAACTTCAACCTCTGTGACTGCTGCGCTGCTCATGCACTCTTTTATCTTATGAGACTATGTAAGACTGCATTCTTGGGCTACAGACTCTCCACCAACCAACTTAATTCTTGGGCTCATGCACTCTTTTTCTTGTTGTACACTCTTCATCTGAGAATCCGTCCTCCGAAACTTTTTGAAATTTCTTTTTCTTGCTCAGCATTATCTTTTAAGACTGTTGCCTGGCAACCTCTATCAACGCACCCTCTTAAACTATTTTTACTGCTCCAACGGTCCTCTTTTGAGGACCGTACAACCCACCCTCTTAAACTATTTTCCTGCTCCAACGGTCCTCTTTTTCTTGTTGTACACTCTTCATCTGAGAATCTGTCCTCTGAAACTTTTTGCTTTCTCTTGCTCAGCAATTTCTTTTAAGACTGCTGTCTGGCAACAAACTCTATCAACCCACCCTCTTAAACCATTTTTCCTGCTCCAACGGTCCTCTTTTGAGGACCGACAACCCACCCTCGTAAACTATTTTTCCTGCTCCAACGGTCCTCTTTTGAGGACGGTACACTCCTCGCTCTCAATCTATCCATCCGTCCATCTATTGAAACTCGAGTTCCTTCTCTTGCTCTTGTACTCTTATATCTTTTAAAACCGCTTCGTTGGGCTATAACCTCAGTCTCAATTGTCTCTCTTGCTCTTGTACCTCTTGTATTCTTAATCTTTTAAAACCGATTCTACAACCTCAACTCTTTTCTTGCTCTCGAACATTCGTCTTTTGAAAGATCTAACAACCTCAATCTGCAACCTCTCCTTGAATTGCACTTGCCATTCCATTTTGTCAGGCAAGGAGTTTGAAATTAACGCAAGCTTTTTTACCGGATGATCTGTTATCGAAATTGCTCGTCAACCTATTTTAATTTGTTTGGATTCAATTATTTACTTCTAAAAATCTTTTAAATATTTTTTTTATGATTGATTTTCTTTGAGCAGCATGCCTTGTCATTTAAATTGTAACAAGGACCACCTTACAACATTCTAGACTTGAAAGGTATGGGAGACCCATGAATGATAACCATTCTTTAATTTTTAAATCACCAATGTGGGCCATATATCAGTTATTCCGGCTCATTTTAAAGCATGTCCCAAAAATCAAGCAATCCAAATCTCTGGCAGGGTCATTGCCCATTATAAAAACTTCTAGCATTAAGAAAACTTCTTGTGGGCCACAAAAGCTTTGGATAAAACTGACATTTGTCTTTTCCCTTCATCCAGGTCTGAACTTAAACAAGGCCAATGGGCATATCCAATAACAACTGTTTCCTATGATGCAGTCCACTTGGGATTTGGATCCATTTAAATTTTTTGAGATCACGACATAAAATGAGCTGAAAACCCGATAAATGGTATAGATATACAACATTACATCAAGTTGAGCCACATAGTAACGTAGACACCCACTTCGGTATTACCAGGATAACACCTGATCCGTTCCCAATCCAAAGAGGCCATTCTACCGTTGATAGGAGGTGATATCACACTAAAGCATGGATGTGAGGGTATGAGTGTGGGGTGCTTTCGTTTTTTTTTTTTTTTTTTTTTTTTTTTTTTTTTTTTAAAGGGATGACAGAATTCCTTATGAACCAAAGGAAAGCACTACCATCCCAAGTATGAGAGATGCAACAGTGCTCACAGAGAACTACAAGTTGGTAGTGCTCTAGTTGCATTGGGACAACCGAACGTCTAGTCCATTGATCTATACTGTTCATTAGGTTCAGCACACATTTCATGGGCTACCATCCAAAACATGATGCCAATCTGACCAAGAAGAACCATTTGATCAATACCATTTAATATCAACAGTAAACATCAACGACCCAACAATTTTGTTAGAGCCATCATGGATTGCTTATGATTCCATCCCACACATGGCTTTTAATAAGGATGTTATAGTAACTAAAAGCAAATCAAAGATTGACTGGATTTACAGAAGAAATAGGATAATATTCGAATTGGGTCAATTGCAGCCATCCAAAATTGGGTCCATAAAATCATTTGTGTTGATCACGAATAATTGGGCCATCAGGAACACAATGCGATAAGAACATGTAATGACCTACTTTTGAGAGACGTATGGTTTATAACACTTGCTTTTTCAAACCAAAATTAAAAACATCAACTGCTCAGAAAATGAAATTCTCTTCTCATTGATTCGAAAATCTCTGAAGTCTGACATGTGATAAACTTCATAATTCATCACTGCAGTAAACACCTAGTAAGGATTCATAGAGATGAAAAAAGAGAAAAAAAAAATGTAAATGTAGCTCTCATTTTGTAATCTTTTGCATTCATCACATTAAGATACTCAGCATAGCGTATATTGCCCTTTAAAAGGCATTTAATCATCGAGCCATGGAAAACACCACAATGGATTCTGCTCTTTTACTAACGCTACCGGCTCATCTTAGCAAAATGCACAAGTGCTAAAATGAGCCGCTTAGAAAGACTTTATTTTTACACCTAAACCTAATGGGGCATTCAGCGAGCCACCAACCATCAAAGAAAGAAAAAACCAGACCGGCGCCGGCTCCTACTAGAATGAGCCACCAAACTTCTCAGAACAGCATAAGCTGAATCAAGAAACGCCTCACACGGAGGAATCCTCGAATTGAGATTCACGCCGCGGCGCACGTTAGCAAAACCGCACCGTATTGCGCTAAAATGCGCCGCGAGGAATTGGCACTTCGGCGGACCAAGGAAAAAAATAGATAAAAACAAGTAAAAATAATCAGACGGTTTGAATTACTTGCCGTTTAAAGATGTGTGGAATCAGAGGTTGGTAGATTGTATCAGTCACAGTTTATTCAGAAACACGGACCAAAAAATATCAATCATCATCTTCCACACATCTGTAACAACAAAAACCCTTTTCTTGAAAGAAAGAAATAAAAGCCCCAAACTTGAAAGATTTTAAAGGAGACGAAATGAAAGAGATGAAGAGAATGTCATCAGAGACTTAAATACCAGTAATCACAAATAACGATCTAGAAAGATCTCATCTTGTTGCAGTTTTTTTCTCATCATATGATTCTCTCTTCCGAGAAAAAATAAAAACGGGAAGGGAAATAGAAATACAAACCTCTGTAGGAGTCTTTCGGAGTCTTTTGGGGGAAGGGTGGGCTTGAAGAGCCCTCTTTATAGACGCACTATGCAGAAACCCTAAACAGAGTGAAAGATCTTTATGCCTTCGGATCCACGGAGGTTCGTCATATTTCATCTCGCACCGTACATGTGGCAGACAGATGAGGTGATCCGAGGCGTGCGTCCCGTGCGAATCCAGTGGCCGCGGCTTGGGTGGATCCCTGACTGCGGGGCCACGTTGATATATCCACACCGTCCATCAGTTTATTTAGGGCACGGCCCTGAAAATGAAGCCGATTCAAATCTCAGTAGACCACACCAAAGGAAACATCGAACACTGCCCATTAAAAATTTCTTGAATGCCACTAGAATGTTTATTTGCCTTCAACCTGATTGATAAGGTCACAAATACTTGAATGTAGGGACCACATATATATCTACTTGGTCCCAAAACTTTTGTGGCCCACGGTAAGTTTTTAATGTCAATCACCACTGTTTAGTGTGGTGTGGTCCACTTGAGAGCTAGATTTATTTCATTTTTAGGATCATGTCGTAAAATGAGCTTTCAGAAGGGATGGACGTCGTGGATGTAAGTCACATACATCAAGGTGGGTCCCACAGTTAGGGATCCACCGCGCCCGCGTGCGTGGATTCGGAGGGAGGACGCGATTCCCTGCCGGAGCTCTTAGCAGGAAGTTTCTACTCAGGGAAGCCAGGTGGGGCCACCATGATGCTTGTGGTAAATCCAGTCCGTCCATCCGTTTCGGTAACTCATTTTAATCCATTATAAATAAAATAAGGCGGGTTGAAAACTCAAGTAGGCCATGCGAGATTAAAAAGGGAAAGAAGTGCCACCGTTGAAACCTTCTTGGCTTCCGCTTGATTTTAATATGCAATCCAAACCAATCAGGAGGTCGTGGGATGACCATCAAACAGACAAAAATTATTCTGATGCGCCTAATAAATATTTCAATATATTGTTCCCTCTTATGGGTCACTTTAGTTTTGGGTGCCATTCTCATGTACTGAAATGATGGACAAGGGAAATTTCTCTCTGTTTTTATTTTGTTTTTTTCGGTTAGCTTGTTAGTATACCTCATTGTCAGTTCACACTTCGCTGTTAGCCACCCCCACCAGAAATCCATACCAAGAACTCATTGTTGAAAAGAGGTATTTTTCACTCGGTCTACCACTTAGCCATGGATAAGGGTGTACAACGTGAATTTTCTCATAAGCATTACATAGACCTCACCTCCAAGCCCGGGAACTTCCTATGAAAGTCCTTTAGGGCATGTTTGGACGGGCCCATCCCATGCGATTGGACTGTATTAGGGTGGATGGCAAGTAATGATGGCTGTGTCAGTGGATTGCTGGCAATCCCATGAGATTGCTATATCCAGGGAATTCACCACCGAGTATGTTTGGCTCGCCTGGCCAATCCGGGGATTACGTCAACCAATCCCGGGATTACTCCGTCTAACCAAACATGTCCCAAGCAAAATAGATGGGATTAAGAGGGATTTGGTGGATTTCAAGGTAATGATGGTGATGTCAGTGGATTACTGGCAATCCCATGGGATTTCCAACTTCTGCCTGTTTGGCACGCTTGGCCAAATCTCGGGATTGCTCCTTCCAATCCATCCTAATACAACCTAATCTCATCCACCCTGCCCGGCCAAACAGGCCCTTATAGGAAATCCGTGTTAGAGAGTGAATCAGGGTTGTGGGATTATATGGTATGGAGTTGTATTAAATAGGATTAAAACTAGAAAAATGGATTAAGCTAAAATGGAATTGTAATCAACAATCAAATTCATAATGGATGTCCGTCACTAGAGTCTAAAATGCCGCATGTAAAGGGCATATATAGACCGACGTCCTGAGTAGAACACATGCCCCATCAATGTGGGGCCATGTGTAAGTAGATTTCAAAATCCATATATATATATATATATATATATATATATATATATATATATATATATATATATATATATATATATA
The DNA here is from genome assembly GCA_030180095.1 of Magnolia changhungtana. Taxonomy (NCBI): domain Eukaryota; kingdom Viridiplantae; phylum Streptophyta; class Magnoliopsida; order Magnoliales; family Magnoliaceae; genus Magnolia; species Magnolia changhungtana. Next base: position 4,541,219 of record JASAUF010000421.1, read on the forward strand.
TATATATATATATATATATACGAAACGGCTCTCCGCGCACTGTGCCGCACCGACTTTAAATGAGAACTCCACCTTCCACCGTTAGATCCCCTCATCGGCTGGTATTTAACGGACGTGCGCAAGAGAGACTTTCCTTCAGGATGACTCAAGCGGCACTTTTTTCGGCAAGACACGAGAAGTGACTTCTCCAAGTTTTGTCGGCCACATCATGATGTATGTTTTGTATCTGTGCCTTCCATCCATTTGAAGATATCATAGTAGGGCATGATCCAAAAAATGAATCAGATCCAAAGGTCGAGAGGACCCCACCACAAAAAACAGAGGGGAGAGTGACGCCCACCGTCACTCGGATGGACACGGATTGCGTATTGACAGCGTCAGTAGGGAGGTGGCTACTGACAGTGCTACGTGGGTCCCATAATGATGTATGTGTCCTATCCATGCCATTCATCTATTTTTTTTTTTCTATTCTACCAGGTGTTAGTGACCTAACCAACAGGTTGGATGACAAATAAACATTACAGTGAGCCTTAGAAATTTTTTAATGGTGAGCATTCAATCTCCACTGTTTTCTTGTGGTGTGGTCCAGAGGAGATATTAATATCTCTCATTTTTCGTAAAATGCTCTACAATTATCTTTAAAAATATATGAACGGCTTGGATAAAACAAAAATACACAATGCGGGGCCCAAAAAGTATTGTCAGTAGCCACATTGCTACACTGTGAGTACGCAATCCGCGTCCCACTCGGATTGCGTCCTAACCACGCCCGGACTCGGATTGCGTCGTAACCGCGCCCGAACGGTAGGGCTCGGTAGGGCCCACCATGATGTAAGTGTTTTATCTACGCCGTTCATCGCTTTTTTCAGATCATTTTAAGGCATAATCGTTAAAATAAAGCAGGTCCACAGCTGCAGTGGAGCACAAAGTGGGGATTGAACGTCCATCTTTAAAAACTTCTTAGGAGCACATTGCTGGCTATTTGTGTTTCAGATCAAGTTGATATTTGTGTTTTCTCTTCATCCACAAGCAGTAACCTTATGAATAGGTTGGATGGTAAAAAAAACATCACGGTGGCCCCGAGAAAGGTTTCAACAGTGTGTAATTATCACTTGAGCTTCCTTTCATGTGGTCCACTGGAGCTGTGGACATGTCTCATTTTTAGGATAATATCATAAAATAATCTAATAAAAGTGATGAACGACATGGATAAAACACTTACATCACGGTGGCCCCAAAAACTCAGCCCGAACGGATTACTGTTCACGCATGTCTAAAACCTCTCTTCTGTGCGAGCTTTAAAATCGCTCTCGTCCTCTTGCCATTCTTTAGCAATCTACTTTCTCATTCTCTTGCCATTCTTTAGCAATCTACTTCTCTCTCTCTCTCTCTCTCTCCATCTTTTGACCGCATCTCTGTGAGAACGACATCAGGAAGAGATTGGGTAGCGGCATCGGGGGCCAATCCCATCCACCAACCACAGTGATAGAGGGAGTGGTGAATTACCTTCGATTGGAAGGTATTCTCATATTCATTTGCCCATTTTCTTTTTCTTCTTCTTCACTTTTTAACAAGGGATTTGTCTTCTTCTTCCTTTTTTAACAAGGGATTTGAAATTGACAATCTCCAATTGGGTCCTTTTGAATATTTAAAATTTTAGAAAATTTAAATTTTTTGAAATTGACTATCCCCAATTAAGGATTGTCAATTTCGATCCCTAATTAGGATTTCTAAAATTGCATCCTAATTTGTGTGGTTGATTTTCATGTGATAATTTACAATTGTCTTGTTATTGTTGACAATGAGCATACAACGAATTCATATGGTGAGTCCCATCACCATGAGTCCTGTTCCAAAGCTTCCATGGGACTAAAGAAATTTCTAATGGTGGGTGTGACCTCCTTTAGCTTTTCGATTTTTAGGCTTGCTTTCTGAATTGAAATGGCATAGCTAATGGATAAAGAGGATGTCACACACATCACAGCATGACGCATGATATATGACCCTACAAGTAGGTCCATGTGGCCCAAGTTATACGTTGGAAGTCCAGTAGTTGGACCTTGGGTCTTAGAATTGAGTTCCAGAACTAATTGGGCTGGATCTGACCACTACACCAAAATGGTCATTTAGGAACGGTTTAAAACCGTTCCTAAATGCTTCAGGAGCGGTTTCAAACCGTTCCTAAATGAGGCGTCGCAGAAAATTAGGAACGGTTCAAAACCGTTTTGGGTACCGTTTCAATTTTTAGAAACAGAATTTTAGGAACGGTTTTAAACCGTTCTGGTGCCAACGGTCACATTTTAGGCACAAATTTACAAACGTTATTAATGTTGCCAACTGTCAGATTTTAGCACGGAATTTTAAGAACAATTTTAAACCTCTTTGTTCATTGTATGAGAGAGAGAGAGAGAGTGGGGTATGTAATCTACTTGTATTATATGCCAAATAATTACAAAAATAGAAGAAAAAGACAAGCGAATGATTCACACTAATTTTTTCCTTCTTTTCTAGTACACATTTCAATTTCAATACAACATTTCATTTCCAGGCTTCTATAATCCAACAATTCCTTGGTCCTTTCTAGAATGATCACTGCCATCAAATATGACATCCACTGCGAATCCTCTTCTTCAATGTCTTCTCGTCCATCCACTGCCTTCAGATTTCAGTGGCATTAAAGACAACTGGGAGTAAAGGGCCCCACCTTGTGTTTCCATCTGAGTTAGAAAGACGGTGGAACACAGACCCATCAATTTGCCTAATCTTACTGGTACACCTCTATAACTTTGCCATCAGATGCACTTGGAAAACTGACAGGAAAAGAAAAAAACAAAAAGCCTCACGTCAGGTACTCCATTGGCAATACAAACTTGTAATAGTTCGAAACCGTTGCATAAAACAATGCACAAGCCAATATGAAGATCACCAGTTTGTATGTCCGTCGCTATCAAGTTACCAACCAAAATAGTGGAAGAAGTAAATGTAGGGAGAGTTGAATGAATGTGGAGCATAAAGCAAAATCTAGGAAAAGGATTTTACCTGAATCTCTTGCAGTTCTTCAAGTTCTACTGTTATCTGTGAGAAGGATGGTGATCAAGAGTTCCCTCCCAACATCTCTGCATCAAGTCTAATAGCTTGGAGTGCATGTTGCCAGGAAGTTCCGGTCGCAGACCTTAGAAAGCATAATATACACTGCTAGGATTTATGTGTATGGCAGAGACAAAGAGGTAGATCAGTTACCTCATCGAAAGCTTCAAAGATGTCAATGCTAGGTTGATGGATTGTGCAGACAACTGTTCTTCCTGTATCAACCGTGTTCCTTACGGTTCTCATGACAATGGCCGCTGCCCTTGCATCAAGACCTGATGTTGGTTCCTCCATGAATATGATTGAAGGGTTAGCAACAAGCTCCACGGCTATTGTCAACCTCTTCCTTTGTTTTGTCGACAGTCCTATAATCCATGGGAGGCCCACTATCGCATCTTTGAGATTATCAAACTCTACTAGTTCCATCACTTTATCTACAAAGATCTGAAAACAAATGATTTTAACATTTACTTCAATCTATCAACCAGCATTTGATTCTTCAGTGCTGGAGAAAAAGAAAGAAAGAAAATCCGCACTTCATTGTTATCAAGGGTAAGCATTGACTCAAATAGCAAATTTTCATTTTGATAATGTTAGACTTACATGAAATCCACTCTTACAAGGCTTTCAAAGGAGTTAGGAATATCACAACGGCCCAGTCATTAAAGTCGAGATCTCTGCATGGAGAAAGCACAATGATAGATAATGAGCCTGTAACAGAAATGTTTTTTTAAAGAGTGTTTTTTTTTTTTTTTTTACATGGAGTTTCTCTCTATTTTGCTTCAAAACTGAGATGGACAAGAATGTGATTTGTTTAGAAGAAAAGATTGAAAATGTAATACTAAGAGCAAGTGCAATGACTGATGCTCTAGTCACATCTTTAGTAAGGAAGTCCAATTGGAGTTTCTCTCTATTTTGCTTCAAATCTGAGATGGGATAGTAACGGTATTTGTTTAGAAGAAATGATTGAAAATAGAATACTAAGAGCAGGCAATGACTGATGCTCTAGTCACTCCATCTTTAGTAAGGAAGTCCAATTGCAAATGGCTATAGGTAAATATTCTCACCATCTCCACTACAGGACACCATTAGCAAATCTTTAGCTTTTTTTTTTTTTTATGAATTATAATTTTATCAATGCAACGTTAAGAGCAAAGAGCTACTAAATGTTCAAAAAAGATAATAAAAAGAAAAAAAGAAGCAAAGAGCTATTTCAATACAAAGAAACTCCGACTAAATTAACTAAAAGAGTAAATGCCTAAATGAAAGAATCAAAGCATTTGTCCGCAAATCTTTAGCTACTTATGCATATTTTCACAAAGCATTTGAGCCCACCATGTCCTAAGATTGAACGGAACATGAAACAAAACTATCTGTGTTTTGCAATGGATCATTTCCCACAACACTATTTGTATCGAGAAATAACCTCTTAATAGTACCACATACTTAGGTGGTTATACTCATTATACACATTGGGATAGAATGCGTCCATCCACCACAAAGCCAAAACATTCAAACATATCAATTCATTATATTTTTCTCAAAATTATACAGATTAATCGTTAAATATCATGAAGTTTCTTGATGATAAAGATTTTGAAAGGAAAAAAGACTTCAAAAAATGAAGAAATTGATTCTTCTTTCCTACTCCCTCCAACAAATAACAGCTGTAAAAAAAGAGGGAGTCATTTTTTTAGGGTTTCCAATTCATCTGATCAAGCATTGAGGAATACCACTAGTTGTCTAAAAGACCATAGACACATTACTATTAATTAGTCTTACTAAATAGTATGTACAATTAAAAGGAAAAAAAAAAGATGCATCCCTTTGCTCCCAACTCAACTTTAGATATCACCCACATTTTAAATGAGTTCTTGCAAAGGAAAATGTCAGCGTAGTCAATGAAAGAGATCTGATCACCTACAAGCCGTTTTTATAAGAATTTTGCTTGAAACAAGCTCAAACAAACTAATAGCCTGCCTGGACAAGAGAATCATGGTTCCCACCTTTACAAACTGAAGAGGTGAGTATAACATGCATATCGTCTAGTTAAATATCAATAATATAATATAATATAATACTCCGGTTCAACATTTCAAAATGGGGAATTTTTGCCCCCTGTTCATGGACAATCGGAACCCAAAAGATCCAAAAGATCTAGTCAATAAAGAAATAGAATGAACATCTCAATCAAGGGCCAAAGAACATATTAGAACAGACAAACTAAACATAACAAGAACTTATGTACCTGACTAACAAGCAACAAGTAAAAAATAAGAACAAAAACATGTGAATAGATTGAAAGAACAATCAACTATCAAAACGGTGTGAAAAAAATTGTGACAATTGAACATACATATGGGGGACCGTGTTAGTTGACTCACCTGGTTTTTGGATATGCTCGATGCACTCCTGACCCGAGGGGAGCTCGTTCTAGACGAAGCAGGGCTACGAAACCAAGCGGGGCTACAATGTTTAGAAATGAGTTATACTGAGTTACATAGACAATGAGACCTTTCCGTGACCCAAACCGTTTAGAAATAGGAAACTGTTTTGAAATAGTTAACAACTAAAATAGGGAGCACAATTCAGTTCCGCTTGCAAGGGAATTAGTTACCAGTGAAGAATATTGGGAAAGAAGAATATTCTTATTTGAATTAATGTCTTCCTGGAAAGTTAAAAGTGAAATTTCGAAGGATGAGACAAGGACATGAAAAGCACAATAGAAGTAAATAATATATAATGGAAGAAACAAGAGAATAGAACTTACAACAATGAGCTTTCCAACCTTTTTTTCGGCCTCTTTGCAATCTTAATTACATTAGCAATTACTAGGCCGCTTCAGATGATATCCCCGACTCGTATGTTCACTCTCAATCATTGTAGGGAGGTAAAAGAGAAACTGAAAAAAGGCAATCTCTCCATATTGTGAGTGCCCATTGTGGTTTGTGTGGGTGTGAGGGTGTGCATAAATTGTTTTTTTTTTTAAAAGGTGGGCCAATGAATGGAGCACATTGACAGCTAAATACACCAGTCTACCTGATGAATGTACAAGCCCAACCAGTTGTGGACCGAGCAATCACAATGTCCAAGCATGACTACTACCATTTGGATGAGGATTCCATGGTTACAGAGACGGCGTTCGTGTGTTACTATCATTTCCATTAACAAAATGGGTAGATGAGTGTGCAGTTGTCTATTTATATGAAAGCAATTGATCAATCTCACTACTTGAGTTGTGCTCTTCTTTGTTTCCAGAATCGTGTTAGACAGCTTGATTCTTTTCGATCTTCCTGGAGCAATTTCTCAAAAACTCTCTTCCAGACTTTCATGAATGACACCCATTTTCTCCTTGAAAAAGCACTCCACGTTATCCATCTACAAAAAGAAAATCATTCCAACAGCACAAGAGCACAAATTTCAACCACACATTCTTCAAGATCAATAAAAGGAAACGTGCCCTACTTCAAGATCTGTTACAATGGTTACATTAGTACGATTCCCGACCATGTCATTGCCAATTTGAACAAGGAACATCCCCGTGCCACTCACTCACTTGGACTTCGTCATGTCCATTTTCGCCATCATTCTATGGTAGTATCGCTTGAATGTGAAGCGGACAATGGGGATGAGACGTCAACAAACCGGTGAAGCAGAAAATGTGAAGGTTCATTTAATACAAGCTGCAATCGATTTTCAATTGTCATTAAGTTTCGGATTGTGACTAACTGGGACTGAAAATTGGTATGACTCACCCTGACTCGGCCTGAACTGATCTGACTCGGTTCCATTCTAGTCCCCTATCGGTGTCATGTCTTGTTTTGTTTCAGTTTGAAACTAATATGACTTGGACGATACCGAGTTGCATCGGATGATATTTTAAACCATGAGTCAGTGGGCAAATCATTACATGAAAATTGATGGGTCACTATCTTACTGAGACTAATCCTAAAACAGAAAAAATTATATGCCGAGAAAATGCAGAGGTAGCTGTAAATTCCTTGTTCTTAAAAGTCTCATCCTATCCAATACCCACCTAGAATGCAGAGCACCACACATCTTTTCGGGAACTTTTGGACTGTAGAAGCTATATGAGCAATGATCTCTATAACTGTTGTTGAACCTACATTCATTCACATAGAATTTGACCAGACGCTATACATAAAATATTAAAAATAAAGGACAAAATGAAAGGATGAAGTACTGAACATTTTTCTCACCCCATCCAGGAACAAGACAGAGAAAATGGATCAAGATTTGCAGTCGGGTCAAGGTTGTCAAGACCCTCTTTTAACTGTTTTAACAAGATAATTGCCGCCAACGAATAGAGCTTACTAAGTACTTTTTTTCTTTTTCTTTTTTTATGAGAAAGAGAGATGACAAGAATTAATATTTTTATTAAACCACCGCCAAGAGATCAAGGCAACAAAGAATACCAAAGTAGCCAACCAGGTAGCCTATGAAAAACAGCAAAAAGGGAGGCAGATCTCGCCTCCAAGCAATCTCCAGATCAAAGAATCAAGCTAAAGTGCCAAACTCAGGGAATTCATATATAAGCCGGAGCCCATCATGAGAAAATCATGTCCCCAAGCACACTCCCTGTGATTTGCGGTAATATTACAAGTGATCAATTAAACACGGGACTCTTTGTCATAGCCCATACTTCTCCGGAGCATTACGAAACAAAATAAGGAGGTACACAGTAAACCAATTAAGTCATCCGACGGACAAGTAAGGCAACTAGTTCGGAAAGAACAAAAACTCTCATATAACTCCGGACCTTGCTTTCCACAAAATAAATCAAGAAATGGAAGAAACAGGAGAAAAAATAGCGAGGAAACCGGTAGTGCGGCTCGAACCAAAAAAAAAAAAAAAAAAAAAAAATCTCACAATTTTACCAATGTGTGAAAAGGTGTGAGTATGGCATCTGATAGTCAAGGCTTTCCCATCATTGACACACCCAAGCATGCATGAATTAAAAGTATAATCATTGAAGACCACCAACAATCTGGTCAAGTCTTAAGAGACCTGAATGCACAACAACGATGGGAGAAAAAAAAAAAAAAGGTCCACGTACCCTCGAGAGTACCCAATTCAGGCCCTTCTAAGGTATCATAGTAGTGATCTACTGGTGACATTTTTCTTATAATTAAATTAATTTGACTTATTTCTAGAAAACTTGAGGCATTGCAAACATATATCTCTCATGAAACTCATACTTTCCTGTCACTCTCTTTTTCTGTATGCAGCATTCCCTCACTGATACAAAACCATCAACTTGTCATCGGCCCTCAAATAAGAAACTAAGGCCATCATTCAATGCATGACATTAGAAAAGCTTACCAGATCAAGCAAATGTGAACCAACGAAACAAGAAGACTGCCTCTTTGCCTTTGCCAATCAAAGCATTGAGTTCCTACAAAAAGAGAATATTTAGAAGATGTGAGAAGTCCAAATTGCGTCCATTTACCATGTATTACAAAGAGCTCCAGTGCAAGTGAATTAACCACAAATTCAGATATATTCCTGCGAGAAAGACTCAAAAACAAGTAAACATATTCAGTTACAAAATACAAAGCTAACATTAGTGTGAGTCCATCCAAGCTGCCCAACTCTCATGGGCATCATTGAATATGGCTATGATGGAGACTACATTAACCATCTAATTCTATCATTGGTCATGGACAGCTGGTCATTTTATTTCAACTGAAACAATTGGATGGTTTGGAATATGTTACAAGTGGGGAATTCTGAATTGATGTGTAGCCATACCATGTGTACATTCCATGATTCACCACCATTTAAGAAAATGTGAGGTAATGTAGCCCCACCAAGAAAAACAGTAAAAGGACCAAAGTCTCTCATCAACATCTTGGGAAGTACACTTAAATTACATAAACCAGAAACACTGGTGTGCATGGAAACTTGACATACATACATGAGTTAAAAGGATGTGAAAAAAAAAAAAAAAAACATGACTCTTTCCCTCCATATATAGAAACCCATCTACATGATAGAACAAGCATTTGGGTTCTCATCGCTGAACATGGTGGTGTATTGATCTTCCTGTTTAGTCCCAGGATTAGAAAGAGCAAGGGCCTCAACATTTGGCTCTCGCTTCATCCTCTTCTTCCTCTTCCATTAAGTTTGGCTCTTAACTTTGGGGAGAGGATTTTGCTTAGGGGCCAGAAATTGCTCCTGGTTGTATTTCAAAAAAAACTAATAATAATAATATTATTAAAAATTTCGAAGAGCAATAATATAAAAAGTACCAAAAACATTGAAGCAAATGAAAATTGAACCACAGGAAAAAAATGTTATAGGACTGTAGCATCAAAGAGATGACCAATGATAATGTCTAGTGAAAGAATCTAATGTTAAATCATCTCATCCAATGACTATAATGCTAATTTCTAGAATGATCATTGTTCATAATTCAAACTCGTTTTTCACCAACATTTCAAACTATATTACCTCAATGTGGACTGCCTAGCACCACCAGCTGCCCATTTTAAGTGGTTTTTGTGTTGGGTCTGTTTTCAATCTGTTTTTACTTAAAAAAAAAAAAAAAAAAAATTCTTTCATGTATTATGAGAAATTGGTTTCTAATGTAGAATTTGCTTGGCTAGTTCGGAGAGTTACAAAAAAAAAAAAAAACATAGTTAATTGCATAAGCATACATTCATACACATGGCTATTAAAAAATTTTAAAAAAAAAAAAAAAACTCACTATTCTATATGGCTCATCATGATTTGAAATTAATTCCATGAATTTTCAATCAAAATCATACTTACATATATTTCAGTGAGAGGAGGCTTGATAGCTGGAGACCCAATTGTTACCTTGTGAGTGCATATTAAATAATAAGTTCAAAATACAACCTGAATAGTAATAAAAATAACCAAGGCTAGAACAAAATTCAGTTATGACCAATGTTTTAAAACCGTGAGCGGATGATTGAACAGGCTTACCTCTATGGAATACCTTGTGGTTAACTAAAATGAGATGCACTCATTTTTAAGTGGCACACAAACAGGCCCTAACTGATTGTGTTGCCGAATTTTCCTCAAAAGTCCAAACTTTGTAAACATTTTGATATTAGAGCATATAATGGACGAAAAAGAAAATCGAGGAAAGAGCATACTGCTGCATTTTTCAACTACATTCGATGTAGGAAGGAGCTCCAATCAACTTCTTGACTCTTCTCCTTCAAGATAAAATAAAAATACTAGCAAAATGTATTAAACATCTTAAGGAGATGGAACCCAAACAAAAGGATGCTAAAGCCAATCATAGAAAAACAGTTGGTCATTTGTACCAACATGGTAACATTCCTTACCTAGGCAAGTAGTGATGGGAACCGCACTGGGTGATCTATAAAGAACTGCTTATCATCCCAAAGCTCTTTGTATGAACAATAGATAATAATCAATTATGACCAGAAATAATTGGGAAAAAAGTGTCAGAAGTGAAAATGAGGCGCTTTTCTTTGATAAGGGTTGCAGATCATATCAATTTGAATCTTAGCCTTCTTCATGCAAACATGATAAAATGTGCATCCAAAAAGAAGGTCAACGCTAATTGTCTGTCTTCACATGAACATATGTCCCCACAAAGAGATGGACCATGTGCCACAAAAATTCAGGTCAATGTGAACATTGTTAATACGGTGATACCTCTTGCAGGTAATCTGAGCCATGTTAAGGATGGAAACTACCAAGAAAATCACATGGAGCAAAAATCAGACAGGTCCAGTCATCAGGCAAGCCAAATGGTAATTTGGGTTGGGCACTGTTTGCACATCAACTTACTTGCATGTGTGACATGCTACTGGGAAAGGTAGGGTTGTATTACAGCCAGTGTATGGCATTTAGTTATTTGCAACACTAATTCCCAAAATATTTCCACTCAATTTTTACAGATGATTCCTGAAATGATCTCACCCATTACAGCTCTTCTCCCTACTAAAGAAATGGAAAATAGAACAAGTCCACAATTAGCTTTTTCACCAACCCAAAAAGATGAAAGTGTTGCAATGAATCGGATGCAAGCCATGGTAAAGCGCCTCGACTTCAACCTTGAATTTTTCAACCCGTCCCAACATGAAGCCATGGCTAGTGGAGCCTTTTGTTGCCATTGCTTCCCTTTCAATATGCTCAACCAATATTCCTTGGAAAACCAATGCCAATGCGGAATACTCCTAGGAGCACCTGTGAATGCCATTTTCCACCAAAAACATGATTCAAAAGCCCATCCCTACATGCTGAACACAAACTTACATTATACCAGGAAACTAATACTATTTGGGCTTAAATAAAAGGGAAAAATCCAATACCTTGTAGTGATGGCCATCGCCTCTTTAAATTGGCAACTTGTGGGAGCTCAACAACGATCTATTCATTGTTGATGACCGGAGATGCGGCTCATGGGTTTCGGCGGCTAGTGGATGCGGTGTAAGGTTTGCAGATCGAGAGGCTGATAGGGGAGAGGGAGATCGAGAGAGGGAGACGGAGACGGAGAGGGTCGAGATCAAGAGAAGGAGAGGGAGATCGGGGAGAGAGAGAGAGAGAGAGACGGAGAGGGTCGAGATCAAGAGAAGGAGAGGAGAGATCGAGAGAGAGAGAGAGAGAGAGAGAGAGAGAGAGAGAGAGAGAGAGAGAGGGTCGATATCGGGAGAGAGATTAGGGTTCCAGGAGATATTTGAGGACTTCGGGCGCAACGAGAGGGAGAAAATGGTGAAAATGTCTGTGACCCTTGGGCAAACAAATATCTCTGTGCCGCTACGGCCACTGAGAAGTTCTTAAACAAATCCACTCTGTCCATATATTTTAAAATACAATAATAGGACGAAATAATAAAAATCATGAAGATCCAAAAAGTAAGTGGGCCACACCAACAAAACCGTGGGAACATTAACATTGGCCATTAAAACATAAAATGGGGTCAAAACCATTCCAAATCAGGAACGGCTTAAAACCATTTTCAAACCAAGGCACAGGCCGTTCCATAAATCCGATTTTGGTGTAGTGGACGTTATATCTGGCTAATTTCTCCACAAATAGGCTTAGATTGGCCCAACTTATTTAACGATGATCAGCTAGCTGGTCTATCCCAAGCTTGATTTGGCCTGGGCCCACCCATTTCAGGCCTACAACAAAGGGTGTCCGTCTACCATTAAGCTACGACTAGAACTGAAATAAAAAAGTAAAGCTATCGTAAGCCACAGGCGTGTAGAAGTCAGCTAATGTACACGCTACAAGTGCATAACCCATGCCATCCATCAAGTGGGCCATCCACCAGGTAACATGTGTTGAGAGCATGTGATGGACCAAGGATAATTTCTGTCCGCTGATAAGGCATTTCAGACTCGTGAAAAAAAAAAAAAAAGGTGACCTTGAAAATAGAAATATTGATAAGCATGCAAGAAAACATTCATTCCTCATCATCTCTTTCACGAGCAGCTCCTAACAAGAACAGAAATCCTACTCGACCAAGACTTTGCCTGTGGCCAATTCATGATGGTGTGTTCTACCTCTTGAATGGTTGACCATGCCAGTGCGCATGGCCTAATCGGTAGACTACAAATTCACCTACTAGACAGACCCTCTCAAAAGGGAGCTCTTTATCAATGTATAGATTAGTGGGTTTTATAGGCTGCATCACGTCTACCATGTGGGCCATGGGTCCCACCTTTGGATGGCTCGCTTTCCAGAGATCTAGGCCATCCATCAGCTAGTGTACACTGTGAGCTCTTTATCAATGTATAGTTTAGTGGGTTTTACAGGCTGCATCACGTCTACCATGTGGGGCATGGATCTAGACCATCCATTAGGTAGTGTACACTGAACTTGCCTTGGATCTGAAATTATATTGGTTGGTTGGTTAGATGGGTCCCACTTGTTTATGACAACAAAATAATAAATAAATAAATAAAAATAAAAATGAAGAAGCTTAGGAAAAATGTCCAAAAGCTCAAATTCAACTTACGTTTAGCTCACTTAATGAATGGCTCACAGTACGAGTTACTTAATGAATGGCTTAGATTGGCCCCACATGTGCCATTGTATGGTGGGAACTAGGACCCACATTCTAAAACACCCTAGATTATTATTATTATTATTATTATTATTTAATTTTCAGCAACATATTCATTGGACTATTTATGATAATTGTCTTGTTATTGTTGTCTTTGGACTGTTTAATTTTTTCATAAATCTGAAATAGAAATATTGATCTTTGTTATGAGTTTTGCTCATTTACTAACTTTTATACAATTTCATGATAAACTACATCAAAACTTTTTTTTGTTATGAGTTATAGAAATGCATGAGAATTTAATGGCGCAAGTTGGCACAACTTCTATCCGTCGTTGGATTCCAGAAGTAGAAGAGGGGTTGAAACCAATAATTGAAAAGACTACTTTCTCTTCAGTTGATGCGGCATTTAACTTCTACAACCATTATGCAAAGAAGGCAGGCTTCAATGTTCGTAGAGGATCAAATAAATACAATAAGAATCAAGAAGAAATCTTTAAGATGTTTGTATGTTCAAAGGAGGGGACGACAGATAACAAGGTACAAATGCAGCATGGTGTAGTAAAGAGGCGACAGAGTATTACTAGAGAAAGTTGTAAAGCTCGCATGACAATTAAAAAAGAGGGTGGTGGACCAAACTATTTAGTGAAAAAGTTTGTTGAGGAGCACAGTCATGAGTTAGCAACTCCTCGAAAGAAACATCTTCTTCGATCACATCGTAAGGTTTGTAATGCGCAGAAGAATTTGGAAAATACATTCACTCAATCAAGCATAGGCATTTCGTAAACTAAGAATGTTTTAGCGATTGAATCAGGTGGTTATGAAAATATTGGATGCATTGAACAAGACATGAGAAATTATGAAAGAGATAAAAGAAAAGAAATCAAGGACCATGATGCTCAACTATTGTATGAACATTTTTCTGAAATGAAGGAATTGGATCCATCGTTTGCATATAATGTGAAGGTTGATGCGGAGGGTAGATTAACACATTGTTTTTGGGCTGACCCGATTTCATGTAAGGCTTATCATCACTTTGGTGATGTTATAGTATTTGACACCACGTACAATACAAACCATTATGAGTTAATATTTGCACCCTTTACAGGGGTTAATCACCATGGGCAATCAATTATACTGGGTTGTGGTTTTATCCATAATGAGATCACTGAATCTTTTATCTGATTATTTGAGAAATGGTGTGAAGCAATGCCAGGGGACCCACCGAAAGCGATCATAACACATCAAGATCCAGCAATGACAAAAGCCATTGCTATTGTATTTCTGAATGCTTTCCATCGCTATTGTATTTGGCATATTTTGCAAAAGGTCCCTGAAAAGTTAGGTCACATAGCTTTCAAAGATGAATTTAAAGTACCTTTTTATGATAGCATATGGAATTCTGAGAAGCCTGAAGATTTCGAAGTAAAATGGAGCAAAGTTATTGAAGAAAATGAGTTGGATCATAATGATTGGCTTGCCTCTTTATTCAACATTCGTCACAAATGGGTACCGGCATATCTAAAACATGTTTTTTTTTTTTTTGCGGGTATGTCTAGTAGCCAACGAAGTGAAAGAATGAATGCATTTTTTTGTAAATATGTGTCGAAGAAGAACTCGTTAATGGATTTCATAATTTGTTTTGATCGTGGAGTAGCACGACAGAGACACAATGAGTTAGTTGCCGATCATGAAACGATTAGTAGCAAGCTAAAGTTGAAAACTTTATTCACTATGGAGAGAGAGCTTAGAGAGACTTATACTCGGTCTATTTTTTATAAATTTCAAGAAGAGTTGTATGAAAGCACCATTTATACTGCAATTCTTTTACAAAAGATGGAAGGCTTTTACATTTACAATGTTGGAGTATGTGAAGGAACATCTCCCGAACGGTTAGTTGAATTCAAGATGGAATCTAAACAAGCAAAATGTAGTTGCTTGAAATTTGAATTTGAGGGCATACCATGTAGGCATATATTATGTATACTACGACAATCTCGGATACCCAATTTGCCAGACCACTATATTTTAAAAAGATGGACAAGGGATGCTAAAATGGATTTTGTTTACGATGCAAGTGGTGTGGAGTTAAATAGAGAGAAACATGAATCGTATGCTCTTCGATATAGCAATTTGTTACACATTTCTAGAAATCTTGCCAAAGAAAGCGCTAATTTTAAAGAGACATATCATATGTGTAAAAAATGGCTACAAGATATTCTCAAATGAGTTCAAGATTAAAAGTTGGTTGCTGGTGAGACATTGGTGCCTAAAAATAAGAAACAAATAAAGAAGATTACTAAAGTAATCATTAAAGACCCGGTGCGTGCTAAAACTAAAGGAAGTGGAAAAAGATTAATTTCTGAAAGGGAAAAGGTTGCTCGTAAGAAAGATAAAAGAAGATGCAATAGATGTAGGAAGTGGGGTCCTGGCCATGACAAACGTAATTGTCCAATATGAAAAAAACTGTAAGTGTTTAATTCGTTTTATTCATTTATATTTGATTAATTCTTTAATTTTGTTTGTTAAATTATTATATTCTTATTTTCTTCATTCTTTAAAATGATTTGCTTGCAGAATAAGATCTCCCACGTGCTAAGAACCATCAATGAATGAAGTTGATATGTGTGAAGAACCATCAGATGACGAGGTTGATATGCATGAAGAACCATCGGATGACGAGGTTGATATGCATGAAGAACCATCGGATGATGAGGTGGAGACGTTAGGTCATGACACACCAATATCTTAATAATGTAATCAATAGCAATTTTTTAATTTACCCATTTACTTGGTAATTATGTAACTATGACTACAAAAAACCATGCATATGAAATGCAAGAGTAGTTGATGATTATTTGAATGAATTTTTAATAAATTTTGTTATTTAAAAAAAAAAATAGTTTATTTGCATTACGATTATTAAAAACATAAAATTATCATTCAAAATTATCTTGATTGTACAGCCCACCTTTTCCACGGGTTGGATGTTCCACACGAGCGACATGCTGACTGGAAAGGGAGTGTTGTATGCATGGTGAAAAGACTCAGAGACTCGGATAGACTCGTTCGGCACCGAGTTGAGATGAGACATGGCCAGGGTTGAATTAGCCCGACTCGCCCATTTGGGGCTGAGTAGGGGCATTTAACCAAATCCGAGTAGACTCAGATGAGTCGAATTAGATCATGTATCCGGAGTTCAAATCATAGATTACTAAGACAAACCACCACGTGTGATAGAGTGGCATACGTGTAATGAACAAATGCAGGGACCAAATTGTACGTAGATGACGGTAGCCATCCGTATGGTGTCTTCAACATAGACAATTAAAGGGATTACACTGTAGATGATCCTCACTAATTGAGGGATTACACTATAGATGATCCTCACCATCTGATTTAACAGAGACTGATATAGGCTGTAGAATCTTCTGATGGTGAAGAATGTGAGGCATCTTGTATTAATAAGGTAGTGAACATGCAATATACAGAAATAAGGACCGTCCACTCGCAAGTGACCTCGTTTGACCATTGCTTTTTTTTTTTTTTTCCTGACTGCAGTATAGGGAAACCTTTTTCATGCAACTAGTTACATTTGTACTTATATGGCATCCTCGTCACCTATCTGAACCCTTCATCAGATTCAGTCCACTCTACTTCCTTGAAAAACTTATACTGAGCAGATGATCTACACCATAGAGTGAGTGGGGTGAAAAAATGGATGGAGAAAATTGTTTTTAGAAGATAGGTTAAGTCACATATGTTTAGCACCAGCAGATTGCTCGGTTCACCCACTAAGAGTGAACTGAGCCTAATGGATGGTATGGATGGATGATACGGATACCAACAGTCCAAATGCAAGTGGGTGTATGGAAAGGTTCCCACGTGTGATTTAGATATACCTAATTTTTAATGGCGGAAATTCAATCAAAACTGTTTTCCCATGGTGTGGTCCACATGTGATTTAGATATACCTAATTTTTGGGATAAAAACATAAAATTATCATTCAAAATGGATGGACGGCGTGGATAAAACATATACATCATGGGGTCCACATAGCACCGACGACTAGCCACAGCTGATGCAGCGTCACCAGCCACACCGCGTCCCTGTATCTCTGTGAGAACTGATGCCCCTCTCTTGCCGAAAAAAGTGCCCCACTCTTGCCAAAAAAGGTGTCGTGCGAGCCCTCTATCAAGCTAGTCTCTCTTGCACACGACTGCTAAATCCCAGCCGATGAGGGGATCTAACGGCTGAAGGAGTAGCTCTCATTTAAGGTCAGTGCGGCCTGGTGCGTAGGAGACCGGGACTCTCTCTCTCTCTCTCTCTCTCTCTATATATATATATATATATATATATATATATATATATATATATATATATATGGTATGGGACCAAATGCAATTCCATCCCACTTAATCCCAACCTTTCTAGTCCTATGGAATTTGTACAAAACCAAATGCAATTCCATCCCATCTAAGCCTCACCTGATATGGTGCAAGACATGGATTGAAGCTATTTGCGATGGGAAGCGAGGTGGTACCGACTGTGATGTTTGTGAGAAATCTGCCCTGTCCATCAACTTTTACAGTCATGTTAGGACAAGGGCAAAAAAAAAAATGATGCAAATCCAAACTCAAATGGGCTACACAAGAGGATTGAACATCATCCAGTATCGACATATTCGTGGGGCCACAATTTTTGGATTAAGCATTTATTTATTTTATTTTATTTTATTGTTTTCAGCTCATCCAAGAACGAATGACCTTATGAATAGTATAGATGGCATATAAACATTACGATGGAACCCAGTGACATTTCAACGGTAGGCAATTTACCTGCCTACATTTTCTAGTCATGTGGCCCACTTAAGTTTTGGATTTCATTATTTTTGGGCCCATGTCCTAACATGGTATGGTAAAATGGATGGACCATGTGAATTTCCCACAAACAACATAGTGGGCCCCACCTAGCTTTCCGTCTTAAGAAGTTATTCCGAAAGGCTTTCACGGGAATCTATATCTAGATGGTGGGCCCATTACAATTGGATGTATGTAGCCCCAAAATGAAGAAGATCCAATTCTTAAGTGGACCCTATTATAGGAAAGAACAAAAATGGTAAAATTAGATAAACCTTGATGAAGGGAAAAAAAAAACAAAAAAAACAAATATCTGCTTGATCCAAAACTGTTGTAGCTCATTAATGGTCAATCACCACTATTTCCTACGATATGGTCTACTTGAGAATTGGATCTTCATTTTTGGGCTCATGCCCTAAAGTGATCAGGCAAAACTAAGGGATGGCATGGACATAGAATACGTACATCTAGGTGGGCCCCACAAGGCATATCATCTTGGTTGAGGTTGCAGTCAAACCAATCAGCTCCCACTAGGATTGCCCAACAGCCTAAACATTGACCACTAATGGGTACGACTCGAGCTACACAACTTAGATCCCTACATCCACGAGGTGGTTAGTAAGGGTGTACACGGGTAGGTTTGGTCCAGTTCCAGGGTGAAACCGGAATCGAACCGTTCCTAATGGTTCTAGGAGAATCGGAACTGGAACTGGACCGTTAGCACCCTGGAACCAAACTAGAACCAGGCCATTAAAACTAGTTCGGTTTCGGATCGGTTCCATAGTTCTGGGCTAGAGAGAGAGAGAGAGAGAGAGAGAGAGAGAGAGAGAGAGAGAGAGAGAGAGAGAGAGAGAGAGAGAGAGAGGAATGGATGAGGATTGGAGGCAGCCGTAGCAGGGGTGGCGTGAAGAGTGAAGTGAAGGGAATGAACTTAGGATTTTTTAAAAAAATTCGGTTCAGTTCTACATACCCCCAAACTGAAAATTGAACTAAACTAATTGGTTCTTTGATTTTTTGGAACTAGAACCAGTGCACTCTAGAACTGGACCAAATCATACGGTTTGGTCGGTTCGAGTCCGATTCCACAATTCTACTGGTTCCTTCCATGTGCACCCCTAGTGGGTAGATCGTAGCCGTGAGGCCCATCGTGATGTATGTGCCTTGCATCCACAATATCCATCCATTTTGACAGCTAATTTTAGAGCATAATCCAAAAAATGAGATCCAAATCTTAAGTAGACCACATTATATATAAAGCACAAGTAGTGATTAACCATTAAAAACTTCTAGTGGGCTACAAAAGTTTTAAATCAAGCTATAATATTTGTGTGGTCCCTTCATCCAGATCCTTTTGACCTTATCAAGAGTTGGATGGAAAATAAACATTCTGGTCGCCCTCAAGAAGTTTTTTAATGGTGGGTATTCAATCACCACTCATTCCTATGGTGTGGTCCACCTACGATTTGGATTTGCTTCATTTTTTCCATTAAGCCCTAAAATGAGCTGTAAAAGTGGGGGGACGGCATGGATGTAAGGCACATAATCACAGTAGGCCCATAGTTAGGGATCCAGCGAAGTTAGGCTACGCGCATGTAGGGCCTCTGACGGTCCACCCTGATGTATGGATTTTGTCCACACTATTTATCCATTTTACCATATAATTTAAGGGTATAAGTCTAAAAGTGAAGCGTGCTCAAGTGGACCACACCACAAGTAGCAGCTGTGACAACAACGCCCCACCATTGAAACCTTTTGGAGCTCACTATGATCTTAATTTTCCATCCAACCTGTTCACAAGGTCACGCAAGGAAAACATGAGTACTCGCTTCATCCAAAACTTATGTTGCCCTGGAGAAGTTTTCAATAATAAGCATTTACTCAACACTATAAGGTCCAATTGAGCCTTAGATTGGGCTTATTTTGGCCTCATACCATTATATATATATATATATATATATATATATATATATATATATATATATATATATATATATATATATATATATATATATATATATATATATATAACCGATATATCATGGTGGCCTGCTGAAACACCCAGGCTCTGGCCTAGTCTATGTATAAAATTCACTCCAACCATGAGGTGAGATCCTCGATTTTAGTTCATGAGACCAAAATCAGCCAGATTAAATACTTTAGTGGACCATACCACAAGGAACAATGAAGATGGGATGTCAAACGGCAAGTTTACATGTGTGGCTACGATGGTGTGTATCTTTCATCCGTCCCACCCATCACTTATTAGTCCAGGACAGAGGACAATAATCAACCTGATCTAAAACTTAGATGGACTATAACACAGTAAATTTAAAGGTTCAAGGCACAAATTTATATTGTTTTCATTAACTTAGATAATCCGAGCTCTTTTATTGGGCCAATCTTTTTATGTGCCGTGGAGGTAATGGTTATCACCTGATAGATAGAGTGAATTTCATACATACAACGTAGCTGTAGGCAATTTCGGTTGCAATTTAAGTTTCTTCTTTCTTTATGTACGAGCTTTTCTTCATTTATACTTTGCCCCATTCACAGTTGGACTATGTAATGATCATCTCGGATCTAGTTAATGTGTGCCAGCCGTGCAGTAAAAAAAGGGGCACCCTACCTCAGAATTATCTCAAACTTTGATACACAGGTAAAGCATGATGGATGATGCACGAGCAATTGCAAATGTGGAGCTTAATTAATTCAAATTAAATTATCTAAAATATGGTCCTAGTTTAGATGTATCAAACAAGAATTAAGCTCTTTTGATTAGCTGACTAACGGATTGGTGGACATGTAAGGGAGAGTTAAAAATGAAAATATCATATTGGTGGACATATATGGGGGACAGTTAAAAATGGGAATATCAAATAGCCTTTGTTGGACAAGCATCATGACTCTCCACTAAACTGATTTTGGAATTGTTACTTGGATACAGTGGTTTCCACAATTAGCCGATTAAATTGAGTTTCCATGTGTAGAATTACCAACTGTGTAAGGCACCGAGCATCAAGGGTCATATGTTGCCAGAGTATCAAATAACTTCCCAGAGAGAAGAATCATTGATACCCTTGCAGCCATTCAAATGAGACTTTGCAGAAATGTACATCAACCAACCGTCCCAATTTAATGGCGCAATGTAGATGGGCTCCGTTCTAAAGATGCATGATTTAGTAAACACTAGTACCATCTGATCCATGGATATTTGACAGTTAATTTGGAAATCTAAATTGGTCAATTATATGAAAGTAAGTGGAACAGCCAGAATAATATGATTGGGATAATCCCTGGATAAATATCAATCACTTTTTAGACATTTTAATGGTTTGGATTAACTTAAATATAATCCATGTAGGAATAATTGCAAGTCATTTTCATCTGCCTATTCATTTTTTTTTTCTTTTTTTGGTAAAAGGTTCATGTCAACGTTCATTGTATTGGAAAAGCCCTAACATTGTCTCCAACTCCTTGGTTGAGCAGGTAGAGTCTGTGTGATGTATGTTTTCCATGGATGTCTTACTCTGTGAACCTTGTAAGTTATTTTATTTTATTTTTAAAACGAGAAAGAAAGAAAAACGCTACTTTAAGCTGGCTTCCTCTAATTTGTAATGTGAGAAATTATCATACTCTGCTTGCCTTCCTAAAAAAATTCCTTGCCTCAAAAATAAAATCATATTTTAATCTACTACAATTTACAGTGTTGTCTCTTTCAAAATTACAATGGACCCTGGTTCTGGCCCAAATCATGTATATGACTCATATGCTAGCCCCAACGAAAATAGGACACCCAAAAAAGTTAGGACAGTGGAATCATTAGGTGGGCCACAACACAAAAATCAAGGTTTTGGTATTTTGATTGGTCATTAATATAATTGTGCGCTTACCTACTGATTGGACTAGCACGAGATTTTGGTAGTCCCATTTTCAATGTGGGGCACACTTTTTATTTATTTATTTAATAGATTGGATGCCACACAGACTTCACATAGGGCTTTCAATTCAGTCAATTACGCTGCACATGATCTATTCCCTCTATAATATTTTACTTCATAAGCTAGTTTTAATGTTCCAAAAGAAATTGCAAAATCATATAAAACTTAAAAAAAAAATAATAATAATAATAATCTAAGAAACCTCTATTATGTAAATAGTGTATGAGCCCAAAGAGAAAAACCCACTGGCCTTTTCTTTTTCTTTTTCATTTTTCTTACAAGGATGCTTGAAATTCATGTGTGAGATTGAAGAGAAACCCAGTTGCTATTTTGTAAAAATTTTCCTTCTTTGTGTTTAAATATAGTGTGCAAAATTAGAGGAGAAAAGGGGAAGTTGGTTTTATTTTCTTCTTTCTTTCTTTCTTTATGTTCTTTCCCTCATGGGGTGCTTGAAATTAAAGTGTCTGACAGCCTTCGAAAAGAAAAAGAAGGTCATTTCCCTTCTTTAGAAAAAAAAAAAAAAACTTTTCTTGATATTGTTTCTTTTTCTTTTTATCTTTTTGCTGGATTTTGCAGTTTTTAGGAGATCATTTCAATGTGGATTACTTAGAAGAAGGGAATGAATATTTGGGATTTTAGTTATGTACTAGTTATGTACCATTTCTCAATGTATAATGTACGAGATTGGGAGAATCCTTCCTAACCCCTTCTTCCAAGAAAAAATGCCATTCCTCCAGGTGCTGGAAATTCACTTTCATTTTACGGAATCCAACTTAAACTCCTCAATTAGACCGGGGTTAATTTAAATTCTCATTTTCAAGGAAGCCGAACCGCTATAATGTGGCATTCACATGGGGGGTGGATCACATATGCAACATAGCTGTGGCATGATTTATAGATCTCACAACAAGCAACTGACAGAATGTCGACACCTTAGATCTCATTTGATGGTTTGCATGCCAACTTCTTGGGAGTTTATATGGCAAACCAAATAAATCATGGGATACTCACATTATTATGTTGGATAACCTGTGAACACACAGGAAGGAGAGGAGATCATCACCAAAACCATGAATGCACCAAACAGAGAACAAAAACCCTCGGAAAGGAAGAAACCATGGGTGAAAAAAGCGAAGGGAAAAGGCAGAAGAAATCAAACAAAATTTGACGGGTGATGGAACCCAGGGCCTGGGGAACCCAGGGCCATCGGGTGGTGGAGGCCTTGGTAGAGATTGTCATGTAAATTTTATTTTTACTTTCTCCTTTGCCTATGGCATAGGTTCCAGCTCTCGAGCTGAGATTTGTGCCATTTGGGAGGGCCTGATGAGATGTGCGGATTTGAGTTTTTCAAAGATCGAGGTGGCAAGCAACTCCAAATTCATTATGGGGATCATTTCGAATAACTCAAATCAAGCTTGGTCCTTGAGTTACTGGTGTGCGAGGGTCAGGGCTTTGCGAGATAGATTAGACTTTTCCTTGGTCCACACTCCAAGGGAAGCTAATGCAGTGGCGGACAATCTGGCTAGGAGAGGAAGCGCTTCTCAAGCGAGTTCTTTTTTCACCGCCCAGTCCAATCTCCCTGATATTACTAAGGGCCTTCTATTTTTGGATAAAGTAGGATTAGGTTACTTGAAGGAGATTTAGTTCCTTCTCCCTATACGATAGGTGAGGCATCGGCCTTTTGTGATGCCCTCCCGAAGGCTTTGTAAATCCCCTTACTTTTTGTGAAATACTATGATCTTAAAAAAAAAAATCAATAAAATTCAAGTCCTCTTTTATACACTATAGGAAATTGCTCTTTTACCGACAAAATAATTCGTCAGTATTTCATCTTTTTTCGTCGGTAATTATTATTACCGACGAAATATTTCGTCGGAAAGATTGTCGCGATAAGACCATGGCTAAAGGTTTTTCCCGACGAAATATTATTTCGTCGGCAATGCTAAAACAATTACCGACGAATTTTTTCGTCGGTACAACATGTTAATTTTTGTAGGAAAAAATAATATATTTTGTCGGTAAATACAACTTTTACCAATGAAATATTTCATAGGTAAAAGTTTCATCCACAGCTTTTACCGACGAAATATTTCTTAGGCAAAAGTTTTATCCATAGCTTTTACTGACAAAATATTTTGTAGGGAAAAGTTTCATCCACAACTTTTACCGACGAAATATTTTGTACGTAAAAGTTTCATCCACAGCTTTTACCGACAAAATATTTTGTAGGTAAAAGTTTCATCCACAGTTTTTACCTACGAAATATTTTGTTAGTAATAGTCTTTTAAAATTTTTTTTTAAAAATTTTAGAATTAAGGAAAAAAATCCTGATATACACCTATAAATACACCTGTTATAATACATTTTCATCATATTGACATCCACATCCATCCAAACACAAACCATATCCATCCATACACAAACAATCCTATCCACATCCACATATATACAACCTACATTCATCCACGCACAAACACACACACACACACACACACACACACACACACACACACACACACACACACAAGTTTAACGAATATAAAATAAATCACAAATAAAATTAAAATAAATGACGAAGATGAAGGCGGAGGTGGTGGGGCATCGGTGGCAAAGCATGCAGCGAGAGCCGAAACATCTCCTGCATCCGTCGCTCATGCTCCACCCACATATCCTTGATCCTCCTCTCATGCTCTTCCTGTCGCCTCTCCTCCTCTCTCTGCCTCCTCCCTACACCTCTGTTCCTCCTCCCTCTGCCTCTCCAGCTGCTCTCTGATGTCATCGACGACGAGTCGTAGCTGTTGAATCTCTCTCTCTGCCATATCAGCTAGGCGTAGGGCGCTCTCCTCAGCGACGGATCGGCTGAAGGCAGCTCTAGCGGATGCCATGACCTTGGTACCATGACCAAGCCCACAAATATCCAGAACGGGTGCCAAGCACCTCGCTCAGAATATCTAGCTCACTCCGCTCACTACCATCGGGAGTGGGCTGATTGCGTATGGTGTCCATCGTCGTCTGTAATAAAAACATATAAATTTTTATAACAAATGACATTATTATAAATCAATGTAATTAAATTTTACAATGTAAGGATTTTTACCTAATTTTCACAGGCTATAGGATGAACCCAAGATCCCGTCACCTGCCGACAATGAGTCCCTCTATAAAGGTCTACTGGTCCAGGCTCTTAGCCGGTGACAAAATCTCGCTGCGCAATTGAAAGGACAATAGAATTAATATAAATACATAGAAAGAATATATCAACTTAATAATCACCAGTAATTTCTTATCATGTCGTAACGATGTTGTACAAATGACTTTGAACCAGTTACGTGGTTCACTTCTAACTTTTCCTTGTTCGCAGAATTTATTCTGCTCCTCTTTTGAACACATTATTCATAATATGTTGTTATTAATTGTGAATTTAATTGTTACCTTAAGATATCGTAAATATGTAAATATTACCTAAAATGACTCAGACAAAAATCTTTCGCAGAGTATCCACCAGTCGTTGATAGTTACATGTGGCGGTGCGGACAGTACGGCCTCCTCGTGGGTCTTGCACCGCTCATATTGCTGGTGTAACTCTACGCGGTACTCCTTGAACCGTTCCCTGACCATGTCGTTGACGGTATGAGAAATGTACGAAACACTCAAATCTAAGACAAATTTATCCTGTAGTTTCGTAAATAATAAATTAAGGTAATAAACTTATTAAGAAAATAACTTAATAGTGGATGAACTTTCACAAAAGAAAATTTAATTTATTAAAATTTACTGTAAGGCGCTGACGAATGAGCTGCCGCACATCATTTATCACGTCTGCCCAACGAAAGGTAGAGGCGGGGGATCATAGGAGAGATCGACGCATAGGACATCGACCTCACGCATAACGTAAAACTAACTCACGCTGGCATTGTCCCCAATAGGTCTAAACATAAAGGTCACTAAAAGAAATATATGTCAACTTACATGCAATGCCTGGTGTATGCTAATCGAGGGGGAACTTATAAATTTAAACAATGTCGCGAACGACGTGATCTCCTACCTCGTGCCAAGTGAATATGAACATTAATATAATAAACACATTAAACTTTATAGTGCAAGCGGAATATACTAAAACATTATACAAGCAGTATTGATGGTAGAATGAATTTGTGCTTATGCTTAGAGAGATGATTAAAATATGTTTAGACCATTACACTATAATGCAAGCAGAATATAATAAAACTATAAACATTCTAGTAAAATTTGAAAATTCCATTACACATTGTCATTCTATATTAAATACATGCATTTCATTGTAATACGAAATAACTTCAGATCAACTATCTGAAGTACTCCCTGCATAAGTTATCGTACGCTGCAGAAGTATATGTCAAGCTGTGTGAAGTACTCGACATTGTTACAGCCAACATGCCAGTCACAATAGGAGAAATCTGATCTCTTGGGACTCCATTTAGATGTGCAAGTAATAAAACCGCATCTTCCATACGAAGTTTCCGGCGGTTATATTCCTCCATCAGGTCCGGAATTTCTTTGAGAATGTATAATCTTTCATCTGAGCCAACGTCGATATATTCCTCCCTACACTCATCGACTAGACCGGGTATCTCTTTGGCCCTACTAGAAGAAGATAGGGCCGGAAAGTCCATCCGCAACAGCTGATGAAGCGTGCTGCGTGCTTTCGCTACGCTTCGGTTTGAGGAGGACATGATCAGAAATTG
This sequence comes from Magnolia changhungtana, assembly GCA_030180095.1. Taxonomy (NCBI): domain Eukaryota; kingdom Viridiplantae; phylum Streptophyta; class Magnoliopsida; order Magnoliales; family Magnoliaceae; genus Magnolia; species Magnolia changhungtana. Next base: position 4,567,863 of record JASAUF010000421.1, read on the forward strand.
ACTCAACTGCAAATGTGGATTATAAACAAGTTAATTAAAGGAATAAATAATGACTTGTAAAACATACATGTAATAATCAAATTATTCGAATTGAAAAATGACATGTAAATCATATGTACATTTAATAATCGTCGTCTGTATCACTATCACTTAGGACTATTTCTTCTTCACCATCACTATCGTTGATCAGTATTTCCTCTTCATCGTCTGCAACGTTGTCATCAATGAAACCACTATCATCTCTAACAATGTCATGTATTATTGAGGCATCAACATAATCAGGTGGCACATCATCTTTATCCAATTTGCAATGCCAGCAATCACGATTTCATGCCAGGAAACAATAGCCTGCTTGGCAATTACCATTCTGTTAGATCAACATGTGTTCTATTCTACCCAAATATCCGGTCTACTTGTGATTTGGGTACCTCCAAACACATCCTCTTGTAAAACTACACATGCTTTTCATATGCATTAAGTTCAAATATAATCCAACCAAATCAAGATTCAATTCAAAGTGATTAATAAAAAAATTCAGAAGCAAAGACAATTATGCGAACTCTGAAATGACAATGCAAACAAACATTCTATCAAAGATTACTGAAAATATTTAAGGTTTTTGAGTAAAAACCAATTTTAACCAATTTTAAATCAGACCCAAAAATTAAAATTGAAATAGAATTATGTTGAAATTCCATTACCAGGTGTCAAGTATCCGTAGGTTCCAGCGATGACGGTAGTTGTGGATTCGTTTCCACCTCTTCCTTGCAAGACCTTTGCAACTTCAAAATCTAGTAAAAACACCTTTACCGACGAAATTAATTTCGTCAGTAACTTGTTAAAAGCTTTTTGCCAATGATTAATGTCCGTCGGTAAAAATACCTTTACTGATGAAATTAATTTCATTGGTAATAACATGTTAAAAGATTTTTGCCGACGATTAATGTCTGTTGGTAAAAACACCTTTATCGACGAAATTAATTTCATCGGTAATAACATGTTTACAGATTTTTGCCAACGATTTATGTCCACCAGTAAAAACACCTTTACCAACGAAATTACTCTCGTCGATAATAACATTTTATCAAATTTTATTTTATTTTTATCAAAAAATTCAATATGGCGATTTTTGCCATTTCGTTGGTAATAACATGTTTATAGATTTTTGCCGACGATTTATGTCCATCGGCACAAACACCTTTAACGATGAAATTATTTTCATCGGTAATAACATTTTATTAGATTTTTTTTTACGGTTTGTTCGTCGATAATAAAATTTTATAAAAAAAAATTCAAAAATGCCAATTTTTCCTGGCGGGAACATACACATTCGTGGCGGGAAAAGCACATTATTACCGACGATTTTTGTTCGTCGGTAAAAAATATTCTTACCGACGGTTTTTGTTCGTCGGTAAAAAAACATCACGCAAAATTTTTTCACAAATAGGACATTATTACCTACGGTTTTGGTTCGTCGGTAAAAAAAGACGGTTTTTATTCGTTGGTAAAAAAATCACTGGTAAATTAAATATATGACATTATTACCGACGGTTTTGGTTCGTTGGTAAAAAAACAAATTCTTACCGATGGTTTTTGTTCGTCGGTAAAAAATATCATTAAGAATATAGGATATTATTACTGACGATTTTTGTTCGTCGGTAAAAACAGATTATTACCGACAGTTTTTGTTCGTCGGTAAAAAAACAGTCGCAAAATTTTTCACAACATTTACCACCGGTTTATTTTTGTGGGCAAAAAGCCGATTATTACCAACGATTTATTTTCGTCGGTAAAAAGTACATTATTACCGACGGTTTTCATTCATCGGTAAAAAACTCAACTAAAATATACAACATTATTACCGACAATTTTTGTTCATCGGTAAAAAGGACATTACTGCTGACGGTTTTTGTTCGTCGGTTAAAAACCAAACAGTTGAAAATTTCACTGAAAATATATAACATTATTACCGACTATTTCTGTTCGTCGGCAAAAAACACATTATTACCGACGGTTTTAGTTCGTCGGTAAAAAACATTCGAAATTTTTTGACTAAAATAATAACATTTCTAGCGACGGTTTTTTTCATCGGTAAAAAGTACATTATTATCGACGGTTTCTTTTTCGTCGGGAAAAAGTACATTTACCGACGAACTATCTGTTGCGACGGGAAAAATTATATTTACTGATAAAATTTTCGTCGGCAAAATATTTTTCATCGACGATATATAATTTCGTTGGTAAAAGTATCCAACCCATCATTCTAAATGGTGGCGGGAACTTATTCAGTCATGGCGGGAATCTTTTGCCGACGAAATCATAGTTCGTCGATAAAAGTCATGTTTACCGACGAAATTGATTTCATCGGGAATAATTTCCTCGGTAGAAGGCCAATTTCTTGTAGTGGTACCATGGAAATGAATTGTTTTCTTCACATGTGATGATTTTCATTTCTACTGTTTTCTTTTAAAAAGTGCACTTTCCATTTTCTCAATGAGACCTATTGCAGAGAGGGTTTATCATTTTTGAAAGAGAGCTCTTACTTTTTTACCGTTAACTTTACTACAATTCCATTGAAGTCACATGTAATAAAATGAATAAAATTGATCTATTTTTATTTTTAAATATTTCTTTAGATGATACATTTTTCTTTCCAAATTCATATTTTGAATTTGCTGTTATGATCACATGATTCGGAGATTAGATACATCAAGTGCATTTTTGGTCCAGTCAATCGGGCTATTCCTTCCTCACCAAGAATTCCACAAAAAGAGCAGTGTAAATCACCATGCATGTTTGGCACTATCAGGTTCCCTCAAAGACCACGCTTTTGGCTGGTTGGTTGGGCACATATGCTTATGTTGTATGGAAGATGAGGAAATGGTGGACCATTTATTTATTCAATATTGCTGATTATTGGGATCATTTGGTTGGATATTTTGTCCCGTTTCGGAGTTACGTGGTCCTGTCCATGGAATTTAGTTGAGAAAAGAAAGGATGTTAAGATGGAGAATGTCCATCCAAACAATTTGGTGGTCCATTTGGGAGGAGAGATGCTAGATCTTTTTGACGATAGTAAATCACCAAAAAGCATGTCTCATAGGGCAAGGATGCTAATCATAGATTGGGCTCCCAACTGTGAGAAGCTCAGGGGTTGTAGTTTTTCTTTCTTAGGAATGTAGTTAGGCCCCCATCCCGGTGGTTCAGTATTTTGTTTGTGTTTTTGTTTGTCTTTTGGCTTGATTTGATAAAATTCAGTTATCTTTCAAAAAGAAAAATCTTATTTTGAATTCCACTGATCTAAAGAGCCTGGTTTTTGGGCCACAATGAAGAGTGATCAAAACCACATTTGATTAGTATCTCTTATCATAGATGGCACCTTGAACATGCCTTATCCAAATTGGGTAGGCTACTGATGTAGTTAGGGATGTGATGAGGTCAATCACCGTCTTCCTCAGGGGATATCTACTCTGAATTCACAGAGTTCTCCGGACTCCTCATAGAGATCCCTCAAATTCATGAGGGATAAACATAGAAATAATTTCTAATAAATTTGAAATAAATTGATTGATGATAAAAAAAAAAAATTTAATTACAATCCTTTAAATAATGAGCTCGGAGTTTGAGACTCAAACACCCTAAAAACGTGACTTATTATAAATAATAAACTTAGTAGGCCTCCCTTCCTACTAGACTTCATGGTTTTCGGCCAAAAATAGTAAGTGTCCAATTCGACCTAATTATGTTATTCTCCTAATTTTTCTAAGCCCTTTTCATGTTGGGTAGGACTCCTACAGCTCAAAGGATCAAAAGCTATACTCGAATTAAAACTTACTATAGTAAAAACAAAAATAAATGGGACTTTTGACCATTGATGTGATAGAACTCACAAATCTGGCATGGGCAGCCTGTGTCGCAGGGTTGGTTGGCTAAAGTAGCTTCTCCTACTCCAAAATCATATATGATATGTCGAAAAATGCATCCATATTTGCGAGATACAACTGTTTTAAGGTTCCGACAGTCTAGATCATTTCTGCCTCCGATCAGGCCTTCTTTGGTCTACGTCAGCTACACATATCCATTGAATACAAACCATTAATCATCTCATCCCAACCTTTTAGCTAGTTGGCCCCACCTTGGAGGCAGTAAAAATGACTCTCAAGCCAACCCAAGACTGCCATTAACAAGTCCATATTTGAGTTCAGGCTAGCCTTTTGTAGTTGTCACAATTAAGCGCAAGCTCGGCCTATTTATTTGTAGGCCGGCCTTTAAGCCTAAAACTGAGATAGGTTCCAGGCTATTGTTTGACCAATTCGGTTATCCTACCGGCTTGTATGGCCCATTTACAGCCCAACCGAAGAGTGAACAGTTAGAATCTTCTGCAAGGGTGCACTCACAATCAGACTTGGTTGGACTCCATCTGGTCCAATACCATGAGTCATTCTCTTGTGTTACCCTCGACTCAGGTGAGTCGGGCTGATTCAGCTGTAACTGACTCAAGACTGAACGAGTTGGTCCCAATCATGATAATTTTTTTTTTAAACAACGTGAACGGTTTAGATTCCTCCACAAGGTGTAGGTACAATCATGATTTTAAGACTCAGACTACATCTGGTTCAATACTATCAGTCACTCTTTTGAGTTACCCTCCACTCAGTCGGCCCATTCAGCCCTGTCTCTGTTCGACTCATGAATAGCTCTTGTGACTCTACTCAAGACTGAACATGTCGGTCCAAGTACTCTAACCATATGTAAAATGGCCCTCATCCGATGAATGACTTGTTCTTGCTCAAGTGTGTCAGGAATTGCCTTATGAAAATCTATATTATGTTTCTTCATTTTCTTATTGCCCCTCAAATTTTCATAGAGTCAGGGTTATTCTGCAAGTCCTTGTATAATAAGCTTATTCTACCTGCATGTAAAAAGTTGTCCGCATATACACTTACATACCATTGCATGTGTGGAGCCACTCTCTAGCATGTATGCCATGAAACTTGCACATCACAGGCCCCATCGGTGTTCTCGTTGCAAATCAATCAAACATGAGGTCACATGTGTTAACGAAGGCCCATATTCAATTAATGTGTGGTTAGGATAGTGTAGGCATATCAGAGTCGTATTCAATTCGAGTTCGATTGAATGTTGGTGACCCCAATGCTGAGAGAGACTGATTAAAACTGAATCCATGAGATTGACCTCCTTTGTCAAACACCGATAGTTACATCGATCAAGCGATTTGTAAAGGTAAGGGTTAGTCATCCTAAATGTATTCTTTTTGTCTTGCTTAATGACTTTTCTTTCAATGGTGATAATAGGCCTTATATTTCTTAAAAGAACGATGATGCATGCATGAAAGATTTAAAACTAGAAAGGCTAACAGTGCCAAATTTATTAAAGTGTATTTGGAGCATAGTACAATCAACAAATAAACAAAATAGGTAGAGAAAAAAAATGAAAGATAAATACATACAATTGCCTTTGTGGATAAATAATCGAGACGGATGGTTAGTAGAATATGACCAGTAGTTTGATTTTCTAAGTAAGGACTCAGTTGATTGGGGATTTAATGAAAGTGAGTCGTGGATATTTATACTATTCTAAGCATACTGCAGCAATGACACTAGATTGTAGCTATTTAAGCTAATTTAAATTCCGAACATTTTGTATTGTGGCTAGATAGAAGTGGAGGAATCTAAACCAAGATAAGCAGTGTTTCGCTGTGTATGAGAGAATATGTTTGAGATGGGCACCAAGCTTTTCATCACATGTTTCAGGAGGAGGCAAACCATTGTTGGTAGGGGTGCACACGGGTCGGTTCGTCCGGTTTTGGGGTGAAACCAGAACCGAACCATTCTTAAAGATTCTAGGAAAATCATAACCGAAACTGGACCGTTTGCACTCTAGAACCGGATCAGAACTAGACTGTAAAAACCGGTTCGGTTCTACAGTTCTAGGCTTTTTATAATCTAGCCCAATTGCATGTTTTTATTTATTTATTTTTTATTTATAATCCAGTCTATGTCCGAGAGAGAATGAAATGGGGCTGGGACGAAGTGAAGAGATTAGGGTTTTTTTTTTTTAATTTAAATATTTATTAATTGGGATGGCCTGGTTCCAGGTTCGGTTCTACAATCCGGTTCATGGTCTGGTTCCAAGTTCGGTTCTACGGTTTGGTTCTATAGGACTCCAAACCGAGAACCAAACCGAACTAATCTGTTTTATTATTATTATTATTATTATTTTTAGAACCAGAACCGGTGCACTTCAGAACTGACCAAGCCGTGCAGTTTGGTCAGTTCCGGTCCATTCTACAGGTTCTGACGCAGGGATGAACGTGATGAAGTTGATCATCGTCTTCCTCAAGGATAACTACTCTGAATCCACAGAGCTTCTCTGGACTCCTAATAGAGACTTCTCAAATCCACAAGAAAAAATAAGAAAAATAGAAATAAATTCTATTAAATTTATAATTTGATTGATGAATAAAATAAACGAGTTCATAACCCTTTAGATAAGGATACCAAGTAATGAGAGAAATTTCAGAATCATATTACAGCTAAAACTCCTAGAATTCGCAACTTACTATAAATAGTAAACTTACGACTTACTATTTGTGACGGTCGTGATGTCTACTAGTGTGCAAGGTTTTCAGCCAAAAATAGTAAGTGTCCTATTTGGCTTTACCACGCTGTTCTCCTAATTATTCTAAGCACTTTTCACATTGAGCACAACTCTTAAAGCCCAATGGATGAAAAATTATAATCAAACTAAAACTTATTATTTATAGTAAAAACGGAATTAAAATAGGGAAACGACCGTCGATCTAATGGTATTTTGCAAATCCAGCTTGCATAACCTAGCATAGTAGGGTTGGGTAGCTAAAGTAGCTCGTTCTACCCCAAAATCATATATTTTTCATCCGATAACTCATTCGGATTGTGAGATATGCTGAATTTAAGGTTTGACGGTCTGGATCACTTCTGTCATCGACCTTACCTTTTCTGATCCATCTTGGCCATGAAATTGTCCGTGACTTGCTCTACATCAGGTTCCATGTGCACCCCTACTCATTCGGTTGGTTTCCTAGCTGGTACAAGATCCTTGGTAGTTACGATGCACAATTGTTTTCTGATAATCCAAACCTGGCTAAAGAGATCTTCAGAAGTCATGGTTTGAAATTATTTTCAGATCTCCTTGCAAGCATAACTGCAAATATCAATAGAAGTCACGTGATTAGTTTCATTGGATTCAGATTCCTCACAGTGTCTTCGATATCCGTCCGTTTTGAGAAGAATCTGCTTATCGAATCTTCACAATTGCTGTGAGAGCGCACTGATTGTCTTTATGAGGATCTCACATTTTTAGTAAGATTGTGTAAGATGGCTTTGCTGAGCATATCCCAGTTTGTGATATGATCTATATCTCGACGGGTATTTATAGACTTGTCAGGCATGCTATCTCGATTACTCGCGGCACTCATGTTAGGATTACATGTCATTCATCACAACATCTTATCCGCAGACATGCGTGTAATTTTTCTTTTGGCATGTAATATGCTATCAAAGGATATGAGTGAAAAGATATCTTCAATTTGCAAGTAGAATTTCCTCCATCATCTGGTATGTAGTACCGAGAGGTGAAGGCATCTCATTGGTCTGCACGGACGCGTTGGATGAGTACAGGATGGGTGTAAACCCCATGATAATGAGATGCAACCAAAATAATAAGGTGGGCCACATGGTGGAACCAACCAAAAACCTTCGAATTTATTTGGTGTAACATGATGTTGGATCAATGATATTTCTCGTATCCCACTTTCACCGCTACCTTCAGTGGAACCAGCCAAATCTAAAAATTAAGGATGTTGACTCTTATGATAATTCATCACCATTTGACTTTCTCCCCACATGTGGTACTCGTGTACAACTGTCCAGGCCGTCCAAATTAGCTAATTTGTGGATGGAGCATATCTATAAAATCACAAAGTTTAAGCAATCCCAACTTAGAGTGTATGTTCTCAATTCAAAAGCAAATTAGAAGAGCAAAGAATCAGAGGGTTACTATAGGCTTCTAAACAAAACTCGAGGGGTTATGCCCCATCAAAATCCGGTCATCTATTTGGGTGCTCTGGATTGGCCGTACTATGCCATGTGTACAACCAAAGAGTCACCACAAATATGGTAGAGCAGTCCCTTCAAGTTAGATGTAATCCGTGTGTATCAATCCTGGCCGTCCATCTAGTAAGAAACGCAGTTCTTAACATACGTGATTAGATGATCAAATCCCACTTGATCAGGGTCTTCAAGGTGAGGGTGGAAAACGAAAATCGATCTATAGCCGATGTCCGGAGCAGAAACTGGAAGACAAGCTAATGGCTAGGATGCTCTCAAGGCTGTGAAATTCCATCTATGACAAGGCCATGGAAAGGCCCACAATTTTGACAGTCCCAATTGATACCCTCCCAATTGATGCCTGTCTTATTCCTGGAGGTTTGATAATTCCACGTGCGTGCCCTAGACATCCCATGCAAATATAAAACAAGCGTGTGAGATGTGAGCTTTTTACGAGGTTAGAAATAATTTTAATGTTCTGCCTATGAATTTGGAAATTTCACTCTTCAAATGTGCTTTTTTTTTTTTTTTTTTTTTTTCGGGTTAGCTTGTTAGTACACACCCATGTCAGTACACACACTACATGTTAGCTACCCCGGCTAGTGATCCATACCAAGACCTCAAGTGTTGGAACGAGGTATCTCCACCCATTCTGGCAGTTGAGCTATGAATCTGGGTGTTGTGGCCCACTTAATTAGGGTATGTTTGGGAGTGTGGATTTAGAGTTCCCTGGATTCAGAACCCCTAAGATTGGAAACCTCCTGGATTTACAATTCTCATAGTGTGTTTGGCACCCTGGAGTGTGAATCAACTTTAATTCAAAAATACCTATGCATGGTATATTTACAGGGGTTTCAATTTAAGTATTAAATCAAATTTAATATCTCTAATTAGTGAGATATATAAATTTTGACACTGGTTGTGATAAGCCCGCTGAAATATATGCTTTGCTTAAAAATGATGAAATTCCAAGTCTTGGATGGACTGCAAGCACAAGATTATGTTTGAGTGACTAACCAATGATTTTTATTCATTGATTAATAGGGACAATGTTTGGCCAATGCTGATTTACATAGACAGTGTTTGGACGGTGCTAATCATCATTAGTGGGCCATGTGCCCAATAGAATGATAGTATACAGTGACACACATGTTACATCTGCAACTATTGAAATGATTTTAGGTGTAATAATCCAAGCTCTCAGTGTGGATTGCAAACCCCTCAAAGAGGGGATTAGAAACCCCCTATATTTGCAACCCCCAGTTACTTTATGCACCAAACAACCAAGGGAATTTGAAACCCCTCCAATCCAAGGAGCCAAACGACCCCTTAGGGGTGGAATGTCCTGAAGATTTAGAAATTGTAGCTCACGCGATGGAAACCTCAGGTCTCACACGTGTCACATAATGATACTCCCACATGGGTGTAGAATGAGCAAACCCCCATATTCCATGCCTTGCCGTGCCTTCAAGTCGAGGGAGATACCTGGACACAGTAGCAAGCAAAATTCTCTCTCCACCGTACGTGATATAACTTGGTTTTGTTCCAATTAATGTTATTCCATTTCATCCATGGCCTCTCCCATCCAATTTACATCCATAGCATGTCCAACCACAATCAAGAACCGTTACAAATGGGCCACATCCCGATCAATCATCCAACTTTCAACGAACTCAATCCATCACGTTCAAAAGCAAAGACCCGAACCACAGCAATTAGCAAAGCGATTGGATGTTCTGATCAGGATTCGATCAAAGAGAGAAGATCAATGGAGAGTTCGGTCCCAACATGAGTCAAATGGCATTCCTTCATCACACTCCTCTCCTTCCCTACACGAGTTGGTCAATCACTTCTACGGTGCAATCAATAACAAAGATACAGAGACGTTGGAAGCCCTTATTTCTGACGAATGTCGCTTTGAAGAACTTGTTTTCTATTTACCATTCGACAAAAAAGAGGTATTCTTTCTCTTTCTTAGCCCTTATTTTTAGCAACGATTTGGTCCGATTCCTCTTGTCACACTATTCTTCTTAATTTATATATATATATATATATATATATATATATATATATATATATATATATATATATATATGACCATCAAAATATGATGGGTCCCCTTTAAAAGGATACAAAAATGTGAGTTGATTTTAATGCCATACCATCTAAAATCATGTGAAGACATTCCAAAAACATATAAAAGCACTTGGTGGGGCCCACCTGAAATTTGCATTCGTCTGAAACTTGGTTTGAACCCTCATCCAAGTGGGACACACATAATGATGGGCTGTTTGAACACAACATCCAGTGGGCCCAAAAATAATAATGAATGATGGTGCACGGCCCCTCTCAAATGTGGTGTGGCCTACACAAGTCACGGATTGACTTGATTTTAAAGACCTAGGCCCATGATGGAAATCCATGGGGAATGTTCGAAATGCATCACGGTGGGGCCCACACACTCAACCTCATCTAACGTTCATGTCCAAGTACCTTTCCCATATATATATATATATATATATATATATATATATATATCACCCCCGTTAAACCCTCAGCCCCAGCTTTTAGCCTGATCTAAAAGCCTGATGGACCATGGCAAAGAAACAATTACCTCCCTTGATTTGCATCTCCTTGGGGGTTTTAAATTTACCCAAAAGTTTGGCATTATAAATTTCACAAGGGTGCCGCATTATATGGTCTGTTCAATTTTTGCCCCTCATCAAGGGTGCCGCATTATATGGACTACACATAATGGATGATGGTTTCAAACATCTTCTCCATCTGGATGCACCATTCCAAGGTCCCACATCAATCCGTGACTTGTTTGGGCCCACAAAAAGTGCACCTCATTAAATTATGAATGTTTGAGGGCTCACTTTGAGATGTGGTTTGCAAATCCACCAATCCAAAAGTATGTGTGTCCCTCTCAAGTTTGTGTGGTGCTTTTATATGACCCACATAAAGAGTCACTAAGGATATACGGCTGATTTTTGGGATATTTGTACCTATCAGAATGCACGATGTTGAGAAATGCCCACTCAATCTCATGGAATGGCTGCGAAGAGTACCTCAACCTATATATATATATATATATATATATAGAGATAGAGAGAGAGAGAGAGAGAGAGAGAGAGAGAGAGAGAGAGAGAGAGAGAGAGAGAGAGAGAGAGAGAGTGTCCGCGAACCATCCGCAGGATATCCACTGGTGCGACGGCCATCTTTGGCGTAGTTGGAGACCCACATGATATATGTTTTATATCCACAGTCCATCTACCTCATTTTGGGACATTCAAAATCAGTGGACCCACTCTAAAACAATGGGGAAGATGCACGTTAAAAACTTTTAAAAGCCATAAAAAGTTTTGATACCTATATTTATATTTTCCTTCTTTAATGTCTTTCTTATATATATATCATCATAGTTTTATATATCCACTAAAGCTTTAGATCATATATATAATATCTTCAATAGATATATGGATATACATATATATATATGGGTCCACATAACTTGGTTACGTCATGTTCCGCGGATTGCGTGGTGAGTACTAGAGGTGGGCCGGGACCCGATCCGGTGGATCCGACCAGACTGACACCGACTCGACCTTGCGCACCTTTGCACACGTGCTCAAAATTCATTTGTCTTTTGGGTGTCTAATCTACCGGAACGGTCCGGATGAATGGATGCGGAATCCCATAAATACCTTTTTAAGTTTTGTGACTAACCCTTAACCCCCCCCCTTTTTTTTTCACCCCCTAATACCCTAACCCTAATTCGTCAGGTGGTAGCCATAGCACGGTGTCGTCCCTAAGAGAAATGCAAATTATGTTATTTTGAGGTGAAGAAAGGTGATCAGTTCTCTTTTTTAACACTTGTCATGCCCATCAAAGCTTTGAAGATGGGCCACACATGAAGTTAAAATCTCTTTCTTGTAGGTTCTCTTTCTTTCTGTTTCCATGCATTTGGCTGGGTAAATGTTCGATAGAATCTTTCAAGCTTTTGTTCTTCGTCTTGAGCTTATAACATGAATGAAATCTCTCGTCTATTTTTTCGTTTGATTGTTTGGTGAATTTTCCTTGAAATGGGTTTTATCCGTATTGATGGGTTCTCAAAAAGATTTCTCATTATTTTACAACTGTGATTTTTGCACTTGTGAGAATTTCTTGTATTATTTATATATATATATATTATATATACATATATATATATATATATATATATATATATATATATATATATATGGGGACCAAACCATGAAAATCACTTACTATGCGCCAATCCACTCGACCTCATGGTTCTCTATAAGCTCTCGTGAGGCCATCCAAGGGGCATGGTGGTGATGAATGACCATTAAAAACTATTTGTAGGCCACGGGAAAACTATGGATCCGAATCGTGATGTGTTTCAACCATTAACACCATCGCATTTAATGGGTAAAAACTCCCGGGTTTAAATTATCCGATGGATATACTAAAAATCTGTGAGGTCCACCATGATTTGTTTATTTTATCCACTCCATCCATACATTTTCATATAAAATCATGAACCAAAAAATGAGATATACATGTTCTAGACCATAAACACATAAAAGCATTTGGTGAGGGCCCACTTGAGATTTTGAATGCCTAGAAAGGTTTCAATGGTGGAAAACTTGGTCCAAAGTGGAATCCCCTCATGCATCAAGTGGGGCACACATAATGGATGGGCGTAGATGGATTTGCAAACCACATCTCGGTGGGCCCAAAAAGGTCCCATGAATATATTTAATGAGATGTCACTGCGCACCTTTTCACGTGAGCACCAATGAGCTCTTCACTCAAGTGATGTATGAAATGGTGTGGCCCTGGTGACACAAGTCACGGATTGTCTTGATTTTTGACACCTAGGCAAGGGGTGACTATCCATGTTGGAATGGTGCATCTGATTGATGGGATAGATATTTTATATAACACAGCACCCTATGGACTATCACTTGTACAGATGTCATTCTAACCTATCATTTGGCATCTCTAATTCCACGGTGTGGTACACGCTGCAGAATTTTGGCCGAACAAGTGCTTGGGTGAGCAAGCGACCTCATGGGATGTTCCAAAATCACCTGAAAAAAATCTTGACTTTTGATCCAAAACCCAGAAAAAGTTTTGGATCAGGTTGAAAATTGAGTTCTTAGGTTTCATGGGGTGCTACATCATATGAACCGTTTGGATTTTGTGCCCATTACACGTGTGCAAAGATGTGCACTGGTGGTCACCCCATGGACCATAACTTATACGGTTGACATTCCAACCTATCATTCTGTGGCCTCTCTAGTTCCAGTCTGTGGTACACGCTCCAAAAATCTCACATCTCGAAAGATCTAAGCCACAAAAACTTACAACTTCTTACCAGTGGAATGTGGACCATTGCTGTATTTTTCTTCTCCACCATCTATCTATATGAAAGCCACAATTGGGGCATCATCCATCAACAGTGCAACGTAACAAACCACTTGTCTGGATCACCGTACAATGCGCTCCACTTATCAGAACAAAGACCCAATGTCCAGTCAATAAACAAATCAACGGACAGGGATGGCATTGGGCCGGATCAGGGCCAGGCAAAATCAATATTTTGATTAGACCTGGCCTACCTGACCCGACCATTTCAAAATCCGTGCCTGTACGAACCCCAGGCCTATAAACAGATGGCCGATATTTCCACCTGCTACATTTGTAGCTTAGCTTAACCTACAACCTCATTTTTTACAAGCGTACTAACTTGCGCATGCGTGTGTACCGAATGAAGAAAGTTATTCAATTTCTACACGAGTTGATGGATGCGATGGGGCCCAACGCGAAATTCCTCACTGAAAGCATTACCGAAGGCGAAAATTATACAGCCAACGCAGTCTGGCATTTAGGTACAACCAACTTCTTCTTTCCACCTATCTAAATATCATTAACGGTGAGGATTTTCCTAATTCATGCATGGGTCAATGATCCAACAGACGGTTATTATGTGTTCACCCACTATCTAGAATCTAAACATCACGAAGACTTGTATGTGGTGATCAGGGCGTTGATTTCATGGTCACTATGTAGATGGGAATATTGCAGCCATTGGATGAGCAACCTGCAAAATGAAAAGAACTGGCTAGAAAGATGAGCCAGGTCCACATTCAAAGATGGAAAGAATGTAGTTCAATCACTATGATTTTCGGCATATAGGCCATCCACATGGTGGCCCACCAAATCAATGGTCCTGATCGTCTTGCATACTTGGTCACAGCTTCAGGGAAGTATCACTCACTGGAATCACTCTTTCTTGCAGAATGGAAACAAAGGAAGATACCCTTCACAAACGGAATCAGTTTCTTTGAATGGAAGGAGAAGGATGGAAAGCTGGTCATCAAGTACTTCTTAGTCCATGATAATTAGCTGATTGATAATTCAAAACAATATATGAAAGAAAGAGCATAATGGGCTGGGCTGGAGTGTAAATGGGTCCATCTAGCTCATTGTCTAAGGTGGACCAATGAGCTAAAATATCCAAGCCCCGGTCCAGCCTAGCCGTCTGCCTTGGGCCGGACCAGCCCACTTCCACCCCTCGCTGAGTTAATTGATAGATGTTGTAGAACCTGAAAAACTTGTATATGGTTCACTTGGTAGGATGGCGGATCAATCATGGCTATCCATTTTAGAGCCGTCTCTTTGACCGTCACAGACTAGATGGGTAGGATCATCTGAGCAGTGTATTCTAGAAACCATCTACGTACTGTCCACAGCAGGGCCAAGTAGATGAAAGGACCTGATTGTAAGTCACCCTGCGACATATACTGTGGAGAGACGGCTCTGCCATGTTCGGGCTCACATGTGGGGTTGTCAATGGGCTTCTAGCCCTCGGCTAGCTTGGATATCATTTTTAGGATTGTGGGCTCAACCTCAACCTATTTTGAGGCCTGAAAATATACATTTGCTGAGGTCCACATAGATATGGGCATCGAGTGGAGTCAAGACCAAGTTAGGGCTGACCCAACTTGACCTGGTTTTGAAATAGACCTGACCCAGACTTGACCTGACTCAGTACCCGACTTGACCTGGTTTTGAAATAGACCTGACCCAAACTTGACCAGACTGATCCGAGTCTGGGCATGCCTGACTGATCCTGAGTCCGGACCTGGCCTAGGATTGAGTCGGGCCAAGTCAACACCAAGCCAGGTCAGGTGTGGTGGGTATCTGCGGGCTGAAATCACAGCTCAGAACCTAAGTGCACCTTAGAAATTATAGCCTTTCCATCAGCTATACAGCATCTTAGATTAAAACCTCGAATCTGTTTATTTATTTATTTTAAATACGTATGAGTTGAGTTTGGATTTTCGATCTAATCGAGTCAACATTGATTAAGATTTTGGGTTGAGTCGAGTCGAGTTACTGGGTGATTTGTGCTCAACTCAGTTTGAGTTCGGATTGGACAAAGTCTATTCGGTTCCGATCAACTCACCCTCTCGGTTCAGATCAAGTCGGGTCTGAACGAGTAGAAGAGTTGACTATGCCAAATCGAGTCATCCCGTACGTGGGGTTAGGCTCAAGTGAGTTTAGCCCAAACTCATTTTCGAAAACAACTATTTCTTTGAACATGCGTGGCCCACTTGATTAACGGATGGATTCACGGGTTCACGTGAGAAATAATGGTTTGATCAATTCCTGGGTCGGGCTAGGTTAGTCCATTTGGACCTGGGTCCAACCAATTTCAGGCTCAACCCATGCTGAGCTCGAGTCTTGGGCTTTTATAGCAGGAGGCTGGGTCAGCCTAGCTGGGCCTAGCTCAAACCCGGTCCATTGCCAGCCCTACCTACCACTGAAATATGCTCCGCAAAGAAAGGAGTAGTTTTGGAATATATTTTTAAAGATTGGTAGCTTTTGGTTAAATCTACATTTCATCAGCGGCTCCAATCTCCTAATCTGATATGGCGCAATCAGATTTTACACTTGGCATGATTATCAATGATCCATGCCGTTCATCAGGTGGGGTCGAAAGGTAGGTAGACTACTCTCAGCAAATCGAATAGATTGGATAAACCTTACCCATTCAATTTGTGGACTAATCTCAGCAAATCTGACGGTTGCAACTATTCATTTTTAACCGCTGGTTTGTATGTCACCTTTTGGTTGGTTAAGGTTATCTAATCAATGAATTTTCATACCATGGCCAATCCAAACCATCATAGCTGTGATGAACGGTCTTGATTACTGACCTATCATGCCACGTGTCCAATTTGACACTAGCTACAGAAATGATTGCGTTCCACTCGGAGTATGTTTTCTGATTCTTGAACATAGTCATTCCACGTCTAATCCAATCGGCAACAATTACTCGTACGTAGGAAAGTAAGAGCAATGGAGGAGTTTCCACTAAAGCCCGGCGATTTAGTGCTGGTATTTTCATTTTCATATTCTTTGTTTTTTTTTTTTTTTTTGGGAATTGATCTAATACAACTAGTTGTATCCTATGCTTACGATGCATAGCTGCTTTTGGACACGTGTGTCGGTCCATTCCTCAATCTTAACCGTCCAATCATTCCACCTCCCTCTCGACAAGTGATAGCCGAAGAATCACTCTAACCGACGATCATAACCATCTGATTGATGGGATGCAAAAGTTGGACGGTCAAGATGGAATAGATTGGGTCGTTCTACCTTCCAATAATGGAACCTAGTAAATATGGGTGGCAACCGGATGGCAGGTGGTCCGCTTGGCCTTACGAGCCCGGCCCAGCTTTGGGTTGGGGTATTGGGTTCAAGTCATTTTAGCTGGACTTGGCCTGCCTGCCCAGCCCAACCGTTGGGCAACACATGCATCTTGCATGTAGATTGTTGATTTTGTTCTTTTAAATGTCTACTCCTTTTTAATGTGTGGCCCACCTGATCATCGGATGGATTAGGAACATTTCCTTGGGAAATTGTAATTTGATCAATTTTCAGGTTAGGACCGATCCAACCAATTTTTAGGCTGGGCTTGGGCCTATTTCGATGGGCCAATGCCTAAATCGAGCGGCCCGGCCACTCCTATTAGCGAATGGACGGTTCAAATGGATGATTGGATTCTTCCACGTGTCCAAAGCAGCTAGTTGTACTGTAAGCCTATGTATTCCAATTCAACTGAATAATTTTTGTAATATATTTGTATCTTCATTCAAACTGCAGAAGCTGTTGAAAATGGTTACAACAGTCTTGGATCGGATCCCTGAGCCAGCTGCAGCAGGTATGCTCCTGATCTCGAGTAATCCCACACGTGTGTATCATACACCGTACATGTGGAATACATGTGCATCAATCACCACCATCCAAATCATAGCAAGATGCGTATGGAGCATATATCAAAAATCAAACCGACCAGATGATACTAACCATTCAATCGGTGGCCATTAAATGAATGGTTAAAGAGACAATCAAACAGTTGGCATTAGATATTTCCATCCATGTAGGGCCCACAATTCGGCCAGTCTATATTGAAATATATGGATGAGGAGTGTAGAGTGCATGAGCGGCCAACGTCGAAGACACGGTGGCAGACAGTCATCATAGACTATCTAGGGGTGTCAATGGGTGGTGGGAGAAGATGAGGCGTGTGCAAGCCGTATCCTTGTTCTAATATCTGGACCAGGACTGGCTTAGCCTGGGCCCACTAACTAAGAGCAGGGTGAAAACTAGGGCTGTTCACGAGTTCGAGCTAGCTCAAAAAGCTCACTCGGCCTAGCACGAGTTAGCTCGGATTGACTCGGCTTAAAGGACGCCTCGGGCAGAGTCAAGCTCTATACAACCCAACTCGATTTTAAAATGAGCTGGGTTCGATCATAGTGCAGCTTAACTCGAACTCGACTCAAAGCTCAACCTCAAATATATATATATATATATATATATATATATATATATATATATATATATATATATATATATATAGGGAGATGGTCACCTGCGCACCTTTTCACGTGAGCACCAATGAGCACCTTTGCACACGTGTCATGTGCACAAAATCTGAACGGTCCAAGTGATGCCGCACCCCTTGAAATGCTATAGACCCAATTTTAGCCTGATCCATGACTCTGGTGAGCCATAGCAAAGAGAAATGCAAATCAGGGGATGAAACTGTTTCCTTTTGCCATGGCCCACCAGAGTTTTGCATCAGGCTGAAAATTGGGCCTATGGTATTTCAAGCGGTGCGGCATCACTTGGACCGTTCAGATTTTGTGCACATGACACGTGTGCAAAGGTGCTCATTGGTGCTCACGTGAAAAGGTGCGCAGGTGACCATCTCCCTATATATATATATATATATATATATATATATATATATATATATATATATATATATAATTAAAAATTTAAAACAAAACCTTACCTAACTCGTGTCCGACCGTCCCTTTCCCTTTCCCTTTCTCTTTTCCTCCATTTCTCTAATCCAACCCGCCACTCCCCGCGCTCGCCCGAGCAATCTCTCTCTCTCTCTCTCTCTCTCTCTCAATATCCACCACAAAGGTAGGTTACCTTCCTCTATCATGAATGATTTATATATATATATCAATGAATGTTTGCTATTTGATTTAGGTTGGGTCCTAGGTTAGGTTAGGCTCTACGTTGGGTTGGGTTAGGTCGGGTTGGGTGTTGGCTTGAATCGGGTGCAGGTTGAGCGTTGGGTGGGACTGGGTTGGGAACGGACTTGACTTGACTCAATCCACTAGCTCGACTTGAGCTCGACTCAAAAGCTTTGGCTAACAAGCCAAGCTCCAATGTTGAGCTTGAGGGCAAGCTCGAGCTCGAACTCGAGTAGAGCACGAACGAGTCAAGCCGAGCTGGGCACACCTCAACTCGACTTGACTCGATGTAAGCCTTAGTGAAAACCAACTCTTCCTACCATCAAGCCCATAGTCTTACAAAAGAGGTATGGCCCCAGCCTAGTGTAGAATAGCCTAGCGAACTTTTACCATGGTGCACCTTCCTCGTGCTACCATAGTTTTTATATAACATCCAACCCATTGATGATGAGAGTCCCCACTAGATTGAATGTAAAAACAAATATCAGCCCAACAAAAGTTCGGTGGGCTGTGGACTCATGATAGGCGATTTCATTCTCACTTTTTTTCTCCATTGTTGTTTACTTGAGTTTTGAGATGGAACTTATTTTTAGACAGACGGCCTGATATGAAGTGGGCGACGTAGAGCTTTTTATTGCACCGGCTCTCACAGCAATTGTTCTGAGAAATTCACATCATGGTGACCGTCTGATTTTGTCCATGGAATTTGGAACCCTCATAATACTTTTAACCATCTATTTGCTAGCCACCGGTTTGATAGTTTAAGTTGCTTGATTGGTGTGATTTTAGAGATGCTCCATCTACAATTTCCCCATAAAATTTTCACAATTTGAATTGTTTAGATAGCTATACACGCGTGCCACATGAGAAGATAGGATGAGTCACCACCGTCTTAATAGGAGTCTACCTTTCAAATGCCTCTCTCACACACACGTGGGATACCCCAGAATCACTTCGGCATGTTTATTCAATAATGTCATTGAGAGCAAGCGATGATGCAAGAATCATCAAATTAAAGTGATACTTTGGAATGGTAATCACTACAAAGTGGGATCCACTGAATAAATGCTTCAAGATGATGATTGAAAACATTTTATTTATGCGATCAATCTTATTTGTACATTTTCCATGCAATTGATCTAACACCTATGATAAATCGATTGTCATGGTTTTTGCACCATAGTATGAATGGGTCTGGATTGATGATTAGGCGTCCCATGTGTCATTTAAAAGCTTTGGGCATCCCTTAATTGTACCATAACTATGTATACCTTCTTTAAAAATAAAAATAAAAATCATTGCATGCAACCTCCACTATGGAATCCTTATAGAGGACAAATTATATCAAAATGATTTAAAACAGAGATTTTATGGAATGTCACCTGATTTTTAGCCTAATTAGACTAAGTCACATTGAAAAATTTTATGTAAATGTCAACACCCACATTTTGAGGGGTCTATTTATTTGATCATTTATGAGTAATTTGCAATGAATCTATGAAAAGAAAGGTTAGTGATGACTATTTGGTGGTGCAGGTATCCTCTCAAGCTCCCATGACTCGCAAGACAGCTTATTATCCCTTGTTCTACATTTGCTTGGAGTTGATCACAAAGGCCCCTCATGAGTCCCTTCCATGCTTTTCATTTTTTTTTTCTTTTTCTTTTTCAATTTTAATCTAGATATTGGATTTCTCAAGATAACAACATCATCCTTGTCATCATCTAATTATTCTCCTGATTATTAATTAGGCGCTGTCATCATCTAATTATTCTCCTAATTAATTAGGCGCAGCTACATGAGTCTTGGTCTGCCTTTCTACTTTATCAAGGAGCATATCCGCTAAGGTTTTAAAAACAAGTGTTTAATTAAGACTGTTGACTTGGAGTAGTGACTTGGTCAGTCTTGAGTGAGTTGCGATTTGGCTCAGTCACGACTGGACCGCTTTGGGTCAGACCAAGTTTGAGTCTACTCTGCTATTGTTGAAAATGCATGTTGAATGGCACCTCAATACATGTTACGTGCATATCTGTGTATTGTGTTTCAACATCCATTTATTCAGTACATTGTAGCCGATGGTATGGATTAGGGCTGTCAATGGACCAGGCCAATTTTTTGAGCTTTTTAAGAGTCCATTATCTAGCTTGGCCCTGTCGGGGGACTGTGGAAGCACACAGAGATAAATCTAGGAGAGTAATCCAATCGCACAAAGCAAGCACAACAAGAACACAATGATTTTAACGTGGAAAAAACCACGGCGCCATAAAAGTAGAAATTACAATGGAAGAGAGCTTATCCGATTCGAACAACCTCGAATCAACCCTTGGTACACCCTTGAAAACCCTTTGGATAAATTAAAAACCATAGAACTTACTCACAATCCTATTCTCACACACACACACACACAGCCTATAAAAGGATCCCAAGCAGAATTGGAAATAAATTGTGTAAAATCGTAACTCTGCAAAAAATCTGTGTGGAATCTGACGATGGCATCGAACACTCTTTGATGTCATCAAAACTAATTCTTTGATGGCATCAAAACCACATCGATGACATCGAATAAACACCTCAACTGTCTAGAGGTAAAACATGATTTTTTGAAAATTCTCGATTGCATCGTGTTATGTTTGATGACATCGAAGTAATGTTTGATGACACACCCTCCGATGGCATAAAAAATATATATCGGGTAAACTCTCTTACTTTGTAATTTCTGCTTTCATAGTGATCATCTTTTGCTTTGTGCCGTTGTTTTTTCTTGTAAGGGTTTTTCCGTTAAAATTGATGTGTTCTTGTTGTGCTTTCTTTGTGCGATCGGATTACTCTCCTAGATTTACCTTTATGTACTTTCACGGTCTCCCAACAAGCCCAACTTATTTAGGGTGTCAAGGTCATTTTTGTCATATATCATGATGCAATTAATAATCAGACTGGTTCTTACACAAAAGCGCATGGCTAAGATCAAGCTTAGGCTGGAGGGTGGGGTCCTTGAGTACTTGTACCCTCGCCAATCTGGTCGGGTACTCTTGCTGGGTCTAGGTCTAATTTTCGAGAACTTGGATCCAATCCATAACCATTGGGCAGGTCTTCAGACCTCGGCTTCTAGCAGAGTTCAGGTCGGATCTGGGTCCTGCGAGGGCATTTATATAGCCAGGACTGGTCCATGGATGAATTATATGACACATAACATGTGCCCCTTTGGCACATGCATGGTGCGCAAACCGGGCTCAGCCCATTGCCAAGCCTGATTTAGATTGCGTCTAAGAGGGTGGACCCGACCCCCACCTTATTAAACTTGAGTTTGAACCGGGTCTAAAATGGTGGACCCAAACCTGCCACGATCTCTAAATGGCCGTGAAAAATTGGACTCAAAACACATAAAACGGGTCAGAGTTCATCAGTACCTGCAGGTCTGATACTCATGAATAGCTGGACCAATCTGCACAGTTCGTATAATGTGCTTGTTACAGATGACCTATAACCAAAAAATCACATGCGTTGATTTTCTTTTAATAATCCACTTTATTACCATTCGTCCGATCAAGGACATCCTTTCGGTGCGAGTACTTCTAGATGACAATGCAGAAAGCAGCTTTGAGCAGGATTACAGAGCTCCTTTCCTTCAGACAGTATTTACAGGTACTAGATTGAATCCGTGTCTGTTAAGGTGGGTCATGACAATCTGTTCATTATATATAATGACGTCTAATGTCCTTTAGTTGATAGACAACGAGCATTGACGATGATCGATCATTGATCCAGGACACCCTTGCAATTAATTTTTAACAGAAAATGAAAAGATTGTATTATGATTCTATAAAGACATATAATCTAATAGCAAGGAAAGCTAAATGAGATTTTTGAAAAAAAATGAATTTTGTGGAAAGCTAGTGCTGTTATTAAACCAGGTGAGGGCTCTGTGGGGCCTACCATGATGTATGTGTTTCATTCACATAGATCATTACAGGGCAAGAGCCCAAAAATGTGGTAATACAAGGCTCAAGCGAGGCCCACCATGTAAACAAGACAAAACAATGAAAACTTTGAGGAAAAATAATTTTCCTTTGCTTTTTTTGTATTTGAGATAACCTCGAAGGGTTGAATTTATAGAGTTCTACAATGACTATACAAGGTAAAATGATAAATATAAAATTTTCTATTTATACATTATCTATCTATAGAATCGGCTATACAAGGCAAGGCATTTGGCCTGTCTAACATCCCCCCTTAAACTAATGCGGGTCATCGACAAGTAATAGTTTGCTAACTAAAAATGAGTCGCGTGCAGAAGTGAAGGACTTCGTGAGAATGTCGGCAATCTGATCATGGGAAACGACATGTAGCGAAATTAGCCGAGACTGAAACTTTTCACGGATGAAGTAACAGTCAACTTCAATATGCTTTGTCCGTTCATGAAAAATGGATTAGAGGCAATTTGAATGACACTTAGATTATCGACATGGAGTGGAGTAGGATCTTGTAGAAGAACGCCCAAGTCAGAAAGAAGTCCACGTAACCAGATAATCTCACTACAAGTTGCTGATATTGCTCTATACTTAGCCTCCGTGCTTGATTTGGAAATATTGGCCTGCTTTTTACACTTCCAAGAGATGAGAGAAGTGCCAAGAAAAACACAGTATCCAGTGGTAGATCTGTGGGTGAGAGTACAACCGACCCAGTCAGCATCTGAATAAGCACGAAGATCCAGAGAGGCCATGGAGGAGAAGAACATATATCGATCCAGAGTTCCACGTATGTACCGTAAGATGCGCAATACTGCAGTCATATGAAGAGTTCAAGGAGCAGAAATAAATTGGCTGACAACCTGTACCGCGTAGGCAATATCAGGATGAGTTATTGTTAAGTAAAGTAGACTCCCAACTAAACGACGGTATAATGTGGGATCCGCAAGGAGTTCACCATCGTCACGACCATATTGAACGTTAAATTCCAAGGGAGTCTAAACTGTCTTTTGATTCGTTAAGGAGGCCAAGGTGAGAAGATCCTTGGCATATTTATGCTGGCTGACCAGGATTCCATGTATAGAACGTGAAAATTCAAGTCCAAGAAAGTATGTTAGATGACGCAGATCCTTCATCTTGAAGGATAACTTCAGAACGTCCTTTAATGCCGAGATGCCAGTATCATTGCTACTAGTCAGAAGTAGGTCATCAACATAAACAAGAACAATGACGATTCCATGCTCAGAGGTGCGTAAGAATAAGGATGGATCATGACCACTTTAAGTAAACCCAGCTCCTATAACAACATCATGAAAATGTTGGAACCATGTCCGAGGGGCCTATTTGAGACCGTATAGAGCTTTGTTCAGGCAACAGACTTTATCGGCAGGGATTAAAGAGCTAGGAGAAGGTTTTAAATATACTGTTTCTTGGAGGTCTCCATGAAGAAAAGCATTTTTCACGTCCATCTGAGTGAGAGGCCAAGAGCGAATTGATGAAACTGCCAGAAGAGTGCAAACAGTTTTCATCTTGGCCACAGGAGCGAACGTCTCATCATAATCAATTCCGTGTTTCTGTTTATATCCCTGAACGACAAGCCGAGCTTTGTATCAATTAAATGATCCATCATACTTGAGCTTCACAAAATAAATTCATTTACTGCCAATTAATTGGTGATCAGGAGGTCGAGTAATAATGTCCCACGTGTGGTTATCATCCAATGCTGTAAGTTTTTTTTGTGTAAGCTCTGAAAATCGGGAGTCGAGTAGCAACTCAACTCCCAAGTTCCAAAACATCACTTATGCAATATATATGCTTATAATTAAATGTTATCTGTGTTAGTGCATTAATCATGAGTGGGATTATACCAAAACAGTAATTCATACTCCAAATCAATTTATACAACGCAAGCGAAAGACTGAAAGATGTATATAAACGTATATGAGCCAAAAAGGATCACTATCAGTCTCTAGAGTATGAACACATCACTGAGTCACCATATACATGTAACAGTTCAAGAGTCAAAATGTCAAAAATAATTCAACTACAATGATAAGCCCTGTAGCCCTGCCGAACAGGATGGCCTGAGCGAAACCGCCGGAGAACTGCATATACGAGAACGCATCCCGATCGTCATAGTAATCAGGCTCCATTTCCTAGGTTGCATTGTCATCTGCAACTAAGACAGAGTCTGGTGGGTGTTCAGAACACCGTCCCAGAACGTGGGAGTGAGTGATCAATTCAATAGAATCATAGAGCAAAGGTTAACATGTTATCAACTTAGTCAAACAGTAATGATAAAGCAGACATATCAGATATTCCTAAATACTCTTATTAATGCAAGAATGAAATGTATTCATGATGCATGCCTTCGCCTACACTCCCTCGTGTGACACCATCTTACGGTCGTGACATGCTTTCTTCCCTCTGTGCTCTTCAACCCGGAGCACATGCAATGCGATGTTATGAGTGTGATTAACAAGTTCTTATTAGTCCCTTTCATACAACAGAATTGGAAAACTAAGGTACCTCCCTTATATCATTTCCCAAACAATGATCCATTCTAGGGTCGTCAGTCCCAGCAAATCTCATACGATGTTACGGTTCTAGGTCACTACAAAGGGCTCGTCATTTGATCAATGCAGGCCTAGTTTATACTCTAGTTGCTACGGAAAGGCTCATCGCCTCATCGCAGTCTCAGAGTATGCTCGAGGTCACTACAAAAGGCTCGTCACCTGATCAGTGTAGGCCGATAGCTCGAATACAGTGTCCCATACCACCGTATTCAGCTTACGAGGCGGTGTTGCTCACTGGTCACTACGGAGAGGCTCGTCGCCCCAGTGTAGGCCGACAGCTCGACCACAATGTCCCATACCACCATGTCCGGTTCATGAGTCTTAGCCGATCGAGGTACCGAGGTTAACAGGGTTTCCACTGATGAGTTTGGTACCTTAGGTTCAAGCAGGAGCGTCCATACATGGTGAACATACATCGGGTCAATCGGGTTACTTGACGAGCTAGACTATTACGAGCGCACCTTAAGTTGATCGACATGAAGTGCGTAAACACTCTGTATGGCCTAACTACTGCCGACCACTCTAGTACGGATTGGGTTGGTCAAACACGTCCTATGTGGCGAATAAATCTCAGCTACGAACTCAAAGCCTGTTACCGATTGCTTGGATCATAGTATAGCCCCATACACATTCAACGTTAACCAATAAGCAGGTGAAGTAGTCAGAATAGGAGTAACCAAGTAGTCCAATCATATTATCGAGCATGTTATAAGATGTAACATAAACAAGAATCCATACACATGCCTTTCACAAGTAAAGCGAGGAAACTAAACAACTTGCATGGAGGAAATCATACACATCCCTAAGGTAGTTGAGAATCCTATCTCAACACCCACCTAAAGCATTATCTCCTAAGTACTTACTTATACAAACATTTTCACACACACTTAGACTACACTTATTAGCCAACATAACGTAAGTTGGCCTAAACATATATTAGGGCGAATCCTTTCACCAAGGAGTTGTTACACGCATAACTAGTATATACACACGATAATTAATAATGGCAAACACATTTTCAAATTTCATACGTATATGGTACTTTCTACAAATATAAAGAATACGCTAAACTCCACATAGTTCGCATATAACTGAAACGTAAGACAGACATCACATTTTGCATGTGAAATAGCATCCACGTCAGGAATCTATCATTAACCGACATTGAAAGCTTTGAAAACCATAACCTATATGTCTATAGTCCGCACCTTATGCCGTAGAAGCGTAACGAATTCGATAGAGACTCTAAGTCTTCGTCAACGATGGAATGACAACCTATAGTACGAGTTAAGTCAGCTATTTTGCTACTTGTAACAATTGAAACCCTTGAACAGATTAGGGTTATGTTTTCTTACCTAAGAACGAAGTCAGAATCACTGGAATAGCTATTCGGTAGTCATGGACAAGCACGTAGAATAGCCGGAACAATTCTCCAGAACCACTCCCTCTCTTTCCCTAACTTTCTCTCTCTTTCCCTCTCTTTCTTCTTTCTTCTCTCCTTAGGGTTTCTCAAATTCGTAGGTATGGGATGGGAGAGGGTTTAAAGCCCATATATAGGCTCTTTTCTGAACTCAATGGCCCCAGGGTCAAGGTATACTTACGTTATAACCAAAACTTGTCGTTTCGGCTCAACGGAGCACTTCCGGAGCCTCCTTTTCCCCGTACGGTTGGACTTAAGCTCCTTGACAGTGGATGTATATTAGGTTAAATTTTTAGTCCGATCAGATTTTCAGATCGACCATGGCGGACCAGTTTCAGTTCAACGGTCACCGGCACTCGATCAAGGCCACAGGCACACTGCCATGTATGGGAAGTTTCCCCTGATCCGAGGGTGTATTTGGGTCAGATTCTGACAGTCTGAATCCTTATTTTTGGTCTGCAAGCAACATGACTCAGTTTACTTAAATTCGAATTTATTTTCTAAAGATATTCACGTTTCTCACACACTTCACTCTGGGTCCAAGTTGTACGTTTCTGGACACAATTAGGACTTGATTTCCGAGGTGGTAGTCAAGTCCAACTAAGCGGTCATAACGGTATGGTTTCGGGGTTGTCGGACTTTCGACGTGCGGTCTAGGTCCGATACGGAGTTTCAATGTGCTCTCGAGAACAACCGGGTATAGAGTTTGATCCTAGATTTTAGGATAACCTAGCGTCAATGATTCTACAGGTTTTGAGTCTTACAGATCGTACTTAAAGTGATTAGTGTTAATTCCATAAGTAAACTAGTTTAACACTAGTTAATTCTCGTCTAATTTTTAAAGGATTTAGTCCTGAGTGATTTCTGCCTGAGGTGACACTTGGGTCTTTGTACAAAATTTTTCGAGTCGTTACATTCTGCCATAACCTTCTTCCAACAATCATGACTGGCTGCTTGATGATAGAAAATAAGAATAGATACAGTATCCAGGGTAGTATTCATTGCAGACATAGAGTATATCAAGCGATCAGGCTGTCGATGTTCACGAGTGAAACGACGTACCAAGATAGGATTTGAATTGGTTACAGGTATAGTAGGGAGAGTAGTAGGTGATGAATCTAGACATGGTCGTCGTAAATAAACCTGTAATGAATAAGAAGGTGGACTCGATGCAACTGGAATGTCAGGAAAAATAGTAAGACCAGGAGAGTTTGGTGTGGACGAAGGAGGACTTGATGAATGGAAGGCAATATGCTCAAGAAAAATAACATGTTGTGATGCCCGTATACGACGAGAGATCGGGTTATAGCAATGAAAACCCTTCTGAGTTTCTCCAAATTCCAAATACATACATTTTACTGATTTTAGGGAAAGTTTGTTAGGTTCACGTGATGCCAGATGAACATAACATACACAACCAAAAATATAAAATGTGGAATATGTAGGAAGAGAACCGGTAAGAACAAAGTAGGGAGATTTACTATTCAGAACTGTAATTGGCAACCGATTAATCAAGTAGACTGAATGCATCATAGCTTTCGCGCAGAAGGAATGAGGAACACTCATAGTTATCATTAAGTTAGTGGTAGTTTCAACAATATGACGATTTTTGCGTTCAGCCATCCTATTCTGTTGTGGAGTATCATAATAGGTGGTCTGATGAGTAATCCCATGACCCTGAAGATATGTATGAAAATTGGTGGAGAGATACTCTCCCCCCTAAGTCAGAGAGGAGAGTTTGAATTTTTACTCGAAATTGAGTGTCTACCATAGAAAGAAATATTTTGAAATTTTCAAACACCTGTGACTTATAGTGCAAAAAGCAAATCCAGGTGTAACGGGTGAAATCATCAATTGGTGAAGGACCCTAGACATCCGTATGCGCCAGTTCAAACATAGATGATGATTTTGTAGTACTTAGAGGAAAGAGAATACACTTACTTTTTGAAAGGCAACAAGAAGAACAAGAATAATCCAAATCACTTTTATTAAGATAAATATTTTCTAATATGTCAGAAGAAAAGAGCTGAATCAAACGATCAGAATGTGGATGACCCAGGCGAAGTGCAAGAGTTTCCACATTTTATTTGCCGAACAAATATTCGAGGAAGAAGGAGAGAAGAAACAATGAGCTGGAGTAACAGATGGGTGAAAGTCTAGCACGTATAAACATCCATGCTAACTACCCTTCCTAAGTACCTTTCTCGTTGCCAGATCCTGCATAAAACAACAATTTGGAAGAAAGATGACCAAACAGTTATTGGATGTAAGTTAACCAACAAAAATTAAATTTGAGGAGAGTTTAGGTACATGAAACACATCACGAAGGGTAAACTGGCGATGGTCATAAGGAGAGAAAGTTAAGGAACCAACGGACTGTATGGGTAGTTTAGTATCATCTGCAGTAGAAATAGCCTGATTTCCAGTGTAGGGTCTGAAAATAGCGGTGAAGACAGCTTGAGTTGAAGAAGGGATATGCTAATATGTCCTAGAGGGGGGTGAATAGGACTTTTAAAAGTTTTTATGATTTATTTAAAATCCTATCACACTAATCCTAACAACAGACATATATTAGGATTACTCAAAAATAACTCTACGGACTTTCAAGCCAAGTAGAGGATCCAATCACAAACTATGAACGAAGTAAACAGTGTACAGACTAGTTTATGATAGATATGACTGTGTAAGTGTGTGAGGTGTGATCACAGATATATGAATATGAAAGCATTGACATATAACACACATAGAATATTAGCAATCACAAACACAATAATTTTTATAGTGGTTTAACTACTTGTCTACTCCACTCCCGACTGCCACACTCAACCCTTAAGTGTACCAGATTTCACTAAGGAGGTTTCCCAAGGTTCACCTCAAACCTAAGGTTTTAAATCAGGTTCACCTTTAACCTTTACACAGAGGTTTCTGTAAGTGCTATAGTCTATATCCCTATTGGTTGTCAAATTTGTGATACCAACCAAAATCACTGTTATATAACTTGTATAAGTGAAGCTCTCTCAACAAGAAGAGTACAAAGATCAACATTGTTGAATAAGCAAAGCTCACAACAAGCAAAGATCATAAGTACAAAGATCAACCTTGACTGCAAGTATTGCTCACAAGACAAGACTCAAGAATGCAAGACTTCAAGAAGAGTACAAGGCAGTTCATAAAGAACTCAAGACACTTTCAAGGTTGAGCTACATCAAGACTTCAAGGTCACTTGTTCATAATGTTTCAATGTCCTTACTTCATGATTGGGGTTTGATTGACCGTAGGTTGACCTTAGGAGTAGGCCATTTTGGATACATAAGTCATATGTATATGTCACATGAGTTTGGGCAGTTTGAAGACTTGTCCTAGGATTTCTTCGACTAGTCCTAGCTTTGCTTCGACCAGTCTAAGAAATTCCTCGACCAGTCGTGAGTTTGTTACAAAATTCGAATATTTTCTGTTAGGCTTCGACCAGTCCAGGAATCTGTTCGACCAGTTGAAAATCTTCAACTAAAAGTTCAGCGATTAATTACAGGGTCTTCGACCAGTCGAAGGAGACCTTCGACCAATCGAAGGTGACCTTCGACCAGTCGTAGAATGGTCAAAGCTTATCGCGCCCGATTTTTTTCAAATCTGTTACTTCTTCGACTAGTCGAAGAGCTCCCTAAACCAGTCGAAGACGCGATCGACTCACCTATAAATAGAGCACGAATCTCAGAAGAATTCAAGGAATTAAGTAATCCATTCAAGCCAATCTTCGTCAAACTTCTGAGTGATAATTCTGTGCTCCATCTAAGCTAAGTGTGCTTATTTTATATTCTCTTTCTTTAGCTTTATTTAATTGATTTTGTTTCTGTTATTCCAATTTAATTTGATAAGAGGAATTGTTATTCTTTTTCTTTGGAATCAAAATCAATTAAGGCAAGCCCTATTTGGTTTAATTTAAAATCTATTAGAACTAGAACCATTGTAATTGAGTACTGGACATTGAACTTGGACATTCAATCATTTACTCTGACTTGGTTCTACCGGGCTGCTACAACGAAGGAGATAATCAGGTATTTTACATTTAATTGTAAATTCCTTTCTGTTTTGGTTTCTTTCAAGATTTGCCAGAAAAATCTTGTTGTATTGGTTATCTGAGGAGAGCCAGGAAAACTCAGAAGTGAGGTTTTTCTAATTGTGTAAGCCCACAGACAAAGACACAATTGTAAAGGTTTTGGGTGAACCTGTGAAAACCTATTTTGTTAGTGAACGCTAATATCCCCTGTGTGAGGATATTAGGAGTGGAGTAACATTCTGTGTGGCTGTTGACCACTATAATCCCTTGTGTTGTGGTTGAATGATTTACATTTCTAATATGTAATTATTTATTTGTGGGATGTATGTATGGTGGTGAATGTTGTAATCATTTAATTCAAGCATTGTGGGAATTTTGTAATAGTTTAGAATTTATTTTATACTATTCCTTTATCTGCTTGAAATTCAATTTCCTTTAAAGTTGTTCCAGCAAGGTTGCCCTGCCATTTTTATGGTGTATGGCTGTCCCTAGAACAATACATTTGTTATTACAATTTGTTTCAGTTCAGTTTGTGTTTATTTCTGTATTCCTCTTTGGTTTGAGATTTGATACAAAGATCTTTCTAGAAATAAGGTTATCCTACCATAAACTCTGGTTTTTGGTGAAAGGTTGTCCTTAGAACAACATTTGTATCAACCTCTCAAGATCTAAATTTTGAAGTTGTTTTACTTTCCTACATTGTAATTTATTTTGGCTATCATATTCTTTTTAATTCCGCTGTTATAAGTTTTATTTGGCATAGTCCTATTCACCCCCCCCTCTAGGACATATAGCTAGGCCTTTTCAAGTGGTATCAAAGCCTAATAGCTCGTTCTTATTGCTTTTTATTTGGATTTATTTCCTGAGCTAACGATCTAAGTTATATAAAAAGATGTCAAATTTTGATAGCCTTTCAGTCACTAGGCCTCCACCATTTGATGGCTCCAACTATGCCTATTGGAAAGCCAGAATGAGGATCTTCCTAAAATCAATGGATGAGAGTGTGTGGCGAGCCACAGTGACCGAATGGAAAACTCCTACCATTGAAGTAACTGAATCCGACGGTTCAAAAACTATGTCTGTACCTGCTTATTATTTATGGACCACCCTTCAGAAAAGTGAGTATAGTGCCAATGCTAAAGCACTAAATGCAATCACTTGCGCACTATCACCGGATGAGTTCAAAAGAATCATATCCTGTGATACTGCAAAGCAAGCCTGGGATATACTAGAAATGACACACGAGGGTACATCAATTGTCAAAAAGTCTAAAGTCCAACTCCTCACAACCAAATTTGAAGAAATTCATATGGAGGAAAATGAAATGTTTATGGACTTTTACACTAGACTAAATGACATTGTAAACTCAATGTGGGGTCTTGGCGATAAAATCCCAGAAAGTAAAGTGTGTGCAAAGATATTACGCTCACTTCCTGAATGGTTCAATTCTAAAGTAACCGCGATCCAGGAACTTCGTGATACGGATAATATGAGGGTAGAAGAACTAGTTGGTTCTTTACAAACCTACGAGTTAAACTTTAAAGCTCCTAAAGGTAAATCGATTGCTCTAAAATCCTCTAAATATAATTCAGAAGAAAATTCTGATTCAGAAGATGAAATGGCTCTTTTAGCTAAGAAATTTTACAAGATTTTCAAATGCAAGAAAATGGTTGATTTTCAAAAATTGAATGATAAAAAGAAGTTTAGACCCAAATCTCGAAAATCTTTGAAAGATAGTCAATATTACAATTGTCAAGAATATGGGCACTTAGCAAATAGATGTCTTAAAAAGGACAAACCCAAGAAGAAGGGTATGTTAGCTACATGGGATGAATCATCTGATTCTGAAGCTTCTTCTGAATTTGAAACTGAGTCGGGCAATGAAGTTAAAGCTCTTATGACTCTAGCCAAATTCACATTTTCAGATAATGACTCAACAAGTGAAGAAAATCTGAGTAGTGAATGTGAAAATGAAGATGATCTTCAAGACGCTTACAATGCCCTATATAAGGAAAGTTGTAAAAAATTGTCACAAACTTAAACTTCAAAAAGAAAAGTTTTCTAAACTCAAAGAATGTTTTGAATCACTTGTCTTAGAAAAATCACAAATTTCAGATTGTTTTGAAAAATCAAAATGCGATTTGGAATTCAAAAACTCCCTAATTGTTGATTTGAAATTTGAGATTGAGAAACTCAAAAAGGAAGTATCTTCTCTTTTGAGTCAAAAGGACACATGGAAATATGCCCAAGGTGATCCAAAGTTAGAAAAACTTTTAACAGGATCAAGAAAATGTGGTGATCTATCTGGGTTGGGCTATGATAAAAATTTAACTCCTAAACAAAAGTATACTCCTCCTATGTTTGTGAAAGGAGAGTCCTCAAACTCGAAAGGAAAAAGTACTTATAAAGGTTTTTCTAGAAATTCAAAAACTTTTCAAAAACCTAGAAGCAGCCATGTCAACTTTAATCAGAAACAAAATCCACTAGCTGAAAAGATAGTTGATTTACTCAAGGAGCTCTTAAAATCTAACTCTATAGATCATTCTTACAACTATAAACAAAAGAAGACCAACTATGTTCCTAAACCCAAAACAGTTATGAAATGGGTTCCTAAAGTCGCCTGCTTGGTTGCTCACACTGCTTTCAAAGTACAAGTCATTCAAAGTGGTACCTAGACAGTGGATGCTCCAGGCATATGACATGTGACAAAGGTTTGTTCACGGATCTAAAAGATATGACTGATGGTTCAGTCACATTTGGTGATGGTAGCAACTGCAAGATTATAGGCCAAGGTACGGTTCAACTTTTTAATCTTCTTGTGTTTAAAAACATTTTATACGTTGAAGGCTTAAAACATAACTTGCTTAGCATATCTCAAATATGTGATAATAACCATAGTGTTCGGTTCTCTAATCAAAGCTGTGAGATACTAAACAATAAGGGTTCTATAATATTAACTGGACATAGAACGTTTGAAAATTGCTATATTATTAGTGAATCCAGCTCATCTAATCAAACATGTTACACGGTCCATACAGACAAGAATGATTTATGGTACAAACATCTTGGACATGTACATTATCGAAATTTATATAGATTGAGCGAACGAGAACTTATAAGAGGTTTACCCAAACTTCAGAAATTAGATAAAATATATGGTGACTGCCAGAGAGGCAAACAAACAAGGAACTCATACAAAAAGGTGAATTCAAATACCACATCAAGACCACTCGAACTCCTCCACATGGATCTAATAGGACCTACCAGAACAGAAAGTCGTGGTGGGAAAAAATATATCCCGGTAATTGTTGATGACTTTACCAGATTCACTTGGGTAGTCTTCTTAAGGGATAAATCTGAAACCCTTGAAGAAGTAAGAAAAGTTCTCAAAAGGATTCAAACTGAAAAATCTTCTCAAATCAGTAAGATTCATAGTGATCATAGATCTGAATTTGAGAATAGCAATTTTGAGAAGTTCTGTACCGACTTAGGAATATTACATGAATTCTCTGCTCCCAAAACTCCATAACAAAATGGAATTGTGGAAAGAAAGAATAGGATACTTCAAGAAATGGATAATGTCATGTTGAATAGCATGAAGCTCTCTAAAAATTTTTGGGCTGAAGCAGTCAACACAGCTTACTATATTATTAACTGAGTCTATACTAGCAAAGATAATAATAAAACGGCTTACAAATTGTGGTTCAATAAAAAGCCTATGTCAAATACTTTCGAGTTTTTGCCAGCAAGTGCTATATTTTACGAGATTGTGAAAATTTGAAAAAATTCGATACAAAGAGTGATGAAGGGATTTTTCTAGGATATTCCTTAAACAGTCGTGCTTATAGGGTTCTGAACAAAAGAACTGGTGTGATTCAAGAGTCCATCAATGTTGTCATTGATGATCACTTAAATACGCCAATCCCTAATTCAGATAATGATGAAGTTCTAATCATTGATAAACCCGATACTTCATCGAATCAGACTGACTCTGAGTTGAGGACTGTTAAAGATCATCCAACCACTCAAATTCTTGGAAACCCTCTCACCGGTGTTCGCACCCGTAGACAACTTGAGGATATATGTAATTATGTATGTTTTACATCCCAAATAGAACCATCTAATGTAAAAGAAGCTCTTGCTGATGAGAACTGGATTGTTGCGATGCAAGAAGAACTTAATCAATTCATAAGAAATGATGTTTGGTATCTCGTACCAAGACCTAAAGATAAACACATCATTGGAACAAAATGGATTTTTAAAAATAAGTCTGACGAACTTGGAAATATAATTAGAAACAAGGCTAGACTAGTGGTACAAGGTTATACTCAAATTGAAGGAATTGATTTTGATGAAACTTTTGCACCAGTAGCACGTCTTGAATCTATCAGACTATTTATATCCATTGCATGTTTTAGAAAGATAAAGATATATCAAATGGATGTGAAAAGTACTTTTCTAAATGGCGATTTACATGAAGAAGTCTATGTTGAACAGCCAATGGGTTTTGAAGATCCCAAAATACTGATCATGTGTATTGACTTAAAAAGGCACTTTATGGATTAAAACAAGCACCTAGGGCATGGTATGAGAAACTAACAAAATTTCTTTTAAGTCATAATTTTCAAATGGGATCTGTTGATAAAACTCTGTTTGTTAAAAAACATAATGATCATATTTTAATAGTACAGATTTATGTTGATGATATCATTTATGGATCAACTTGTACTGACTGGACTACTGAGTTTGCAGATTTGATGAAATCACAGTTCGAAATGAGCATGGTTGGGGAATTGACTTATTTCCTTGGATTGCAAGTAAAACAACAACCTGAAGGAATATTCATTTCTTAATCTAAGTATGCTTTGAATCTAATCAAGAGATTTGGATTTGAGAATGGCAAGAATTTCGATACTCCCATGAGTACTACTCTGAAACTTTCAAAAGACTAATGGTAAAAATGTTGATTCAAAACTTTATCGGAGTATGATTGGTAGTTTGTTATATTTAACTGCTAGTAGACCTGATATTTCTCTAAGTGTTGGTATTTGCGCAAGATATCAATCTAATCCAAAAGAATCACACTTGATTGCTGTTAAGCGGATTATTAGATATGTCGCAAGTACTGTAAATCTTGGTCTCTGGTATCCTCATGAGACTAGTGTCCAATTAGCTGGGTACTCGGATCTTCGTAAATTTGGTAATCTAGATGATAGAAAATCAACCAGTGGTGGTTGCTTTTACATTGGAAATTGTCTAGTTTCCTGGTTTAGTAAGAAACAAAATTCTATATTACTTTCAACAGCTGAAGCTGAGTATATCGTAGCTGGTAATGCATGTACACAGCTTGTTTGGATGCAACGAATGCTAAGTGATTATGGAATTAAACAAGATTCTATGTTATTACATTGTAATAATTCCAGTGCGATAAATATTTCAAAAAATCTTATTCAGTATTCTCGTACTAAGCACATTGACATTAGATTTCATTATATTCAGGAATTGGTAGAAGAAAAAGTTATATCTCTGGAATATATTCCTACTGAAGATCAACGAGCTGACATTTTCACTAAACCTCTCGATAAAAGCAGGTTCAAAAAGATGAAATTTGATCTTGGCATGTGCACTTTAAAATGATTATTTATGCCTACTTGTATCATAATGTATATATTTGCTAGGTTGAAATCCAATTTTTATATAATTTGCAAGAAATATGATTTTTTGGACATTCTTCGACCAGTCGTGAGCATACTCGACCAGTTGACCTTCGACCGGTCGTATATATCCACAACCAGTTGTAGATCTCGGGAATCACTTAAAAATTAGAGATTTTGCTTTCTTCCTCATTTCATTTTTCTTTACTAAGGAGCCGAGCTTCAACTTGTCGAACCCACTGTTCTTGTTCTTCAACGTTAGTATTCCATTTGCGTTTTTCTTGCAGATCTATGTCTAGATTGTTTTCTTTTCTAGCTTGAAGCTTTCTATTTTGGATTTCATTGCGATTTGGGGTTTGGATTAAGAAAAATCTGTTTTGAGTAAACCCTCTTCTCTATCCTTTGCAACTTCTTATTTCCTTTTTACCATTGTTGCAAATGGCTTCTAGAGGTAGAAAAACTACTTCCCGTGGTCCTTTTTCTTCCTCCAGATTGACCAAGTGTCATCTTCTTATGCTGAATAATGATCCATCTTATGTTACAGACATTAGATCACGTAATGTTATTGTTGAACATCCTATTAATATTAATCATATTGCACCTTTTGACATCCTTCCTATGCTTGAAGCTGTAGGTAGGGTTAACTTATTACATTGGGGTGGGCCAGCATACCGGTCCATTGCCCAATCCATGTTTACATGTATTAGTGATTTCTCACAGGATAATTTAACTTTTAAAATATCTACAAGTGAAGGGTCTTTTGACATTGATCGTCATTTAATTTCAGCCCTTATGGACATTCTTGTGAATGATGAGGGAATTCTTATTCATAATTTGACTGATAAACCCTCAGTTTCTGAAAAATGTATGCTCACTAGAGACTTGTGTAACATGGATGTTCACTGGACTAAAAAAGGGAATGTGCTTCCCGCAAGGTATTTGTTACCCAAATACAAAGTTCTTCACAAAATCTTTGTGTCTAATCTGTATCCTCGTTCGGGTAATAAAACTGACTTGACTTCGTTTATGGTTCGTGTTATCCATGCTATTGCCAGTGGTACTCAGATTTGTTTACCATCCTTAATTTGTCATTTCATTTTTCAGTTTAGACTCCATCCTGGTCATAGTGACATCCCTTTTGGCTATTTAATGACTGTATTGGCTACACATATGTTAGTCGATATGCCGGTTGATGAGGCACCTATCCATCATTTGATTTTCAACAATTCTAATCTCAATAAGATGAAGCTGGAATTACTTCTTGAACAAGGTGGTGATGGTGGTGGTGGTCATGAAGAAGCTGGTGATGACATTAATATGGATGACATCTTCGAGGAACTGGATTCTGATTCAACAAATGATCCAGATTTTGAACCATCTGATATTGATGCACGTCTGAGTGTATTGGAGGGTAAAGTTGAGAATATAAATGTAAAGATGAAAAACATGTATGTTACTCATGATTTACAATTCAAGTATATGCACAAAAATCTTAGGCGATTGAACAAAGGCATGCACCAACTTGATCCCTCTATTCCTGTTCCGTCATCTGGTTCTAGTTCTGATTAGTTTATATGGGATTTTCTGGTCTATAATAACTTTATAACTTAGCACTAGTTTGACTAATTTGGAGTTGGATACTATCTTTGTTTTATGCTGAGTATTTGTTCCATGTGAAACTATGCTGATTTTGAGTTGGATACTATCTGTTTTTCTGCTATAATCTCGTAACTACTCATGTTTAGTCTCATATATCCCTTTATCTAGTTCTCCTTTATTGTTGTTTCCTTTGTCATATTATGACAAAAAGGGGGAGAATGGTTTGTTCTTAACGATGTGATCGTGAGAAGAGTAGCATTGGTTATGTTACTCAGGGGGAGTATGTTTGAACTAGTTGAATGAACTGGTTCATGTTGAATATTGAATATTAATTTGCAGGTAAGCTAGTTGACATTAACTGGTTCATGTTTCTTTAACCAGTTGTTCTACTCTATGCTTATCTTGGTTATGTGTTTTGTCACTAATTTGACAAAGGGGGAGATTGTAAGTGCTATAGTCTATATCTCTGTTGGTTGTCAAATTTGTGATACCAAAATCACTGTTATATAACTTGCATAAGTGAAGCTCTCTCAACAAGAAGAGCACAAAGATCAACATTGTTGAACAAACAAAGGTCACAACAAGCAAAGATCATAAGTACAAAGATCAACATTGACTGCAAGTATTGCTTACAAGACAAGACTCAAGAATGCAAGACTTCAAGAAGAGTACAAGGCAGTTCGTAAAGAACTCAAGACACTTTCAAGGTTGAGTTACATCAAGACTTCAAGGCTTAAACTTCAAGGTCACTTGTTCCTAATGTTTCAATGTCCTTACTTCATAATTGGGGTTTGACTGACCGTAGGTTGACCTTAGGAGTAGGCTATTTTGGATACATAAGTCATATGTATATGTCACATGAGTTTGGGCAGTTCGAAGACTTGTCTTAGGCTTTCTTCGACTAGTCCTAGCTTTGCTTCGACCAGTCTAAGAAATTCCTCGATCAGTCGTGAGTTTGTTATAAAATTCGAATATTTTCTGTTAGGCTTCGACCAGTCTAGAAATTTGTTCGACCAGTCGAAGGAACAGTGTCGACTGCTTCTTCGAGCAGTCGAAAATCTTCGACTAAAAGTCCAGCAATTAATTACAGGGTCTTCGACCAGTCGAAGGAGACCTTCGACCGGTCGAAGGTGACCTTTAACCAGTCGTAGAACGGTCAAAGCTTATCGCGCCCAATTTTTTTAAAATCTGTTACTTCTTCGACTAGTCGAAGAGCTCCCTAAACCAGTCGAAGACGCGATTTGCTCACCTATAAATAGAGCATGAATCTCAGAAGAATTCAAGGAATTAAGTAATCCATTCAAGCCAATCTTCGTCAAACTTCTGAGTGATAATTCTGTGCTCTATCTAAGCTAAGTGTGCTTATTTTATATTCTCTTTCTTTAGCTTTATTTAATTGATTTTATTTCTATTATTCCAATCTAATTTGATAAGAGGAATTGTTATTCCCTTTCTTTGGAATCAAAATCAATTAAGGCAAGCCCTATTTGGTTTAATTTAAAATCTATTAGAACTAAAACCATTGTAATTGAGTACTTGACATTGAACTTGGACATTCAATCATTTACTCTGACTTGGTTTTACCGGGCTGCTACAACGAAGGAGATAATCAGGTATTTTACATTTAATTGTAAATTCCTTTCTGTTTTGGTTTCTTTCAAGATTTGCCAGAAAAATCTTGTTGTATTGGTTATCTGAGGAGAGCCAGGAAAACTCAGAAGTGAGGTTTTTCTAATTGTGTAAGCCCACAGATAAAGACACAATTGTAAAGGTTTTAGGTGAACCTGTGGAAACCTATTTTATTAGTGAACGCTAATATCCCCTGTGTGAGGATATTAGGAGTGGAGTAGCATTCTGTGTGGCGGTTGTTTAACAGTTGGTGAACACACAGGCGAACCACTATAATCCCTTGTGTTGTGGTTGAATGATTTACATTTCTAATCTTTAATTATTTATTTGTGGGATGTATGTATGGTGGTGAATGTTGTAATCATTTAATTCAAGCATTGTGGGAATTTTGTAATAGTTTAGAATTTATTTTCTGTTATTCCTTCATCTGCTTGAAATTCAATTTCCTTTAAAGTTGTTCCAGCAAGGTTGCCCTGCTATTTTTATGGTGTATGGCTATCCCTAGAACAATACATTTGTGATTACAATTTGTTTCAGTTCAGTTTGTGTTTATTTCTGTATTCCTCTTTGGTTTGAGATTTGATACAAAGATCTTTCTAGAAATAAGGTTATCCTACCATAAACTCTGGTTTTTGGTGAAAGGTTGTCCTTAGAACAACATTTGTATCAACCTCTCAAGATATGAATTTTGAGGTTGTTTTACTTTCCTACATTGTAATTTATTTTGGCTATCATATTTTTTTTAATTCCGCTGTTATAAGTTTTATTTGGCATAGTCCTATTCACTCCCCCCCTCTAGGACATATAGCTAGGCCTTTTCAGTTTCTACTCAGTTCACCTCTAACCCTAGAGTTTTATTGGTTCACTTCTAACTAGATGTTTATGCTCTCCAAAGAGCAAGGGTCCACACAACGCACCCGGATGTTTATGCTCTTTACAGAGTAAGGGTCAACATAATGCACCCAGATGTTTATGCTCTCCATAGAGCAAGGGTCCACATAACGCACCCACCACGTACACTCCCGCTTGAGGCCTCCTTGAGGACTTCAAAGGGTGAGAACCACTTAAGACCCAATCCTAAAAAAGGAATGATCACAGGTGTCCTCTGGACTCTAGATACTTACAGATAAATTGATGAGTCCCATTCAGCACAATGCCGAAGATCTCCTCCTCCTTGTTGACGAAAAGTTATCTGCTCCCTTGATCTGCAACACAAGATAATATACCTATACTAGGCTTCGGGTTGGGTCAAGGTGAAGATGGAATCCTACTCTCAAAATATTTTCCTATCAGGAATGTAGAGCGATTCCAATCTTATGCATTCAAGGCATCCCAGCTTAATGATTTGCCATTAAGGTAGTAGCTGGAGGATCCTTGAATGCGGAAGTTCATTCCCCAATCCACTCTATTGAATATCAATGGTGAGGGTGGATTGGAGGATGAACTCCCTTGAGAGAAAGAGCTTTAGATATAGGATATAAGTTGAAACACTCAAAAGCTCTCTTTACTTTCTCTCACAGCAACAAATGACAAGTCCTCTATATAAAGGCAAAAAGTTCTAACAGATATAAAATGGTCACATTTATGACAGAGTTCGATATCATCGAGCAGGTTCGATATCATCGAGAGTATACTCTCGATAGCATCGATGGTCTACTCGATGACTCAGACTCAATGTTATACGCTTTTGAAACTCTTTGCGAAATGGTCGATGAATCAAAACTATTGTCGATGTCATTGAATTTCAAACTTCGATTCCATCGATGATAGGTTCGATTAATCGACACTTAAAAAATGAGAGAGACTTGACTTTATGATATTTCAGGTTTTCATAAATGATTGGGGGAACCGTCGAGATCATCAGAATTTGAATGTTGATGATATCGAGATTAGAGTCAATGCATCGATAAATCCAGCGGACTTGTCTTTAAGCTTGCTGGATGATTTGTGTCCTTGTTCGATGCAATCGACATGGTGCTGATATCATTGATATTTGAATATCGATTATATCGAAGGGCCTTCGATCATAGTTAAAAATAACCTGAAATATCTGCTGTAAGAAATGCGCGCTCGCTATCGATATCATCGATGGACCTCCGATCTTATTGATATTTGAATTCAGATCATATCGGACGGTCATCGATATATCGAAGGAATTTGAGATTTTCATTAAAAAACAGGGGCGCCAGAAATCTGCCTGTCGATCTTATTAAGCCACTCCCGATGGACTCGAGATTTGAATATCAATGATATCGATAGGTGTATCGATACATCGATAATTCATCCAGATATGTTGTGAAGTTGCTGGACATGTTTAGTGCTTTATCGATGATAGTGATAGGTGTATCGATACATCGATAAATTCGTCCAGATGAATATTTAGTTGCTGGACACTTTTGGTCCTCATATTGATAATATCGGTAAGGTGTCGAGGACATCGATAGAGCAGGTCGATCATATCGAAGGTGCTTCGATAAAATCGACACAACGAGAAAAACTTAGAAATTTTCTTGTTTTAAAAAAAAGTTCTCTCACTTTAAAAACCCTAAGATGTCTATCTTATTTTAAGGGTTTTAATCACCTGGTATTTTGAGACATGAGATGTGAGGTTATGATTTACCTATGGCGAGTTTCCACACATATGGATGAGGCAGACGCTTGAATTGTTCTTCCTATCGAGCTCTATAGACAGTCTGACCCACCACTCACGTAACTTGACAATCAGGGCACTTTCAATCTCCCCCTTTGTCAATTATGTGACAAAACCTCCAAAACACCCTAAGATACTTCTAGACAAACACACCCTAAATTGTGTGTACATGCTTTTACACAATTTTACAATTTTCTAACCTATGTACACAACCAGTATCTGCTCCCCTTTCTTGGTGCAGTTGCTCCCCCTAAGACCTGCAACACATTAGATATACAACTTTTCGCTTGGGGGGTTTGCAAATGTTCTCCCCCTTTTTGTCAGTCATTGGCAAAGGTATAGTAAGTGATATTGACTGAAGAGTGAATTGCATGGGAGAACCAACAGGCATAAGCAGATGAATTTGATGTATAAGAGTTAGCACATTTTAGTCAAACATCAATCTCAGAATGAATGCATATTAGATAAGATATAACAGTTTTCATTCATATGCAAACCATAACTTGATAAACTAGGGAAAAATTAACACATATATGGCAGTAAAAGATATGAATTTTATGCAGCCATAAAAGAACCAAAACTGCCCCAGACAGTAGTAAATCAACAAAAAAAAAATCTCAAAATATTCAACTATTTAACTATTAGCACACATACTGCCACAGATAGCAGTTTATCAAAGCATTTCCAAGTTTCTTCAATTGTATTGATGTTGAGTGTTGATATCATTGATCTGACATTATTCGGAGATTATCGAGATTGTCATAATTTTTTTGCATTCAAAATATCATGGTCAATACAGAGAATTTTGACTTGTGGTGGACATATAACCATGAATGTCTCAGTGTGAAGATTTTACCTGTGTGGCTCAGGTTCTCCGAGATTTAGTAAGTGCAGACCCCAATGGATTTTCGTAGGTCACTAAACCTATTTGCATCAAGAGGTTTGGTGAGGATGTTTGCGAGTTGCTTTTCCGTAGAAACATAATCCAATGTAAGAATCTTGTCTTCAACAAGTTCTCGGATAAAGTGATGACGGATGTCTATATGTTTAGTCCAAGAATGTTGAACAGGATTCTTTGAAATGTTGATTGCGCTTGTGTTATCACAGAACAGACTCATCGTGGGTTGTTCAATCCCGTAATCCAGCAACATCTGCTTCATCCAAAGAAGTTGTGCACAACAGCCTACAATGCAATGTATTCAACCTTCTAAAAGAGATAATGATATTGAATTTTACTTCTTGCTCTGCCAGGAGACTAGACAGTTTCTAATATAAAAACATCATCCGCTAGTTGATTTTCGATCATCCAAGTTTCCTGCCCAGTCGACATCAGAGTACCCAGCGATAATCATGGATGTTTCAAATGGGTACCACAGACCGTAGGAGGTAGTTCCATCTATGTATTTAATTATCCTTTTAACGGTTATTAGGTGAGATTCTTTAGGATTAGCTTGATATCTAGCATATACTCCAACACTAAAAGATATATTGGGATGACTAGCTGTGAGAAATAATAGACTTCCTATCATACTCCAGTAGAGATGTTGTTCCACACTCTTACCATTTGCATCTTTGGAGAGTTTGAGTGTAGTGCTCATGGGAGTGTGATAAGAGTGTCAAAATTCAAGACCAAACCTTTCCACTAACTCGTTCGCATACTTGGTTTGACAAATAAAGATTCCATCATTTAACTGCTTGATTTGCAATCCTAAGAAGAAGTTTAGTTCACCGACCATACTCATTTCAAATTCTGATTTCATAAGGTCGGCAAATTTGTATGTGATATCCTCACATGTTGAACCAAAGACTATATCGTCCACATAAATTTGTGCAATAAGCAGTGAGTCTTTTGTTCTTTGGGTAAACAGAGTCTTATCAACACTCCCTCTGTAGAATTCATGGTCCAAAAGAAATT
The DNA here is from genome assembly GCA_030180095.1 of Magnolia changhungtana. Classification (NCBI taxonomy): domain Eukaryota; kingdom Viridiplantae; phylum Streptophyta; class Magnoliopsida; order Magnoliales; family Magnoliaceae; genus Magnolia; species Magnolia changhungtana. The sequence continues at coordinate 4,612,008 of JASAUF010000421.1, forward strand.
TTGTCAATCGTTCATACCAAGCATGTGGTGCTTGTTTGAGACCATAGAGGGCTTTGTTCAGATTATATATGTAGTGAGGATACTTGGAATCAGTAAATCCCTTTGGTTGTTCAACATAGACTTCTTCAACAAGTTCTCCATTAAGAAAAACACTCTTAACATCTATTTGAAATAGCTTAAATTTTAATGCACATGCAATGGACAGAAGAATTCTAACAGACTCCAGGCAAGCCACATGAGCAAACATTTCATCAAAGTCAATCCTTTCTATCTGTGAGTACCTCTGAGCTACAAGCCTTGCTTTGTTCTGAATCACATTTCCTAATTCATCCGATTTATTCTTGAATACCCATTTGGTTCCAATGACATTTGTATTGAGTGGCCTGGGAACCAATTGCCATACCTCATTTCTTTGAAATTGTTGAAGTTCTTCTTGCATAGCATTTATCCAGTGTTCATCTTGAAGAGCTTCCACAATGTTCTTAGGCTCAATTTTTGCGGTAAAGAAGAAATTACTATTGATATTTTCTATCTGTCGTCGAGTTTTTACACCAGCATTAGGATCTCCAATGATCTGTTCTCGAGGATGATCTTTTATGATGGGAATGTTAGATGACGGTTGAGGTTCACTGGGTGATAAAGTTTTGTTTTCAGGTTTTTCCAGTATGCATGAATCTACATCATCTTCTAATTCATTCACAGGTGCATCTTCTTCATGAGGTTGATCATCGATTACCACATTGACTGATTCTTGAATAGTGAGAGTTCTTAGATTATATACTCTGTACGCACGACTATTCATGGCATACCCCAAGAGGATTCCTTCATCACTTTTAGACTCAAATTTTCCTAGGTGATTTCTATCTCTCAAGATATAACATTTTCTACCAAAGACTCGAAAATATTTCACACTAGGTAATTTCCCATACCATAGTTCATATGGAGTTTTGTTTAGACCTACTCTAGGATATACTCTATTTATGATGTAGCAAGCAGTATTAATAGCTTCTGCCCAAAAACTTTTTGTCATATCCTTTCCATTTAGCATGACTGATCCTCTCTTACAATACTCGATTTTTCCTTTTAAAGACTCCATTTTGCTGTAGGGTTTTTGGAGCTGAGAATTCATGACGAATTCCTTTCTCATTGTAGTATTTTTCAAAATTTTCATTCTCAAATTCCCCACCATGATCACTTCTGATACGATTGATCCTGTATCCTTTTTCATTTTGTAGTCGCTTTGCCAGGATCACAAATTCCTCAAAGGCATTCGATTTTTCTCGAAGAAATGCGACTCAAGTAAATCTGGTGTAGTCATCTACTATCACCAGGAAGTATATTTTCTTGACATGACTTTCCACTTTAGTTGGTCCAACTAGATCCATATATAGCAGATCCAAAGGTCTTGTTATTGCTATGGAGGTTGTCTTCTTGTGTCCGACCTTTATCTGTTTTCCTTTTAGACATTCTCCATAGACAACTTTTTCTTCTTTTCTAATCTTGAGAAGTCCCCTAACCAAATTTTTTGAACTAAGCTTTGCTAAATTTCGGTAGTGAACATGTCCCAACCTTTGGTGCCACAATTTGGACTCACTTTTTACAGCCATATTACATTTTATGGCTACAACCTTCTCACTTGTACTTTCAATAACATAACAGTTATCATTAGTGCGTAAACCTTTTATGAGAGATTTTCTTGTATGATTTAGAATTTTACATACATCTTTTGAGAAGGTGATAAGATGTTCTTTATCACATATTTGAGAGATTATCAGGAGATTATGTTTTAGACCTTCCACACAGAGGACATGTTTAATTTTAGGAAGGCCTGGTACAACTATTGTTCCTTGTCCAACGATTTTGGCTGAGCTTCCATCACAAAACGTGACAGATCCTCCATCAAAGTTTGAGTACTCACAAAAATGAGTTTGATCACCAGTCATGTGTCTGGAGCATCCACTATCAAGATACCACTTTGAACTATTGCCTGCTTTTAGAGCAGTGTGAATTACAAGATAATTGTTCTGGTTTGTTACACCCTCTTGGACTCTTTTGAACATGATTCCTTCTTCAGTCAAGATCACTCTCTAGGCGGTGAAGCCTTTAAAGAGAGACCTGCTTTGATACTAATTGAAAATAGCGGTGAAGACTGCTTGAGTTGAAGAAGGGATATGCCAATATGTCCTAGAGGGGGGTGAATAGGACTTTTAAAAGTTTTTATGATTTATTTAAAATCCTATTACACTAATCCTAACAATAGACATATATTAGGATTACTCAAAAATAACTCTACTGGCTTTCAAGCCCAGTAGAGGATCCAATCACAAACTATGAACGAAGTAAACAGTGTACAAACTAGTTTATGATGGATATGACTGTGTAAGTGTGTGAGGTGTGATCTCAGATATATGGATATGAACGCATTGACATAGACCACACACATAGAATATTAGTAATTGCAAATACAGTCATTTTTATAGTGGTTCGACTACTTGTCTACTCCACTCCCGGCTGCCACACTCAACCCTTGAGTGTACCGAATTTCACTAAGGAGGTTTCCCAAGGTTCACCTCAAACCTAAGGTTTTAAATCAGGTTTACCTTCAACCTTTACACAGAGGTTTCTACTCAGTTCACCTCTAACTCTGGAGTTTTACTGGTTCACTCCTAACTAGATGTTTATGCTCTCCATAGAGTAAGGGTCCACACAACGTACCCGGATGTTTATGCTCTTCACAGAGCAAGGGTCCACACAACGCACCCGGATGTTTATGCTCTCCATAGAGCAAGGGTCCACACAAGGCACCCACCACGTACACTTCCGCCAGAGGCCTCCTTGAGGACTTCAAAGGTTGAGAACCACTTAAGACCCAATCCTAGAAAGGAATGATCACAAGTGTCCTCTGGACTCTAGATACTTACAGATAAGTTGATGAGTCCCATTTAGCATAATGCCGAAGATCTCCTCCTCCTTGTTGATGAAGAGTTTTCTGCTCCCTTGATCTGCAACACAAGATAATATACCTATACTAGGCTTCGAGTTGGGTCAAGGTGAAGATGGAATCCTACTCTCAAAATATTTTCCTATCAGGAATGTAGAGCGATTCCAATCTTATGCATTCAAGGCATCCCAGCTTAATGATTTGCCATTAAGGTAGCAGCTGGAGGATCTTTGAATGTGGAAGTTCATTCCCCAATCCACTCTATTGAATGTCAATGATGAGGGTGGATTGGAGGATGAATTCCCTTAAGAGAAAGGGCTTTAGATATAGGATATAAGTTGAAATACTCAAAAGCTCTCTCTACTTTCTCTCACAGCAACAAAAGACAAGTCCTCTATATAAAGGCAAAAAGTTCCAACGGATATAAAACAGTCACATTTGTGACAGAGTTCGATATCATCGAGCAGGTTCGATAGTATTGAGCGTATACTATCGATAGCATCGATGGTCTGCTTGATGACTCGGACTCAATGTCATACGCTTTTGAAACTCTTTGCCAAATGGTCGATGAATCGAACCTATTGTCGATGTCATCGGATTTCGAACTCCGATTCCATCGATGACAAGTTCGATTAATCGACACTTGAAAAATGAGAGAGACTTGACTTTGAGATATTTTAAGTTTTCATGAATGATCGGGGGAACCGTCGAGATCATCGGAATTTGAATGTCAATGATATCGAGATAAGAGTCGATGCATCGATAAATCCAGCGAATTTGTCTTTAAGCCTGTTGGACATTTTGTATCCTTGTTCGATGCAATCGACCTGGTGCCGATATCATCGATATTTGAATATCGATTCTATCGAAGGGCCTCCGATCATAGTTAAAAACAACTTGAAAAATCTACTGTAAGAAATGCGCTCCCACTATCGATATCATCGATGGACCTCCGATCTTATCGATATTTGAATTCAGATCATATCGGACGGTCATTGATATATCGAAGGAATTTGAGATTTTTATTAAAAAACAGGGGTGCCAAAAATCTACCCGTCGATCTTATCGAGCTACTCCCGATGAACTTGAGATTTAAATATCGATGATATCGATAGGTTTATCGATACATCGATAATTCATCCAGATATGTTGTGAAGTTGCTGGACATATTTAGTGCTTTTATCGATGACATCGATACATCGATAAATCCGTCCAGATGAATATTTACTGGACACTTTTGGTCCTCATATCGATAATATCGGTAGGGTATCGAGGACATCGACAGAGCAGGTCTTTCATATCGAAGGTGCTTCGATAAAATCGACACAGCGAGAAAAACTTAGAAATTTTCTTATTAAAAAAAGTTCTCTCACTTTAAAAACCCTAAATGTCTATTTTGTTTTAAGGGTTTTAATCACCTGGTATTTTGGGACATGGGATGTGAGGCTATGATTTACCTATGACGAGATTCCAGACATCCGGATGAGGCAGACGCTTGAATTGTTCTTCCTATCGAGCTTTGTAGACAGTCTGACCCACCACTCACGTAACTTGACAAACCAGGGCACTTTCAGGGACGAGTATTGTAGAGATGTGATACATCACCAGTCAAATGATTTGAAGTAACGGAATCGAAGAACCCTGAAGAAGATGAGGTGATACCTGACATATTGGCCGTAGAAAGGGCCTGCACAATCTGCTGGAGCATCGCAGGAGTCAAAGGTGAGGAAAGACTTTCAACAGAACTAGTGGATGCAATATCACTAACAGAAGGCTCGAAAAAAGTAGTTGCAAAAGTAGCAGAAAGAGAACGACCACGGCCACAACCTTGACCACCATGTCCACGGCCGAATGAAGATGCGTAGGCATGTGAATGACAATCTTGAATACCATGACCAGTCATTCAACAATACGCTCACCAATCTTTACACTGAGCGACGACATGTCCTATTTTGTTTCAACCACGATAAATCAAAGTAGTGGAACCACGGTTTGGTGCAGATGTGGATACAGTAAGTGCCAGGTCAGATGGTCCCTGAGATGTCCCCTGAGAGAGGACCTAAAGTCGTTGTTCCGGCTAATAAATCATTAATAACCGAATTCATTGAAGGAGTGGGGCTACAATTCAGAAGAGCAGCCCTGCAATGCTCAAATTCTGGACGTAGTTTCATAAGAAACTATCTGGCTTGCGTACTCTCGCACATTGTGTGGAATATTTTAAAGTCATTTGGGAATTCTGGATCCATCATATCCATCTCTGTCCAAATTGTAACCATTGTAGAGTAGAAAGTTTGAATACTTTTGTCACCCTGAGTAAGGTGAAGCAGATCTTGTTCCAGGCGGTATAACCGAGCCGCATTACTCTGTTGATATATTTTTTGGAGATGATCCCACATAGCCTTAGCAGTGCGATGTGGCATGAGGCTAACAGCTATTGTTCGATCGACCGAATAAAAAATTCAGCTAATAATCCATCAATTTTTCATTTCCCAATAAGCCATTTTGTCGGCATCGGTGGAAGCGGGGATAGTAACAGATCCATCAATTAATCCCCACGAACCACGACCCTTGAGAAAACTCTGAAAGTGGATGGCCCATGATTGTAGTTGTTGCCATCGAAACTACATCGTGGGGCCTCCGTACGGGAGTCTTTTTTCATAGGTTGGAAGTGAGATAAATCACGCCAAGGAAGAAGTTACCTTGCAGCAGGAGTGCCGGTTGTAGGGATAGAGACAGAACAACAACAGCACCAAAGGCAGGGATTATGCGCAGTACAGAGGCAGGAGTGTGCGCAGAGGGTGATCGGATTAGGCAGGGACTTGTGCAGCAGGTCGTGCGCAGCAGAGGGTGATCTGATGAGGAAGAGGACGTGATCGGATGGGACAACAGGGCGTGATTGGACAGCAGGGCGTGATCAGACGAGCCTGAGAATAGTAGGATATAGGTCGGACAGAGATTGAGGATGATCGGACGTGAAGCAGGGGCGTGCGTAGGGCCAGATGCAGGGCTGGACGCAGTAGTGGCAAGACGTGCGTAGCCTGAGGACAATCGAACGAGCTTCGTGAGGGCCTAATCTGACAGAGGAGGAGCCAGATCTGACAGGGGAGTGCCGGATCTGACAGACAGTGGTGCCGGTGATGAAGAAGATATCGGATTATGATCGATATTGCTTTGATACCATGTAAACAAGGCAAAATAATGAAGGCTTTGAGGAAAAATGATTCTCCTTTGCTTTTTCTGTATTTGAGACAACCCTGAAGGGTTGAATTTATAGAGTTTTACAACGACTATACAAGGTAAAATGATAAATACAAAATCTCCTATTTATACATTGTCTATCTATAGAATCGGCTATATAAGGCAAGGCATTTAGCTGGTCTAACACACCATAGTATATGTGTCATATCTATATCATCCAACTATTTTTTTAGATTATTATAGGGCATGGTCCCAAAATTAAAGAATATCCAGAGCTCAAGTGGATTAAACATACACTGTTGAAAACTTCTTAGGTTCGATAGAAGTTTTGTATTATGCTGATATTTGAGTTTTTCCTCCATCCATATCTTTGTAACCTTAAGATAAGGTTGGATGACAAATAAACATCACTGTAGGCCGTCGGAAGGTTTTAACGGTGGATGCCATTATCCCCACTGTTTCCTATGGTGTGCTCCACTTAAGTTTTGTTTATGCTTCAATTTTGGGCTCAACCCTAAAATGATCTGAAAATTAAATGAATGCCATGGATATGATACATACATCCATGGTGGGCCTATAGAGTTATTCAGTAGGCAATTTGATTTCCAAGTGGACCATACCACAAGAAACAAGGTGATAATGACTCCCACAGTTGAAACCTTTTGAGGGCCCACTGTAATGTTTATTTGTCATCCAATCTCTTCATAAGGTCACACAAACCTGGATGAATGGAAAACAAAATTTTCAGCTTGATCAAAAACTTATGTGGCCTCGAGAAGTTTTTAATGGTGGGCGTTCAGTCGCTACTTTGCTTAATCCTTGGATCTAGCTTATTTTTGGGCTCATAACGTAAAATGATTTGAAAAAAAAAATGGATGAATGACTTGGATAAAAGCCCTACATCAAGGTGGGCCTCACAGAGCCTTGACTAGACTAATTCCATCCAAGTTAGGGCAAAACACAATCCTATTTCAAGACAAAAATGCTCTTCCCATCCTACATAGGCAGGCTTATTCCAACTCGGTCTGATTAACAAATGGTGTTATGGGTAAAATGAGGCTAAAACAAATGTATGAGACAAATGAGCCGAGAAGCCAGACTCGATGACTATGGATTGCTTGAGGGCCGAAAAATCACCCCGACCTTTTGTGCCAACCAATAACTTTGGAGGTCGGTCTTATTCGTCAACCTCAAGAGATGACCTCAACCTCAAATACCTCGGAGGTCGACCTTGGATACCGACCTTGGCCTGCGTACAACCTCGACCGTGGATATCGACCACCATCTTGGGATAAAAATACTCCTACAATATATAAAGATAAGATTACCCTCCGAGATCTTCACCGATTGAGGATCATGCCGATCGAGGATATTCTTGGAATTAAGAGTTTGACTCCAATACGGGCCCTTCAAATTAACTCAGATACGCAAACTGCCTAGAAAGCCTATAAATATACCCACTATCATGGGTAAAGGTACACAACGATCCCAATTCTTCTACTCCTTCTACAGACCTACCCTGACTTAGGCATCAAAGGGTTCTCGGTCTTAACTAGCACCCCTAGTGTATTCTCTTGTATCTCAATTAATTGCAGGTACTCAGCGGCTTGTAGGATGAGAGGCATGATCAACCAGATTTCTGCATCAATAGGCGTCTGTGGGAACGACATCAAAGTCATTTCCATCTCACCAAGGTTTCGCAATGACGAAAGGAAGAAATAAGACCTTGGTGGCCATCGCCACGACAACTCTCACACCAGTCGCTCACATGATAGTCGAGCAGTCCGCAGATCTCCAAGGTTTGCCTTCACAACATGATGCTAACCCTGCTCTTCCAGCACCTGTTAATTGATCTCGAAATCAAGGTGGGCAACAGGTCTCTCTGGAGAACCAGGTCGAAGCCTTAACCAACAGTATGAATCGGATAATTCAGACATTGGAAGGCAGAACCCGCCCCCGACCACGGACCAGAGGCAGGTGCACCTACCGAGCAATCCCGACCTCCGCAGGCTCCTCATAACTCGTGCGAGGTTAAGCAATATCCAGAGTAGCCTGAGGAATCACCTTCGAAACATCATACCAACCCCATTCTGACGGTTACCTCAGGTAGGCCCCGCAACAGAGCTGATCGACTCATCTTTCTAAAGAATCAAGTCGAGGCCCTGACCGGCAACGTGGATCGAATAATGCACATATTAGAACGACAATACCCCCTCCTCGACCAGGGCGCGACATTGGGAGCAGCTTTCGCCCAGTCTTGACCTTTACAACCGCCTCACGACTCTTGTGTGGTGAGGGATTGACCGACATGAAGCAAGTGCATCCCCGCGCAAACCATGGAAGCAACTGAACTTGCTGAGTCCAATTTGCACCACACCCTGGAGAAGAAGAGACACAGGAAGTCTCTTGAGGCCACAACAGAAAGTGAAGTCTCGTGGGAAGTAAACTCAAAGAAATCCAAGGATAACTCGGTGACATTCAATAGGCATGTCGAGATCGGGGTTCGACCTCTATGGATGCCATGTTTGAGGAAGCTGAACCACCGTTCACCGATGACATCATGGGAGCTCAGCTCTAGTCCAAGTTCTGGATGCCCCAGATCGCTCCCTACTATGGATCCTGAGACTCAGCTGAGCACCTCGAGTCATTCAGAGCCTGGATGGAGCTTTATGACGTATTAGGCCTTGTGATGTGTTGTGCATTCTCTTTAACCTTATCGAGGACGACGCTGAAATGGTACGAACATCCAAAGCTGAAATCCATCAGTTTTTTCACTCAACTTAACAATGCTTTCATCACTCAGTTTATCAGTGGGAAAGACAAGAGAAAGTCATCAACCCACCACCTTATAATCACTTAGAGGGAGAACGAACTACTAAAAGACTACATCATCCATTTCAATGCTGAAGCTGTCCAGGTCAATGATTATTCTGACCATATAGCACTGGCCACCACGGTGGCTGGCCTTAAACAAGAAAAGTTTATCTTCTCTATTGGTAAGAATCCCTTGAATACCTTGTCGACCTACTTAACCGAGCTAAAAAATATACAAATGTTGATGAATTCTTTAGTTCATGAAGAGCTACTCAAGGACGAAATAACTCAACTAAGGATAGGAAGCGAAGGGAAGAAGAGGAGCCCTCTGCCCCTAATGCCAAAATAAAGAAAGATGATGACCAAAACCGAGACCAGCTTATCAATCGACATCCGAAAAGTCACTTCCATCTGTATACTCCCTTGAACACCAAGTCGGAGCAGGTACTTGAGGAAGTTGGGTTGAGTAAGGAAACTTGACGATCGAGCTGAACTGATTAATCAAGCTCGGTAATAAGGCTCATCGGCCAACCTCGACCTACTCGACAAGGGCGACCTCCATTCTCAAATGGAAAAAGCTGCTTGGGACACTATTGTTATTTTATTATCTACTATGCTCACGTATTCTATAATAAAAGAACTTCCCCAAGTCAGGGGAAAAGAATTTCTTTAAAATAATTTCTTGATTATCCGAACTACACGACCAACAATGAGGACTTCCCTCAATGAAAGGGAAGAAAGTCCTCTTGAGTTCTATAATGAAAGAACCTCGGCTTCGAATATCGACCACCAGCTTGGAATAGAAATATCTTTACAATATATAGAGATAAGATTACCATCCGAGATCTTCGTTGACTATCATGTCGATTGAAGATATTCTTGGAGTTAAGAGTTCGACTCTAACACAAGCCCCTCAGATATGCAACTTGCTTAGAAAGTCTATAAATATACCTGCTGGCATGGGTAAAGATACATAACGATCTCGATTCTTCTACTCCTTTAGACTTACTCTGACTTAGGCATCGGAGGATTCTGACCTTAATCTGTACCCTTAGTATATTCTCTTATATCTCAATTAATTACAAGTGCTCGAGGGCTTGCATGTGGTGAGTCGGTGGACCAAATTTCTGCGTAAACAAATGAAAATGAAATTCGTGCCTACGTCATAACATTTCAGCCCAAGCTCGTCCCAACGGACCGGCTCAAAAGCCGGACGGTCCATACGGCCCTGGCCATACGTGATCTGCCGACACGATACGTGGGGGGATATTTTTTCGACGTCAATTCAAATAAATATCATATCGGAAACCTGTGCCGCATCAGCCTTTATATGTGTTTGACCCGACACGAAAATTAATCTATAAAGGCTTTCTGTGTGAGGAGCCATTTTATACTCTGGCAGAGTATGTCTAGTCATACTCATGCACATTATCATTGGACACGTGATGAACATTTCCACAATCCAAACTGTCCAATTAGTGTTATCCATCGTTTAAAATATAATGGTTGAATCATTCAAACCTCTTCTAAATTACGTCTGTTCATCTTGTGTCTATTAAAGTAAACTCTAATCACAGCCATCAGTGTGACTCCTGATTTATGCCACAGTACACCGAGTGAAAATTTTTCGAATTTGAGATACGCATGCAACGTGTACGGCGTACCTGTGAGAATGCATATGGATTAGAATCTGGAAGAGTATGCCACGGTGGCTGTGGCCACGTAACATGCACTGAAAGGCTATCTTGGGGAGAATTTGAGAGGACGGTGGGGAACACCAAAGGATCGATCAGTCGCATTCTTCACGAGGCGAAATATCACGAGTCCGACGCCAAGACGAGCAGGACGCTACAGCTGATGGGCCCACGCTCACATGGGGTTGCGGGATTGTGGGCCCCAGGGCTCTGCATGTCCCGACCTCGGGCAGTGGGCTACGTATGCAGGGATGGTTAGTGCAGGAATCGGATGCCCACTCACACGTGGACTGCTTCGCTCCTCTGTGATCGGGCTCGGATTTGGTTAGTCCGGGGTAACAGCGGACGCGGATTTCCGAAAGCCTTTCGCAGGAAGATCCTGCGCTGGGATGGCAAGTGGACCCACCGTGATGTTTATTAGAAATTCACCCCGTCCCTCCGTCTTACGAGGTAATTTTAGCACATGTTAGTGAAAGTGAGGTGATGCAAAACTCAAGTGAGCCACACCAGAAGGAAAAGAGTTTCCTGCCATTGAAACCTTCCTAGGCTCCACCTTAAGGTTTATATGCCATCCAAACCGTTTATAAGGTAATTCCCACTTGGATGAAATGAAATCACAAAAAATTTACCCTGATAAGTAACTTTTGTGGTTATAAAAATGTTTCAACGGTGATCACTAAATTCTTACTGTTTCCTTTCATGTGGCCCACTTTAGTTATTGATCCACATCATTTTCGGTTAAACGTACTAAAATGACAAAAAAATAAAAGGATGGACGGGGTGGATTTCTAACAAAAATTATAGTGAGCCCCACCTGGCATCCCAGGGCAGGAACCTCCCACGGAAAGCTTAGCAGGAAATCTGGGTCCGCTAACAGCTCAGTGGGTGAGTCCCTGGCAGTGTGTCCAACCTTGATGTATGTGTTGTACTCCATCCATCAGTTTTTTTTGGATCTTCCTCCCATTTATAAATTTTTAGGTGGTTGTTAGAGATAGATCTTTGTATCTACTCTTAACATTTGTTAACATGTAAATAACTGTTTGGGCACATAAACAGCTGTGAGATATCACGCAATGCCATGTGTATGGATTGTTCGTCATGGGTTGGCTAATGATTGTGCAAGTCATGCGCATGCACATCTTTAACCCACCCACGGGTGAGAAATCTTTGTAAATCACCGTTTATAGTGATAACTATCTTTTTTTTTTTTTTCCCCTAGCCAACTTAACTTTGCGTTACATCACTTCATAGCTCCCTAAGCAATTTCGACTGCAAAGGTGTAATGCGCCGGAATTTTTGTCAGTTGGGAATTAGATGTCCTTGGGCAGTACCTTTGATTTATCGACTTGAGTGCATATCCGTGTATGAATTCGTTCATGTTTGGGACCAAAAAGAGTGACCTTGGATCCACCATGTGATTTGTTGTAGATGCCTTTGAAAGCCCTATCATGTGGATCACGTCGTCATTACAGTCGCCACGACGAAAATCGTGTGTCAATTTGACGCTCCATTAGTAAGATACGACCTGTTGGGGGAAAAATATGACAAGTCCTTGAGTCAGCTTGAGGGTCAGAAGAGTCAACGAAGCAATGGCTCGGATTCATCGGGCGCCGAGTCCGAATAAAGCCCAAAGCCCCCAAACGCTGAATGGAGAGACGTAGCTCGGATCGTGAAGCGGCTAGCCTGACCGTAACCCGAATGTCCTGAGCCACAAAGCGAAACCTCTAAGAGAGGAACTACACCTCAAGGCTCAATCAAAAGCCTCACAGAGGAAAGCCCAAATCGACCTAAGATCAGTCGGCCCTAGAGCCGCCCAAGCTTAGTCCGACCCATAAATTGGGTCGGCCAATAGAGTGGGCGGAGATCAGCCGTAAAACCTATCTCAACACGATCGTGTTAAAGAGATAAGAGTCGGCCAAGCTATACTGCTCCATATCCGGAAGTTACATAGTAAAACTCTGGATCTCCATTCGAGATTTTCGGGAGATAGACTAAGATCCCCAAAAATCCAAGAACATCAAGGATTACGGATCCTAAGAGATTGAGATTTACGCTAATTATGGAAACCCTATGGGGTACGACACGGTTATAAATAACAACATCTTTATGATGAAAGGTATGCATAAACTCTCACCCTAAAACCCTTACTCTAAGACCCAGATTCTAACTTAAGCATCGGAGGGTCCCCTAGTAAAGCTAGGGTCACCTTTCTCCTTCTTCCTGTGCAGGTTCAAGTGACACAAAAAAGGGGTGAGCTGAAAACAACATCAACAGTTTGGCGCCGTCTATGGGAAACAATACGAAAAGTCGTTTTCTCTAAGCACTAAGTAGTCTCTAATGGTGAGAACAAGGAGAACTGTCCAGAATGAACCCAACGAGGTCCTTGTCACCGGACCCCTGATGACAGAGGGCCCGCCTGGTACGAATGGAGTCCAAGGGACCCAGAACCAACTAGATAATCGACAAGGCTCTGCAGCCCGCCATGCAACCTTCGTTTCGACAAGTTACACTCAATAGAATCGAGGGAACAGACGATTGGATAAGGAGGTCCAAGAACTTAGGACTGACATGAACTACATGAAGCAGATTCGGGAACAGATTCATCGCCAGGAGGTCCAGCTGCCTTAACAGGAAGATGGTCGGGCAAATGCCCCACAACAATCCGTTGATCCTTAGCCTGTCTCTTTGTGAACTGTTCCTCAGCAAAGTCAATACCAGGGTCCGCTTGAGCCAGCACCCTCCCATATCTCTATGATCGCCCCGCTGCCTGCCATCGATCTACGATATGAAATAGATTGGAGAAGGCGCAGCAGGCCCTCGGTTGAGGGTACGGCTGACAGCGACAAACCTTGGAAGGTTGAGCTCCAGGACCTGGGGAAGGAAATTCACAAATATGAAGCAAAGTCGCCATGCCAGTTAGGCAGGGCCCGAGGCGAAGGTATCCCCTTTCACAGACGAGATTATGCGAGCTCAACTATCGGAATGATTCCGCCTTCCTCAGATCACGCCCTTCACCTGCAAATTCGATCTAACTAAGCACATTGAGTCCTTTTGAACTTATATGGAGTTGCACGATGCCTCGGATGTGGTGATGTGCCCGGCCTTCTCTCTCACTTTGGCCGATGTGGCTCAACTTTGGTTCAAGTAATTGAAACCAAAGTCCATCAGCTCGTTCACCGAGCTCATCGATGCTTTCCTCGCTAATTTCATTGGAGGAAAGAAAAAATTGAAGTCATCCGCGCATTTAAATAATATAATCCAAAAAGAGGAAGAGCTACTTAAGGATTATATTAAACACTTCAATTTTGAATTGCTCCTAATCCAGAAGCATTCGGACGAGACAACTCTCAATTCTATTATGCAAGGTGTCAGAGACAGGCCATTTCTTGCATCCCTGAACAAGAACCCACCCGCTACTCTGACTAAATTTATGGCCCGATCGGAGAAGTATGCAGAAGATGAAGAAACCTAAATCTCGATGAGACCGCTCAAAACGCAAAAACCCTAACTAAAGAGCCAGCCAAAAAAGAAGTTGACTCAGTTGGTGGTAAGAAGCGTAAGGATGACCAGTCTTGCGACGAAAGTAGGTTGGGTAAGCGGCTTGACCACAAGTTTTCGACGTATTCTCCACTCAACAAGCCACAAGAGCAAGTCCTGATGGAGATCAAGGGTGAAGGATTCGTTAATTGGTCAGACAAACTCCGGAGTAATCCGCATCAATGAAGTAAGAATAAGTACTACCATTTCCATCGCGATATGGGCATAACACAAGTGACTGCTATAATCTAAAGAAGGAGATTAAGAGGCTTATCTGAGAGGGCCACCTCAGCGAACACGTCGACCTCGGAGCCAGAACCACGAAAGAACACCCGAATGATAACCGACCTATTGAGGATATCCGAACTATTATCGGTGGTCATCTAGGCGGAGGCGACTCAAATAACGCTTGAAAGAACCATGCGAGGAACGTTGGTCGACCTGAGTCTGAAATTATAGTTCTAGATCGGCCCCTAAAGGAGAGAAAGCTCGAGAAATACAGTGTAGCATTCACCGAAGCAGACGCAAGGGGCATTCATCACTTGCACGACGACGCTCTCGTCATCTTTGTCACTATCGCAAACCGCCGAGTCTTCAGGGTCCTCGTCGACACAGGATGATCAGCGGACGTGCTGTTTACATAAGCATTCAACAAGATGGGTGGCGAGTGTTAAGCTCTGAGGCCCGTAAGGACCCCATTGATCGGAATCTTAGGCAGACAGATTCTTCCCGAAGGAGCGATTCAGCTCCCGCTCACTGCCGGAGATGCACCAAATCAAGCTACTGTTATGGTCGACTTTCTGATAGTCGATCAGTCTTCAGTATATAATGCGATCCTCGGCCGACCTTCCCTCTACTTACTCCGAGCCATCATCTCAGCCTACCACCTTTTTATGAAGTTTTCGATCGAAAATGGTGTCGGAATTGTAAAAGGAGATCAACATAACACTCGGCGATGCTACGTTACTGCTCTATGTGCACCCGCAGAAATTTCGACGATCGAGACCCTGGATCCGCACAACGAATCTCCTGAACGATGTCAGCCCATAGAAGACCTCATCCAGGTGCCATTATAAGAGTCGGATGTCTCGAAGACCGTCTGGGTTAGCTCATCCCTGGAAACACCGCTAAAGAAGAAGCTAGTAGCCTTGCTCCGTCAATACGCAGACGTCTTTGTATGGACTCATGAAGACATGTCGGGCATTGACTCTTTGGTCATGACTCACCACCTTAATATCGACCCAACTTACAAGCCGATCCATCAGAAATGACGTGCACTCGGCCTTGGAAGGTACGCTGTGATCGAGGAAGAGGTCAGAAAACTTCTCAAAGCCAATTTTATCAAAGAGATATACCACCTCGAGTGGGTGGCCAACGTTGTGTTGGTCAAAAAGGCTAATGGGAAGTGGCGAGTCTATATAGACTATACCGACTTAAATAAAGATAACCCAAAAGATAGTTTTTCCCTTCCTCGGATCGATCAGCTGGTTGATAGTACCGTGGGGCATGAGTTACTTAGCTTTATAGACGCTTACTCTGGTTATAATTAAATTGTAATGCATCAGTCTGATAAATAAAAAATCACCTTTGTCATTGATAAAGGTCTTTATTGTTACCGAGTATGCCATTCAGATTGAAAAACGCTGGAGTGACCTATTAAAGGTTGGTCAACAAAATGTTCGCCCAACTGATAGGACGAACAATGGAGGTATATATCGACGACATGCTCGTCAAGAGCGTTAAGGCGACAGACCATATAGCCGACTTAGAAGAAATGTTCCTCATCATTCGAGAATAAAGATGAAGCTTAACCCGAGCAAATGCACGTTTGGCGTAGGCTCGAGTAAATTCCTAGGGTTCTTAGTTAGCCAATGGGGAATCGAAGCTAATCTGGAGAAAATCAAGGCTTTATTTGACATGGAATCCCCGAAGATGATTAAAGATGTCCAACGGTTGACCGAAAGGATCTCGGCCTTAAATTGCTTCGTGTTTTGAGCAACTGACAGATGTCATCCTTTCTTCAAACAATTGAAGGGCCGACAAATTGTTGACTAGATAGGAATGCAAAACCACCCTTCGGCAACTCAAGGAATATTTAGGATCGCCTCCACTACTTTCTAAACCCAAGCCAGGTGAGCCCCTGCTGATTTATCTAGCAGTATCCAACACAGCCATAAGCTCAACCCTGATCTGAGAGCACGAAGGTAAACAATTTCCCGTATACTACATTAGCAAGGCCCCCGTCCTGGCAGAGACAAGGTATCCAACCTTAGAAAAACTGGCCTTGACACTGATCATATCATCCCGACGCCTACGACTATACTTTAAGGCTCATTCGATTGTCGTCATGACCGACCAACCTCTCTGCCAAGTACTATAGAAACCGGAGGCTTCAAAATGACTCACAAAATGGGTGATCAAACTCAGTGAATTCGATATTCACTATAAGCTCAGGGTAGCAATTAAGGGACAAGCAGTGGCAGACTTCATCGTCGAAGTCACAGTGCAAACAGAAATCTCTTCTACTGACCTAGAGGCATCGTCCGATCATCCCCCTCCAACCTAACCCTGTCTGGTCTCTTTATGTGGATGACTCATCCAACTTTAAAGCAAGTGGGGCGAGGGTAGTTCTGGAGCTCCTGATCACACGGTTATACAGTACGCCTTGAGACTTGGATTTCAAGCCTCCAATAGTATAGCAAAATACGAATCTCTACTCTTAGGACTCCAGCTAGCAGCCAGCTTAGGAGTCAGTTATATAAACGTATACAACAACTCCCAATTAGTCGTCAATCAGATAGCCGATATATATCAGGCTAGGAAGGAGAGGTTAAAAGCCTATCTTACGAAAGTAAAAAAGCTGATCACTAAATTCCATTAATGTTCTGTTACCCGAATCCTAAGGTCCAAGAACACCAAAGCCGACCTCCTAGCGAAGATCACCTCAACCGATGAACACGACATCCCCATGTCCATTCCCATTGAATTCGTGGCCGAGCCAAGTGTCAAGGGAACTGATCCCTCGGCCCTTCTCCCCATCAATTTCGAACCATTTTGGGTGAATCTAATCATTAGATATCTCGAGACCGGCGTACTCCCTGAAGATCGCGCCAAGGCTCGATGACTGAAGAACTGCGCAGCCCGTTACACCCTGCTCAATGGAGTACTGTACAAGAAAGGATACTACGCACCCCTCCTGTGGTGTCTAAGGTCGAGTGAAGTTGACTACGCCCTGCGTGAAATTCATAAAGGCATTTGTGGTAATCACTCGGGAGGCCGATCCTTGGCTCACATGGTTATTACTGGCCGATCATTCAGTAGGATGCTCGGAAGCTCGTTCAGAGTTGTGATAAATTCCAAAGGTTTGCCACCATCCCTCGACAGCCACCTGAAGAGCTGACTCCAATGGCCGGTCCTTGGCCTTTTGCCAAATGGGGAATTGACATCATCAGACCATTCCCTTTAGGGAAGGATCAGACTAAGTTCACCATCATCGCCGTAAACTACTTCACCAAGTGGGCCGAAGCCGAGCCCCTGGCCAAGATAACTGAATAGAAGATCATAGACTTCGTTTGGAAAAATATCGTCTATTAGTTTGGAATACCTCGGACCATTGTTTCCGACAATGAGAGGCAGTTCAACAACAAGCATTATCGGAAAATATGTTAGAACCTCGGGATCAGGAACGTTTACTCGTCCCCACGTCATCCACAGGCAAATGGGCAGGTTGAAGCCATTAACAAGGTTATAAAATAGTACCTTCGTACTAAGCTAGACTAAGTTAAAGGGGCGTGGGTTGAGGATTTTCCTAAAGTTCTTTGGGCCTACTGAACTAAGGCTCAGACCGCAGCAGGAGAAATTCCATTCTCATTAGCGTATGGTTCGGAAGCCATTGTCCCTGTGGAGATCGGCCTGCCTACCGCTAGAGTAAGTTTGTTCAACGAGCAAGATAACGAGGAGCTGCTGACCCTTAACCTCGACCTCCTGGATGAAATTAGAGAGTTGGCTTGACTTCGAACAACTGCCTATCAACGGTTCGTGTCCCAATCCTACAACGACCGAGTCAAAGTCAGGCGATTCCGAGCGGGGGACTTAGTCTTCCTAAAAACTTTTCAGAATACCAAGGAAAGTAGCGCGAGAACACTGGGACCCAATTGGGAGGGCTCTTACGTAATCGCAATCGGCCAGGAACCTACCGACTAGAAAACCTAACAGGACAGCTCTTACCTCATCCCCGAAATGCCGAACATCTTAAAATATATTATCCTTAGCTCGGCCAAAGAACAATCCACACTCAGCTCATTCTCTTTTAACACTTAGAAGAATCATGAAAAGAATGTAGAATGCACAAATAAGTAGCAAAAAACATATATTCATTAATCAATAAAGTGTTACAATGTCGATTCATTGTTTACAATTGTATCGTATTGACAAATAATAAATGCTTAACGCACGGATATCGGTAAAGGACGACGCTTGCCGCTGATGACATGCTCAGCCTAGAAGCTTGGTGTGCTTGAAGCAGATGTGGGAAGTAAAAAGGAATCTTGCCTCACCTCACGGACTTCAAGGCTCGACCTCGCTTGCCACACCAGGAGTTAACCTAGGAGATGCTGATGGAGCTGCATCAGGGGCTGATGGAGCCACATCAGGAACAATAGCAGAGGCGTCATAAGTGTATGCCTCAGGATCTACTGTCTCCTCGCCACCGGACCCTGACTCGCCCTCGTCGAAGCCGGACAGATCTAGATGGGGGAAAGACTCTTTCATTACCTTAATGCACTCTACGTAGCCCTATCAATAGACAAGGACCCGCTCCACCTCATAGGCCGAAGATGAAAGATACTGTTCCATCGCCTTAACCTTCACGGCTGCAAGAGCAGTCTTGGTCCCCGCCGTGAGATCCAAAAGCTTCTTGTAAGCTGAGGCACGTTTTGTGGCGGCCTGCTCGAAGGCCAATCGAGCCTCTTCCAATTGCTAGGCCACGTGGTCCCTCTCCGTCATTGCCGTCTCAAGAGCAGCTTTTTCCTTCTCGAGCTGGCCCTCCACAAAGATAGCCCGAGACTCACCAAACGATTGTCGAGCCTCCGTTTCCAACCGCCGAGCCTTTGCATCTGACAGTCGAGCTTCCGCATCTCCGGCTTGCCTATTTAAGGCGGATATCTCGACACGGGCCTTCAGCATGTAAGGGGCGAACTGCACAAGGAGGAAAGTTTAAAATTAAAAAAATAGGGGAGTCTGAAGCAAAACAATTGAGGGAAATAGTGCTGTTATCTCAAGTAGTAGCGTCCCGATCCTTTCGAGCGTGTCTTCCACAGAAGATTCCAGAAGGTCGAAGAACTCTCCCACCAACATCTGCCGACTCGCCCACAGAAGGATCTCTTCAATCTTTTGACAGAAGGCTATCATCTCTTCCTCAGCTGCTCCCGCCCTACGTGGTCCCCTCTCTTCCAACCTTGGGACAATGGTTGCCTCTGCAGGCTCTGGCTTAGAAGCCTCTTGAGGCTGTTAAGGAGCCGTCGATGCCGCCTCTGTCACCTCCACCACCTCCGTACCTTCCTCGACCTTGATAACAGCTGGAGGAGCAGAAGGGGTGGCCCTCGCCGGACTCTTCGCGACCGTCTTATGCCTCTTTGAGGCCCGAGAGCCTGAGCGGGGTGGGGGTCGAACTTGAGACGGGGGACGAAGAGTCGGCTGAGCCTCAGACATATCTGCATTTGAAAGACAAGTGTTAGTACGGTCAAATGTACAACCAAAAATAAAAGAAAAACTAAGTTTCTCACCGGTCACAGTGGAATCGAAGCCCCACTCGAAAAGAAGCTCCAGTTGGAGAAGCCTCATACGAGATCTCTTTTCTTGACTCAAGGCTCAAAAATTCTGAATTTGAGTTAAAGAGCCCAAGTCAAGTTTCAGAGGATGCCTGGGTATCACTGAAAGGAAGGAAAAAGCTGCATCAGCGATCCAACAAAAAAGTGACTGAGTAAATATAATAAGTCCAACATCAATACTACTTGCCGCGCAAAAAGTACGAGGGACAAAAGGGCGAATAGGCCCTATTTTAGTCGACTCCCATTTACCGAGGGTCCAACACCACCTATCCTTCCAATGCTTGTTCGATGAAGGAGGGTCGATTATTAAAGGCCCGCTGGTATTCCGCCAAGAGTAGAAAAAGAACCAGCCAGGATGCTGAGTGTGCCCCCGCACTTGGTACAAGTGAAGAAACTCATTCACACTTAGCTCGGGCTAATGCATCTTAGCCCAGAGCACCGCACAACCGAACAAGTCTCTCTACCCGTTCGGCACAACCTATCCCGGAGCTATGCCAAGACTGCCCAGCAAGTCCCAAGTAATCTTTTGAAGCGATAATCAGAGACCGCATTGCAATGCAACATGGAAAATTACAATTGCCACGGGAGGTGGCTAGTCAGGTAGCTCTCCTGGCCGAGAGAGAGTCAAAATGATCGAGTTCGGAATATGATATCAGACCGGATTTTAAACAGCTCCTGTAATGTTATTACAGAAGACACAGGCCCTTTGACTCGTCCTTCAGCCTCAACTTCCTCCTCACCGCCCTCTTCAGGATCAGAATGATTAGAGGGGCTTTCAGTGGCCACATGCTCAGGAGGTGAACCCGACGCCTCCACTGACGCCGTCGGCCTCTCTGCTGAAGGGTTCATTACCCTCTCGAATGGCGGAACAGGATGTCTGCCTCTCCAGCAACCTCCGCCAACAGTGTGGGTGATTCTGAAGCTGCCCAAAAGCCACTCGCTTCACCTTCATCGCTGTATTCTCCCTCCCTAGGGCTTGCGGGGTCTGACATTGTTAAAAGAAAAGAAAGGGAGGAAGAAGTAGTGCACTAAGAGAAATCTAAGAGTACCAGAAATGGACGACGAAGCAAAGGATTACTACGCTGGAGTTCGCTAGAGGGAGCGAGGAGATGAAGAGGATTGCAAAGAGGCGTGAAATTGTGAAAGCGTGCTTAGGGCGATCCTTTTTATAGAGCCGCCACATGTCTCCAACATTAAATGAGGAGCTGAAACAACGTTCCCTTGGGTGCCCCAGCTGTACATGTGGCAGCACCCCATGCATTGCCTTCGAGTACTCCGCCACATGTCTAATCTTCATACATCTTGGCGCCGAAACAACGGCCGCTTCGCTCATGCGGCCTTGATAAGTGAACTGACGTGTGGTCAAGTGAAACGATGTGTCTCGGAAGCCCTACAATCAATAAATGCTTCTTCATAAACTCGACTCATATACAACCCGACTCACTTTCAAAATACTCGTTGACCGCTTTACGGCGATGCACGGAGTAAGGGGGCTCACTGTTGGGGGAAAAATATGACAAGTCCTTGAGTCAGTTTGAGGGTCAGAAGAGTCAATGAAGCAATGGCTTGGACTCGTCAGGTGCTGAGTCCGAATAAAGCTCAAAGCCCCCAAACACTGCATGGAGAGACGTAGCTCGGATTGTGAGGTGCCTAGCCCGACCGTAGCTCGAATGTCTTGAGCCAGAAAGCGAAACCTCTAAGAGAGGGACTGCACCTCAAGGCTTAATCAAAAGCCCCATAGAAGAAAGCCCAAATCGACCTAAGATCAGTCTGTCCTAGAGCTGCCCCAGCTTTAGTCCGACCCATAAATTGGGTCGGCCAATAGAGTGGGCGGAGATCAGCCGTAAAACTTATTTCGGCACAACCATGCTAAAGAGATAAGAGTCAGCCGAGCTATATTGCTCCATATCCGAAAGTTACCTAGTGAAACTTTGGATCTCCATTTGAGATTTTTGGGAGATAGACTAAGATCCCCGAAAATCCAAGAATATCAAGGATTATGGATCCTAAGAGATTGAGATCTATGCTAATTGTGGAAACCCTATGGGGTACGACACCATTATAAATAACAACACCTTTATGGTGAAAGGTATGGATAAACTCTCTCCTTAAAACCCTTACTCTAAGACCCAGATTCTGACTTAAGCATCAGAGGGTCCCCTGGTAAAGCCAGGGTCACCTTTTTCCTTCTTCTTGTGCAAGTCCAAGTGTCACAAAAAGGGGCGAGCTAAAAACAACATCAACACGACCTATCGAATCTATAGCTAGAATTACATATCATGTAACATAAGCAATATTTATTATGGACTTGGGGCTCATGTGGGCCTAAAGCCCAATTTCTAAAACATAAAAATTGTCACAAAATAGGACAATTACTATATGACAAAAAATGAGCTAGCACATATAAGATAATACACATGAGACAAAAATGGGTTTTATCCTAAAATCTATCATTAGCCCTCTCCCCATGCCTTAGAAACTAATCATGGCCCATATTCACCTCATCCTACACATGCATCCAATGCATGCCTTTTTATGTGCTACATCACTTCAAACAACCAATTGTAACACTCCACTTCATCCACCATACATCACCTACAACCCACAACCCTTATGCATCCATTAGCCAACACATGCTTAGATTTCTTCCACCTTGGCCAATGCATGATTAACATCATCTACCTCATCCATCCACTACCCATACCATATATCACCTTACATCTCACTTTTAGCACCAATAAGACCCCATAAACTTGCCACATCATCTTGCCACCTCAACCCCCAATTCCCTATATAAGAGTAGGAGCTCTCTTACACTCATCCCTTTACTATACTTTAAAAAATTCTAAAATTTTAAGAGAGTGAGAGATGGTGGGGCCAAGGTGTGGCCCATCATCAACTTAGAGGGAGTGGACCACACATCATCATCAATCCATCCATCCATTTGAGGTGAGTCTACACGCCACCTTTCATCCTCCTCATCCTCCTCTTTCCACATTTTATATTTTCTTGATGCATGTGAGGCCACTACAAGAAAGAGGGTTTTTAGCGATGAAAAAGATTTTCGTCGCTAAAAGTTTACTTTTAGCGATGAAATTGTAAATTCGTAGCTAAAAGTCACTTTTAGCGATGAAAATTTTCGTCGCTAAAGGCTGCAACCAGTTTTTGACAAAAATCGAAAGGTTTACTTTTAGCTACAAAAATTTTCGTCGCTAAAGGCTCCAACCAGTTTTTGAAAAAAATCGAAAGGTTTACTTTAGCTACGAAATTGTTCATAGCTAAAAAATGTGGATGAGACTTTGAGTGACGAAAATTTTCATTGCTATAGGCTGTGAATAGTTTTGGAAAAAAATCCAAAGGTTTACTTTCAGCTACGAAAATGTTCGTAGCTAAAAATCAGTTCACTGATGTAATTGAAAGAAAGTGAGAAATACCAAGTGTAACCCAAAAACATATCCAGATCCTAATCTCTTTGATTCTTGGAAGTTTCCATAAGCTGAGACAAACTATTAGCTACAATTAAGTCTCATCAAACTTAAGGGTTGGGTTGCTATAATTTCTAAAAATTTTCCATGAACCAAAATGATTCTATCTCAAGCCCCAAATCTGCATCTAGCTCTCAACAAATTTTCTCATAAACAGATGTCAGTCACTTAAACTATTGACAATCAGTGAAAATGAAAGGATCTCATGCAAACAGATCTATTGAACAGAACTGAAAAATTGAAATGCAACTATACTTAAAAATTTCTGAGAATTCTTTAGTCATATTTGTGCTGATTTTGATCTGCTGATTTAATGGTAGAGTGATGTTGTCACTATCTTTTTTTTTCTTCGAACGGCGACGCCTCATCACCATTATTAAGTGACTAGGCACGAGTGACCTTACAGTCAATTAGATGGCAAATAAACATCATGGTGAGCCCCAAATGAAGATTTAATGATGGGTGCTCCTCCATCTTGGTGGATGTTCCATCAACACTATTTCTTAAGGTGGGCACACAGCAGTTTTGGATCAAGCTGATGGTTGTGTTGTCCCTTCTACCACGTTTGTGTGACCATAATAACAGTTGGAAGGCACGTCACTATCACTATGGACCCCACTAGAAGATTCAACGGTGGGAGTCAATCACCGTAACTGCCTATGGTGGGGTCCATTTAAGATTAGATGAAGCTGACATTTATGTCATCCTTTACTATAGGTCTGATTGAAAAAAGAAAACAACAACAGCATGGTGGGCCCTATAGAAGGGTTTCAACAGTGGACAGAAAACCACTGTAGCTTCTGTGGTGGGGTCCATCAAGCTTTGGATTTGCCCCATCTGTGGGCCCTGCCCCCACGTCTAGGTCCAAGTTACCATATGGACAGGTTCGATGACAGACAGACATCACAGTGGGCCTACAGAAAGGGTTTCAATGGTGGAAAACCCAACACCGTTTTCTGTGGTATGATCCATCACACTCTGTAAGATATTTCAGACATGATGAAACCAGGAGAGAGAGAGAGAGAGAGAGAGAGAGAGAGAGAGAGAGAAGAGAGAGAGAGAGTAGCATACTGATACGGCTGTTGGAGAAGGGGAGCTGCGGCTGTTGTTGGTGCCTCTTCCTCTTGTTGGCCAGAGTGGAAAAGGGAGATCGAGAGACGTTGGAGAGAGAGAGAGAGAGAGAGAGAGAGAGAGAGACTATTTCAGGATTTGAGGATGAGGCGCACGATTTGGGAGAGAAGAGGGAAAAAAGGGTTTTAGGAGAAATATTGATGTGTGCGATTTAGGGATAGGGTGAGGCAAAAAGCCCTGATAACAATGTTTTTGGTAGTGAGAGAGACTGAGAGAGGACGGTGGAGAGATCAGAGAGAGAGAGAGGAAGAGAGAGACAGAGAGAGGGAGGGAGAGGATGCGTGAGAGACGAGAGAGGAACGAGAGAGCTTTGGGGAAAAAGAGAGAGAGAGAGAGAGAGAGAGAGAGAGAGAGAGAGAGAGAGAGAGAGAGAGAGAGAGAGGCGTAGGGCCTCTTGGACGGAAGTAGATTGCGTACTGAGTAACTCAGTACGTTAGTGTACTGAGTAAACTCTGTGGGGCCCACCATCATTCATGCGTTATATCAACTCCGTTCATCTATTTTAACATATAATTTTAGGGCTTTAAGCAAAAAATTAATCATATTTAAAGTTCAAGTAGACCACACCACTTGAAACAATGTGAATTGAAGTCTACCATTGAAAAGTTCTTGGGGCCCACAAAAGTTTTAGATTAAGATGATATTTGTGTTTTCCCTTCATCCATTCTAAGTGTGATCTTATGAACAGTTTGGATGACAAATAAACATCACTGGGTGCCTTAGAAAGGTTTCCAACGGTGGAAATCCATCCTTCTACTGTTTGCTTTAGTATGGTCCACTTGAGATTTTGATATACTTCAATTTTGAGCTCAACCCATAAAATGATCTACAAGAACAGATGGACGGCGTGGATAAACTCCATGAATTCACAGTTGGCCCAGCAAACTTTTGTTGCCTTATAAAGTTTTTAATGGTGGGCATCACTGTCCCAGTACTGTTTTCTGTGTTGGGTCCACTAGAGCTTTGGATTTAACTCGTTCTTTGGATATTGCCCTAAAATGATCTCTCTGAATGGATGGAAGGTGTGGATATAAAACATACATCATGGTGGGGCCCAAAAATGAGAGGTTTATGAATATCAGGTGGACCACACCACATGAAAACAATAGTGATTGTATATCCATCATTAAAATCCTCATAAGGCCCACTGTACTGTTTGTTTGGCATCTAATTTGTTTATTATGTCATAAACAGGAGAAAAAAAACCCCACTAAACATCATATTTTAGACTAACAACGGGTTAGATGGTAAATAAACTCTATGGTGCGCCATTGTCACGTGGGATAGTGGGCCCCACAACGTATACATGTATTGGCCCCACTGTGGGCCATTCCATTGATAGCTGTAAGGTCCATGGACACCATTAAAAACTTCCTAGGGTCTAATGTAATGTTTATTTGCCATCCAACCCTAAATCCCTAAATCGGTATTGAGATTGAGAGAGATTGAGAGGGAGAGAGAGAGATACCTCACGGTCAACTGAGCTTCAGAGAGAGAGAGAGAGAGAGAGAGAGAGAGAGAGAGAGAGAGAGAGAGAGAATGTGTGGGTAGGGCGTTCGGCAACGGTCAGCGAGAGAGAGATCAGAGAGAGAGGAAGAGAGATACAGAGAGAGAGAGAGAGAGGAGGTAAAGGACAACATGGATTAAACACATACATCATGGTGGGGTTGATTTAGGCCCAAAATTTGAACCTGTTGAGCCAGACCTATTCAAATTACTGATTCCAGCATAGTATTAGAGCTGTCAATGGGCCCGACCCAGGCATGGCCAGGATCTATCTAAGTATGGCCCACAAAGTTAAAATGTTGGCCCCAAGCTAACTTGTAATGACTGTGAAGGACCCCAGCCTGAGGCTAGATCATCTAATTTATGCAACATCTGAGTTGTTCGTTAAGTACGACCCATGACAAAAACACATTGAAATCGTAGATAGGCCGGGCAAAACAAATGGGTCGGGCCGGTAAACAGACATGGCTAATGAAAAAGGCCGAACTCAGGATTAGATCCTTAATTAGCAGGCTATGAGAGTAAACTAAAGCTAGAGTCCTTAGCCCACAGGCAATGAATGGATAGACATTGGCTTGGCTCAATTGCAACTTTGTAACAATGGACCTACAAATCAAAGAAATGGAGAGAAGATACCACCATTTGTACCAAAGTAGCCCATGGGTACAAGATCTAAGCTGTACATCGGTGAGTCCCACCGTGTACGTCTCTGATTCCAGCCTACCACTCTAACTTTGAGGTGCTTGATAAGGAGGTCTATTCTATTGATACTACTATTGCTTAGGAGGTAGAAGACAAGAAGCTTGAGATATTTGCCCCGACTGCTGAGTTGGTGTTGGAAGTTATAGTCTAGGGGATATCTATTGAAGAGGCATTTGACCCATATCCCTCAGCTTGGTTATGCATACCTGAGCCATATGACCATACTTTCCACAATATGCACAGTTGCCTAGAAAAGGTTGTTCCTAATTTTCTTGTATTGACCATTGAATATTCTTTTTCTCTTTTTTCTCTAATGGTTGTTGCCGACTAGGTGCTAGTCTACTCCTTTGCCTTGTCCTTTTAACTGCAAACAAGTCTTGAGGAAACGTTGTATGTCTTGCTTAACTCATAAAGCCTTGTCCACTATCTCTGAGTATTTCTTGATATCTACACAACATAATTTTGTTCGGATATTCTATCGAAGCCCTTATTCGAATATTGTTAACTTATAATCTTCACCTTCCATTATCTTCTGAACATACCTTTACAAATCTGTGAATTTCACCTCATATTAGGCTACAGACATGGAACCCTGTTATAATTTCATAAATTCTACCATCTTTTGGGTGCAGTATGCTTTTGGATAATGCTTCTCGTAAAATTTATCTTGAAATTCATTCCAGGTCTATGCATGTCCAACTGGAACCATCCGCTTAGCTACTCTCCACCACACACCATCTTCACCTTGAAGGATAAACGTCGTAAGTTTGACCTCCGAACTATCAGGGTAGTTCATAGCTTCTAACATCTTCTTGATTCCTTTTAGCCAATCCTCAACAATCAATGGATTGGAAGCGCCATTAAAAATTGGAGGATGCAGTTTAGTGAAATTTTTAAGTAAATCCACTTCTCATGGTTGTTCGGGTCTGAACGGTGAGGAATTTTGATGATTATAGGGTGCCTGCTCAAATTAGTCAATGTATCCCACCGGGCAGTCAACTGGTCTAGTTGCTCCATCATTGTCGCAATCTGACTTACCAGCCCAAAGACAGTGTCCTGGGGTTGAGCTTTAGGTTCAATGAAATTAGCATGCATTATAGTAAGAGATACGGGAGTTGTGTGCTTGGTCCATGTTGAGTGTGAAATATATTTTGAATAAATTGACAACTTTGAAAAACAAATAAATTTTGGAAAAGAAATTGGGATTTTGTATTTTGAAAAAAAATTGAAAAGTTCGACAACAAAAATGAGATTTTGAAAATAAAATAGAATTTGAGTAAAGAATTGACTCAAGTTCATTAAAAAAAAAAGTTTGAAAAAGAAAATGGAGAAGTTTGAAAGATTAGAAATTTTGAAGAAAAATTGAGATTTTGACAAAAAACTAACTTTTTGAAAAGGAAAATTGAGAAGTAAAAAAAAAAAATGGGATTGTGCAAAAGAAAATTGAAATTGTTTGAGAAAAATAGAGAGATTTTTTTTTTGTTTTAAATAGAGATTTAAAAAAACACTGAGATTTTGAAAAAAAAAATTAATTTTGAATGTTGAAAAAAAATGGTGCCTTAAAAAAAAATGGCGTCTTGAAAATTTTGAGAAAATTGAATAAATTGATAAGTTTGAAAACAAAATAGATTTTTGGAAAAAAAAAATTTGATCTTTTGAAAAAAAATTCAGGATTTGTATTTTGAAGAAAATTGAAAAGTTTGATAACAAAAATGAGATTTTTGTTAAAATTTTTGAAAAAGAAAAAAGAAAAATTAAGATTGATTAATAAATTGACATTTTGACATAAAATTGACATTTTGTAAAAGAAAATTTAGTTTTAAAAAATTAATAATGATTAAAAAATGAGATTTAAAAACACTGAGATTTCGACAAAAATTTAACATTCTGATACATACAATTGATAAGTTTAAATTTTTTAATGCATTAACCCACCACAATGTTTGTATTTAATCTAAGCCGTCCATCCATTTTGACATTAATTTTAATGCATTAGCCCCAAAAATTAGGTAAATTGAAAGCTCAAGTGGACCACACCGTGGGAAACAGTGGAGAGTAAGTGCCTTTCGTTGATTTCTGGTGTGGTCCATGTGAGCCTTCTATTTTCCAAATTTGTTGGGATAAAGCCCTAAAACATTAGTTGAATTTAATGAATGGCACAAATAAATGATATATATTAGGGTGGTGCCGCATTTCATCTCAAATGGGTGGCCACGTTTTCTTCCAGCGCCCACATTTCACTCCCACATTTCATTCCAGCGCCCCATCAAAAAGCCTTCTCGCTCCTTTCTCGCTATCTTCTCCCCACCTCTCTCTCTCTCTCTCTCTCTCTCTCTCTCTCTCTCTCTCTCTCTCTCGCTCTCTCTCCATCTTGACTCCTCATCTCTCTCAATCACTCTCCATCTCAACTCTCGACAAAAGCAACCCCATCCTTGACTCCCCATCTCCCTCCCTGCCGATCCTCATTTGGCCGCGCGGTGGTCCAAGGCCCTCCCTATCCATGCACCACCTTCATTCCTCTCTCAATCACAACCTCCCTTTCTCTCTCTGAAGCTCGATTCAATTAGATTCACAAACGCGAGGTCTCTCTCTCTCTCTCTCCCTCTCTCTCTCTCTCTCGCCATCTCAGTCTCTCTCAATCTCAATGTTGATTTATAAATTTGGGGACTTAGTGATTTGTGGATTTCCAATTCGAATGTGGACACTCATTTAGGGATTTGGGGATTTTAGGGCTTATAAATTTGAATGTGGACCTTGAATTTGGTTTTTCTGATTTTACAAATTGGGGATTTGGGGATTTTAGGATTTTACAAAGGAGACAAACATGGGTTTCATAAATGGAATGCGTAGATTCTTTAAATTCATATTCTTTTGTTCCTCTTTGTTCGGAAATCGATTTTGTGTAAATTAGGGTTCTATTTATCTCATTTTGTAGATTTTTTGCTCAGGGCGTGTTTGGTTACAACAAATATCATGAAATTCAGGATATTTGTTGCAGCCAAACGCACCTTTCAAAATCGGATTATTTCAGTTGCAATTAATCTAGGGCAGACGTTATTGTGATTAGGGATGTCAATGTTATAATTTATAGAAATTACGATGTTTCTCAATGTAGGTGAGTATAAGATAATTTTGTTATTGGTGGTTCCTTTGTGTCTATGGGTGTTAAGTGCCTGAATTCAGGCTAGGCTGCCACTTGTTATTTAGTTGGTCCTAAAAGTTAGGCCTAGGCATGGCCTGTAATTGATTGAGCCAAGGAAGATGATCATATAGTGATAGTCAAAACAAATGATTACATAAAGATGATGCAAGTATATCATGTAATTAGCAATTTGGCAACTGAATAAAATTGTTTATGGAACACAAAATCTCATTTTCTAAAAGACTCTAATTGTCCAAAAGAAAATAAATAGTCCTGCAAGTCTGCACTGTTCAAATGCTAACTGATACTATAGTAGAATTATCAGCTTTGTTAGATAATATGTATTACAGGGAAGGTGGAAGAGAGTGAATCATCTGCACACAACTTATTCTACTCACAACTATAGAGTCATTCTAAACCTCCTTGAGTTGTGGATGTCTTATGGTTAGTTTACAATATTCTTAGAAATGTCACATCATTTTGTTATTCATGGCTAAACTAAGAAATCTCGCATCAAAACCTTTCTCATGAGTCTCATGATCTTACTCTTTTAACTGTAGAAACACAAATAGATTTAGATATAGACAACGTACAATAATTGAATCAACAAGTAGATTGTAGTCCTTTTAAGAATTTTTTTTTTATTATATATATGTGTGGACCAGTTGATCAACAAGTAGATTAGGAACTACTTCTTGTAGAGGCGCACCGTGCATATGCCTTATCCTAAAAAATGAGGCCGGCCCAATCATCTTTGTACGTAGACTCGCCGTTGTTTCGTTTCATGCTGTCCATTTGTTGGATCATGTTTCTAGCCACTTGATAAATGCACTATCTAGAATTTTTGCTTGAGCCAACCTGTGACCATTTCAGATCTGTACATTGCTGATTTTTGGCACTTCAAAACACTGATTTCAAAAGGATATGCAATTCTATTAGCCTAACATGGGAACCTTCCCTAGACTTAAAAACTCCCTAACAAATTAGCTGCAATGAGTGGACCATCTAATGAGTTGAATGCATTGACCAGTTCATTTATACAATGGGGCTGACCTGATGCACGTCTTGGATGTCACACAAACCACATTTAAAAATTTTTTAGGTGTACTTGGGCAACATCTGGGTTGTGGTGACTGTTGATGGTGGATGCAAGAATGCATTGTTTCTACATTTGAATGTGTCTAGATGCCTAATAGAAATGTCATTTATGTATAGACTGTTGAGGTTGCTTATGCTGTTTCTAATCTAGATGTGTTTGAGTGGTTTTGCTTCTTTGTAGCTGCAGTCATTAGGATGGAAGACGGAACATCTTCTATCATCATTAATTGTTTGGAGGGAACATTGGATTCATGTTACTTCGAATGAAAAGATCAACTAGGTAAGCCTCTGCTCTGTTATATCCCCTTGTGTGTTCGATCCTTGCTCATGCCCCTAATGCAGAATAGAGGAATTATACCTCGCATAGATAGACACGACTTCTTTCTTTGCATGGCCCACGTTTCAGCAATCCACAATGAAAAGAACAATAACTATTTTCTTGAATCAGAGTACCTATGCTATGCTTGGATGTACACAAGGATGGTTTTGTGCTTCTCTTTTTCATTGTGCTGCAAACAAATCATTAAAAAAATGTTGCAACAATATTCCATGTATGCAACAATAAGACTTTCTACAAACTAGTAGAAGTCTAATGCCAAAGAAATCTGTGTAAGTGTCATTTGGTTATGAAATTGCCAATTCTTTATTTCACCTAATGTTCAGTCTTAAAATCACAATATTTCTAGGAAAAAACTCCTTTGTTAGCTACAATGTACTTAGTGCTCTTTACCTCCTGATATAAAGCAATCGTTGTAATTTCTCCATTTCTCTGTGTGCTGTCTTCACTGTAACTTACCTGCACTGGTCCTCTACAATAATATTGTTTGGTTTTTTGGCTTTTTTCTATTAATCCTTTACTTTTGAGATGACTCAAAATTGGGGAGATAAATGGACCCTCCTTGAAACCATAATGATAATTTTGTTTAAAAATCTTAACCATTTATTTTTATAAGCTGGCTTATTGTCATTTGGTCATGTTTCTATTCTTAATAACTTCTCTGAACTCTGATCAGGTACACGAATCCTTGACTTCAGGTCCTTCTCATGCTATTGACATAACAAGGGAGGTACACATTTTCCTTGAAAGTATGATACATGAGCCTAGTTCATTTTTTTCAAATTCCATGTATGATAGTGATGTTAATTTTTTATTTTTGTGTTGCCATTTTACATTTGAACCATGAACATATGCAATATGAGGTGTGGGGAGGCTCATGAGGTTCCTTGGAGATCTTTCTCAGTTGTCTCTAGCATCCCTGGATTAAGCTGAGAAAATGACCTTTGTATGCAAGGTTGGTCATCTTGTGCACAATGTATGAGGACGAAGATGACATTTGTATACAAGGTTGGTCATCTTGTGCACAATGTGTATCAATCATTTACTTTGTGCTTCCACAGAAATTGGACACATGCCATGGTGGTTTGTGATATGAATTTTTGGTGAGGAAACTTGTTTGACAGTCATGTTGAAGGTGATACTTTTGTCCTTCTGTATCATATGTATGCAACTGATGCTTGATGTGGAAATCTGACCCTTGAACCTTCCCTAATTGAATAAGTGGCTGAACCAGCTCTGTGTGTTACATATAATTTGTCATCCACTAGTTTCTATAAATAAAGATAAGAAGATTGATCTTAACAATATGGTCGTCATGCACATAGACAAAAAATGCTTGCAATGAATGTTTATGAGTACTAGGTAGCCTATTAATGAAAACAATGTCTCCGTCCATAATACATCTGTTTATGATTTGACCAACTTTCAAATATGTATGTCCTTTTGAACCTTCCCTAATTGCATAAGTGGCTGAACCATCTCTGTATGTTACACATAATTTGTCATCTACTAGTTTCTGTAAATGAAAATAAGAGGATTGATCTCAACAATATGGTCGTCATGCACATAGACAGAAAATGCTTGCAATGAATGTTTATGAGTACTTGGTAATTTTGGAGTCCTCGGTTAGGGTTTGGGCTGAAAGTGTGAGTGTTGGAGCCGACGCTTTCGGAATCCGAACTCATTCTTTTGAAAAATAGAAAAATGAGAATATTAGTAAATATGAATTTTCTTGTTAAGAAGAAAATGGAAGATGGATTGAAAAAACATAAAAGAGATTTTTTTCTTCTTCTTTTTTGCTTCAAGAGAGAGAGACTAAGCTAACAATGAGCTTCTTTTAAAGGATCAATTGGTTTTGTTTCACAATAAACCAAACTTTACAACTAAGCTAATAATGAGCTTCTTTCAAAGGATCAAAATTGATAGCACTCTTACCTAAAAAGTATTAAAGGTCTTTAAAGTCCTTTATTTTAAAATTTTAAGAGAGATTTTTCAAAATTTTCACATATCCTACAACACCACTTGTGATGGTCAAATTATCTATGTCAACAACATAAAGTTTCATTTATATATTTCTTCACAAAAGTGCATGTATTAGTAAAAGGGAAAATAAAATCACTTGAAGAAAGTATTCTCTAACCTTTGTAACCAAGCTTTAGATGCTTGTTTTAGATTATGGAGTGCCTTTTTTGGTTTGTATGCATGCCTTAGCTTCATATGATCATAAAATTCTGTAGGTTGATCAATATATTTGATGAAACCTTACTCTCTCACAGCAATGTGAGAATAACAGCACTTTAGATATGCATATCCTTTATCTTTCTTGTATGTAGTTACATGTCGAATTTCTTCATTATTTGATTCATTACACTCAATTCAGGTATGGTTTGCACCAATTCAAGAGACTATGCATTAGGCATTCAATATATAAGACTGGAGTGAGACTGATTAGGCATTTAAATGTGTTGCAGGATGTTGTTTGAATTGCTTGTCCTAATAGGTGCACAAGTTGGGATGGACTGGACTTCTATCTTGAGAAAATGCCATGATTTCAGGTAGTTATTATTGTACTGGAAAGTTAAAAAATTAAAAGAGAGAGAGAGAGAGATAATGAATTTATGGAAAGAAATGTTCTTTATCATTAGGGCTCCTTTTGCTAGGTTTGATGAAGAAATTGTCGCCAACTTCACAGAAAGACAAATAACATCAGTCGCCACAGATTGCAACCTAGATTTAAACAAGGTTCGAGGTGTCATCAACAATGCTAACAGAATCCTCCAGGTCAGATTATTGATTGGACCTGATTTTATTTAAATGATCTTGATAATCCATTTTATTTAAATGATCAAACCCAGATGTGCGTCAAAACTATCTGGTTGTTGAGCAGGGGTCCCTGAAAGGTGGGAACCGCTGTTATGACCATGATGAAGCTGTTTATTTTCTATGGACAACATTGGAGTGGCGTGACCATTTGGATAGGCCGTGTTTATATCTGTATTTGCTTGAAATTGATGGAGCAGACTCGGATGTGCGTCGGAGCTATCCACATGTTGAGAAGGAGTCCCTAGAAGGTAGGAACCACTGTTATGACCATGATGAAGCTATCCATTTCTTATGGACAGCATTGGAGTGGCCTGGCCATTTGGACAGGCCGTGTTTATATCTGTACTTATAGGGACCACACCCTTAACCTATAACCTAAGCCTATTCTCAAATCCCAAAACCTATAACTACAACCTAAACCTTAACCTAAACTTATAACCTATAACCTAAACTCAATTTCCTAAACTCTAACCTATAACCTAACCTAAACTTATACGTATAACCTAAACCAATTCTCAAATCCCAAAACCTATAACCTAAACTCAATTCCCTAAACCTTAACCAATAACCTAACCTAAACCTATACTTATAACCTAAACCTATTCTCAAATCCCAAAACCTATAACTATAACCTAAACCTTAACCAAAAACCTATAACCTATAACCTAAACTTAATTCCTTAAACCTTAACCTATTCCCTAACCTAAACCTATACTTATAACCTAAATTTATTCTCAAATCCCAAAACCTATAACTTAAACCTAAACCTTAACGTAAACCTATAGCCTGAACCTATAACCTAAACTCAATTCCCTAAACCTTAACCTATTACCTAACCTAAACCTATATTTATAACCTAAACCTATTCTCAAATCCCAAAACATATAACTATAACCTAAACCTTAACCAAAAACCTATAACCTAAACCTATAACCTAAACTCAATTCCCTAAACCTTAACCTACACCCTAACCTAAACCTATACCTATAATCTAAACCTATTCTCAAATCCCAAAACTTATAAACCTAAACCTTAACCTAAACCTAAACTTATAACCTAATGCTATAACCTATAACCTAAACCTAAAACCTAAACACCTACACTTATAACCTATAACCTAAACCTAAACCTAAAACCCAAACGTGAACCCGATCTCGAACCGGAACCCGATTTCCTAAACCTAAACCTTAACGTATTCTCAAATCCCTGAACCTAAACCTATAACCTAAACTCAATTCCCTAAACCTTAACCTATACCCTAACCTAAAAACCTATAACCTACACTTATAACCTAAACATAAACCTATAACCTTAACCTAAACATAAAACCTAAACCTAAACCTAAACCTATTCTTATAACCTAAACCTATACTTATAACCTAAATCTATTCTCAAATCTTAAAACCTATAACCTAAACCTAAACCTTAACCCGAACCTATAACCTATAACCTAAACTTAAAACCTAAACCTAAACCTTAACTCGAACTATAACCTATAACATAAACCTAAAACCTAAACCAAAACCTACACTTATAACCTATAGCATAAACCTAAACCTAAAACCCAAATGTAAACCCGATCTCGAACCCAAACCCGATTTCCTAAACCTAAACCTTAACGTATTCTCAAATTCCTAAACCTAAACCTACACTTAATTCTAATCTCAACTCCCTAACCTAAACCTAAACCTAAACTTGAAAACCCAAACCTAAACCCGATCCCGAACCTGATTTCCTAAACCTAAACTTATAACTTTAACCTAAACCTATTCTCAAATCTCAAAACCTATAACTTAAACCTATATAACCTTAACCTAAACCTAAAACTTATCCTAAACCCTAAACCCTAAACCCACCTAAACCTTAAATTATAACCTAAACCTATAACCTAAACTCAATTTCCTAAACCTTAACCTATAACCTAACCTAAACCTAAACCTATAACCCGAACCCGATTTCCTAAACCTAAACCTTAACGTATTCTCAAATCCCTAAACCTAAACCTACACCTAATCCTAATCTCAACTCCCTAACCTAAACCTAAACCTAAACTTGAAAACCCAAACCTAAACCCAATCCCGAACCCGAACCCGATTTCCTAAACCTAAACTTATAACCTTAACCTAAACCTATTCTCAAATCTCAAAACCTATAACCTAAACCTAAACCTAAACTTGAAAACCCAAACCTAAACCCGATCCCGAACCCAAACCCGATTTCCTAAACCTAAACTTATAACCTTAACCTAAACCTATTCTCAAATCCCAAAACCTATAACCTAAACCTTTATAACCTTAACCTAAACCTAAAACTTAACCTATAACCTAAACCTTAACTTATAACCTTAACGTATAACCTAAACCCAATTTCCTAAACCTTAACCTATAACCTAACATAAACCTAAACCTATAACCTGAACCCGATTTCCTAAACCTAAACCTTAACGTATTCTCAAATCCCTAAACCTAAACCTACACGTAATCCTAATCTCAACTCCCTAACCTAAACCCAAACTTGAAAACCCAAACCTAAACCTGATCCCGAACTCGATTTCCTAAACCTAAACTTATAACCTTAAACCCATTCTCAAATCTCAAAACCTATAACCTAAGCCTAAACCTAAACTTGAAAACCCAAACCTAAACCCGATTCCGAACCTGAACCCGATTTCCTAAACCTAAACTTATAGGTTATAGTTTAGGTTTAGGTTTAGGTTTAGGATATAAGTTATAGGTTTTAGGTTTAGGTTAAGGTTTAGTGTATTTTTGTTTATGATGTTAAACTTATATGTATTTATGCATGAATGAATGTGATGTGGATAAGACTGTTTGTGTTTGGATGAATGTAGCTTATGTTTGGATAGATTTACTAGTTTGGGTTTAGATGGATGTGAATGTGAATATGATGAAATATATTATATAACAGTTGTATATCAGGATAATGATGAAATATATTGTAACAGGTGTTTATTAGGAATTTTGTGCGGGAATATTTTATTTTTTTTTAAAGAGACTTTTAGTGACGAAAATTTTTGTAGCTAAAAGTTTTGCAAAATATTTTTAGCGATGGAAATTTTCGTTGCTAAAAGTTTTGCAAATTTTTTTTAGTGACGAAAAGTTTCGTATCTAAAAGTTTTTGCAAAATATTTTTAGCGACGAAAATTTTCGTAGCTAAAAGTTATGCAAAATATTTTTAATGATGAACATTTTCGTAGCTAAAAGTTTTGAAAATATTTTTAGTGACGAAAATTTTCGTTGTTAAAAGTTTTGCAAATATTTTTTAGCGACGAAAATAATCGTCATTAAAAGTTTTGCAAAATATTTTTAGCGACGAAAATTTTCGTAGCTAAAAGTTTTGCAAATATTTTTTGGCGATGAAATTATTCGTCGCTAAAAGTTTTGCAAAATTTTTTTAGCGACGAAAAGCTAAAAGTTTTTTTAACGACGAAAATTTTCGTTGCTAAAAAGCTTCCCTTTGGTCACGATTAAAATTTTTCGTCGCTAAAAATAATTTACTTCGGTCTTTTAGCAATGAATTTAGAGACAAAAATTTGCGTCGCTAAAGGTGAGATTTTTTGTAGTGGGGCCACCAGTGTGAAGCCTCATGGGTGCATATATTAATGGCTATGGTGGTCCGCATGGTGGCTCACGTCAATATGGTTCACCATGATGAACATTGTATCAACACCATTCACTTGTAATCCCTTTTTGTATCTAGACAACAACTTCTAAAAATCATATAAAATCAACATGTTTCGATCGGAGTTAAAACTTGGAAATAATATGAACCACAATATGAGATAACTCTGGGCCAAATTTCGTAGCCATCCAACGGTCCAATCATCAGTGGCATCAACTTTATTCGGCTGCCGTCCAGCAGCACATGTAGGATTTCGATTTGCCAAAAACGGAACTATTTTTACTTCCTTTATTGAGTACAATAAAAATATATGTTCTGTTGGATTTGTAGAAAATCAAAGCAGCTTTCAACGGTATATAATAAGCTTCAATCGGAGTTCGGATGTCTGAGATCTTGACCTTATACGAAAATATATTTGGGGGCTTGTTATGACCATTCTTGTGTGGGCCATATTTGTGATTCCAACAGTTAGATATATTTGATATTTATTCTTAACTTACTTGAGATAGTTATTAATCATATATATGGTCCCTATGGTCAGATTCTTTCATGATAAAATTTAGAAAATTCTCAACCGATAGATACTTCTGTAAGGATAAACCTTGGATTGTTTTGTATAGTCCAGATGAATCTAAGGCTCTGTATGGTTGAAAACCTATATAAAGTATAAATGACTTATTTTCAAACCATCCATTGGATGAGATTTTCTAATAGAGGATCTGATCATAGAGATTTAATCAATACATTTCATGTGCTGCTTGATGTGTATGTTAGATCTATGTTGTACATATCATTCATCCTCTTATTAACCCACTTGGGTGTGGGACCACTTGTGATTTGTACATTTTATTAGTTCATCCAATATGGATACTCATGTACATTATTTTGTGTCTCTTATCTATAGTTTGCTAGTGTGTGGGGCCCACTTGCCATTGGATATATTTCATTTCCTTTGCACTCTCTGTTTGCTGAAATTTTTGTAAGTACTTAACTATATTGTATGTAGGCCTCTTTGACATCTTATAGTGGGCCCCACGCTTCGTAGTTAAGGGTACCAATATGGGAGATGTTTAATTCTTATATCAGTGAGATGAGATGTCCCACCTTTTTGTCTGGAATGATCCCTAAGTGTTTGAAAATTGGGCCCTAAGTTGTGACAGACCCCATTGCTGAAAACTGTCTGATTATTTTTGTGTTTTGTACCAACTTTGGGCCTTTGTAGTGGACCATACGTGCAATATATGAGTAGGCCACTACTTAGAAACTTTAAGCTATACTAATGAATAGAGAAATTATATTTTACTTGGGCCAAATAAGACCCCACATGATCAGGGAGTGGATCTCAAAATGGGACAAGGCACAGTTGTGCGGAAAATTCCGTGCAGAAAATTAAATGTTTGGCCTTATACCAAATATTATGTGCGTACAATCAGTTGGTCCCAGCTAAGGGTGTACATGGGTCGATCCGAGTCGAACTAGGCTAAACCCAGTCACCAGCCACAACCCGACCCGACTCGGTCATCGGGCCAACACATTCAGCCCGAACCCGGCCCGGTTAGCAATCGGGCGAGTTCGGGCCTGTTTCAGACCTTACAGCAAGTTCATGGGAAGGGCTTGGGCAGGTAATCCGCATCCCATTACAAGGCCCTCGATCAATGATTTAGATAGTTGAACTATAGTCTGCACAAAAAATCTAACTAGTCAGGACATTATAATTCCTTTTTATATTTGGATGAATCTAGGTCGTTTAAGTTATACGTCTGTGAGGTAGATGAGTCACTATCACTTCAAAGATGGGCGGTGAGCTATCCCAGAAGGGTAAAGGGGAAAGAGACGGGTAGGGTTTTGAAAAAAAAAATATATACATATACACCATTTAACCGAGTCGTGCCAGGTCGAGTCGGGTTTCAGCCCGAGTCGGGCCAAACTGGGACATATCTGAACTCAGCCCTAACTCAGTTTCGGGTCAAAGAAAATGGCCGGTCCTGACCTGAACTCAGTTCCAAGTCAGGCTAAGTCGAGCTTTTTTGGGTCAAGTCGAGCGAGCTAATCGAGCTAGCCCGGTTCGTGCACAACCTTAGTCCCAGTTTATAATTTTTGAAGTACGATATAGTACTACTAAGGTCACGTCATGGCATACTGAAAGGTGGTCCCTCATGATCATGGGACATACTCAAAATCGGGCCAAAACTAATTCTACACTGTGTTTCCTGCACACTTCTTCCAAGCATCCAAGTTTGAGTCTTCACAAAAAATTGTATATGCATGATTAAGTAGGGTTACCTTGTGGCTTTTGAAGTACGTATATAACTCTACCAAATTTTCTTTTTTCCTTTGAAAGTAGTGGACCCCATATAATTGGGGAGTGGATCTCAAACAGGACCGGGGGTAGTTGCGCAGAAAATCCTACGTAGAAAAAATTGAAATGCCTATGTTTGGCCTTATGCCAAAACTCATATGCACAAATCCAATGAACCGAACTATTTGTATTTTGAAGGCCACACATAGGGCTACCAAAGGAACCTAATGACATGTCAAAAGGTGACCCCACCTGATCATGGGACACGCCTAAAAATGGCCAAGAGTCATTTTTGCACATCTCTCCCAAGCACCCATGTTTGGGCCTTCACAAATACTTGTGCATGTATGATTAATGAGAAATGAATTTCAGTTTTTAATGTCTATACATAGAACTATCACATGGATATTTTTCTCCTTCAGAAGTAGGTCCCCGAAAGGAAATAACTCGACAACAAGAGAGAGGGCACCGACATGCTAATCAACGGACCCTAACCTTAGGGGCGACACTAAAAATTGACAAACCATTTCTAGGTGTGGATCATTACCTCTAGGTTGCCAATTATTGAACTTATGTCACAAATAATGATTGTGAAGTAAAAAAATTGTGAATTGCATGCTTACTAGTGACTAATCATTAGGCTTATTATCCTCAATGAAGTGAAATTTTTGTTTATGGTTGCCGATTATTGATTGCATGCTAGAATGGATAGGATAAACTGAAATTCCATGCCCATATGTTCCATATTTTTCCCTGATATATGCGCCTAACTAACTGATTGTGGTAAATTATGCGATCATTGAATAATGCACTTGCATGCCAATTTGTTTGCCCATATTGAAATTGTGGTAATGACCGCTTTAGTTGAAGTGGGAATATGCCAAGATGTCCTAGAGGGGGGTGAATTTGACTTTTTAGAATTTTATGATGATTTAAAATCTATCGACCCCATCCTGAACTAATATGTAAATAAGAGGATTTCTTTAAGGTAACTCTAATGGCTTCCAAGCCAAATAGAGGATCCAATCATAAGACTATTCAAAACATAAACAAGATGTATAACATAGTTCATGATGGGTGTGACTGTGTGTGAGATGTGATTGTAATTAGTTCTAGGTAATCATGTAAACATGCATTATGAGAACATTCAGAGAAATCACATAAGCAGTAAAAGTAAATAACAATCCCAAACACAGTCATTTTTATAGTGGTTCGACTACGTGTCTACTCCACTTTCAGATGACGCACTCAACCCTTGAGTGTACCGGATCTCACTAACAGAGGTTTCAAATCAGGTTCACCTCAAACCAATACAACCTACACAAGGCTGACTCTAGGACCTACACAATGTACCTAACATGTCTCCATGAGACACAAGTTTATGCCCCACACAGGAGCAAGGATCAACACACAGCACCCAGATTTTAGGCTACACAGGCTAAGGATTGACACAAGGAACCTAACAGTTTATGCCCTACATCAGAGTAAAGGTCAACACACAACACCTAGGTTTTAGACCACATAGGTCAAGGACCTACACAAAGGACCTAAGTTTATGCTCTCCACAGAGCAAGGGTCAACACACAGTACCCTTACATACTCTCCCATCGGAGGCCTCTTATAAGGACTTAAAAGGGGTGAGAATCACATGTGACCCAATCCTATACAAAGGAATGATCACCAGGGTCTCTGGACTCTAATGACTTATAGATAAGTAGATGAACCCCATTTAACACGTTGATGAAGATCTCCTCCTTTGATGATGAAAAATCTTCAGCTTCCTTGAACCGCAACACAAATGATGCTCCAATGTATAGCGACGGGTTGGGTCAAGGTTATGTTGGAATCCTACTCTATTAAATATTTTCCTATTTTAGAGACGAAGTGATTCCAAGCATCTATGCATTCAAGGTATCCCAGCTCAATGATTTGCCATTAAGGTTGTAGCTGGAGGATCCTTCAATACGGAAGTTCATTCCCTAATCCACTTTATTGAATATCAATGATAAGGGTGGATTGGAAGATGAACTCCCACGAGAGAAAAAGGCTTAGGGTAGGTGATCTGAATTAAATACTCAAAAGCTCTATGTATTTTCTTTATAACAACCAAAGGCAAGCTCTCATTAAATAGGCAAAAAGTTCCAACGGAAATAAAACAGTTATATTTTTGACAGAGTTCGATATCATCGAGCGTATACTCCCAATAACATCGAATTGCCGCTCGATGACACGAACTCAATCTGTCAAATGGTTTTGAACCTTTTTGCCAACAGGTCGAGGATATCTAACATGCTTCGATGTCATCGGATTTCAAACTCCGATTTCATCGACGCATGGTTCGATTTCTTGACATTTGAAAAATGTGAGAGCAATCTTGCCTTTGAAACTTAATAGGTATTGATATGATCGAGCATCCCTCGATATCATCTGATTTTGAATGTCGATGATATTAAGAACAGTGTCGATTCATCGATCTTTTCAGGAAATTTTCATATAAGCTTGATGGACAGTTTGCGTCCTATTTCGATGACATCAACCTGGTCTCGATATGATCGATATCATCGAGTGCTCCTCGATACTTAAATGAATTTACCTAAAAGCATGCTGGTCAAATTTGTGTCCTAATCCGATATCATCGAAGGTCCATCGATATCATCGAGGTTTGAATTTTGAGGATATCGAGGCTCTGTTCGAGATATCGAAAATCACA
The DNA here is from genome assembly GCA_030180095.1 of Magnolia changhungtana. Taxonomy (NCBI): domain Eukaryota; kingdom Viridiplantae; phylum Streptophyta; class Magnoliopsida; order Magnoliales; family Magnoliaceae; genus Magnolia; species Magnolia changhungtana. Next base: position 4,654,892 of record JASAUF010000421.1, read on the forward strand.
TGATTTTCCTTAACTGCATATTGGACACAAAATGATCAGATGTCGATTTTATTGAGCTGTCTTAATGAATTCGAGATTCGAAAGTCGATGATATCGAACATGCCATCGATTCATCGATAATTCAGTCCAGGATTCATTGTAGTTGCTCGACATCTGAAGTCCTCATTTCGATAATATCGAGTAAGTTTCCAGGACATCGATAACAGAGTTCGATTTCATTAAACCACTTATCGATAAATCGACAAAGGTAGAAAACTTAGAGATTTTCCTGATTTTACAAAATAGTTTTGTCACCTTAAACCCTAAGTTGTTCTATCCATTTTTAAGGGTTTTATATACCTGGTGTTTTGGGACATGGGATGTGAGGCTAAGTTTACGTTTTACGAGTTCGAGCACACATCCTGTTAAGGCAGACGCTTGAATGATCTTCCTATGTGGCTCACTTGTCTTGCTGACTCAACATTCTAGCTAATTAACAAACCAGGGCACTTTCACATATTAGCTTGAATATCCTAAAATACTATTTAGTTGGTTGCCTATTCCTGAATAGAATTGATTGTGGCATGTTGTTAAATATTAGTCTATTGGTAATTGGGTTGGCTAGTAAATCGTAAAAAATTCATAAGGGCAGCCCTACTGGATCAGCTGCCCTGGGCCAATCTAACCGATTCAGGCCAAAGATAGATAACTAATAGTAGTTGGAGTACACGGGATGCTTGCATCCAGTGTCAGTTGTGTCGTAGTTCACTTAAGTTAGTCGAATTAGTCCACTAGTTGGCCAACTATGTATGTTCACCATGTATGGTCACGCCTGCCAGAATTTGAAGCACCCCATACCTTTCAGAGGCTTACTGAAAACCATTAGTGATACGATCCCACTAAGACTCATGAACTGGGCATGGTGGAATGAGACACTGTGTCCGAACTGTTGGCCTACGCTGGGGTGACGAGCCTCCCCGTGGTGACCAGTGAGTAACCAAGTCTCAGGAGCCGGGCATGGTGGAATGAGATACTATGTCCGTGCTATCAGCCTGTGCTGGGGTGATAATCCTCCCTATAGTGACCAACAAGCACAGGAGGTGACAGGTCCTTTTTCGAACGACCCCTGTTATATTACTAGGCCGATGGTTCCATGCTAAAGTACCATTCAAACAACCCTTGTTAAATTACTCGATCGATGGTTCCATGCCAGAGTACCGTTCGAACGACCCGGGCATTAATGGAATTGGGTGATGAGCCATTCCTTGTGGTGATTCGGTTTTGTGGTAAGCCCACACCTCGAAACTGAGTGATCATATTTAGTGTTTGGGTGACAACTCATACCGAGTTGATCCTCATACATTTGGGTATCATGCCTTACTTTTGAAATTATTGATTTGTGAGACAATGGATGATACCTAAATTTGGATCAAGGATCGCAGGCTCAGAGCTGCTACGGTCGTCCTAGGTTAAGTGATCTGGACAAGGCCATTGATTAAGTGGATGTGTTTCAGCTTCTCTAATCTTGCTGGATGAATGGAATTAATTAAATACTCGGCCAACATAAATATTCATGCATTGCAGTAGTTAGGTTTACGATTCGGCAGTCGAGGTCGTCTTATGAGGGAGTGTTGGGCATTATAAATGTTAGATGGTGTCACTTGAGGGGGTGTTGGATGGTGAGGGCATGCATCATATCATAATACCATGCATGTGCATTAATAAGAGTGTTTAGGAATTGTATGCTTACTTTTCTTTTCATTAATTGTGCATGTAGATTTGATAACTTGTGTAACTTAATGTTAATGGAACCACTGAGTTGATCACTCACTCCCACTTTGGGACGGTGTTTTAAAACACCAATCAGGCGATATTATCGATGCAGGTACTATCGAGATTTTAGACGGATAGGCTTAGAGTGGCTTGCACCACCGATGTTATGTTTTAGAGGATTGGACCAAATAAAAAACTTGCACTTTAATCATTTTTGGTATGTATATTGTGTCTTGTATAATTCTCATTTGGGCGGACATCATATTTTAATTGTATTATTACTGTTAACCCCATATTTATTTATCTTTGTTATCTCTACCTCGCTTTGAGTCCACTAATTTCAATTGTGCTACTCTGATTGCTCGTGTGAAAAAATTAGTGTGAATGTGAACGAGGTCACATGTGCATTTTATTTAGTTAACACTCGGAAGCTCGGGATCAAGGTCTTTGTACTCGGGTGCCGATTTTCGGGGTGTTACAAAAGGTCTTTTCTGGATGATGTTATGGTGTATTAGCTGAATTCATCATTAGCCATGATCTAATTTTGGTCGTTACTTGTATCGGCCTTGAGGCTGCCAAGGTAAGTTGCTAACTCTGTCATGTGAACAAGATATGTAACGTGCATCCCATGACAATACTTAACTAGACTTACTTTCATGACTTTTTGGATTTTGATCAAATTCACAGATCGAGCATCCAAAAAGATTTTCCATTTATCTCTTATTAAGGTTTCACTACTATGTGGCATCATTTGTGTCGCTAGATCTAACATGTTTAGATCAGGTCTAAAGATATTAAAATATGATTATTGGGCCCTATCTTATTTATCATTGGATCATTTCATCATATGGCCCCAATGGAGTGACACATGGTGACTCAAGCCACACAAAGGAAAAAAGAGTGAAATTTTCAGTAAGTGATCCATTTAAGTCAATGTTTACAATATGGATGGTTAGACTAGAGTCACTAGTATGACATGCAAAAAATTTTCAGATGCCTATGATGTTTGCATAATTCAATCAAATACTAGGCCACCCGTGTTAGCGAGGACCTGTATTTGGTTAATGTGTGCGATTAATATTGTACGGGCGTGCCAGAATCATACTCGACTTAAGTTTAATTGGACACTAGTACCCCCCACATTGAGATGAACCGTTTAAGACCGAATTTAAGGACTCGGCCACCCTCTCAACCACTAGTCTTAGCAATGATAAGGCAATTGTAGAAGGGTAGGGGTTAGTCATTCTAAATGGATTCTTTTAGCCTTGTGTTTTAAAGACTTTTATTTCATAAATAATTGTAGCTTACATATTTCTCAATTAAATGAAGATTAACAAATTCAAAAAAGAAGAGGCTAGAAACATTGCTGCTTTTATTGATGTGTAATTGATGCTTAGTACAATGGATAAAGAAACAAATAAACTAGAGAAAATAAATAAATAAATAAATAAATAAATAAATAAATAAATAAATAAAAACAACGAGAGATAAATGCCTAAACTGTCCATGTGGAGAGACAATTTAAGCCAATGGCCAGTAATCAAAAGTAAAACAGTTTTCCCTAAAAAATATTTTTAATCTTCTAGTAATGTTTTTCCTTTCTAACCATTTTCACATTTCTGGCTTGTTCCACTGTAAGTTATATGCACGTAGTTACATTGAGACATGGGATAGTCCAATCCACTGTTCTAGATCATTCATCAGGTACAACCCACATTTCATGGGTATCATACAAACGTCAAACTGATATGACAAGTATGAAGTATTTGATCAATGCGACTTAATATGGGTGGTCAATATCATATTTACACAAGAATAGGTCTGGTCAGGGATGTGGTCCATCCATTTGTTATGGCCATCATGGATTGCTTATGATTCTAAAGAATCACTATTTTTAAAGCAATTGTAACCATCCCATCCATGGCCTTGAAAATGGTTGGTTGCATAAATAATGCTAAATTAATATGCATTGGAACATCCAATCAATGCGATTTTCGCATGATAGCCTATAAATGTGTTCTTAATTTAATTGACTGTTTAAATTGATCAATCTAACTTTTTTTTTTTTTTTTTTTTTTCAAAAAAGGATAGATTTCATTAAATCAAAAGGGACTGGAAGTACAGCCTACAGGTTCAGGACAACCCCGCAACAAAAAAGTTAGAAGGCGTTGAAGCATTTCTCCTCATCTATGTACACAACTTGTGGTAGAAATTGGTGAGTTTGGGATAGACCGAACCTGATCACTCAACACTTACAACCCTACACTCAAGCTTGGTGCATGCCCGGCATGGGTCTAGCATAGAAGGCCTAAGCCGGAGCACCAAAAGATTGGTTGAACATTGCCCTGACCAACCTTGGTCGTAAATTTATAAAATCCCTATTTCTAACCTAAGGACCCTTTTGGTAGCAGCAAAAGTTCAAGCATGGATATATTTTCTAGAATGATTGAGCCCAATCCTGTCTGATCTAATTAGGCCAATCCTATCCTAGTCAAGCTTGTTTGATATTTGTTGGAACTTGTTTAGTGTGATAAGAACAAGCTTATTTATTGTTTGTTGAAGCTAACTCTTATTTTCTTGTTTAAACCGCATGGGGCCCATTAACCCATGAAAGTGAAATCCATTCCGCCCATTAAGCTTTTCCTGTCATATCCACCATACAAGAAAAAAAATAAAATAAAAATAAAATCAGTCAAGCATCTTTGTCATATGGGGTCATTCTGTTGTTATTAAAATTAAACTCAGCTACTTGTAAGTTGGAATCGAGAGGTATCAACTAACTCTTCGTTACTTGTCCCCAAGGAATCCAAGGACATGAATTCCATGACCCTGTGGATCATATGACCTTGATCAGTAAAGATGCGTTTTGCTTGGAAGAAGATTTCATGCAAAATAACAATAACAGCTACATAGTAAATCTTTGTGTGATTTGAGAGGAGACACCCATGAGCTTGCTCTTACAATATCTAGTCTAGTGAGGCTTGTCCTTGATCCTCAGCCATCGATTATCTTCACCAGAGCTAGAGATAGAATACTGGAAACCCAATAGATTCACCAATCTCAGTGAGGTCTTCTCACCGATGTCTGATACTCTTTAGCTCAACCCATCTTTCTACCATGAAGCATGGTATATGTAGATAAGAGAGATTGGGTGATTAACTGAGATTAGGATCACATATTCCAACCACTGGAGTCCTGGATTGGCCTAAATAAGTAAAATCAGTCCCATGTAAATTGATCTATAAAAAAAAAAAAAAAAAGTAAAAAAGAAAAGAGGACACATATAAGGCTAGGCTTTTTTTTTTTTTTTTTTTAATTTTATTTATTTATTTACACACCCCCACAGACTCACTCCCTAGTGGGATTTCACCACCCATGGATACTCGAACCCTTGACAGGGTGTTGAAACTCCTGAGAGTCTACACATATAAGGCTAGGCTTGTTACAAAGGATTTCACCTAAAGAGGGGGTATAAATTACGGGGAGACATTCGCTTCTATAATGGTAATGAAATCCATCTACATTCTACCAATTATCGCTGGTAAGTTGGATATATAACAAGATTTGGTAGATGGATGTAAAGATAACCTTTCTCAACAATTACCTAGAGAAGAAATTCAAAAGAAATAACTAGAGAGATATAGCCAACCTGGAGTCAAAGGTGTACAAGCTGCATAGATCAATATGCAACCTCTCCCAAGCAGCATGCATAGGCAAGGTATATGAGAGAAATTCTTCATGGCTGATCCTAGAGATCACTACTATTGTCTTTTAGGTGCAATACTATTGACTTGGAAATAAATTGTCTTTAGACTCCAAAGAAGCGATGGACAAGCTATGGAGAATAATTCTATCAAATTTGCTATAGTGAGCTTTGTTGAGAAGTAGAGCCACATGCACGGATTTCGTGTCGTAAGTCTTTTCGCAACTGGGATGCGAAAGGAGTGTCGCAGATTTTATGTCGCAAGTCCTTTCGCAACTGGGATACGAAAGGAGTTTCGCGGATTTCGTGTCGCGAGTCCTTTCGCAACTGGGATGCGATAGGGAAGTTGCCAAAACTATAAATTGGAGTCCCTAGGGCTATTCTAGGGTTAAGGTGAATATTAGGAAGTTATTCTAAGGTGTGGACAAGGGATTTTCTCTGTACTTCCAAAGGAGAGGTTAGTATATTACCTTCAAATCTTCATTTCTCTTCATAGTGGAATTTTGCATCCGTGGTTTTTTACCCTAGTTTGGGGTTTTTTCATGTATATCTTGTCTTGTGGTTTGTTTGAATGCTTTTATTCCTTTTTAGTTTATATTTCTTCCTGTTTATCGTTTGTGGGTGAGGCCTGAGATTGGATCTAGGCTCACTGCGTTGTTGATGTGCTGCGCAATAACTGGTATCAGAGCTATTGGTTTAGTTCTATTAGGAGCGATGACGGAAGATGGGAAAACTAGAATTGAGAAGTTTGATGGTTCAAACTTTGCCTTCTAGAAGATGCAGATGGAGGATTATCTGTATCAGAAGGACCTCTATATTCCTCTAGGAGGAAAAGAGAAGAGACCAGAAAAGATGATAGATGATAAATGATTTTTACTGGATAGGAAGGCTTTAGGAATGATCCGACTCTCTTTGTCTAAGAGCGTCGTTGCCTTCAATATATCCAAAGTAAAAAACGACAAAAGAATTAATAGAAGCCCTAGCCACCATGTATGAAAAGCCCTCAGCATCCAACATGGTTCATCTTATGCAACAACTATTCAACATGAAGATGTCAGATGGTGGGAGCGTGGCAGAACATCTAAACGAGTTTAATACAGTCACGAGCCAGTTGGAATCCGTTGGCATTACTTTTGAGGATGAGGTCAGGGCATTATTGATCTTATCCAGTTTGCCAAAAGTTGGGATGGTTTGGTGATTGCTGTGAGCAATTCTTTAGGGTCGACAAAATTAAAATTTGATGATGTGACCGGTCTAATTCTCAGCGAAGAATCTAGATAGAAGGCATCAGGAGTTTTAGGGGACTCAGGGAATGTTCTAAACATTGAAGGAAGAGGAAGAACACTGAACAAAGGAGGCAATAAACACGGACGTTCTAAGTCGAGGAAGAAGTCCAAGGGACCGAAAGACAAAGACGGGTGTTGGCATTGCGGCAAGAAGGAGCACATGAAACGTGATTGCAGGGCGCTCGAGAAACAAGAAGGAAGCTCTCAAGGTGGAAAGGATTCAGTGAATCTGTCTGAGGAGAGTGACACAAAGGCGTTGATTTTATCTCTTGATGCAAGGAATGAGTCTTGGGTTATAGACTCGGGTGCTTCGTTTCATGCCACATCGTGTAAGGAAGTTCTGCGTGATTATGTGTCAGATGACTTTGGGAGAGTATACCTTGGTGATGATGAGCCGTACAATATTGTTGGAAAGGGAGATGTTCATGTAAATCAGAAAGACGGAATGATCTTGAAATTGAAGGATGTAAGACATGTACCGAGTTTGAAACGTAATCTGATATCAATGGGACAGTTGGCCGATACCGGTTATGTGACGACATTCACCAGTGACTCCTGGAAGATCACAAAAGGTGCCTTGGTAATATCTCGAGGCAAAAAGGAAGGTACTTTGTACATGACTTCAGGATCATATAGTTCACTCGCAGTCGCATCAACTGGAGTGAATGGGCAGTTATGGCATCAGAGGCTGGGACATGAGTGAGAAAGGGATGAAAGTGCTATTGTCAAAAGGGAAGCTACCAGGGTTGAAGTCTATTGACTTGGAATTCTGCGAGGACTGCGTGTATGGCAAGCAGAAGAGGGTAAGCTTCAAGAAGACGGGACGCGCTCCAAAGACACATCTGTTGGAGCTTGTACACACTGATGTGTGGGGACCGGCATAGGTATTATCTCTTGGTGGCTCATGTTATTTTGTTACCTTTATTGATGATGCTAGTAGAAAACTGTGGGTCTATTTCTTAAAACATAAATCTGATGTATTTGATGTATTTAAGAAGTGGAAAGTTATGGTAGAAAATGAGACAGGTAAAACAGTAAAGTGTCTCAGATCTGACAATGGAGGAGAGTATTGTGATAAAAGGTTTGAGAAGTATTGTGCAGCAAATGGAATCAAACATCAGAAAATGATTCCAGGGACATCACAACAGAATGATGTGGCTGAGTGCATTACAGGATCATCCTTGAGCACGCCAGGAGCATGAGGTTACATGCAGGGTTGCCCAAGACCTTTTGGGCAGATGCTATGAATACTGCCGCATATCTTATCAATAGAAGTCCCTCAGCACCATTGGATGGTGGGCTACCAGAAGAAGCGTGGATTGGGAAGAAAGTGAACCTTACACATCTCAGAGTGTTCAGTTACACTTCATATGTTCACATTGATGCAGAGCACAGAAACAAGCTGGATGCGAAGTCCAGGAGGTGCACGTTTATAGGCTATGGGCAGCATGATTTTGGCTATAGGTTCTGGGATGCAGAAAATAGGAAAATCATCAGAAGCAAGGACGTAGTCTTCAATGAAAAAGTGATGCATAAGGACAGTGTGCAGGAAAATAAGGCCAAGAAAAAGGAATTCGTAGAGTTGGAAGAGTTACCGGACATGGGTGTTACAGCGCCACAGGATGAGGCAGAGCCGCATACACCAGTTGTGAGGAGGTCTACTCGGGAGAGGAGACCCACGGTCCGATACTCACCCTCCTTACATTATCTATTACTGATAGATAATGGTGAGTCAGAGTGTTTTGAAGAGGCGTTACAGTCAGATATACGAGTTAAGTGGGAGCAGGCCATGGATGATGAGATGGACTCTCTTGAGTCTAATCGTACATGGGAGCTAGTCACTCTACCCAAGGGTAAGAAAGCTCTTCATAACAAGTGGGTTTACACACTGAAGGAGGAGCACGATGGTTCGAAACGGTATAAGGCTAGATTGGTTGTGAAAGGGTTTCAACAAAAGGCAGATATTGATTTCACTGAAATATTTTCACCGGTAGTGAAAATGTCTACGATTTGCATGGTCTTGAGTATAGTGGCTTCAGAGGACTTACATCTAGAATAGCTAGATGTTAAGACAGCCTTTCTTCATGGGGACCTTGAAGAAGAGATATATATGCATCAGCCGACAGGATACATGGCACCAGGTAATGAGAACAAGGTGTGCAGACTGAAGAAGAGTCTATATGGCCTGAAACAGGCCCCGAGGCAGTGGTACAAGAAGTTCGACTATTTCATATCAGGAAATGGCTTTAGGAGATGTCATGCAGACCACTGTTGTTACTTGAAGAAGTTTGATACGTCTTACATCATCCTTCTTCTGTACGTTGATGATATGCTTGTGGCCGGTTCAAGCATGAAAGACATCTCAGATCTCAAAAGACAATTATCTAGAGAATTTGCCATGAAGGATTTAGGAGCTGCAAAACAAATCCTAGGCATGAGGATAAAACGTGATAGGGAAAACAAGAATTTAGTTTTGTCACAGGTAGAGTACATAGCCAAGGTACTAGATCGATTCAACATAGGAGGTGCTAAGCCGGTTAACACTCCATTAGCCAACCACTTCAAGCTATCTAAGGAGCAAGGCAGGAGGAACAGGACTACATGGATAAAGTTCCATACGCGTCAGCTATTGGGAGTCTCATGTATGCTATGATGAGCACGAGGCCAGACATTGCTCAAGATATGGGAGTTGTTAGCAGGTTTATGAACAACCCCGGGAAGGAACATTGGTAAGCTGTGAAGTGGATCCTTAGGTACTTGGTAGGTACTAAGGACATAGGGCTGTGTTATGGTGGATCGAAAATCAAGTTACAAGGCTACGTGGATTCAGATTTGGTAGGCGATATCGACAGCAAAAGAAGCACTACAGGTTATATTTTTACTCTAGGTAGTGCTGCAATCAGTTGGGTCTCTCAGTTACAAAAGATAGTATCTATCAGTACCATAGAAGCAGAATATGTTGCGGCTATAGAAGCATGCAAGGAGATGGTGTGGATGCAAGGTTTTATGGAAGAGTTGGATAAGAAGCAAGCAGATTGCAAGCTGTACATTGATAGTCAGAGTGTAATACACTTGCCTAAGAATTCAGCCTTTCATTCAAGGACCAAGCATATTGCCATCAGATATCACTTAATACGTTCGTTACTGGAAGATGGATCGATTGCTCTTGAGAAGATTCATACAAGTGAGAATCCTGCGGATATGCTGACCAAGGTGGTCACAAGGAAGAAGCTGAAACTCTGTTCAGTTTTGATTGGTCTTCAGGCTTGAAGACGGGGAGGTGGTGCACTCCGCATGAAGAAGACAAAGGTTTATGCCGATGTGTCTCCAAGTGGGAATTGTTGAGAAGTGGAGCCACATGTGCAAATTTCGTGTCACAAGTCCTTTCGCAACTGGGATATGAAAGGAGTTTTGCAGATCTCGTGTTGCAAGTCCTTTCGCAACTGGGATGCGAAAGAAGTTTCGCAGATTTCGTGTCGCAAGTCCTTTCGCAACTAGGATGCGAAAGGGAAGTTGTCAAACCTATAAATTAGGGTCCCTATGGCTATTCTAAGGTTAAGGTGCATATTAGAAAATTATTCTAAGGTGTGGGCAAGGGATTTTCTCTGTACTTCCAAGGGAGAGGTTAGTATATTGCCTTGTAATATTCGTTTCTCTTCATAGTGGAATTTTGCATCCATAGTTTTTTTTACCTTAGTTTGGGATTTTTCCATGTATATCTTGTCTTGTGGTTTGTTTGAATGCTTTTATTCATTTTTAGTTTATATTTCTTCCTATTTATCATTTGTGAGTGAGGCCTGAGATTGGATCTAGGCTCACTACATTGTTGGCGTGCTGCGCAACAAGCTTAATGTACATAATGCTGTATTTGAGGCTTGATATTGGTTATGTAGTGGAAGTGCTTAAATGAGATAAAAGGAAACCACACATGAATCATTAAATGACAGTTAAACACATAATGAAATAACTGAAAAATGTGAAGGATCTTGTCATGGTTTATGGGCATAGAGATTTTCTATGATTGGATATACTAATATAGAATTTTAGGTAGATCTAGAGGTTAGATGATTGATAAGTGGGTACATCTTCTTGATAATGGATGATTTTGTTAGTTGGCATATTGTCAAACTAAAGTGCATCAGGGTCTAACCATAGAGGCAAAGTATGTGGCCATAACTAAAGTGACCAATGAAGCCAAATGCGTGAGTGTGGGGGTGTGTGCGTGTGTAAAAAAAGAAAAAAGAAAAAAAGAAAAAAGTAGTATATATTCTTCAGATTTAGGAGTTTTCCTAAAAATAAATAGGTTGTTGCTTATATACTGTAACAATAATGGTGTGGTTGTATAGGGAAAGGAGTTAGCTAGAATATCATGGAAAGGTTAAGCACATGGATAGTGGTACCACATTATTTGTAGGACAAAACTAAAGGTTCTATAAGTAGCTTTTGTAGATAATGTAGCGGACGATCTAAGCAAGGATTTGCATGTTGGTTCGTTTAATGCCCATGTACTCGGTATGGGTTTGCATGTAGAGGTCAATGGGTTTTCAGGTAAGTGGGAAATTGTTCAAGTAGTACCCTAAAAAATCATTATTTAATTGCTTATTGACCTATATTTTATGGATTGATTAGTTATTGGCTTAGTTTGTGTGGACATGCTTATTATTATTAGTTTATTGTCCTTAATCACCCTTAGATTGGACACTTCAATCCATGGTTAGGGAGAGATGTGATCCACAAATGTAAGTGCCTTGGCAAGAACCATACAAGTACTTGGATATGCTTATATTATTTAGATTAGATATCTTATGTGAGAGACTAACTTGGTGCTAGGATTGACAATCTCCAACATCAAGCTTGAATTGGTGTTAGTATGCTTTCACTCTACCCCACAAGAGTGTGTAAGTCCATATATGGATGACTTTTTGGCTTGGTACCTTTGATAATTCACAATGGCAGGGCCACTTGTAAGGTAACTAGTCAAGGAGGCCCATCATGCCTAGACTATAAGATACTTGCGATTGCACTAGCTTTGTTGAATCCCTTAACTTGAAAATGTGTGGAATGAGAGATCTTAATTGATACTTTTTTGGCTTGCTTTGCAAGACTTCCTATAAGTAATGAAAAGTGAGTGTGGATATGAGGTTTCATTAGGGTCGTCAAAGTCCACACAACCCAATATGAGATTCACTTGGTTCACCCCAGACATTAGTATGTAGGATGATCATGAAAGGTTGACTAGCACTTATTATGGCTTTCGATTGGTTAATCATGGGTTTTCGACCATTTTCGAATTTTATCCGTTGATTTATTTTAAACCTTACTTGATGGACATTCAATGACAAAGATCCATTGAACCAGTACTCCTTGGGGTAACAAAGGATTGCCCAAGGATAGTGATAATAGAAAGTGGAGGAATTTAGATGGGTGGTACATATAAACTAGGAAGGAAACGATTCCCTTCATATTATGGTACACATGACTTTATAGGACGGTTGAGCACCATATTATGGGCGCTTCTCCTGAAACCCTAGCTCTCGTCCATTAATTCATGATCTTATCCAAGAGTGAGTGAGAAACCTTAGACCACTACAAGAAAAATGGCTTTTACTGGTGGTCAAAATCGTCAATAAATGTAAAAAAGAAAGAAAGAAAGAAAGAAAAATCGCCGACAAAAAACTTTACCAGCAACTAAAAAAATGCTAGTAAAAGGGACTATTGGTAAAGCCTTTATTGGTGGCCAACAGCCTTTACTGGCATTTATATTGGCTGCTGTTATGGAGCCAGACTTTACCCGCAGCCAGAAACCTTTACTTGCGGCTTCTTTGACAACCGCTATAGCACTAGTAAAGCACTAGAATAGACCTTTACATGAGGAAGTGCTGACATAGAAATGGTAAAAGGTGCTGGTAAATATTTATAAAACCACTAGTAAAGAACCCTAACCAAGCCAACCACTCGTAAAAAGGCATGCAACTGTCGGTATATGCAACGAAAAATGCTAATAAAACTTGTAAACAACCATTGGTAAAAATGTTGACCACTAATAAAGGTTGTTGGGCGCTGATAAAAAATGAATATATTTTTTTTTAAAAATCCATTTGGTTATATATAATATTTACAATAATAGGTTAAAAATAGTTCCAATTACATTAGAGCTTTCATTTAAATTACCATTCTCATCTTCATCACTGCTACTACCATTTTCAACAACCTTAGGATTGGGCTTCACGGCATTTCTAGTTGGGATATGTATGAGGATATCAAAATTAATTAAGGACATGAGAAGGAAGATGCATTGAATCTAAGCGTATGATCCTTCTTCAAAGGATAATGTTGGGGGCCTTGCACAAAACCTTAGGATCTAGCCTCCCAAAACAAACCAAAATTATGGAATAATAATGCAATGAACTAAATCAAAACATAAACCGCACCACACCAGGGATTTTTACGTGGAAAACCCTTAAAGAGGTAAAAACCACGGGACCTTGTCCAGATCAACAATCCACTATAAAGCAAAACATTACAACTGATCACAAGTACACACCGCTTGGATCAAACCTTCTTTACTCACGCAGGAGTGGAAAACAATAAGAGAAACAAAGAAAATAGAGAGATTTCACCGATTACGAGGACGTGGAAGCACTAAGATATGGCAAATCACCTCTACGAGCATAGCCTCCCTTCCACAAGCTTCCTCTCTCTCTTTCTCATACCTTTGATAACCCTAAGCCTTTTAGCAAACCCTTGCAAATCTTTAAGAAACCCTATAATATCCTGGAATGCACCCCAATCCCGCATACACCCCTTTATATAAGAATAGAAAGAGGTAGAATCAAAATAGGGAACAAAATTCGTAAAATTGTGTTTCTGCAATCGCATCTATGGAACGCTTTGATGATATCGAAGGTCTCTCGATAACAGCCTTGATATCATCGAAGGTCTCTTGATGATATCGGAACAGGACAAAAACTGTCCAGCGACCAGGAGTGAAAAATTCAATAATTATCGATGTCATTAAAGGTCTCTCGATGACAGCCTTAATATCATTGAAATGTCTCGCGATGATATCGAAACAGGACAAAAACTGTCCAGTGACCAGCGGTGAAAATTCCTGCAATTATCGATGATATCGAAACTGGTTCGATTTCATCGATTCCAGCAATGAGGAGAAAAATCCCCATCAAATCTCCACCCTTTCAACTCAAGAGGAATCCACCTTCTTCAAGCCAGCACGGTTTCTACAAACCTGGAACTTACCCTTGAGCAAAGCCTTGGTCATCATGTTTGACCTATTGTTGTCCGTGTGGACCTTCTCAAGCTGTAACACCTTCTTTTCCAAAATATCCCTGATCCAGTGATACTGTATCTCTATGTGCTTCGACTTGGAATGCTGACCTGTATTCTTGCTTAAGTGAATAGCACTTTGGTTATCGCAATAGACCACGTGCTGCTCCTGCTTCAGGCTAAGTTCATGTAGGAACCTCTTCATCCAAAGCATCTCTTTACATGCCTCTGTGACTGCAATGTACTCGGCCTCTATTGTTGACAATGCTACGACCTTCTGTAGCTTGCTCTGCCAAGAAACCGCTCCTCTTGCAAACGTGAACATGAACCTCGATGTAGACTTCCTGGAGTCTATGTTACCTGCCATATCTGCATCTGTGTAGCCCTCTAACACAGGTTTACCGTTACCATAACATAGGCTCAAGTTGGATGAGCCTCTTAGATACCACAATATCCATTTCACCGTTACCCAGTGCTCTTTGCCATAATTGGCAAGATACCGACTGACAACACCAACCACATATGCTATATCTAGGCGTGTACACATCATAGCATATATCAAACTTCCTACTACTGACGCGTAGAGTATCTTCTGCATCTCTTCCACCTCTGCCTTCGTCTTGGGACACTGCTTGCCACTCAATCTAAAGTGACCATCCAATAGAGTACTGACCGGCTTCGCTGCATTCATATTGAACCGCTCTAGGACTTTCTCAATATACCAGTCTTGTGACTGCTAAAGCTTCCTGCTGCTTCTGTCACGGGTTATCTCCATTCCTAGGATCTGTTTAGCTAGGCCCAAGTCTTTCATTGCAAACAACTTGCCCAACTCCTGTTTCAGGCTATCGATCTTCTTGATGTCTTTTCCAATGATGAGCATGTCATCAACATATAACAACAAAACTAAGAAATCACCATCTGAGAACTCGCGCGTGAACACACAGTGGTCCAATTCCATTCTGTCATACCTATGTTGTAATATGAATGAGTCGAACTTCTTGTACCATTACCGTGGAGCTTGTTTCAGCCTATACAAGCTCTTCCTCAGCCTACACACCATATGCTCCTTGCTCTTGACTTCAAACCCCTCTGGTTAGTGCATGTAGATCTCTTCTTCCAGGTTACCATGGAGAAAGACAGTTTTAACATCTAACTACTCTATCTCCAGATCCATGCTAGTCACCAACCCAAGCAACACCCGTATGGATGTCATCTTCACCACTGGTGAGAATATCTCTTCGAAGTTTATGCCTTTCCTCTGACCAAACCCTTTCACCACAAGTCTAGCCTTGAACCTCATCTGTGAATTCTTCTGCTCAACCTTTTTTCTGAACACCCACTTGTTGCTCAAAGCTTTCTTGCCCTTAGGCAGTTTCACCACGTCATAGGTGTGGTTTTTATGCAAGGATTCCATTTCCTCTTGCATAGCTTTCAACCACTCCCCCTTATGCTCGTCGGCTAGGGCCTCAGAATAATCTTTTAGCTCTCCCCCATCAGTGAGCATAATGTACTCATGCAGTGAGTACCTTTTGGACGGCCGTCTATCCCTAGATGACCTCCTCACCTGTGGCTCAACAGGTGGATCAAGTGGGGGCTACTCCCCTGGTCCATCTTCTGAAGTAAGTCCCTCGTTCTCTGCGCCTTGCTGTACTCCCCCGTCATCAGGCACCATGGGAGGAATAATCAGATCCATGTCCTCTAGCTCACCTGAACTAGGTTGATTTTTCTCTGGCTTACCAATGTCTTCTATACACTAATCTTCAAAGAAAACTACATCTTTGTTCTTGATGAGCTTCTTTTCGGTCGGATCCCATAATCTGTAACTGAACTTTTCATCACTGTACCTAAGAACACACACTGCCTGATCTTCATATCGAGCTTGGGCCTCTCGTCCTTTGATACGTGAACGGATGCTCTGCATCCAAACATCCTGAGATGATTGTACGATGGATCCTGTCCAGTCCACACCTTCTCAGGTACTTCTCCATTCAACGGGGCTGATGGAGACCTGTTTATCAAATAAACTGCCGTGTGCATTGCTTCTCCCCAGAATGTCGTGGGTAACTTCGCATGGGATAACATACATTTGATTCTCTCTACAATGGTGCGATTCATTCGCTCAGTTACACCATTATGCTGGGGGGTCTAGGGAACCGTCTGTTCATGCCGCATACCTAGGGACTTGTAGTACTCATGAAAGTCGTCAATGTATTCACCACCATTGTCAGTGCAGATGCACTTCAATGATCTACCTATCTCTCTCTCGACCATAGCATGAAATAATTTAAACACACCAAAGACGTCGTCCTTGGATTTCAAAGAATAAACCCAAACCCTCCTAGATGCATCATCTATAAAAGTGATAAAATATAATGCCCCACCCAAGGTTTTTGTCCTCATAGGACCACAAACATTAGAATAAACCAAATCTAATGCATGCACTTTATTAACATGAGAAGCAGATTTAATAAATGAAACTTTATGCTGTTTCCCTGATAAATAATCAATACAGGTTTTGAGAGGTGTACCTGTTACGTCTGGAAGGAGCCGCTTCCTCGCTAGCAGCTGAGCCCTTTTTTCACTTATATGGCATAGACGCCTGTGCCACATGTCAATAGCTGAATCTTCCACTGCGTTCAACCCACCCTTGCACATACTAACACTTGCCTTGTACAGGGCAACACTTCTTTCCTCTGGCCACGATCAACGAACCCTTGATGAGCTTCCATCACCCACCAATAAACCGGCTTTTATAGCCGTCATCATCCAACCTTCCTGTTGACATCAAGTTGAGGCGAAGGTCTAAGATATGTCTCACATCCCTGAGAACCAATGTGCAGCCCACATCGATCTTCACATAAATATTACCGACTCTCATGATCTTTGATACACCAGAATTTCCTATCTTCACAGTCCCATAGTGACCTAACTTGTAACTTGTGAAGAAGTCCTTACGTGGAGTCGCATGAAACGAAGCTCCCGAGTCTATTACCTAGTCGCTATCCTGACTCATAACTGTGAGACATATATCGTGATCTGCTGAAAGAATAACTATAACATCACCATCTAAAGCGATAGTAGTGGAATCTGATTAATCTTCCTTCTCTTTCCTTTTTCTTTCTTGTCGTTCTTCTTACTATGACATTCATGCTTATAGTGTCCCTTCTTGCCACAATTCCAGCATTCAACATCTTTTCTAGTACTCGACTTGCCTCTTGATTTATCTCAGGCCTTTCCACCCTTCCTGTTCTTTTCTCTCCCCTGTTCCTGTGTCACAAGGGCCTCTTGCTGAGTAGACCCTTGAGATTTCCTCCTTGTCTCCTCATTGAAGAGACAACTGGTTATCTGTTCCATGGATATCTTTCCGTCTGGCGGGGAGTTACTTAAAGACACCACCGATGTCTCCCAACTGTCAAGCAACGAACTAAGCAATAGCAAAGCCTGCAGTTCATCATCCAAGACCATCTTCATAGTGAAGAGCTGGTTCACTATATTGTTGACCTCATTCATGTGCTTGTCCACAGAACCACCATCTTTGAACTTGAAATTCATAAGTCTTCTTATCAGAAAGATTTTATTACTGGCTGTCTTCCTCTCATACAGCCCTTGTAATTTTAGCCATAGGCTAGCGACTGAGGTCTTCATAGACACATGGTAGAATACCAAATCGTCCAACCATTGTCTAATAAACCCCACCACCTTTTGGTCCATCTTCTTTCAATCATCATCAGACATATCCTTGGATTTTATTAATATGCCTAAAATTAAATAATATAGGTCATTGCGATAAGCAAGTCTCCCATCTTAGCCTTCCATATGGTCCAATTAGAACCATTGAGGCTGATCATCCTTGATGAGCCACCTTCTATAGTTTAAAACCGATCCTACCCATTCAATGAACTTAGCTCTGATACCACTTTGCTGGGGGCCTTGCACAAAACCTTAGGATCTAGCCTCCCGAAACAAACCAAAATTATGGAATAATAATGCAATGAACTAAATCAAAACATAAACCACACCACACCAGAGATTTTTACGTGGAAAACCCTCAAAGAGGTAAAAACCATGGGACCTCATCCAGATTAACAATCCACTATAAAGCAGAACGTTACAACCGATCACAAGTACACACCGCTTGGACCAAACCTTCTTCACTCACGCAGAAGTGGATAAACAATAAGAGAAACAAAGAAGACAGAGAGATCTCACCGATTACGAGGACGTGGAAGCGCTAAGATATGGTAAATCACCTTTATGAGCATAGCCTCCCTTTCACAAGCTTCCTCTCTCTCTTTCTCTCTCTTTCTCACACCTTTAATAACCCTAAGCCCTTTAGCAAACCTTTACAAAGCATTAGAAAATCCTAGAATACCCTGGAATGCACCCCAATCCCGCATACACCCCTTTATATAAGAATAGAAAGAGGTAGAATCAAAATAGGAAACAAAATCCGCAAAATCTGCGTTTTCACAATCATCTGCGGAACTCTTCGATGATATCGAAGGTCTCTCGATGACAGCCTTGATATCATTGAAGGTCTCTCGATGGTATCGGAACAAGACAAAAACTGTCCAGCGACCAGGGGTGAAAAATTCAACAATTATCGATGTCATCGAAGGTCTCTTAATGACAGCCTCGATGAACAGGACAAAAATTGTCCAGCGACTAACAGTGAAAAGTCCTGCAATTATTGATGATATCGAAACTGGTTCAATTTCATCGATTCCAGCAATGAGGAAAAAAATCCCCATCAGATAAGGTATGCTTTTGGCACTTAGCATTACAATTCTCAATTAAAGGTGCATCATAAAGGCACCTTTAACCATTCTAAAAAAAAGAAAGCTAAAATCCTCAAGTGTTAAAGCATGCATTAAGATAGTCAATTACCACACACTTAAGGAGTATAAATTACAATGTTCTACGATCATACCTTCATCGACATTTTTTTCATAATTTATTATTTTTATTGAGCAATTGGTTTAAACATTGCCACCACATCTTCACATCCCTATCACCACTGTAGAACACACCTTGGCATCTTGAGACTCTAGCAGCACAATTCATTGGCATTTTTCAAGACGAGTTATTATTATTATTTTTTATTTTTTATAACTGATTTCATTAGATGAGGAAATACTTACAGAACCTGCATTCAAGAAACCCAGGAAAAAGGACCTGGAGAAATTTATCATATGGCAAAAACAAAGGAAAAGCTCGCCGAAGGATATCTGAGCTATAGAAGAAAGGAAACCGGAACCTCACTAAGCGGCTCTGATAGACCCGAGACCCACCTTGTCCAAGATGAGAAGCTCACGAACGCGAAGAGGGAGATCAACGTATCTGTAAAATGATGAGGAGATCTGACCTTCGCTCCCAAGTCGTACAAGTGCATCCACTGGAGCGTTTCCTTCCCTGAACACATGAGCGAATTGAATGCGACCTCTACTCTTTAGCCTGTTTATCCAGTCCAACTAGCAACACCATTTCCAGCTCGGGCGGGTCAGCCCGTTCAGCAACTTGATCGTCTGTAAAGAGTCAGACTCGACGATGATCTGGGTATAACCACTAGCTAAGCCAATGAGAAGACCTTCATAGACCGCTCTCAGCTCTGCATACGAGTTAGAGTTAACACCATATCCTGAAGAAAAGGCGCAAATGAACTTACTTGAGGCATCCCTGCAGACTCCTCCGCCACCCGCTAGACCCGGGTTCCCTCTAGAGGATCCATCTATGATTAATCTGATCCAGCTAAAGCACGGTCTGATCCATCTGATCAGAATGGGAGATGACGGTAACTTGGACTAACTGTTGGAGGGGAGGCCTGAGAAGGTGAAGGCCAACACCACTAGTCTTTGCTGATGGACTCTGCTCTACCGAATTCCTGGTTTGTGGGCGTTATCCAGGGAGGCCTCGATGATTGATGCCCACTTGAACACACGACCCATAAGCCCGTTGAGGGAGATCGTCTTTCCTTCAAACCAAGCAGTGTTTCTAACCTTCCAAATTTCTCATAAAAGACAACCTGGGATAAGCTTACACAGCAGCAAAGATGTATGGGGAGTGGCCATGGCTCCCCACCATTGAGACAATTTGGACTCCACAGACGAAGCCGCGTGGACACTGATCTGGAAAGAGATCCCCAAACGATTCCATGCTAGATTTACTAAATCACTGTCAAGAAATAAATGCTGGATTGATTCAACCGATTCACCTGCTGAGGGAAACTGCCTACAACATTCACATTTCGATGCTAATGGAATGCCCCGATGCTGAATGGAGACGTCCACCGGGATGGCTCTGTTCAGGACTTTCCACAAGAAAACAGAGATCCTGGGAGGCATGTTGGTGTGCCACACCCAGTTGGTCCACTCTTTCGAAGCGTTGGAAATTCTGCTGACTATCCAAGCTAAAGCGACTACGAAGGAGCCTGATGGGGAGAATGGCTAGAAGGGGATCTCAGGACCCTCTGTGATGCAGAATCCTTGCTGAAAAATGTGGTTAATGGCCTCCTGAGGCAAGAACTGAAACACGACCGATGGCGGGAGGGGGCCGTTCGGGCCCAACAACTGGTGTAGCTAAAGAGACAACAAGGGGTAAGGGAATGGAGCGTGGACCAAATTTTTGAGTGGCCCCAGGCCCGACCAATTAACGTCCCAGATGTTGCAATTTCCTGATCATATCTTCCACTATGTAACCGAATCTAAAAAGGGGAGCAGATTTCGAATTCTCTTCCACATTGACCAAAATTTTCAAGACAAGTTGCGTTGTACCTTTTTGTCCCTTTAATGGCATATGGTAACTAAAATCCGTCCAAGGTTCCACACATTTAAATAGTGCATCTAGTGTTAGACCTGTATTGTGGAATTGACCATTGATCATCTATGCATCAATAATGGAGATTCAATGTCATAACTTTAGAGCGTACTTGATTGGAAAAACATTTCCGATGCCTTTATGTAGTTGACGGGAATCTTAATCTTTTACACCTCACACCCTTAGGAGAGCCTCTCAATGGGACTAGGGTTTTTTTTTTTTTTAATCTTGTATTGGTGAGGGGACCAAAACATGTATTTATAAGAAAGAGGGTTAAAAGTTTATTCATCACACTTCTCCCCTCTAGGGTCTCCACATTGTAGGTTTCTATATTTAGCTTAATAACCGTGTATAGGGACCATGGTTTAAGTGTCCTGCCCTAAACCTATTCGCAATGATCACAACTATAGTGGGGTCCACCGAATCACTTAATCTGAATAATTCAATGGTCAGATCTAAATCGATGATCATGTGTGGCCCACCTGATAAGAGTCTTACATTCTCCCACTTGGGCTACACTGATCTCTAAAGGAAAATAAACTATTTTATTTTAATTGTAAAAATAATTTTGTAAAACGCATTTTCTTTTAAAAGTTCCTAACGGGTGCTCTACTGAATTTCAAAATAATACCATTAGATAATTATGAGCTATGCTTGTCAGATCCGATCCATTAAGACCATTGATACTGGATCATGGTAGTTAACATGACATTTATACTTTTTGAAGTGCGAAGTCATGGTCACGAATACCAATAGCCTTAACGACATGAATCAATGATATGGGATGTTGTATAAAGATTACAATTCTAATGTGATCGCACATGCCTATCTTCAAGTGGATCCATCTGAATGTGTCATCAAGATACAAACCAAAGTTTTTGCTTACTCAAAACTGAAAGTACACATTGAAGGAGAAGCAATATATAAACTAAATAACGGAATCATTAATGCATATAAAAGATATCTCTGAAATGTCTATACATAATCAGATCAAAACTGAAAAAACTCCCACTATTCAAATATATCATTGGGATCTGCAATTCCCATAGACGTCACATGTTCCTTAAAGAACGTGATAAGAAGACCTTTAGTGAGAGGATCCACTATCATCTGCCTCGTGCTGATGAGTTCTATAGATACCTGCTGATTATGAACTCACTCCTTTACAACAAAGTACTTAATGTCAATATACTTTGACCTCAATGAATGCTTGTTATTGTTGGAGAAATTAATTGCAGTTAAACTATCAAAATAGATTTTCAATGGTTTCAAGATCATCTGCACAACCTGTAAACCAGAGAAAAAACTCTGAAGCCAGATCACCTGACTCGTGGCTTCATGACAAGCTACATACTCTACTTAAATATGGGAAGTTGACAGATTTTCATGCTGATCTTAGTTGATAAAAAAAAAAAAAAAAAAAAAAAAAAAAAAAAAAAAAAAAGCTACATACTCTACTTTCATGGTAGAAGATGCCATAATCGACTGTTTTACGATCTTTCATGGTATGGATCCACCACCCGTCATGAATGCATAGCCCAAGGTGGATTTCTTGTTGTCGAGATAGCCTTCAAAATCTGCATTTATGTATCCAACCAGCTCCAAACGGTCGGATGTCCTATATGTGA
This sequence comes from Magnolia changhungtana, assembly GCA_030180095.1. Classification (NCBI taxonomy): domain Eukaryota; kingdom Viridiplantae; phylum Streptophyta; class Magnoliopsida; order Magnoliales; family Magnoliaceae; genus Magnolia; species Magnolia changhungtana. The sequence continues at coordinate 4,677,358 of JASAUF010000421.1, forward strand.
GTGCGAAGTCCTTTGTCCTTTGCAGGTAACGCAATACTTTCTTAAGGTACTTGCTCAATATTTCAACCACAAAAGCAATATCTGGACGTATAGAGACCTGAGCATACATGATGCTCCATACTGCTGATGCATACATAATATCTTTCATCTTATTCTTTCATAAGTCATTCTTAGGATGCTAAAATTGGCCAAACCTATTACATTTTACAATAGGTGTTTGGCTAGGAGTACAACCTTGCATGTTAAATCTTTCGAAAACCCTATCAAAATATGCCCTCTATGACAGGCCAAGCAGTTCACGTGATTTATCTTGGCTAATTTGAATACCGATGACAAATGATACATTACCAAGATCTTTTATCCCAAAGTTTTGAGATAGAAATTTCTTAATCTTATGTAATAGTCCAATATCACTACTGGTTAACAAAATGTCATCAATATACATGACTGAAATGATAAACTTACTCCCACTAATTTTCATGTATATATAATCATCCGCAGTGTTTTCAATGAAACCATATGAGAAAATAACTTCATGAAACTTTAGGTACCACTGTCGTGATGCCTGTTTCAACCCATAAATTGATTTCTTAAGTTTTCAAAGCAGATGTTCTAAGCTTTTGGCTTCGAAACATTTTGGTTACAACATATATATGTTCTCACTTAGGTCTTCATTAAGAAACGTTATTTTCACAACTATTTGATATAATTCTAAGTCTATATAAGCTACGAGAGCTATAATAATATTAAATGAGTCTTTCTTAGACATAGGTGGGAAAGTCTCATCAAAGTCACTTAAAAAATTAATCGAAGCAACCCTTTTAATGCATTTCTATACATGACAGCATATTGTGACTGTCCAGTCCATCCAGCCTACTAAACACATGGGTCAAACTAGCATATGATCAAATGATGATTATCTTATATATTAATGTGATACACTGCTGTTGAAGAGATTGCCTGAGACTGTAAAGATGTTGGAAGACGGGCAGATTTGATTAATGACAGGCTGTTGTCAAATATAAACCCGTGGCAAAAGCAAGTTTGAAAGTTGTTACGGTGGAGTATTATAAGACCACTGCCCCATCTTTAATAGCAGCCAACCATCGCTAATCAAATCCTACCCACCGGCATGCCAATACTAATATTGTCCGTGCAAGCAGGGTTGTACCCAATTCTTGTCCCTTTTAAGATGTGGTTGGAAAAAAGGACAGTCTGCATCAATGGTCTGACTCACCGCATATCCAAATACTCCCATCTGTTTTCAGCCAACAATACATCTACGATAAATCCAATGATCTTAATCAGATAAGTGCGGCTATCGACTGGATATCATGATTATTCATCCTATCTGTTTTGCAAAGTCGTTGCCCCATAAGTCTCCTTACTAGAAGGTAGACGCTAAACAAGAAATTACTGCAAGATTCAAGAAAAAAAAAAGGAAATAAATCAAATGGCTTAAATCAGTCAATCTATAATTTACCTTTGGGTAATCTCCCATTCACAATGGGGCAAATCACATCAAAGGTTTTGATAACAAGAAAGTGGGCCTCACTTGTGTAAATTTTGAAGTCTATAATCGTTTATAAAATATTTGTTGAAGAGGAGCCAGCTTCCATGGAGAGACACTAAGTTTTGTTTCCCTCCTCCCATTTCTCACAGTTTGATCACTTTCATTTTGTTGGAGAAACTCCACTTGCTTCATGGAAGGCAAATATTTAGATAAGAATGTCAGGTAGGGTTGAATTTGCCTCTCAGACGGCACTAAGGCCTCAATAGTTCAGATAAATGGTCATGATTTATCTGTACTACTTAAATCAGGTCACAGGAAGTTTTGCTTTCTTGTCTTCATTGGCGCCGAAAATTAAGACCCTCGAAGGGTTTGATCTCTATGGTGTAAGGTTCGAAGAGGGGAGTTGGTGGGTCCTAATCAACTCTGTGGACACACCCAAGGAATCAAGATAGGAAACTAGCAATAAAAATCAAGGACGGATATTAGCATGTGCCATTTGCACTAGTCAAACACTACAACCTCTTTCACATGGCTCAGGGAGACTTGAAGGGATTTTGTGGGCCATGTGTGAAGATCAACGGGTCATAGTTGAAAAAGGTGAGAAGCTAAAACTGAATAAACAAAACAAAGCACAGGACATGTGGTTTATCAGTTTGTGACTACATCAACGGGAATAATATAGAGTTTTCATTTGGGTCATTTGGATGCCTGCATCTCCCCTTCAGTTGAGTTTGTGTTGTGGCTGCTACGACTCAGGATCTGCGCCAGCCACAGGGCCGCCTGCGGAGATGGTCCGGTGAATTCCACATTTTCCTTTCTATCATAAATAAGCTATTATCCTATGATTGCAATCAATAATGATCTGAACCTTGAATTTAGAGTTGAATGATGGGCATTGATATTTTTATTTCATTCATTCTTTTAGATTCGTTTATAAGATCACCATACTATTCAAGATGCTGACCCCAAACTGCCGTGACATACGTAAGGTCTTCAGTTGTGACAGGATAGAACGAACTCTTTCGAGATTCATGAGAACATTTCCACTTAGCATTTGGGTCCAGTGGGTAGCAACAATCACTGAATCCTTACTTTTGATAGAAGCTAAAAAATAGATTAAAATTTTTTTTTAAAAAAATCAAGTTACTGGAAAGCCTGTTTCACAATTGCTCCAGTTTTCTTGGTTGCATTAGAACGCACGCTTTGACATTCTAAATCATTGATCTAGGCTGTTCATTAGGTCCAATGTACATTTCATGTGCTACCATGAAAATATCGCTCTAATTTTACAAATATTAACCATTTGTCAATAGCATTAAATCCAAGGGCCAACCACATCCAACAAAGCTAGAGCGACACATGGAGGGATGTGATGTGATCAATCATCATCTTCCTTAGAGGATATTTAGTCTGAATCTATGGAGCTCTCTTGACTCTTTACTTAGCTTCCTTGAATGCGATAAAAGTAGAAATAATTTGAAATAAATTCAAAATAACTTTCGATGGAGTTTAGACACAAACTCCTACTAAAACACCCTAAAAACGTGACTTAATATAAATAGTAAACTTACTATTTATAGACAACCTCTATTCTTACTAGATTTCATGGTTTTCAGCCAATAATAATAAGTATCCAATTTGGCCCAACCATGTTATTCTCCTAACTTTTCTAAGCCCTTTTCATGTTGGGCACAACTTTTACAACTCAAAGGATCAAAAGTTATAGTCTGAAGTAATTAAACTTAGTAATTATAGTAAAAATGAAAATAAATGGGATTTTTTACCATTGATCTGGCGTGAACAATCCGGCATAGCCGGGTTGGTTGGCTTAAGAAGCTTCTTCTATCCCTAAAATCATATATAATATATCCAAAAACTTATCCCAATTTGCGAGATACAATTATTTTAAGGTTCTGACGGTCGAGATCATTTCCACATCCGATCAGGTCCTCTCTGGTCCATCTTTGCCAAGAAAGTGTCTATGGCTTGCTCTTCATCATAGAGTGATGTAGTGCATGAAAGTGGATACATGATGCCAAGTTTTGTAGGCCCATGTGGGCGGGCCATTGTATGTTTAATAAATAAGATAAAATAAGGTCAAAATAGTCCACATTTAGAAAGTTGTAGACAATATTTTAATCTTATCCTAGCTGTCAAAGAAGTACATTTGCCTAGACACTTTATTTGTGGAAGACTTGTAGACTCTAGTTCAATATAAAACACTAGGGGGAAAATAAATTTTATAATCCAATTCTAAATTTAAGCAAGTAAAAGTGTATGTTTTGGTAGAGCTTTGGTCTCTGATAATGACCCTCGTGATGGATAGTTACCGATGAAGTGATTTCTTTCTTCTTCCAACTTAATTCTTATAAAATTTTATGTTATTTTAGTGTTTTCTCTATCTTCCAAATTATAGAGCTTGTTTCTATATAACTACATTCTCAGTTGTGTTGATTTGGGCATTCAAGGGATGTTCTTTCCAACAAATTTAATTGCACTAAATATTATAAATTTAATTATTAAATTATTGACTCGAGCCAATTAGGGCATGTATGGATGATAAGTTACTTATACCTCAAGTTGCTTATCTTGGTTTCTACTTAAGTAGCCGATAAACATATTTAGTAATTATGTTTTCTAAAAACACTTGATTCAAAAAGCATGTTGGGTTATTGAAACACACATTCCAACAATGCCGTGACAGTGGGGCAAACCTTAATGCATATGTTATATATCTACTCCATTCATCCATTTTGTCAGCTCATTTTAAAATATTGTCCTAAAAATGAGCTAGATCTAAATCTCAAGTAACCACATCATAGGAAATAATGGTTAGTGAACACCCACAATTAAAAACTTCATATGGCCCACTATAATATTTATTTGCCATCCAACCTTTTGATAAGGTTAGATAGATTGGGGCAGAGAGAAAACACAAATATGAGCTTGTTCCATAACTTCTTTCGTGGCCTTGAGAAGTTTTTAATGGCAGGTATTCAATCATCATATTTCCTATGGTGTGGTCCACCTGAGATTTGAATCTCTTCATTTTTGGGCTCGTGCTCTAAAATGTGCAGGCAAAACGGATGGAAAATATAGATATCCAAGATATACATAAAAGTGAGTCTACTGTTAACTTTTTGAGTGAACACACCGTTACGTGCTTGATCTTGCCAGGGGTGGATTGCCGGGTGAACTCAACTCTATGTGGCCTAGGGCCACCACTATTTTTCTTAGAAATCCACCCGTCCTTTCATTTTACCGGACCATGTTAGGAGGTGGGCAAAAAATGAGGCAAATTCAAAACGTAAGTGGGCCACATTGAAGGAAGCAATGGAGATTGAACAACCACCACTAAAATCTTTCCAAAGTCCACCGTGATGATTATATGCCATCCAAACTGGTCATATGGTCATTCCTACCCCATGAAATCATATGCAGAAACAGGAGGACAGGTGCTTATTTATATATATATATATATATATATATATATATATATATATATATATATATATATATATATATATATATATATGAGCCTCATGACTGTTTCAATAGTGAAGATTCAATACTATTGTTTCAAGTAGTGTGGCCCATTTAAGTATTAAATTTGCTTTATATTTGACCACTCAGTTTAAAATGAGTCGATGAAAATGATTAAGGGAGACTTTTACCGTCTGGGTCATCCACGGTGAATCCTATCATATGAATGGTTTGGATCTCAGAACCATAGGCTCACTTGTACAAAATGACTGAACAAATGGTAAACATGTGGACCCTACCGTGGTTAGACCACGTTTCATAATGCACACGATCCCTGGCCATCCGATTGGCGGTGCTACCAAAGACTGTAGAAAATATACAACGTCAGCGGTCGACATTCAACACCAAAACTGAAGTGATTACTCATATCAACCTCGAAATGTGGATTTTTGCATAACAGGCCATTCATGATGGAAGCGGAGTAGCTGGTGTACCACACACTACCAACTTTGGTAGTGTGTTAACATCCCCAAGTTCTGTGGGACATTTGGCCAGCTCGATGTAAGGATTGAACCCAGAATATAAGACGGATCCAAAGATCAAATGGGCCGTACTGAGAAAGAAGGGGGGATTGAACGTCTACCATTAAAACCTTCTTGAGGTCACAAAAATTTTGGATGACAAATAAACGTTGTAGGCCTTACAAATGTTTGTAGATGAGAATTATAGCCCCACTGCTATTTGTGGGGTAGTTCACTAGACCTATGGATATAACTTTTTTTGGAGCTCATAATTTAAAATGATTTGGCCAAATAGATGAACAGTATACTTATAATAAATACATCAATATTGGGTTCACATAACTTGAAGGGGGTGTTTGGCCCATCGTATTGAGAAGGATTAAGTGGGATGAGATTAAAAAAATGTAATTATTACATATGACAGGGATTGTCCCTGTTATCATAGGATAAGCCTAATTTCATGCTATGTTTGTAATAGCGTGGAATTTACTCTTTGATTTGTTGTACATTGAATAGATATATCCACCATCATTTGAAACTATTGAGAATAACACATGTGTTATATCCAAACCGATGGTACATTCCAAGGCTTGACAAACATTAGTGCTCTTCTTGCACAACACGTGCAGTGTGCGATACACTAGCCAAACCGCTTCCATTTGGATGCAGATTATTTACGGACAGGATGAGTAGCGAGACTCGCTGCTAAAGTGACATCACCAAGTTTCGTGGGTCCTACCATGATATATGTTTTGTATCCACACCGCTCAGCTCATCCATTTGGAGAGATAATTTTAGAGCATGAGCCAAAGAATGAGTGAGATCCAAAGCTCAAGTGGACCCCACCATAGAAAAGAGTTGAGAGAGCCATGCCCACCATTAAAAACTTCTAAGGACAGCAAAAGATTTAGATCAAGCTAATATTTGTTTTTTCTTTTCTTTAATGTCTTTGTCAACTTGTAAAAAGGTTGGATCTAAAATATACATCAGAGTGGACCTAAGGAAGGTTTCAACGGTGGGCGTCACTCTCTCCATTGTTTTATGTGGGGGCCCACTGCAGATTTTTATCTATCTCACTCTTTGGCTCATGCCCTAAAATAAAATAGATGAATGGTGCGGATGCAACACATACATCACGGTGGGGCACACAGAACTTGATGACGTTACTTCAGTGGCAGCGAGTCTTGCTACTCAACCTGTGTCAGTAGCTAATCCGCGTCCCTTTCGTGGCCGCGGATTATGCTGTCAGCAGCCACCACCCTCATTGCTAGCGTGGCCAGATGTGATTGGTGGAGCAGCATGTTGTCAGAGAAATGAGCTACTATATGCTGGCCCGCTCATCTAGACCCAGATTAGGTACACCTCACCTGTTCGAAGCTCTGTACAGGCTGGGACTACAAGGGGCCGCCACGGTGTATGGTTTTTATCTCTACTGTCTATGCGTTTTTCTATACTATATTAGGTTATTAGCCAAAAAATTAAGGCAGATCCAAAGGCTGAAGTGGACCACGTTATAAGAAGCAATGGTGCTAATGACACCCACTCTACAGTGAAACCATTCCAAGGCCCACCTTTGTTTTTTTTTTTTTTGTCTAATCCAACCTGTCGATGGGATCATATAGACCTGGAGGCAGGGAAAACACAAATTTCAGCTTGATCCAAAAGTTGTCTCCAAAATTAATTTTTCAACAGTAGGCATTTAATCCCACTTTGTGGATTACTTGAACCTCAAATCTACTTAATTTTAGGATCATAATCTAAAATTATATGGAAAAATAGATGAATAGTATGGATAAAAGCCATACATCACAATGGCTAGCTCCTCGGAGTCCCAACCTGCCCCAAGCTAGGAACAACAGTAGTACCTAATCCAGTCTCACCATGTCACCACACCGCCGCTGAAGGTGGCGTGGGGCCTAAATACTTACTCCACATCCATCTGTAGGGCCCACATGGTAGGAAAGCAAATTGGGTGGTGATCCGAACACCAATATCCCTAGTGACAGGACTCTGTGTGCCAATCATGATGTATGTATTTCATCCAGTAGGTCCATCCATCAGCCCAGCTGAAGGCATGAGATCAAAATTAAAACATATCGAATGAGCCCAAAATTGAAACGTATCCAAATCTGAAGTGTACGGCAACAGAAACAGGAAAAGCAGGGGATAATGATATCCATCATTGAAAATTTCCTAAGGCTTGTTGTCATGTTTATTTGCTATCCAACTTGTTTACAAATATCAACTTGATATAAAACTTCTATGTCACCGGGAAGTTTTCAACTGTATGCTTTCAATCCCTACTGTGGTGTGGTTCACTTGACTTCTGAATATGTTTTGATTTTACACTCATGTCCTAAAATGAGTTGGTAAAACTGATGAACGGCATGGATAAAACACAGACATCACAGTGGGTCCAATTGAGTCCTTACATCATGTAGCGATGTAGTGTTGGGTTGCAATCCCTGCCGGGTTCACCATGCAATCCCTGTCCTCACCGGTTGCAAAGAGGAGATGGACTCGGATCAGTACTGTAGCACATAGACCCACTTCAATACTGTGCTATTGGAAATGCTCTGTGAGCTTCACCATGATGTATGTGTTTTATCCATGCTGTCCATCCATTTTGCCACCTCGTTTTATAGCATGAGCCTAAAAATAAAGAGATCTAAATCTCCAATTGATACACTATATGAAACAATTAATGTTGATTGAACGCCCAGCCATTAAAAACATTAAAAACTTCTTGGGGGCTATAAACGTTTTGGGTCATGCTGATATTTGTGTTTTCCCTTCATCTAGGTCCTTGTGACCTAATCATTAGGTTTGGATGGCAAGCAAAGATTACAATGGCACCTAGGAAGTTTTAATGTTCAATATTCAATTACTATTGTATTGTAACAAGTAAAGATTACAGTGGGCCCTATAAGTTTTAAAGTTAGGTGTTGAATAACTATTGTTTCCTATGGTGTGTTCCGCATGTGATTTGGACCTTAAAATGTGCAAAAAAATGGATGGACTATAGGAATAAAGCACAATATAATGGAGGGGCCCATAGAGCTTTTCCAACAACTCAATCTGATACTTCAGCAGATTAGGTCATGGGTAACTTCCGTCGGGCCATGACTTTTTGGTCCACCTTAGTGTATGTGTTGTATATCTATATTGTCCATCAGTTCTTCAACTCATTTTAGGTCATTATCCAGAATTAAGTAGATCCAACGATGAGGTGGACTACACCAAAGGAAACAATGATGATTGACCATTAAAAACTCATGGACTACAAAAATTTTGAATCAAATCTCACGTGGACCATACCATAGGAAACCTTGGTAATTGAACGCCCCGCGATTGAAACCTTCCCAAGTCCCACCGTAACGTTACGTATCCATTATGTCATATAGACTCGATGAATGAAAAACATAAATGGCAACATCAAAAACTTTAGTGGACATACACTAGAAAGTTTTTAACGGTAGAAATTCAATCCCTACCGTGTATTCCACTTGAGATTTCGATTGACTTATTTTGGAACCAGGCTCTAAAATGATCTTGGAAAACGTATGGACGGCTGAATATACAACGCAAACTTCGAGCTGGACCCAACGGTCAGGGTCGCATCCACCTGGCTGAATCCAAGGTCGCAGCTAATCCGCGTCCCTGGAAGGATGGCTCCAACTTATGATGAAGACGTTTCTGTCTTTTCCGCCACGTTGGTCACGAGCAGCGACTTTTTGGTAAGCATATCTGTCAAAAAATAATGAATCATGATAAAATGGGCCACGTGTACGGGAGCCTTTCCATGGACAAAGTTGCATGCGGACACGTCACCTATCTAGACCATCCACTCTTCATAGGTTGGCTGGACAAAAATCATACAGATGGATGATTAAAACCGTCCAGTCAATGCCATGCAAAATGACATAAATCAGGTCCCTTTGGCCCAAGTTTCTAAAGTACTCCGTTTGTCGACCACCAATCAAGACGGTTGTGATCATCTGATTTATGTCATTTCATGTCGATGTCTGTCCGTAGTGGGGCACATGTTGCAGATAAGGGGGGGTGGGGGTGGGTGTGTGTGTTAAGTAGGGGTGTAAACGAGAGCCATGCTGGGCAGGCTAGGGCTTTTTCAAGCCTAGGCCTGGCTGATAGATAGATAAGCATGCCAACCGTGTTAAGTAGGTTGGGCTGGACTAGCTATCTATCAGGCTTCAAAGCTCATGCCGAACTCAACATGCCCTGCAAGCCTTTACACTTAACCCTAATGCAGCCTGGACATGGGTTGGCCCTTGCCCGACTTAGCCCACCATCATTAGTACTGTGTCTCTTGAGCCAGATCATAATTCAAAAACCCGAAAACTCCACTCAGTCCAGTATTCAGCCGAGTCAAGTCGGCTGAAAAGACCAGACTCGACTTGATATTTAATAATTATAAATTTAAAGAATTAGATATAAAAGTAGATATCTAACTCGACCTGACTCCATTATCCATCAATGTTGTGTTTGTTAAGTTCATCTTTGGTTTGCTTGATTCCTTCTCTACCCATTGATATTTTATTAATGTTCAATTGTTACTCACCCAGTGGGTTGGCTCAAGTTACGACGAGTTGTGTCAGCTCTAATGAGTGGCCGAGTTGACTAGATGAGTCATCCCAAAAACTCAACTCTAATCGATTATTCAACCGGGTCGGATCAACTCTAAAGGAACTCAAATTGATATTTAATAATTATAAATTTAAACGGTTAGATATGGGACTAGATATTTAACATATTAAGCTTGAGTGATATCAAATACAAATGTTGTCATCAAACGACTTAACTCAACAATGGGCCGGTTAAGTTCATCTTTGGTGGGTTTGACTCCCTTCATGTCAATTTATATTTTCTTAATGTTCACATTGTGACTCATGGAGTAGTTTTGCTCAAGTTAGAATGAGTTGTGTTGGGTGTACTGAGTAGCCAAGTGATGTAGGGAAGGGCGTGAATCAATAAGAGAAAGATCACCTCCTCAAGTAAAGCAAAACCTTGAATCCGCAATGTAGCTCTTAAATCCACAGAATAAGAAAAAGGAAATTGGAAATGATAACTTAAGAGACGCTAGAATGAGTTGGAGAATTTTTTGTATTAAGAGATGATAGTAAGACTTTTCCATTACACCATTTATAAAGATAAAGCAAAACACTAATTTATTTAGAAGTTACCCAAAATAGCAAAACTCTTAATTATCTACAATTACAAAAAATTTCTTAAAGCCTAATTTGCAAAAAATAAAATGTCTAGATAAATTTTATTGAATATTCTCGACCTAATTATGAGCAACTTTCAAAAATAGTAAATTTTTGTAAAAGACATAAATTTCTAAAATTAAAAACTAATGAAAATAAAAATTTCTAAAAATAGTAATTTTTGAATAGAATCGAGTGTTGGATAGGAGGGGTGTGTTTACTAGTGAAACAAATGAATTCGTCAGGCATAATAGCCGATTGACCCCGAAAGCATTGTTATATAAAGATTAATAGGTCATGCATTTTGTGATAATGCCTAAATCAAAAGTGATAGCTGATTTACAGTCTAGACTTCGAATGTCAATTTTACCCTACCCTGAATGAATTTCTTCGATTTAGATACACCTGGGGCTAAATTATATCATACCCTATGTAGGACCGGGCTCAGACTGGATGTACTACTTTTGCTTTCATTCAGGCTTCTTTTAGTCTAGTTGTGCCAAGAATGAATTTGTGGCCTGCTCTACATCACATCCCGAGTCGGGATCAAGTTAAATCCAGCACTAAGTTTTCAATTTGCTATGTGAGTTGACTCAACCAGGTTTCAAGTCAACCTAACTAGTTTTAGCACTGGGAGCAAGATTAGATAGGCGTCGAGAAAAATACATGTTTTTCCATTCCATCACATCATTGCAATTCACGAGTTATGTCTTGGATATTCACATTCATATCATAGCATTGGAAGAAATTTGGTTAAAACTAAGAAAATAAAGTATTTTATTGTAAGTTAATAAATAAGAGAAATGTTCCACTGTAAGTTACATTGTTATTGGTTTCAACACTGGTTTCATTTAGTTGCATTGGGACATTCGTACTATCCAATCCATTGATCTAGAGGGTGCATGAGGTCTAACGCACATTTCATGGGCAACCAAGCAAGTATTATACAAATTTAACAAATATTAACCATCTGATCAATGGTCTTTAATATGGATGGTCAAGATCATGATGTAGAGCGGACCGCTACACATTCTCAACAAAACTAAACCAAAAGAGGCCTCAATAGAAGTGGAACTAGTCTTTTCAATCCGGGCCAAGTCCTAGGCATGTCCGGATTGAAGAAATTCATCTTGGATAGAGAGAAAGTGCCATTCAAATTCCGGACCATAAATCATATGTAACTTTTGATCCACGCATCATCATAAAATGCATGATCTATCGATCTTTATGTAATGATGCTTTCGGAGTCAACTGGGTGCTATGCCGGCTAAATTCTTCCATTTTGTTAGAAAACACATACCTCTAGTCCAACACTCTAGTTTTAGGGAAAAATTACAATTTATAAAAATTTATACTTTCATCATTTTTTTGAAGTTTTAAGAATTTATGTCTTTTTAAAAGGTGGAGATCCAGAATATTCTATTAAGTTTATCTAGACTTTCTATTTTAGGTAAATTAGACTTTAGAATAGTTTTACTATTTCAGGCAACTTCTAAATGAATTAGGACTTTGCTTCACCTTTATAAATGATATAATCGAGAAATTTTGAGATCATCTCTATATACTTTTGACTTTTGATTATTGATTATTGATTTTTATTTTTATTTTTATTTTTATTTGTAACTTATGGATTCAAGAACCACCTCGTGAATGTAAAGTTTGGCCTACTTGAGGAAGAGGGTGATATTTCTCTTATTGTTTCGGGCTCTTTCCTACCTCAAATCATCTACGCAAAAGTAGGTGTAGTTAATACTTTGATTCAACCAGTTGATAGAGATTGCAACAGATTGCTTTCGCTAATCACTTTTGTTAAGCAATCGCTGATGGGTTTTTTGACCCGTTGTCCTTTCGCAACTGGGATACGCAAAGTCCTTTTGCAACTGGGATGTGCAAGTCCTTTCGCAACTGGGATGCGCAAGTCCTTTCGCAACTAGGATGCGGAAAGGAGTTTCCTAAAACTATAAAAAAGGGTCCCTAGGATTTTTCTACGTATGTTGAGTTGATGAGAAAAATACAAGAGGGCTATCAAAGGTGTGAGAGAGGGAGAAAGAGAGAGAGAGGAAGCTTATAGAAGGGAGGTTCTGCTCGTGGAGGTTTTTCTACTTTGCAATTTATATCTCAGCGCTTCTATGTCCTCATAATCGGTTAGATCTCTTCGTTTTCTCTATTTCTCTTATTGTTTATCCACTCCTGCGTGAGTGAAGAAGATTGTAACGTTCTACTTCATAGTGGATTGTTGATCTGGACAAGGTCCTGCGGTTTTTACCTCTTTGAGGGTTTTCCACGTAAAAATCTCTTATGTGTTGTGTGATTGATGCTTTGATTTATTTCATTGCTTTATTATCCATAATTCTGGTTTGTTTCGGGAGGCTAGATCCAAAGGTTTGTGCAAGGCATTCCAACAAAGTGGTATCAAAGCTAGGTTCATTGAACGGGTAGGATCAATTTTTGAATTATGGAAGGTGGCTCATCAAGGATGATCAGCCTCAATGGTTCTAACTGGACCATATGGAAGGCTAAGATGGAGGACTTGCTTTATTGCAAGGACCTATATTCTCCAATCTTAGACATATCATCAAAATCCAAGGATATGACCGATGATGATTGGAAGAAGATGGACCGAAAGGCGGTGGAGTTTATTAGACAATGGTTGGATGATTCTATGTTCCACTATGTGTCTACGGAAACCTCAGCCGTAAGCCTATGACTAAAATTACAAGGGCTGTATGAGAGGAAGACAGCCGGTAATAAGATATTTCTGATAAGGCGACTTGTGAATCTCAAGTTCAAGGATGGTGGTTCTGTGGCCGAGCACATGAATGAGGTCAGCAATATAGTGAACCAACTCACCTCTATAAAGATGGTCCTGGATGATGAATTACAGACTTTACTATTGCTTAGTTCATTGCCTGACAGTTAGGAGACATTGGTGGTGTCTCTAAGTAACTCCGTGCTAGACGGAAAGATATCCATGGAACAGGTAACCAGTTGTCTCTTCAATGAGGAGACAATGAGGTAGTCTCAGGGGTCTACTCAGCAAGAGGCCCTTATGACATAGGAACGGGGGAGAGAAAAGAACAGGAAGGGCGGGAAGGCCCGAGATAAATCAAGAGGCAAGTCGAATAACAGAAAAGATGTTGAATGCTGGAATTGTGGCAAAAAGGGCCACTACAAGCATGAATGTCATGGTAAGAAGAACGACAAGAAAGAAAAAGGGAAGGAAGATGAATCAGATTCCACTGCGGTCGCTTCAGATGGCGACATGGTAGTTATTCTTTCTACAGATCATGACGTATGTCTCACGGCTACGAGTCAGGACACCGACTGGGTGATAGACTCGGGAGCTTCTTTTCATGCGATTCCACACAGGAACTCCTTCACAAGCTACAAGTCAGGTGACTATGGGACTGTGAAGATGGGAAATTCTGACGTATCAAAAATCGTGGGAGTCGGTGATATTTGTGTGAAGACCGATGTGGGCTGTCCATTGGTTCTCAGGAATGTGAGGCATATCCCAGACCTTCGCCTCAACTTGATGTCGACGGGAAGGTTGGATGATGATGGCTATGAAAGCCGGTTTGCTGGTGGGCGATGGAAGCTCATCAAGGGTTCATTGATCGTGGCCAGAGGGAAGAAGTGTTGCACCCTTTACAAGGCAAGTGTCAGTATGTGCAAGGGTGGGTTGAACGTTGCGAAAGATTCATCTATTGACATGTGGCACAGGCGTCTAGGCCACATGAGTGAGAAAGGGCTTCAGCTACTAGCAAGGAAGCGGCTCCTTCCAGACGTGACAGGTATACCTCTCAAAACCTATCATGATTGTTTATCAGGGAAACAGCATAGAGTTTCATTTGTTAAAACTGCTTCTCATGTTAATAAAGTGCATGCATTAGATTTGGTTTATTCTGATGTTTATGGTCCTATGAGAACAAAAACCTTGGGTGGGGCATTGTATTTTGTTACTTTTATAGATGATGCATCTAGGAGGGTTTGGGTTTATGCTTTGAAATCCAAGGACGAGGTCTTTGGTGTGTTTAAATTATTTCAGGCTATGGTCGAGAGAGAGACAGGTAAATCATTGAAGTGCATCCGCACCGACAATGGTGGTGAATACATTGGCGACTTTCACGAGTACTGCAAGTCCCTGGGTATACGACATGAACAGACGGTTCCCAAGACCCCCCAGCATAATGGTGTAGCTGAGCGAATGAATCGCACCATTGTTGAGAGAATCAGATGCATGTTATCCCATGCGAAATTGCCCAAGACGTTCTGGGGAGAAACAATGCACACAATGGTGTATTTGATAAACAGGTCTCCATCAGCCCCGTTGAATGGAGAAGTACCTGAGAAGGTGTAGACTGGACATGATCCATCGTACAATCATCTCAGGTTGTTTGGATGCAGGGCATCCATTCACGTACCAAAGGATGAGAGGTCCAAGCTCGATATGAAGATCAGACAGTGTGTGTTCTTAAGGTACAGTGATGAAAAGTTCAGTTATAAATTGTGGGATTCGACCGAGAGGAAGCTTGTCAGGAGCAGAGATGTGATTTTCTTTGAAAATCAGTGTATAGAAGACATTGGTAAGCCAGAGAAGAATCAGCCTAGTTCAGGTGAGCTAGAGGACATGGATCCGATTATTCCTCCCATGGTGCCTGATGACGGGGGAGTACAACAAGGTGTAGAGGACGAGAGAGTTCCTTCAGAAGATGGACCAGGGGAGCAGCCCCCACTTGATATACCTATTAAGCCACAGGTGAGGAGGTCATCTAAGGACAGACAGCCGTCCAAGAGGTACTCGCCACATGAGTACATTATGCTGACTGATGGGGGAGAGCCAGAAGATTATTCTGAAGCCCTAGCCGACGAGCATAAGGGGGAGTGGTTGAAAGCTATGCAAGATGAGATGGAATCCTTGCATAAGAACAACACCTATGATATGGTGAAATTGCCTAAGGGTAAGAAAGCTTTGAGCAACAAGTGGGTGTTCAGAAAGAAGATTGAGCAGAAGAATTCACAGACGAGGTTGAAGGCCAGACTTGTGGTGAAAGGGTTTGGTCAGAAGAAAGGTATAGACTTCGAAGAGATATTCTTGCCAATGGTGAAGATGACATCCATACGGGTGTTGCTTGGGTTGGCGGCTAGCATGGATCTGGAGATAGAGCAGTTAGATGTTAAAACTGTCTTTCTCCATGGTGACCTGGAAGAAGAGATCTACATACACCAACTAGAGGGGTTCGAAGTCAAAGGCAAGGAGCATATGGTGTGTAGGCTGAGGAAGAGCTTGTATGAGCTGAAACAAGCTCCACGGCAATGGTACAAGAAGTTCGACTCATTTATGTTGAAACATGGGTATGACAGAATGGAGTCGGACCACTGTGTGTTCACGCTCAAGTTCTCAGATGGTGATTTCTTAGTTCTGCTATTATACGTTGATGACATGCTCATCATGGGAAAAGACATCAAGAAGATCGACAGGCTGAAACAGGAGTTGAACAAGTCTTTTGCGATGAAAGACTTGAGCCCGGCTAGACAGATCCTAGGAATGGAGATAACCCGTGATGAAGTATGTGAGGAAGCTTTGGGCATCACAAGAGCGGTATATTGAGAAAGTCCTGAGCGGTTCAATATGAATGCAAATGAAAGCGCTCGGCCAAGACTCCACTTGGATGATCACTTCAGATTGAGCGACAGGCAGTGTCCCAAGACGAAGGCAGAGGTGAATGAGATGCAGAAGATACCCTACGCGTCAGCTGTAGGAAGTTTGATGTATGCTATGGTGTGTACACGCCCAGACATAGCATATGCAATTGGTGTTGTTAGCCGGTATCTTGTCAATCCTGATAAAGAGCATTGGACAGCGGTGAAATGGATACTGTGGTATCTAAGAGGCTCATCCAGGTTGAGCCTATGCTATGGTGAAGGTAAACCTGTGTTAGAGGGCTACACAGATGCAGATATGGCAGGTGACATAGACTCCAGGAAGTCTATATCGGGGTTCATGTTCACGTTTGCAGGGGCAGCGGTTTCTTGGCAGAGCAAGCTACAGAAGGTCGTAGCATTGTCAACTACAGAAGCCGAGTACATTGCAGTCACAGAGGCATGTAAAGAGATGCTTTGGATGAAGAGGTTCCTACAGGAACTTAGCCTGAAGCAGGAGGAGCACGTGATCTATTGCGATAGTCAGAGTGCTATACACTTGAGCAAGAATCCAAGTCAGCATTCCAAGTCAAAGCACATAAAGATTCAATATCACTGGATCAGGGATACTTTGGAACAGAAGGTGTTACAGCTTGAGAAGGTCCACATGGATGATAATGGGTCAGATATGATGACCAAGGCCTTGCTTAAGGGCAAGTTTGAGGTTTGTAAAAACCTGGCTGGCTTAAAGAAGGTGAATCCTCTTTGGGTCAAAAGGGGAGATTTGATGAGTTTTTTTTGACCGTTGTCCTTTCATTCGCCCCGGGATGCGCAAGTCCTTTCGCAACTGGGATGCGCAAGTCCTTTTGCAACTAGGATGCGAAAAGGAGTTTCCTAAAACTATAAAAAATGGTCCCTAGGATTTTTCTACGTATGTTGAATTGATGAGAAAAATACAAGAGGGCTATCAAAGGTGAGAGAGAGGGAGAAAGAGAGAGAGGAAGCTTATGGAAGGGAGGTTCTGCTCGTGGAGGTTTTTCTACTTTGCAATTTATATCTCAGCGCTTCTATGTCCTCATAACTGGTTAAATCTCTTCGTTTTCTCTATTTCTCTTATTGTTTATCCACTCCTGCGTGAGTGAAGAAGATTGTAACGTTCTACTTCATAGTGGATTGTTGATCTGGACGAGGTCCCATGGTTTTTACCTCTTTGATGGTTTTCCACGTAAAAATCTCGTGTGTTGTGTGATTGATGCTTTGATTTATTTCATTGCTTTATTATCCATAATTCTGGTTTGTTTCGGGAGGCTAGATCCAAAGGTTTGTGCAAGGCATCCCAACAATCGCAAACATCCATTCCATGGCTTGTTAAGAGTATGGCTATAGAAATAAGGTCAAATCAAGGGTTCGTTGAATCATCTAATTATCGCAAATTTTGCCTGATAGGCTTAGAAATGTGTTTGGGACTAAATGAATATATAGTTCAGATTAATCCATATTGAACTCTCTAAATGAATGGATGCAACTAAGACCACCTGCTATCATGGCACTCCTACTATGAGGGTCACCTTATCAGTCAGCAGTAACATCTATACAAAGGTGAGGTCCGCATGATGTATGGCTCTTAAATATATACATATATAATGAATTGTTTGAAATTTTATATTCTTTCTCCATCAAAAGCACAAGCTATAAAATTGGCAGATTGGACCATCCAAGTAATTCAATTCAACTAGGAGCACTATAACTTAATACTACTGTTGGTGCACTGGAGCACTTCTCATTTTGGATAATATTATAAATAATATCACTTAATTTTTAATTCCCAAATTATTGGACGAATCACATGAAAGCTGGCCCACATCCTTGCTCACCATACACTGGTATTTACTTCTAACAAGAGAAAGCCATCTTTTGGTAATCCAATCCAGATCACTGTTGTTTCCCATTGCACATGGTTTATGTTTTAGAAAGTTCCTTGATGAAAATATGTTCCAACTTTCAATTTGTGGGCTTTTGATTGACGGCTAGAAGAGAATATAACAACTGCCCACATACAGCAGTATATCCTAATATTAGTGGCTGGGATCTCTCATACGGACATAACAACATTCTATGGTCTGGATTATTTGGCCAGGGGCTACTAGTCAGAATTACAAAAAGATGCGTGTAAGCTATGGAGATATGCAGCATTGTTTCATATAATTCCTCCCATATATAGTGGAGTGGGAAGAACTGGATTATGAGACATTCATCTAGCTACTGTAGGCATGGAAGGGTGATGTATCGGTCAGGTCTATATGTCCACCTGCCCGATGATGTGTAGCTCATGTTTCAAAAATCAAACCTATTATTTGTCTGTTTCGATTTGGACGCACGGCCTGATATGTGATGTATTGGCGGCTGGTTAAAAATTAGTCTTTTTGGTCCTCCATGTTGTGCCTGTGCTGGGCGTGCTAGAGCAGAATGTAGCTTGAATAGATCACACGATTCTCTTTCCATTAATTGTATTGGCTGCAAAGAACTCGTCCTAATTTCCTGTGAAATGGTTCTGCCACATGCTGGTTATTTAGCAGTATGATATGACATTGAGTATAAATTTTATTTTTAATGATCACTTTGTAAGAATTCTATAAAGTAGGCTTTATTGATCAATGGTTTGGTGATGTAGAGCCGGTCGCGGACACTTTCATGGCCAAGATGGATCAGAAAAGGCCCGGTCGACGACAGAAGTGATCCATGTTGGGATGCCTTGCACAAACCTTAGGATCTAGCCTCCCGAAACAAACCAGAATTATGGATAATAAAGCAATGAAATAAATCAAAGCATCAATCACACACCACACAAGAGATTTTTACGTGGAAAACCCTCAGAGAGGTAAAAACCACGGGACCTCGTGCAGATCAACAATCCACTATGAAGTAGAACGTTACAATCTTCTTCACTCACGCAGGAGTGGATAAACAATAAGAGAAATAGAGAAAACGGAGAGATCTAACCGATTACGAGGACATAGAAGCGCTGAGATATAGATTGCATAGTAGAGAACCTCCACGAGCACAACCTCCCTTCTATAAGCTTCCTCTCTCTCTTTCTCCCTCTCTCTCACCTTGATAGCCCTAAACCCTTTAGCAAATCCCTTGCAAAGCTTTAGAAAACCCTCTTGCTATTTTCTGTGATACCTAGAAAAACCCTAGGCAACCCCTTTTATGGTTTTGGGAAACTCCTTTCCACATCCCAGTTGCGAAAGGACTCAAATCCGCAGTTTCGCGCAAAATCGCGGAACAAACTGCGTAACCTTCGACTAGTCGAGACATCCCTTCGACCAGTCGTAGGCCCCCTTCGACCAGTCCAAGCTACAGTAAAAAACAGTAAAATTACTCGCTGGACTTTGAGTCAAAGTTTTCGACTCGAACCTTTGACCGGTCGACACCAGCATTCGACCAGTCGAGCAGAGCTCTCGACCGGTCGAAGATGGGTCAAAATAACCCATCAAATCTCCCCCTTTTTGACCCAGGAAGGATCCACCTTCTTCAAG
The DNA here is from genome assembly GCA_030180095.1 of Magnolia changhungtana. Lineage (NCBI taxonomy): Eukaryota > Viridiplantae > Streptophyta > Magnoliopsida > Magnoliales > Magnoliaceae > Magnolia > Magnolia changhungtana. The sequence continues at coordinate 4,697,282 of JASAUF010000421.1, forward strand.
CCAGCCAGGTTTCTACAAACCTCAAACTCGCCCTTGAGCAAAGCCTTGGTCATCATGTCTGACCCATTATCGTCCGTGTGGACTTTCTCAAGCTGTAACACCTTCTGTTCCAAAGTATCCCTGATCCAGTGATACCGAATCTCTATGTGCTTCGACTTGGAATGCTGACTTGGATTCTTGCTCAAGTGTATAGCACTCTGACTATCGCAATAGACCACGTGCTCCTCCTGCTTTAGGCTAAGTTCCTGTAGGAATTTTTTCATCCAAAGCATCTCTTTACATACTTGTGTGACTGCAATGTATTCGGCCTCTGTCGTCGATAATGCTACGACATTCTGTAGCTTGCTCTGCTAAGAAACCGCTCCCCCTGCAAACGTGAACATGAACCCCGATGTAGACTTCCTGGAGTCTATGTCACCTGCCATATCTGCATCTGTGTAGCCCTCTAACACAGGTTTTCTGTCACCATAGCATAGGCTCAACCTGGATGAGCCTCTTAGATACCGTAGTATCCATTTCACCGCTGTCCAATGCTCTTTGCCAGGATTGGCAAGATATCGGCTGACAACACCAACCGCATATGCTATGTCTGGGCGTGTACACACCATAACATACATCAAACTTCCTACAGCTGACGCGTAGGGTTTCTTCTGCATCTCTTCCACCTCTGCCTTCGTCTTGGGACACTGCCTGTCGTTCAATCTGAAGTGACCATCCAGTGGAGTATTGACCGGCTTCACTGCATTCATATTGAACCGCTCTAGGACTTTCTTAATATACCGCTCTTGTGACAGTCAGAGCTTCCTGCTGCTTCTGTCACGGGTTATCTCCATTCCTAATATCTGTCTAGCCGGGCCTAAGTCTTTCATTGCAAAAGACTTGCCCAACTCCTGTTTCAGCCTGTCGATCTTCATGATGTCTTTTCCCATGATGAGCATGTCATCAACATATAATAGCAGATCTAAGAAATCACCATCTGAGAACTTGAGCGTGAACACACAGTGGTCCGACTCCGTTCTGTCATACCCATGTTTCAACATAAATGAGTCCAACTTCTTGTACCATTGCCGTGGAGCTTGTTTCAGCCCATACAAGCTCTTCCTCAGCCTACACACCATATGCTCCTTGCCCTTGACTTCGAACCCCTCTGGTTGGTGCATGTAGATCTCTTTTTTCAGGTCACCATGGAGAAAGGCAGTTTTAACATCTAACTGCTCTATCTCCATATCCATACTAGCCGCCAACCCAAGCAACACCTGTATGGATGTCATCTTCACCACTGGTGAGAATATCTCCTGGAAGTTTATGCCTTTCCTCTGACCAAACCCTTTCACCATAAGTCTGGCCTTGAACCTCGTCTGTGAATTCTTCTTCTCAATCTTCTTTCTGAACACCCACTTGTTGCTCAGAGCTTTCTTGCCCTTAGGCAATTTCACCATGTCATAGGTGTGGTTCTTATGCAAGGATTTCATCTCCTCTTGCATAGCTTTTAACCACTCCCCCTTATACTCGTCGGCTAGGGCCTCAGAATAATCTTCTTGCTCTCCCCCATCGGTTAGCATAATGTACTCATGCGGCGAGTACCTCTTGGACGGCTATCTGTCCCTAGATGACCTCCTCACCTGTGGCTCAACAGGTGGATTAAGTGGGGGCTACTCCCCTGGTTCATCTTCTGAAGGAACTCTTTCGTCCTCTGCACCTTGCTGTACTCCCCCGTCATCAGGCACCACGGGAGGAGTAATCGGATCCATGTCCTCTAGCTCACCTGAACTGGGCTGGTTCTTCTCTGGCTTACCAATGTCTTCGATACACTGATCTTCAAAGAAAACCACATCTCTGCTCCTGACGAGCTTCTTCTCGGTCGGATCCCATAACCTGTAACCGAATTTTTCATCACCGCGTACCCTAAGAACACACACCGCCGATCTTCATATCGAGCTTGGACCTCTCGTCCTTTGGTACGTGAACGGATGCCCTTCATCCAAACACTCGAGATGATCGTACGATGGATCATGTCCAGTCCACACCTTCTCAGGTACTTCTCTATTCAACGGGGCTGATGGAGACCTGTTTATCAAATACACCGCCGTGCGCATTGCTTCTCCCCAGAACATCTTGGGCAACTTCGCATGGGATAACATGCATCTGATTCTCTCAATAATGGTGCGATTCATTCGCTCAGATACACCATTATGCTGGGGGGTCTTGGGAACCGTCTGTTCATGCCGTATACCCAGGGACTTGCGGTACTCGTGAAAGTCGTCAGTGCATTCACCACCATTGTCAGTGCAGATGCACTTCAATGGTCTACCTGTCTCTCTCTCAACCATAGCATGAAACAACTTAAACACACCAAAGACCTCATCCTTGGATTTCAAAGCATAAACCCACCCTCCTAGATGCATCATCTATAAAAGTGACAAAATACAATGCCCCACCCAAGGTTTTTGTCCTCATAAGACCACAAACATCAGAATAAATCAAATCTAATGTATGCACTTTATTAACATGAGAAGCAGTTTTAATAAATGAAACTCTATGCTGTTTCCCTAATAAACAATCAAGACAGGTTTTGAGAGGCATACCTGTCACGTCTGGAAGGAGCTGCTTCCTTGCTAGTAGCTGAAGCCCTTTTTCACTCATGTGGCCTAGACGCCTGCGCCACATGTCAATAGCTGAATCTTTCGCTGCGTTTAACCCAGCCTTGCACATACTGACACTTGCCTTGTACAGGGTGCAACACTTCTTTCCTCTAGCCACGATCAATGAACCCTTGATGAGCTTCCATCGCCCACCAGCAAACCGGCTTTCATAGCCATCATCATCCGACCTTCCCGTCAACATCAAGTTAAGGCGAAGGTCTGGGATATGCCTCACATCCCTGAGAACCAATGTGCAGCCCACATCGGTCTTCACACAAATATCACCGACTCACACGATCTTTGATACGCCAGAATTTTTCATCTTCACAGTCCCATAGTCTCCTGACTTGTAGCTTGTGAAGGAGTCCCTGTGTGGAGTCGCATGAAAAGAAGCTCCCGAGTCTATCACCCAGTCGGTGCCCTGACTCGTAGCCGTGAGACATACATTGTGATCTGTAAAAAGAATAACTACCATGTCGCCATCTGAAGCGACCGCAGTGGAATCAGATTCTTCTTCCTTCCCTTTTCCTTTCTTGTCGTTTTTCTTACCACGACATTCATGCTTATATTGGCCCTTCTTGCCACAATTCCAGCATTCAACCTCTTTTCTATTACTCGACTTGCCTCTTGATTTATCTCGGGCCTTCCCGCCCTTCCTGTTCTTTCCTCTCCCCCGTTCCTGCGTCACAAGAGCCTCTTGCTGAGTAGACCCCTGAGACTTCCTCCTTGTCTCCTCATTGAAGAGACAACTAGTTACCTGTTCCATGGATATCTTTCCGTCTGGCGCGAAGTTACTTAGAGACACCACCAACGTCTCCCAACTGTCAGACAATGAACTAAGCAATAGTAAAGCCTGCAATTCATCATCCAGGATCATCTTTATAGAGGTGAGTTGGTTCACTATATTGCTGACCTCATTCATATGCTCGGCTACAGAACCACCATCCTTGAACTTGAGATTCACAAGTCGCCTTATCAGAAATATCTTATTACCGGCTGTCTTCCTCTCATACAACCCTTGTAATTTTAGCCATAGGCTTTCGGCTGAGGTTTCCGTAGACACATGGTGGAACACAGAATCATCCAACCATTGTCTAATAAACCCCACCGCCTTTCGGTCCATCTTCTTCCAATCATCATCGGTCATATCCTTGGATTTTGTTAATATGCCTGAGATTGGAGAATATAGTCCTTCTGATAAAGCAAGTCCTCCATCTTAGCCTTCCATATGGTCCAGTTAGAACCATTGAGGCTGATCATCCTTGAGCCACCTTCCATAATTCAAACCGATCCTACCCGTTCAATGAACTTAGCTCTGATACCACTTTGTTGGGATGCCTTACACAAACCTTAGGATCTAGCCTCCCGAAACAAACCAGAATTATGGATGATAAAGCAATGAAATAAATCAAAGCATCAATCACACACCACACAAGAGATTTTTACGTGGAAAACCCTCAGAGAGGTAAAAACCACGGGACCTCGTCCAGATCAACAATCCACTATGAAGTAGAACGTTACAATCTTCTTCACTCACGCAGGAGTGGATAAACAATAAGAGAAATAGAGAAAACGGAGAGATCTAACCGATTACGAGGACATAGAAGCGCTGAGATATAATTGCATAGTAGAGAACCTCCACGAGCACAACCTCCCTTCTATAGGCTTCCTCTCTCTCTTTCTCCCTCTCTCTCACCTTGATAGCTCTAAACCCTTTAGCAAATCCCTTGCAAAGCTTTAGGAAACCCTCTTGCTATTTTTTGTGATACCTAGAAAAACCCTAGGCAACCCCTTTTATAGTTTTGGGAAACTCCTTTCCGCATCCCAGTTGCGAAAGGACTCAAATCCGCAGTTTCGCACAAAATCGCGGAACAAACTGCGTAACCTTCGACTAGTCGAGACATCCTTTCGACCAGTCGTAGGCCCCCTTCGACCAGTCGAAGGTTCCTTCGACCAGTCCAAGCTACAGTAAAAAACAGCAAAATTACTCGTTGGACTTTGAGTCGAAGTTTTCGACTTGAACCTTCGACCGGTCGACACCAGCCTTCGACCAGTCGAGCAGACCTCTCGACCGGTCGAAGATGGGTTAAAATAACCCATCAATCTAGACTGTCGGACCTTAGATCGGGCGTATCTCGCAATCTGGAATGAGTTAGCTGACGTAAAATATATGATTTTGGGGTAGAACGAGCTACTTTAGCTAACCAACTCTGCTATGGAGAGTTGCGACGCCCGGAATTGCGAAAAATCCCTGGATCGATGGTTGTTCCCCTGTTTTAATTTCGTTTTTACTATAAATAGTAAGTTTTAGTTTAATTATAACTCTTCATCCGTTGGGCTTTAGGAGTTGCGCCCAACGTGAAAAGAGCTTAGAATAATTAGGAGAACGTTTTGGTAAAGCTAAATAGGAAACTTACTATTTTTGGCCGAAAACCTTGTGCACTATTAGCATCACGACCGTCTATAAATAGTAAGTTTACTATTTATAGTAAGTTGCGATTTCTAGGAGTTTTAGTTGTAGTTTGATTCTGATTTCTTTTTCATTGCTTGGTACCCCTAGTTAAAGGGTTGTGAACTCGTTTTTATTTATTCATTAATCAATTTCGAATTTATTAAAATTTTATTTTATTTTTTGCTTTCTTTCCCCATGGATTCGAGAAGTCTCTGTGAGGAGTCTAGAGAAGTTCTGTGGATTCGGAATAGTTATCCTCTTGAGAAAGACGGTGCTCGACCTCATGTCCTCCCCTGCGTCATTTGGATTGCCCCTAAGGGTTGGATAGTGTGATCAGTAGTATTAGTGGACCCACTCAGTTGTGATTCATCTAAAATCGTGCAATGGGTGGTGCACTATAACTGTGTCATAATTAAGCACAATATTCTAATTGGACTAGGATTAACAAATTCGTGTATAGCATATAGGGAGAAGAATTTGGATATGTTTCAAACACCTCAACCCTCTACGCTAAGCCTACATAGGATTAAAACTTCTATTCCAATTCCTATTTCTATTCTCATTACCATGCTTCTCTAAAGGGTGTAATTAACATCCACCTTTCATTTAATCTATTTGATCTCCATACTCATTGCACATCTCCATCCTTTCAATTCAGCAATCTAATTTTTGCACCCTTTTCTTCAATTTATCTATCATACACTTCACTATTAATTATTTCCATAATCCATGGATGCTTCGATGGTTAGTGATACTATGGGTATGATCATCTCATATGTGTGACATTTGAAACACAAGATATCCGCTCTATTAATGGACGAACCCAATATTTAATATCCCTACCAATGTAATATCGAGAGTTGGCTCGACCTTGCAGGCATTCATATCCAAACCTCAGCACAACGTGCTAAAAGTCAATGATTGGATGGTGTGCCATTGTCAAAGATGATGTCATGTAAAGCATATTTGAAAAGTAATATTCAACTAACTTCATATTTGACAACAGCCTGCCATCCAATAAAAAAAATTCACATTTAATAACAACTTATCACATAATTTAATCTTATATATTAAAGTCAATGGTAGCTAGAGGTAAATTGAATATTACCTTTATCATTACTAGCCTCTACCCTAATTTTACACGAGGGTATTTGATTGAACAATAAACAGCTATTAAAAAAGGAGTCATGCAGAGATGTTTGAAAGTTTTCCATCGAGTATGTTTTTTATTCAATTAATCTCCAACAGTGGCCCACTGCATAATCAAATTCCACTTGATTTACTAATGACCTGCCACCTAATTAAATCTGATGTGATCACATTAAGTCAGTAGAATGTCGGTGCTAGCAAGTTGGTCCCAAACCGTGTCCAAAGTCAAGATGCCTCAACGGTGGGCCCCACTTGTACGGACTCAAATACATTAGGCTCCCTATAATCACTGAATGCTTGGTCACGTGTTTAATATTGATGGTCTGAAAGCTACCCTGACATACGTGAACGGAATATTAAAAGGTGAGATGGGTGAGATGGATGTAATTGATCGACCAGTGTACGTACCGTAAGCTTACCGTGGCACTGAGCACTGAGAGATGTAGGGCCCACACTTACAATTCTGGCAATCGAAACCGTCCATCAGTTACCATGATGTGCCAAAAATCGACGTGGACCAAAAACAAAGGAAACAATTTGAGAGAGGATAAGCACCCTTGATCTGCAAGTACAGGCCAGGGCATAAATGAACTGCAATAGGCTGCATTTTGGCCTGCCCAAATGAACAGCCTAGATTTCATATAAGCAACATTGTGGGCCCTCCATGCAAATCAAGGGTGGGCGTTCCCTGACAACTTGTACCCGGTGGCGTGACCCACATGATTCAACCATCAGCCTGATTTTCCGTCTCGGGTGTGACTAGCGCTGACGCATTCGATGACGGGTTGAATCTCTTTCATTCGTAACGTGGACCCCACATCAGCCATCTACCGCCGTAGCTTTGGGTGTACTGGTACCGCTGGAGCGCGCCAGTTTAGAGGGATGCGGATTGCGGAAGCGGGTTAGGTGAGACCGTGGATCCACCGAGGTGGCTGGGACTCCTGATCGTGGGGCCCACTGTGATGTATTTTGTTATGGGAAAATATAGTTCGAACACCTTCAAGGTCAGCTCAGCCATACGAACACCCGTCCTCCAAACACTTCACCTAGGAGAACTGGCACGAAGCTGACATCCGCTCCCATGAATACAGCCCTCAGCAGGATATGGTCCCCATCGCTCACGCCCACCAAAGGCTGGATGACCTGACAAAGCTAAGGGACATCGAGAGCGGCTAGATCCGACTAGAGATCACGTCCAAGCTATAGGTCGTACTGATTTAGTCATGATTAGATCAGATCGGATTGTTTTTGATCGACCAATAGAGCTGGGCTCAGATAAGCTCGACTCGATTGTCCTTAGTCCGTCAATGAAGCTCGGTTCAGATGAGCTCAGCCCAGATTGTCCCCAGTTGACCAATGGAGCTTGGCTTAGATTAGCTCAACGTGAGATCCTCCCCAATAACGCACGACAAAAGTAATTGTCCAACGCACGATTCTAGGGTAACTTCTGACATTCATCACTAAGCACATATCTCGCCTAACAACTGAGATAGTGCCTAAGATTGCCGGCCACGTGCCTAAAAATACTATAAATAAGAAAATCACTGATAAGGACATGTACGCAAAATCTCCTGCCCAAAACCCCTTGTACACGACCAGACTTAGATTCATAGCCTAACTTTGGCATCGAAGGGTCCCCTGATATAGTCAGGGTCTCCTTTGTTTTTTTTCCTGTGTAGGTGCTCGGAGGTCAGATGAGGGCAGCCCAGATTCATGCATCAACATACTTAACTACATCATTGTTGTCCATATCTATTGAAAGATCATTTTAGGGCATGATCCAAAAAAATGAAGGAGATATAAATTTCAGGTGGACCATAATATAGGAAATTGTGGTAATCGACCATTAAAAACTTCTTGTGGGCCACAAAAGTTTTGGATTAAGCTGATATTTGTGTGGTCTCTTCATCCAGATCTTTGTGACCTTATAAACAGGTTGGATGGCAAATAAACATTCCAGTAGCCTCGTGAAGTTTTTTATGGTGGGGATTCAATCAGTACTATTTCCTATGGTATGGTCCACATAAGATGAACAAAAAGGTTGAACAGTGTGGATTTAAGGCACATACATCATTGTGAGCCCCAGTTAGGGGTCCCACTCACCTCAGTGGATCCTGTTGAGGGTCAAATATTATATGTTAGACCCCAGTTTTTACTTGAATTTACGAACATGATACTATTTAACAACTTATTTTAATTGTGTTTATGTTGCAAGCAGAAATTAGGAGTCTGGACTGAAAAAGGGTACTAAAAGCATGGATTTAACGCTCTGAAATCACCAAGGCAAGGGACAGACCTCAGAGGACAGAGATCGAAGAATTTACATGCCAGAGATCCGAGAAAATCAAGTCATTCATGTTAAAGAGGCCTAAAAATCGTCCAGAATGCAAGATCATAGGGTTTCCACCATCCGTTCGGCTCAAAACTTTATATCTGACCTGAGGACCATAAATTAACCGTACACATCGAATTTCAACCATTAGATCCTTGTGGAAGTGGCCTAACGGATAGATCAGCCCCTAAAATACTAATCTGGGGCCCACCTAATATTTGGATATGCTTCAATTTTAGTCTCAACCCCTTATATGAGGTGACAAAATGGATGGATGGAGAAGATGTTGCATATACATCACAATGGACCCCACGTGTACACACATGAGTACATAGTACACATTAACTGGCTGTGCACCAGACGGTCAGCCCGGTCAAAGCCGTGCCGACCTGACTACTTTCGCGAAAAGCAAACAACATCCAATGCTATCCGGAGTTGAGATCGATAGTGGGCCTCCATCACGGCCCCGTTGCACAATCTAAACCGTCCATATGCCCCAGAGGGGGGGGCATGACCCCAGCCATGCTTTCTTTTTGGCCTCATGCACACATACATACGTGGATCGTCGAAAAATGCAGGATGAATGGCGAGTTAAATTGATACAGTAGACCGCACCAAAACTCTACCAAAACCATTCATTTCTGACTGAAATTTCGTCAGGAATCCAATGAACATGGTGGATTTCATAGAAAACATCACTGTGGGGCCCAACCGAGCATCTCAACGCAGGAAATTTTGCACCGTACGAACGTCCAATTTTTTCAGACATTACGGGGTGTTGTGGGCCACCGTTTGTGGTCGGTTGAATGATCTGAACCGTCCAGAATCTTCATAGGGGGTCTTTACCCCAACCATGAGGCAAAATCGATTCTTGGACCACCCACCATCCAAAAATTTTATCAAAACGCTACTTGGCTTGCGTTTTCGCAGCTGCGCACGTTGCTCTACGTAAACAGCCACTCCACCTACCGCCTTAGCCTATAAAAGAGAGGGAGAAGAACGTGGGAAGGCATTTTAGACGTGGGCAGCTGTGGAGGCAGATCTTGGTAAGGAAGAACGTGAAGAAGAAAGAGAAGAGGAGAGAGAGAGAGAGAGAGAGAGAGAGAGAGAGTGTGTGTGTGTGTGGGCCGGTTGAGTTCTTCTTTCCCTATTTTCTTCAATTCTGTTTTTATTTGTTTTTAGAGAACTTAGCCTAATCATGGTAGTGATTGGCTAAACCTCTTAGTTAGGGCTATGAGGTAAAGCTTGTAACATGATGGGTAGATTTCTATTGCTTTGATTATGGTTGTTGAACTCTCTTTGATTTAAGTTTTATTATAAGGAATATTCATAGTTTTTAATGGTTTGCTGTGACTTAAATTACAATAGATCTGTAATAGCTTTGAGTATGTTCTTTTCATTATATGGTTTGTAAATTTGGGAAACCTGTTGTTACCATCGTCTCCTGGGCATGGTTGGGTGATGGAAACCTTCCTAACATTTATAATTCCCTTAGATTAGATGTGGATTGGTTAAAGTTCTATTGTTTACTTTGTCTCATGGACATGGTTTTGTGATGGAATCAATTCTAATTCTCATACCTCTCGTCTCTTGAAAACTAGATCAAAGGAAGTTCAGATTTGATTTTAAAGTTATATCAAGCATAGATCTCCCTGACTTCTATAAGTGGATCCTTGACACCCTAGTTTCCCACCTTTGAATTTTACAATTTTTAGTTAATTAAATTTACAACTATTCCCTTAATTTTCCATAGTTTAGATACTTCTTTTAGTTATAGTTCGAGTTACTTTCAGATTATGTACAGGGTACAGTCCCTGTGGATTCGACCTCGGTCTTACCGAGATTATTACTACATCGCAACCCTATACTTGGGGTGTGAACAGATCCCGAGTCTCACCTAATCCGCTCCGATGGATTATTTACTATGTTATCAGCAAAAATACTCGACAATGCTTTGTGGGGCCATATGTGTTTTATCCATGTTGTCCATCCATTTTTCTAGATCATTTCAAGAACGAGCCCAAAATTAAGGCAGATCCAAATCTGATCATGTGGACCACTCACCAGATTGAATGCCCACCAAGTTTTGGATGAAACTGATATTTGTGTTTTCCTTTCATCCATATCTGTGTGACCTAATCAACAACGGAATGGTCAAATAAACATAATAGTGGGCCTAAGGAAGTTTTTACTGGTGGGCGTTAAATCACTGTTGTTGTTTCTTATGGTATGCTCCACTTGAGATTTAGATCTATATCATTTTTTCAATCATGCCTTAAAATGATCTGAAAAATAGATGAACCATTTGGATAAAACAAATATATTACTAGAGTTGGGCATCAAGGCGAGTTGGGCTGATTAGTTAGGGCTGACTCGAATCGATCCGATTTTAAAATAGGCCTGATTTGAGCTCGATCTGACTCGATACCGAGTCTAGCATGCCTGACTTGATCCGAGCTTAGTCTGGCCTGGACTGATCCGGACCAAGTCCGATCCGGTCAGAAGTACAGAGTCAGGTCGAGTTGGCACTCAGTCGAATTGAGAGATGAGGGAGGGAGGGAGTGGAGAGGAGTTATAGGAGGAGGAGGAGGAGGAGGATGAGGGAGTGAGGAAGGGAGTGGAGAGGAGAGAGAGGAGGAGGAGGAGGGTGGTGGGTGGTAGGCTTGGAAGAGGAGGAGGACGAGGGAGGGAGAGAGAGACGTTGGGATCGGGTAGGGGTAGGGTTAGAGAGTCAGGTCGAGTCGGGTTTTAGATCGAATCGAGTCTAATCAGATCAAGTTTCAGGTCGAGTTACTGGGTAACTCGAACTCGACTCGGTTTAAGTGCGGATTGGGCGAAGCTTACTCGGTTCGAAACTATTCACCCATTCGGTTTGGATCGAGTCGGATTAGACCGAGTCAGACGAGTCGAGTTACCCGGATTAGGTTGTCCTATGTCCACCTCTATATATTATGGTGAGACTTACAGAGCACTTTCCGGTAGCTATGTCAGTAGTGGCTGTTGTATTTTAAATTATTTTAAAATAATTTAGTGTTTCATAATATCCGTTAGGACGGGCCATGGCTGTGGTTATAGGTGCGCATGTGCCCTACGGATGTGTATTTCACTTAAGTCTAAAAGGTTGCATCCTTTCAATTTTTGTTTTAAAAGTTGTGTCTTTTGAAACCTAAGGGTTACACCAATTGGGTTTAAACCCAATAGTCACAACCTTTTTGAAAGGGTGTCTCTACACCCTTAAGGGTGTATCTATACCCTTAAGGTTGTCTTCACAAAGTCTATAAATAGATTTTCTCTCATCTGCTTTAAATAAGTAAGAAAAAATTTGATTTACGTTAAAAGTATGGTTTAAGTGTTTTCTAGTTCGGGTTAAAACTACAAGTGGTTCGAGCTCATGTACAGTGAGTGGACCGCTGGGACCGGGTCATAGTCGTTGTATCCTAAAGGTCGATTGCTCTGGAAACCTGTTGCACTTGGGACATTGTCCAGGGGGAGCAAATTTAATTTCAAGCCGAGTGACTCACGTCGCGACTTGACTTACACAAATGGATAAGTTTTCTAACTTTCTTATTTTAATTTTATAAATTTTAAATAGTTTTCCAAAATCCAATATCCAATCGTGGCAGCGCCAATAGCTGGGCAATCCACATACCCCATTAAAATTATTACATGTCAACCCATGATCGATCCAGACGGTTGAAGTGCTGGTACGGACGTGGAGGAATGGACTACAAGACTGATATCATAATTTCCACGTGGAAAGTTAGGAGGTATTATTTGTTACATACACCAACTGTTGGGGGCCTTGCACAAAACCTTAGGAACTAGCCTCCCGAAACAAACCAGAATTATGGAATAATAAAGAAATGAAATAAATCAAAGCATAAACCACACACCACATAAGAGATTTTTACGTGAAAAACCCTCAAAGAGATAAAAACCACGGGACCTCGTCCAGATCAACAATCCACTATTAAGTAGAACGTTACAACCTTCTTCACTCACGCAGGAGTGGATAAACAATGAGAGAATAAAAGAAAAACAGAGAGATCTAATCGATTACGAGGACGTAGGAGCGCTGAGATATAAATTGCACAGTAGATAACCTCCACGAGCATAACCTCCCTTCTACAAGCTTCCTCTCTCTCTTTCGCTCTTTCTCTCATACCTTTGATAGCTCTCTTGTGTTTTTCATGCCTACTAGAAAACCCTAGGGACCCCTATTTATAATTTTAGGAAACTCCCTTCCGCATCTTTATTGCGAAAGGACTCAAAAATCTGCAATCCATACAAAATCGTGAAATGAATCTACGTAACCTCGACTGGTCGAGTGAATCCCTTGATCGGTCGAGCAGCACCTTCGACCGGTCGAGCACCACCCACGATCGGTCGAGCACCCCTAGAAAAAATAGTCCAACGTCGCTGGACTTTGAGTTAAGTCAGGGCTCGACTCCACGACTGGTCGTGCACCAGCCCTCGATCGGTCGTGTAAAGCTCACGACCGATCGAGCACAAGAAAAAAACTCCATTAAATCTCCCCCTTTTTGACCCAGGAGGGATTCACCTTTTTCAAGTCAGCCTGGTTTCTACAAACCTCAAACTTACCCTTGAGCAAAGCCTTGGTCATCATGTCTGACCTATTATCATCCATGTGGACATTCTCAAGCTGTAACACCTTTTGTTCCAAAGTATCCTTGATCCAGTGATACTGAATCTCTATGTGTTTCGACTTGGAATGCTAACTTGGATTTTTGTTCAAGTGTATAGCACTCTGACTATCGCAATAGACCACGTGCTACTCCTACTTCATGCTAAGTTCCTGTAAGAACCTCTTCATTCAAAGCATCTATTTACATGCCTCTGTGACTACAATGTACTCGGCCTCTATCGTCGATAATGCTATGACCTACTGTAGCTTGCTCTGCTAAGAAACTGATCCCCCTACATACGTAAACATGAACCCCGATGTAGAGTTTCTGGAGTCTATGTCACCTATCATATCTGCATATGTGTAGCCCTCTAATACAAGTTTACCGTCACTATAGCATAGGCTCAACCTGGATGAGCCTCTTAGATACCGCAATATCCATTTCACTGCTGCCCAATGCTCTTTGCTAAGATTGGTAAGATACCGGCTAACAACACCAACTACATATGCTATGTCTGGGCGTGTACACACCATAGTATACATCAAACTTTCTACAGCTGACGCGTAAGGTAACTTCTGCATCTCTTTCACATCTGCCTTCGTCTTAGGACACTGTCTGTCACTCAATCAAAAGTGACCATCAAGTGGAGTACTGATCGGCTTCGCTGCATTTATATTGAACCGCTCTAGGACTTTCTCAATATACCGCTCTTGTGATAGCTAAAGCTTCATACTGCTTCTGTCACGGATTATCTCCATTTGTAGGATTTGTTTAGTTAGGCCACAGTCTTTCATCGCAAATGACTTGCCTAACTCCTTTTTCAGCCTATCGATCTTCTTAATGTCTTTTCCCATGATGAGCATGTCATCAACGTATAATAGCAAAACTAAGAAATCACCATCTGAGAACTTGCGCGTGAACACATAGTGGTCCGACTCCGTTCTGTCATACCCATGCTGTAACATGAACGAATCGAACTTCTTGTACCATTGTCGTGGAGCTTGTTTCATCCCATACGAGCTCTTCCTCAGCCTACACACCATATGCTCTTTGCCCTTGACTTCGAACCCATCTGGTTGGTGCATGTAGATCTCTTCTTCTAGGTCACCATATAGAAAGGCAGTTTTAGGATCTAACTGCTCTATCTCCAGATCCATGCTTGCCACTAACCCAAGCAACATGCATATAGATGTCATCTTCACCACTGGTGAGAATATCTCCTCGAAGTCTATGTATTTCCTCTGACCAAACCTTTCACCACAAGTCTGGCCTTGAACCTTGTCTATGAATTCTTCTGCTCAACCTTCTTTCTGAACACCCACTTGTTGCTCGAAGCTTTCTTGCCCTTAAGCAGTTTCACCATATCATAGGTGTGGTTCTTATGCAAAGATTTCATCTCCTCTTGCATAGATTTCAACCACTCCTCCTTATGCTCATCGACCAGGACCTCAGAATAATCTTCTAACTCTCCCCCATTAGTCTGCATAATGTACTCATGAGGTGAGTACCTCTTGGATGGCTAGCTGTCCCTAGATGACCTCCTTACCTGTGGCTCAACAGGTGGATCAAGTGGGGGCCACTCCCCCTGGTCCATCTTCTGAAGGAACTCCCTCATCCTTTGCACCTTATTGTACTCCCCTATCATCAGGCACCATAGGAGGAATAACCGGATCCATATCTTCTAGTCGGTTCTTCTCTGGCTTATCAATGTCTTCTATATACTAATCTTCAAAGAATACCACATCTCTGCTCCTGACAAACTTCTTCTCAGTCGGATTCCCAAAATCTGTAACCGAACTTTTCATCACCGTACCCCAAGAACACACACTGCCTGATCTTTATATCGAACTTAGACTTCTCGTTCTTTGGTACGTGAACGGATACCCTGCATCCAAACACCTTGAGATGACTATACGATGATTCCTATCCAGTCCACACCTTCTCAGGCACTTCTCCATTCAACGGGGATATCAAATACACCACTGCTTCTATCAAACCACCGTGTGTATTGCATGAGACAACATCTCTCAAAATGTCTTGGGTAATTTTGCATGGAGACTTGTTTATCAAATACATCATCGTGTGCATTGCTTCTCCCCAAAATGTCTTGGGTAATTTTGCATGAGACAACATGCATCTGATTCTCTTAACAATGGTGCGATGTATTCGCTCAAGCTAAGCTACACCATTATCATTCAGGGGTGATCTTTCTTGATATCTGCCTTATATAATCTAGACATTGAAATATTATAAATAATTCTCCTTTGAAAGTTTATTTGACTCCACAAATGCAAATTATTATTATTATTATATTTGCATTTGATATTATCTAGGGGTGATGATGGAACTTATGCAATGATACTCATTAAATTCACCACATTATTCACCTTTACCATTGTCAATGTTTTCTTGTAAATTATATGTATCATATGGAATAATTATTTTTTACAATGATTCTTACGGGTGCTCGCCTTAGGTCATTCTCGAAATGATCTAGAGGAACAAACCATACCAGGAAATAATTTAAACAGCATCGTGGTGATTCCTAAAAGGACAAAAGACCTGGGCTTTGTCAAAAGGTTATAAATCGCCGAGATTACCCGAAAGGATTAAAGAATAAACTCAAACACATGAACCCAAATTTTCCATTTTTAGAAAGCATCATCTATAAAAGTGACAAAATATAATGCCTTACATAAGGTTTTTGTCCTCATAGGACCACAAACATTAGAATAAACCAAATCTAACTTTCTTGTTTATTAATGATATGCATGCACTTTATTAACATGAATTACATAGGATGGATTTTTTGACTTAATTTTTTCGAATGAAACAATTAGTTATCTTATTCGTCTCACATGGTAGGAGAAAATGAAATGTGTATGAAATTGTCATATTTTATTTGTATTTTATTTACGATAAAGAAAATCAATGGGGCGTGACAACTCATTAAAGTAATATATTCTAAAAACCACCTTTTCGGCCAAGGATACACTTCAATGATCATACTTGTGGCTCTCAAGATGCATGAAACAATTTAAACATGTCAAAACCTCGTCCTTGATTTCAAATCTTTAGATGCGTCATCCCTTGCATTCAACACCCACCCAAATTTTGCAAATATGCGACACTTGCAATTTAACGAATGAAACTTGTAAATGGTGCAACATTTTTCACTCATGTTCCTCTGGTAGCCGAATCTTGCGATTAATGAATCCTTGATGAGCAACACTTATTCCTCTGGCCGTGATCAATAAACCCTTGATGAGCTTATGCCACCACCAAACAAACAGCTTTCATAGCCATCATCATCCAACCTTTTCGTCGACATCAAGTTGAGGTGAAAGTCTGGGATATGCCTCACATTCCTAAGAACTAATGTGTAGCCCATATCAGTCTTCACACAAATATAATTGACTCCTACGATCTTCGATACACCAGAATTTCCCATCTTCACGGTCCTATAGTCACCTAACTTCTAGCTTGTAAAGAAGTCCCTGCGTAGAGTCGCATGAAAAGAAGCTCCCGAGTCAATCACCCAGTCAGTGTCCTGACTAATACCCGTGAGACAGATATCGTGATCTGTTGAAAGAATAACCACAACATCGCCATCTGAAGCGATCGCAGTGGAATCTGATTCATCTTCCTTCTCCTTTCCTTTTCCTTTCTTGTCGTTCTTCTTACTATGACATTCATGCTTATAGTGGCCCTTCTTGCCACAATTCCAGCAATCAACATCCTTCCTGTTACTTGACTTGCCTTTTGATTTATCTCGGGCCTTTCTACCCTTTCTGTTCTTTCCTCTCCCCCGTTCCTATGTCACAAGGGCCTCTTGCTGAGTGGATCCTTGAGACTTCCTCTTTATCTCTTCATTGAAGAGACAACTAGTAACCTGTTCTATGAAAATCTTTCCGTCTGATGCGGAGTTACTTAGAGACACCACCAATGTCTCCCAACTGTCAGGCAATGAACTAAGCAATAGCAAAGCCTGCAATTCATCATCCAGGACAATCTTCATAAAGAAGAGTTGGATCACTATATTGCTGACCTTATTCATGTGCTCGGCCACAGAACCACCATCTTCGAACTTGAGATTCACAAGTCACCTTATCAGAAAAATCTTATTACCGGCTGTTTTTCTCTCATACAGCCCTTCCAATTTCAGCCATTGGCTAGCGGTTGAGATTTCCGTAGACGCATGGTGGAATACGAAATCGTCCAACCATTGTCTAATAAACCCCATCGCCGTTTGGTCCATTTTCTTCCAATCATCATCAAACATATCCTTGGATTTTGCTGATATGCATAAAATTGGAGAATATAGGTCCTTGTAATAAAGTAAGTCCTCCATCTTAGCCTTCCATATAATTCAGTTAGAACCATCGAGGTTGATCATCCTTGATTAGCCACCTTCCATAATTCAAAACCGATCATATCCGTTCAATGAACTTAGCTATGATACCACTTTGTTCGGGGCCTTGCACAAAACCTTAGGATCTAGCCTCCCGAAACAAATCAGAATTATGGAATAATAAAGTAATGAAATAAATCAAAGTATAAACCACACACCACGCAAGAGATTTTTACGTGGAAAACCCTCAAAGAGGTAAAAATCACGGGACCTCGTCCAGATCAACAATCCGCTATTAAGTAGAACGTTACAACCTTCTTCACTCACGTAGGAGTGGATAAACAATGAGAGAATAAAAGAAAAACGGAGAGATCTAACTGATTATGAGGACGTAGAAGTTACCGAGATATAAATTCGATAGATAAACGAGATAACCTCCACGAAGCATAACCTCCTCTCTCTCTCTCTCTCTCTCTCTCTCTCTCTCTCTCTCTCTCTCTTTCTCTCTTTCTCTCACACCTTTGATAGCCCTTTTATATTTTTCATGCTTACTAGAAAACCTTAGAGACCCATATTTATAGTGTTAAGAAACTCCCTTCCGCATCCTTGTTGTGAAAGGACTCAAAAATCCGTAATCCACACAAAATTGTGGAACGAATCTGCGTAATCTCGACTGGTCGAGTGAATCCCTCAACTGGTCGAGCGGCACCTTCGACCGGTGCTCGACCGGTCGAGCACTCCCAGAAAAAATAGTCCAATTCGCTAGACTTTGAGTCGAGTTAGGGCTCGACTCCACGACCGGTCGTGCACCAGCCCTCGACCGGTCGTGTAAGACTCACGACTGGTCGAGCACGGGAAAAAACCCCATCACCAACGAGGTAACCCTGTGCCAGATCTAGGCCATTCATAAGTGAATCACAAAATACATGCTCGGTCCAAAGGCTATGTAGGTAAGCTCATCAGGTGGACCAGTCGACGTGTGCACTACGCACTGATGGCTGGAACTGTGGGCCCTAACTAATGAATGCTTCCAAACACGTGAACTGCAAAGCAAGGCTTCGATCGTTCCTCGCGCGAGTAACCTTTATATTTTCTCTTCAGCCCAAGAACGCAAGAGTCGTTGCCTGGATTTATTTCAAACCAATCCACTCATCTACTGGGCCATGCTTGTACGAAGAAAATAGATGGTTAGTTGAACTGATCGATGGTCCATAAAACGCACGAAGGACGGGTGAGTTTTCCACGGCCAGGGCACGTTCCAAAGGTACTCGCGTTGAACGTCTGGTATTTGGTGCAGATAGAAGTATACTTTTGGCGCCGGGCAGACAAGGTGGGCCCCATCTAACGAATCCAGGATGATAAACACGTATGGCAAGCGGGCCGTAGATCTCCTTTGCAATCTCTCCTCGTGCCAATCGATGGATCGCATTTCTCATTGGCCTCATCGTAATTCGTTGAAACATCAATGGCGTAAAACTATCAAGAGACCCTAACAGAGAAAACGTAGGCACGTTCTTCGCAGGCTACATGCATGTGTTAATCAGTCACAAAAGGAGTTCCGTAGATAACCGTTTGTTCTCAGCGCTGAAGCCGAAAACCATAAAAACAAACGAATTTAAAAAGGGATCTGGTTTCCACGTCAGATAGCGCACGTGTAAAAAATCAGGGCCATCCATTACGTTCTGGCCGCTGCAAACATGTATGTACTAAAAATCATCTCAATACACTCACCGGCTGAGCCACACGCACGTTAAATTTGGAACGTTGGAGCTTTTCTTCTGACCGTCCAATATTTCCGTGCTAGTTTTCTCATGATGATAAGCTGACCAAAATTATTTTTGGTTCATAACGCGTCGACAGTGTACCCCACCTGACGAATGGTCCAGATCTCTGATAAGAGTGCCGTCTAGCAAAGTTCCAGTGGCATTTTTCGTCTAGGCCATGTGGGCCCACCTGTCAACGTTCATGTCACGACAGGCCTATCTTGGCAAAATAAAGGCCAGTACAGACAACGTCAGTCTCCATTGCTCGACGTCGGACCGTCCACGTGGGTGCTGCTTGCGATGTCTAGCTTTGGCAGCTGGGCTCGGAGCTGAAAGCCGAGCCGATAACGACAGCTGACGATTTCAAGTCAAATCACCGTCCGGCTGTCCAGGCATCCCAGAGAGAGCAAATCCTTTTTAGCGAAAAGCTTTGATACTCGGGCAGAGTGTGACGATGATACGCAAGCAGTTAACTTCCAAGAAAGTAAAACAACCCTATCCAAACGGATTGGCTGGCCCTGCCACCAGCCAATGGCTGATGGTCGGTGCTCTGTTGGCCCCGCCATGATGTACGTATTTCATCCACGCAGTCCATATATTTTTGTAGATCATTCTATGGTATGAAACAAGAAATGAGGTATATCCCAATCTCAATTGGACCACATTACACGACACAGTGTTGAATGAACGTAGAACCATTAAAAACTTTTGGCCATAAAAGCTTTGGATCAAGCTGATCTTTGTTTTTTCCCCTTCATCTAAGTCTGTATGACCTAATTAATAGATTGGATGTCCAATAAACAGTATAGTGGGCCTTAGGAGGATTTTAATGGTCAATATTCAATCACTATTGTTTTCCTGTGATGTGGTCCACATGAGATTTACATACCTCTCATTTTTTTTTGTATATATCCCTAAAATGATATGAAAAAATGGATGAATGGCACGGATGAAATACATACATCATATCAGGCCCACAGAGCACCGACCACCAGCCACCCGGCTGGTGGCCAGGGGAGTAGCCGGCCAATCCGTTTCCATCCAAATTACTATTTCCAGTTTGAACAACAAAAAAAAATAAATAAATAAAAAAATTTACAGTTATCCTGTTGTCAGATTATACGACCGCCGGTTAATACTTATGGAAGGGTTTAAAATAATAATTGAGCATTTCAACAAACAAATGTCCATGAATCAAAGGTTAGGATTGCTCAAAGAGTATTCTACGGTTGTCCCCTGGAGAAAATAGTTTCTGCAATTTAATTGATTTAACTAGAGTAAACATATGCCACGTGGAGTGCATGGTTATCGATCATGCGCATTGGTTTTGACATGACACGACATCACTATATCACAGCCGCCCCATATCCTATAGACCCGATTTCAAGGAAGATTTGTCGACCGCAATAAGTATGTGATAAGATGCATTTGAAATATTAAAAACTAAAATTTGAATGGATTATATTCGGATCAAAGGTCAAAATCATTCATTAACGAAATTAAATTATAATATTATAGCTTCCTATAAATATCATGCCTTCCATTAAATGGTAACCAAAGCATATCATCTTCTAAGCGGAACTGTATTCCATCAAAATCTTTATCTATGAGTCGAATTCAAATCCAATAGTACTCAAATGTCAGGATCATTATCAATAAATGAAAACTACAGTATGTGCAGCCAATGATCCTGTGCTAGGAAGCTAGGTAGAGCCTATTTGTAAGAAATCCACCCTCTTAATCTATTTGCGAGCTCATTTTTTATTGATTGACCACTATTGAAGCGTTTATATGGCCACAAAAGCTTTCTATCATGCTAAGTTTTTTATGTTTTCAATTTATCACATGAGAATGGCCTTATAAATGATTTGGATGGCATATAGACATCAAGGTAGAGTGCAGAAAGGTTGTGAAGATAGGACGCAGATTGCCTACTGAGTAACTCAGCACGCTAAGCATACTGGATAGATTTTGATAGTAACTCAGCATGCTAAGCATACTGGATAAACTCTTTGAAAATGGCCCGCTTGTTGGATTTTAAAGTATATTTAAATAGTGAAAAGGTGGCGGCATGTATCATGTATCATTTAAAATTGACAGTTATAGTATAATTGCACAAATCAAGCTATTAACAGTTATGAAATAATTACACAAATCAAGCCCCATATCAAGCACAATCGCGTACAGCTCATAGTACATTCCATATGTAGCACCATTTTAGTTGTACAAATATAGCACCATGATTATTCTGTAAATATACACTATCAATAGAAAATAACAAAGCAGACAAGAATATTTTTCTCCTTCTACGCTTCTTATCATGGTATTAAAGCGTCTCGTTCTTCAAGATCTCTAACGTTTCCGTTTCCATGGCTGAACCTAGCTAGCCAAACCCCATCCCAACTCATCAGTGATCTCACTTTACCATATTTCCTAACTGCTGTCGACAACCCTGGAGCAACCTTAGTTCCAGAACTTCTCATTGGCAACAATTACCCCTCATGGCGACGTTCCATGCGTATGGCTCTCAACGTAAAAAATAAACTTGTTTTCGTTGATGGCACTTTAATAAAACCTATAGATGTGTCCATAGCTACACTGTGGGAGAGGTGCTGCGACATGGTTCTTTTTTGGTTACTCAATTCCATCGACAAATCTCTAAGGCAAAGCTTGATCTATTGTCAAAATCCTTCTGAAGTATATATGGAAAGACTTAGACCACTGATTCTCTCAAAGCAATCACTCGCGGTTGTATCGCCTCAAGCGTGATCTCGTTAACCTGCATCAAGATTTCATAATTGTCAATAGCTTGACTTATGCAATTATTCCATAACTGTCAATATCATGAACAAAAAACGAGGCTGAAATCGTGAGGATCTTCAACCCTCCTGGTCTGCCAGGGTGAAATCTACATGCATGAACACACGTGTTATATTTTATCATGTTGATTTGAGGGAAGATTCTTTTCAAATTTTAAACTTAAGGGTCATTTAGGCAATTTACACGTTTCAAATAACTAGATTAGAAAGCTTATTATCTTTGTCTACTATCTAAAACTGTGATGGATTTAGGCCATTCATTTTCTATTCCCATACTGTTGATTGGTAACGTAGTTGAAATAACATTTAATATGAAATGGAGGCTACAAATGCATGGTGATACTGAAAACGGTTTGTGTTTGATTGAATGGTTAGGATAGCTGGGCCACTGATGAAGAGGATTGACAACTTGTTGGAATGTGTGCATCTACTAAACTATTTAACACATGGCCCTTATTATTAGGAGGAGAACGCCCCCTTTCTACTGTTGCACGCTAGATTAACCTTGAGAAACTTGAGGGTTATGACACAGCACACATGTGCATGCATAATCTAAGCCATTGATCAAGCATGAACTTAAGCACACGTACCGGATCCAAAAATTAGGCAACGTTCTCTTGTATTAGAAAAATGTACAAATAGATAGATAGGCACTAGGTATCATCAGACACGTGTCATTTGTCATGCTTTAATTGAGTGCATTAGGAAGTAATTGAGTGTAGATGCACATTTTTTTTTAAAGGAAAAATTATATATAACAAAAAAGGGGGATATACAATGCCTTCGGGCAGGCATTACAAAAAGAACGATGCCTCACCTATCATATACCAGAGAGGGAAGAAGTTACGCCTCCCTCAAGAAAAGGCCCCTAGTAATAGTTGGGAGAGCAGCTAGAGACGCGAAAAAAGATCTATCTTGAGTTGCGCTTCCTCTCCTAGCTAGGTCGTCTGTTACTGCATTTGCTTCCCTTAGAGTATAGGTGAAGGAAATGTCCAACACGTCCCAGGGTGTAAATGCACCTGCACTGTATAATCGAAGTTAAATAGAATTGATAATAATTGAAAAGTTACTTTTAAATTTGTTTTGAAATATTTTATTTTACTTAAATTAGAAGTAATAGGTGTGAAATACCTTTTTTGCCTCCCTTTTTAAAAAATAGATGAGTTGCACAAGTAATAAAGGTGTTGCTTGGGTACTAATCTTTAGTATATACTTTGTATATTGATGACCTCGAAATAATCTGATTATCAGATGCATCAGTAAAATTGTATATACCAACACATAGATCTGAATTATCTGAACATTGGTCATCCAAATGGACGATTAAAAAACATTGGCTTATTACAATTATTTTGACAAATATTACATATGCACATTAATTTGGGATATTAAAACTCATTTAATTAATTAAATTCAGATTATGTGGATATACTAAAGAATTCCAATCCATTTCAATTACAACCACAAAACAAAATTTTTAGATTTCGATATATTCCAATTACAAGTTACCAAACATAAGTAAAAATTTCAATTCACATCAATTTTAGATAATTGTGATTTGAATTTTAATTTTTTCTAAACACAACCTCCCAAACCAGTCTTAATGGTCATGGTGGGGCATTCCTTTATTCATTTTGCCTGGGTCATGACTGAAGATTCCGTCATTTATTTCTTCATGATAGAGGTCCACATTCTAACATGTTCCACTAATTGTAACCGTTCAAGTTCTGTATTCTACATCTATAAAGGTTGTGGCAAGAAAATTGTACCGAGTTGATGAGTTGGCCATCATTATCTGTAAAAGAACTTGGATATCGGAAAATAATTTCAATAGTTCAAATTCACTCCAAATAGTAGAAGGTCGGGCTCATCACTGAGTAGTGACTTTTGAAGGGTGTCTAATTTATGGCAGAAATAAATACAAGGACCGTTAAGATCATTGGCCCTAGTGAGTGCCACATATTAGATCCTCTCATCCGGGCGTAAACGGGTAGGTTGAGATATAGAACGAACATTCAATATCCGTGTTTGACCTGCTTAGAAGTAGCCATGTCATCGACTTGAGTTTAAATCAAAGGAATAAACACAATGAGGAAAAATCAAAGAGATTACGATAACCATACCCTTAGCTCAGTTCCTACAATAACCATAACCGACCTAACTGGGTTTAGTCTTGCCCGATTTGGGTCCTTTTGGTTCCAGTTTTGTTCTTGAATATATAATAAAATTAGGGACCCCATGCATGGTGGAAAGTTGTATTCAATTATTTCATTGAGAATGGTGTATTTATACAAGTGTATGAATCTCAAAGCTAATTACGAACAACATTGTACATATCTAAGCAGTCTACTCTAAGATATCATAGCATTTACAGGAGATATATACTCCAAGATTATTTTATATCCTATAACATCCACTAACAAATGAGATATAGATTCCAAGATTATTTTATTTACTATAACAGTCACTGTCAAATTCATTGTAGACACCCCACCCCAGGTCCATAAGCCTATTATGATTGGACGATTTTGACTCAACTCGATGGCTAAACCCTAGGTCCAAAACCCAAATCCTAACTTAAGTTCTAATTTTTAACCTGATTTAAACCCAAATCCAAATGCTAAACATAAATTCTAACTTGAGTTCTAATCCTAAACCCTAATCCTAAACCTAAATCCTAATTCTAGGCCCAAAGACCTTAGAAAACCAAACCAGAGGAACTAGCTTGCTAAGTCAACTTGCTGAGTTATACCGAGTGGACTCGTTGGGTTGAAACCTAGTCGACACACTTGGCCAATCCAACCCCCTAAAGCAACCCATTATCAAGTCCAAAACACAAGCCGATAGGCCCTTCAGGAGCCTGTAACTTGAACAACAAGAAAACATCATAGAAACGGGAAATCCCTCGCACATGCAAGAGACCCCTTGCCAAAGTAGGGGGAAATTGTGAGCTGCTCGGCAACTCCCCTACTTTGGTAGGGAGTTCCCCATGTGTGTCAAACCTCACTCAGGAGACCCTGCTCGTGTGCATGTTCTGAAAATACCTCCATGTTCATCTCATGAGCTCGAAATTATCATTTTACCAACCCATCTAGCTAACAAGATCTTGGTACATGGCAATCTTAAATCTTAGTCACCCAACCCTTTTAAGACCTAGACTTTGAAAAAAAAATTATAAGAAAATTTAGGCTTGGGAACTATAAATAGCCCCCTCCCACCAAGGAGATCAAATTTGAAAACAACAAGCCTCATTAACTATCCTAGCTATCCCATCTCTCCACCAAGGAGAGTGACAATGGAAGAAATTAAGAGTCTAGCCTTGGTCTTAGTCTGTCGAGCCAACCAAGTCCAATCTAAGCTACTCGATCCCATCCTCGTGACACATCCATCCATCCAGTCATCCAATCCTCAATCAGCTTTGTCCAACCCAACGTTAGCATTGTACAATGTCCATTCCCTTCTCGACTCACCTACTCGTCAAATTCATCAACTCGACATTGCATTGCATCTTACACCTAATCAATCTGAGCGTATTCTTCGCAACTTGCTTATATAATCGGATCATGCCCATCATAAACCCTGGTTGATCAGTTCACATGCTTCTACAAGTGGAGGAGTTAGGGCAGATGTATATAGCCCGAACCGAAGCTGGTCATAAGCGTTGCATTTAACATCGCATAACATATACTCCATTATATCATTAGTATCACATTGCATATAAAAGTACCCCTGCACATAATTAGTACAAATATATGCTCTACGACCTGCCGGTATAATCGAATCCTTCCCATCACAAACTTGTGTTGATTTGCATTTAACACTACATTACACACTATTACATCATCAACATGCAATAACTAGAACTAATCCTCAAAGATAGTTTAATCATGCGAAGTAAAGACCATATAGTTGTACAGGCAGAGTGGGGTGCCTAACATCTTCCCTCTTTATAACCACAGTCAGTCTTTGAATTCTCCCTCTTAGGCATATCTACAGGGTCTAGTTGACTGTAGAATTAGGGTAATTGGCTAGTGGTTATTCTAGTCATATATAACATTCTTCTTAAATACATAACGTAGAAGCCCTTGAGAGAGGTACCCGTGGAAGCATGAGTCGGTCACCTCCTAGGATCCAGTGTCCACAGAATAACTACTTCACTGGGGACACCCTAGTTGCACTAGTTACGACCCAACTTAAAAGGCAAAATTCTACTAATCCTCGATGATTGATAATTCTTGAACACTAGCATCAACATTCATCTAAAATCCACTTGTTGCTAAGATACCTGGATTTAGATGCGGTCATAACGTCACGACCACCTGCCTCTTTACTGGATTTTGTTGCATTCGTCTCATTAGGTGATTCATCTAATTTCTCTGCTTTTTGGGCTTTAGGATTTTGATAATCCTCCTTCATATATGTTACATCATTCACTGTTTTAACACTTCATCTTCACTTTCACTACCAAAAAAATTGGCAAAGGCTACGGATAAAATCCCTAACCATAGACCTATGGTTACGGTTTTAGTTCATAGCATGACCATAGCCGTAGGTGCCGTAACAATAGGTCTGGAACCTATAACTACGGATTTAATCCATAGCCATAGGTTACAACAGCTACAGAAATAATCCGTAGCAATTATATCTGTAGCAATAACCATAAATAATTATGGATATTATTTGTAGCTAAAAGTCCGTAGCAATATGCCAAATTTAATAATGGCTATAGCTGTCAGATTATCGGCTACGGTCAATATCCGTAGCTATTTTGTACATTTAAAAAAAAAAGGCTACGGATTTAATCCGTAGCCATAGACCTATAGCTACAGTCAATATCTATGCTATAATCATTCATTTATTCAATTACCATCTGCATTATCATTTATTCATTAAATTACAATCATTCATTCATTCAATCCGTAGCCATAGACCTATAGCTACGGTCAATATCCGTGCTATAATCATTCATTCATTCAATTACCACCTGCATAATCATTCACTCATTTAATTACAATCATTCATTCATTCATTCAATTACAATTATAATTACAATAATGCTGAAAATACAAATCTCGGTGAGTCTGTATGCACTTGCATATGGCCAGGTGCATCCTTCATCCACCATAGATAGAAAATGAATGCGAGTATCAGTAGTTCACCTGCACATCCGACAGTTATACCAATAACTTCTCATGTGCGTCTTCTGTAATTATTCGAGGGCGAACCACCACTAGAGGATTGCAACATAAAAACAAAGAATCAGTCAATTGAAGAAGAATGAAAACTAAATGCAAGATAAATATAGAAATAAAATAGTTGAGAACCTAGAGAATTGGTTATATGTTATATGTTAGAGGTTATAGTTTTTGGGAATTAAGAATTGGTTAAGGTTTACGTTTAGGAAATCAAGTTTGGGTTCAAGATCGGGTTTAAGTTTGGGTTTTCAAGTTTAAGTTTAGGTTTAGGTTAAGGAGTTGAGATTATGATTAGGTGTAGGTTTAGGTTTAGAGATTTGAGAATACATTTAGGTTTTAAGTTTAGGTTTAGGTTTTGGTTTAGGTTATAGGTTTTGGTTTAAGTTATATGTTATAAGTATAGGTTATAGGTTAAGGTTTAGGTTTAGGAAATCGGGTTCGGGTGTTCGGGATCGAGTTTAGGTTATAGGTTATAGGTTATAGGTTAAGGTTTGGGTTATAGGTTTAGGTTAGGTTTAGGTTTAGGTTATAGTTATATGTTATAGTTATAGTTTTGGGAATTGAGAATTTGTTAAGGTTTAGGTTTAGAAAATCGGGTTCGGGATCGGGTTTAAGTTTGGGTTTTCAAGTTTAGGTTTAGGTTTAGGTTAGGGAGTTGAGATTAGGATTAGGTGTAGGTTTAGGTTTAGGAATTTGAGAATACATTTAGGTTTTAGGTTCGTGTTTTAGTTTTGGTTTAAGTTATAGGTTTTGGTTTAGGTTATAGGTTATAGGTTTAGGTTAGGTTTAGGTTTAGGTTATGGGTTTTGGGATTTGAGAATAGGTTTAGGTTACAAGTATAGGTATAGGTTGGGTTATAGGTTAAGGTTTAGGTTTAGGTTATAGGTTTTGGGATTTGAGAATAGGTTTAGGTTATAAGTATAGGTTTAGGTTTAGGTTATAGGTTTAGGTTAAAGTTATAGGGTTAAGGTTATAGGGTTAAGGTTATAGGGTTTAGGTTACTTATAGGTTTAGGTTTAAGTTATAGGTTTAGGTTAGGTTTAGGTTTAGTTTAGGTTTTAAGCTTAGGTTATAGGTTATATGTTTAGGTTAAGGTTTAGGGATTCGGGTTCGGGTTCGGGTTCGGGTTTAGGTTATAGGTTTAGGTTTAGGAATTGGGTTGGGTCGGGTTTAGGTTTTGGGTTTAGGTTTTAGGTTATAGGTTATAGGTTTAGTTTATAGGTTAAGGTTTGGGTTATAGGTTTAGGTTAGGTTTAGGTTTAGGTTATAAGTTATATGTTATAGGTTATAGTTTTTGAGAATTGAGAATTGGTTAAGGTTTAGGTTTAGGAAATAGGGTTCGGGTTCAGGATCGGGTTTAAGTTTGGATTTTCAAGTTTAGGTTTTAGTTTAGGTTAGGGAGTTGAGATTAGGATTAGG
This sequence comes from Magnolia changhungtana, assembly GCA_030180095.1. Taxonomy (NCBI): domain Eukaryota; kingdom Viridiplantae; phylum Streptophyta; class Magnoliopsida; order Magnoliales; family Magnoliaceae; genus Magnolia; species Magnolia changhungtana. The sequence continues at coordinate 4,726,050 of JASAUF010000421.1, forward strand.
TGTAGGTTTAGGTTTAGGGATTTGAGAATACATTTAGGTTTTAGGTTTAGGTTATGGTTTTGGTTTAGGTTATAGGTTTTGGTTTAGGTTATATGATATAAGAATAGGTTATAGGTTAAGGTTTAGGTTTAGAAAAAATCGGGTTCGAGTTTAGGTTTGGGTTTAGGTTTAAGGTTATAGGTTATAGGTTTAGTTTATAGGTTAAGGTTTGGGTTATAGGTTTAGGTTAGGTTTAGGTTTATGTTATAAGTTATATGTTATAGGTTATAGTTTTTGGGAGTGAGAATTGGTTAAGGTTTAGGTTTAGGAAATCGGGTTCGGGTTCGGGATCGGGTTTAAGTTTGAGTTTTCAAGTTTAGGTTTTGATTTATATAGGGAGTTGAGATTAGGATTAGGTGTAGGTTTAGGTTTAAGGATTTGAGAAAACATTTAGGTTTCGAGGTTTAGGTTTTGGTTTTGGTTTAGGTTATAGGTTTTGGTTTAGGTTATAGGTTATAAGTTTAGGTTAAGGTCTAGGTTTAGGTTATGGGTTTTGGGATTTGAGAATAGGTTTAAGTTATAAGTATAGGTTTAGGTTGGGTTATAGGTTAAGGTTTAGGTTATAGGTTTTGGGATTTGAAAATAGGTTTAGGTTATAAGTATAGGTTTAGGTTAAGGTTATAGGGTTTAGGTTATAGCTTATAGGTTTAGGTTATAAGTTATAGGTTTAGGTTTAGGTTTAGGTTTAGGTTTAGGTTTTAGGTTTAGTATTGGTTAAGTTATATGTTTAGGTTAAGGTTTAGGGATTCGGGTTCGATTCGGGTTTGGATTTAGGTTATAGGTTTTGGTTTAGGTTATAGGTTATAGGTTTAGGTTTAGGTTATGGGTTTTGGGATTTGAGTATAGGTTTAGGTTATAAGTATAGGTTTAGGGTAGGGAGTATAGGTTTAGGTTTAGGTTTAGGTTATGGGTTTTGGGAGAAGGTTTAGGTTATAAGTTTAGGTTTAGGTTTTGTGATTTAAGGTTTGGTTTAGGTTATAAGTTTGGGATTTAGAGAATAAGTTTAGGTTTAGGTTTAAGGTTATAGGTTTTGGGATTGAGAATAGGTTTAGGTTATAAGTATAGGTTTAGGTTTAAGGTTTAGGTTTAGGTTTAGGTTTAGGTTTTAGGTTTAGGTATAGGCTTAGGTTATAGGTTATAGGTTATATGTTTAGGTTAAAATTTAGGGATTCGGGTTCGGAGTTTGAGGTTGGGTTGAGGAGTTATAGGTTATAGGTTTTGGTTTAGGTTATAGGTTTAGGTTTAGGTTATGGGTTTTGGGATTTGAGAATATGTTTAAGTTATAAGTATGGGTTCGAGTTGGGTTATAGGTTAAGGTTTAGGTTTAGGTTATGGGTTTTGGGATTTGAGAATAAGTTTAGGTTAGAAGTATGGGTTCGAGTTGGGTTATAGGTTAATGTTTAGGTTTAGGAAATCGGGTTGGGTTCGGGATCGGGTTTAGGTTTGGGTTTAGGTTATAGGTTATAGGTTATAGGTTTAGTTTATACGTTAAGGTTTGGGTTATAGGTTTAGGTTAGGTTTAGGTTTAGGTTATAGGTTATATGTTATAGGTTATAGTTTTGGGAATTGAGAATTGGTTAAGGTTTAGGTTTAGGAAATCGGGTTCGAGTTCGGGATCGGGTTTAAGTTTGGGTTTTCAAGTTTAGGTTTTGGTTTAGGTTAGGGAGTTGAGATTAGGATTAGGTGTAGGTTTAGGTTTAGGGATTTGAGAATACATTTAGTTTTTAGGTTTAGGTTTTGATTTTGGTTTAGCTTTTAGGAATTGAGAATATGTTTTGGTTATAGGTTTAGGGTGTGGTTTAGGTTATAGGTTATAGGTTTAGGTTTAGGTTATGGGTTTTGGGATTTGAGAATAGGTTTATGTTATTATGGGTTGAGTTGGCTTATAGGTTAAGGTTTAAGTTTAGAAATTGGGTTCGGGTTCTGGATCGGGTTTAGGTTTGGGTTTTGGGTTATAGGTTATGTTATAGGTTTAGGTTTAGGTTATAGGTTATATGTTATAGGTTTAGTTTTTTGGGAAGTGAGAATTGGTTAAGGTTTAGGTTTAGAAAAATCGGGTTTGGGTTCGGGATCGGGTTTAAGTTTGAGTTTTCAAGTTTAGGTTAGGGAGTTGAGATTAGGATTAGTGTAGGTTTAGGTTTAGGGATTTGTGAATACATTTAGGTTTTAGGTTTAGGTTTAGGTTTTGGTTTAGCTTTAGGGAATTGAGAATATGTTTTGGTTATAGGTTTAGGGTGTGGTTTAGGTTATAGGTTTAGGTTAAGGTTTAAGTTTAGGTTATGTATTTTCGGATTGGAGAATAGGTTTATGTTATAAGTATGAGTTCGGTTCAATAGGTTAAGGTTAAGGTTTAGGTTTAGGAAATCGGGTTCGGGTTTGGGATCGGGTTTAGGTTTGGGTTTGGGTTTTAGGTTATAGGTTATATGTTTAGTTTATAGGTTAAGGTTTGGATTATAGTTTTAGGTTTAGGTTATAGGTTATATGTTATAGGTTATAGTTTTTGGGAATTGAGAATTGGTTAAGGTTTAGGTTTAGGAAATCGGGTTTGAGTTCGGGATCGGGTTTAAGTTTGGGTTTTCAAGTTTAGGTTAGGGAGTTGAGATTAGGTTTAGGTTTAGGGATTTGAGAATACATTTAGGTTTTAGGTTTAGGTTTTAGTTTTAGTTTAGCTTTAGGAATTGAGAATATGTTTTGGTTATAGGTTTAGGGTGTGGTTTAGGTTATAGGTTATAGGTTATACGTTTAGGTTAAGGTTATGGGTTTTGGGATTTGAGTATAGGTTTAGGTTATAAGTATAGGTTTAGGGTAGGGAGTAGGTTAAAGTTTAGGTTTAGGTTATAGGTTTTGGGATTTGAATAGGTTAAGGTTTAGGCTTAGGTTATAGGTTTTAGGCTTAGGCTTAGGCTTAGGCTAAGGCTTAGGCTTAGGCTTAGGTTATAGGTTAAGGCTTCTCAAAACTGCAGACTAATTTGTTTTGAAACTCGTTCATCTCACCTGAAAACTTGTCACATAATGAATAACTATAACCACAATAATAACTATTATGAATGCACTATAATGAATAAATTATTACTATTATAGATAACTGTAATTACAACATAGATATCATGCACACGATATCACATAATGTATTGTTTGATGAACTACAGATGTGCATTCTTGACAAGAGAAGTACCAGATGCTTGAATTTGAAATACGCAGCTCCAATCCTCCCACATGCAACATTCACCTGAAAGAATGCGCATAACCGTCATGCTTGAGTAATCAATACAGGAATATACAAGTAAAACCATAAAACCAGAGATACTCACTACATTTTCCAAGATCTCCTCCATAGTTAACGATCTCATTCTAAAGCCCTTCTCCCTCCTCCTTTACCCAGGCTTGGGACCGGCAATGCAAGGAGTTGCATTGGTGGAGTTAAAAAAGGGCTTAGGCTCCATTTGGTTTTAAAAAAAAAAAAATATTTTCATAAATACGAATGTGATGACTAAATGGAGCCTAAGACTATAAATACGTTCAAATAGTTCAAAAGTTCCTTGGAGCCTAATAGTTCATTTAATATGGAGCCTAATAGTTCATTCAATATTTATTTTTTTTTAAATGGAGATTGAATTCCCGCCTATCATATGGAGAAAGGGCTAACTAAAGAAAATGAAACAGAAGTTGGGGCTAGAAAGGGGCCCGCCGAAAAAACCATTGGCCCCAAATCACTCCAAGGAGGGACTCCCAGAAGTAGAACAAAAACCAGCCACTCAGAAGACTAAATACCAATCAGACCATAAACCAGGCATTCCACCCTACCCACGGCTGGCCCTGCAGTTAATCCCAACAAACAGCCCTTGGACCTAGTATGGCACAAATTCACTATAATCAAAATAATGGAAGTGCAATCATCAAGATGCCTCTCTTGGAAAGTCAAACTACATCACCCAAAAGTGAATTACAAGCAACATGAAAGAAAGAAATTCTCACCAATTAGGGATTGTAGAAAATCCCTAACACAACTCTTGGAGAAGATAATCGAAGGCATCAGCATTGTGGATGGACCTTCATGAAACCAGATGCGGAGATTTCAGTGGTAAAAGACTTTTTTTCTTCTTCTCTTGCAAAATCTCATTTTTCTGGTCTTCTTTCTCCTCTTTTTCTTTAAGAGAGAAATCTCCAAATGTTGCTCTAACTCTCTCTATGCGAAAGACCATTGCCTCTTATTTTAACATGCTTGGCCAAAAGACTAAAATACCACCATACACATGTGACACTAAGAGACTATTGAAGCCACACATGTGGGTCCCACCTCCACACATGAGGGGTGCCCAACATGGCATAGATGTGTGGGTGATGTAGAGCGGGTTGTAGACACTTTCATGGCAATGATGGACCAGAGAAGGCTTGATTGGAGGCGAAAACGATCCGGACGGTCAAAACCTTAAATCAGTCGTATCTCACAAACTGAGATGAGTTTTTCGACATGTTATATATGATTTTAGGGTAAAAGAACCTACTTAAGCCAACTAACCCCACTACACTGGGTTGCCCATGCTGAATTTGCGAGATTCCATCAAATTGATGGTCAAAAGTCCCATTTATTTTCATTTTTACTATAAATAGTAGTTTTAATTGGAGTATAACTTTTGATCATTTTAGTTATAGAAGTCGTGCCCAACATGAAAATGGCTTAGAAAAATTAGGAGAATGATGTGGTTGTGTCAAATTGGACACTTACTATTTTTAGCTGAAAACCATGAAGTCTAGTAAGAATAGAGGTCGTCTATAAATAGTCAGTTAACTATTTATAGTAAGTCATGTTTTTAGGGTGTTTAAGTTAGAGTGTGAGTCTAAAACTCCGTCCTAGGTTTAATTCCTTATTTAAAGAGTTGTAATTTCATTTTTTTATCGTCAATCAAGTTATTTTGAATTTATTAGGGACTATTCCTACTTTTATCCCCAGTGGATTCGAGGAAGCTCTATGAGGAGTCTAAAGAACTCTATGGATTTAGAGTAGTTATCCCCTGAGGAAGATGTTGATTGACCTCATCACATCCCTCCCTCCACTAGTGTGTGTTTGTGTGTGTGTGTGTGTATTAATGCTCCCCTTTGAACAATACCATAGGGGAGTTACATGTGTATAACAGGAAAGTGCAGGAAAATGCCTATCGTTAAAACCTCTAGGTCCACTGTGATGTTTATGTCCCATTCATACCATTCATAAGGTCATTCTTCCTGAGATGAACAAAAACACAAAAAATTAGCCTCACCCAAAACATTTGTGGCCACAAAAATGCTTCAATAGTGGACATTCGATTGTCACTATATCTTTGGGGTGGTCCACTTAAATTTTGGATTTCTCTTTTTGGGAACAATGTCCTAACACAAGTTGGAAAAATGGATGGGCGGGGCAGATTTCTCACAAACATAACAGTGAGCCCTACCTAGCTTTCTGTTGCAAGAAGTTCATGCAAAAGGGCTTTCGCTGGGATCTGCGAAATGAGAAAGATTAAATGTATCCAGATTTACTGTTAGAGCCTTTCCATAAGGTTCTTGCACAAGGAAGCTAGGTGGGGCCCACAGTGATGCTTGTGAGAAATCTGCCATGTCCAGCTATTTTCGAGCTTATTTTAGGACATGTGAAACTCAAGTGAGCTACAATAGAGGAAGCAATGCCAAAAAAAAAAAACAACTGCTTATTATTGAAACCTTTCAACCTTAATGTTTATATGCCTTCCAAATAGTTTACATGGTCATTCATTCCAACTGTGATGAATTGAAAATACAAAAAACTCAAGTCTCATTCAAAACTTGTGGCCATATGAATGTTTCAAGAGTGGCCATTCAATACCTATTGTTTCCTCTCATGTGGCTCACTTGAGTTTTGGATCCGCTTCATTTTTTATAATGTCTTAAAATGAGCTCACAAAATGGATGGATAAGCATATAACTCTTCTATCCTACTGTTCGAAGGAGCATTACTCTCTTCATAAAAGGTAATCTCATTCCAAACCTTAAATACAAGTTAGTTGGCTTGGGCTTAATATCCACATGGACTTTTGTTTTAGATCTAACTCGTATTCTAGTTGGTTTTGGACTTGAGTTATCTTGCTCGTGAACTTTGGACTTAATTTCACCATGGGTTGCCTTAAGACTTATGTTAGGTGAATTTAAGGCGAAGTGTGAAAACAAAAATAAAAAAGATTAGAATTAGATGAATCCAATTATCAAAAGGGAATACTCATCCAATTCTCAAAAGGAGAAAATGAAAATATTAAGACGCATAGCTATACTAGAGGAATACGTTATTGAAGTGACATCACCAAGTTATGCGGCACCCACCATAATGTGTTGTATCCACACCGTCCATCCATTTGGAGAGATCAAAGCTCAAGTAACCCACCACAGAAAATAATGGTAGGCGTTTTTAAGGGTAGGCGTTCAATCTTCACTATTTCATGTGGGTTCCCTCTAACTTTTAATTCACCTGGCTCTTTTAGCTCATGCTTTAAAATGATCTCTCCAAATGGATGGTAAAATGATCTCTCCTAATGGATGGATGGTGTGGATATAACACATGCATTATGTTGGGCCCACAGAGCTTTTCATCTTCTCATTAGCTTAAGTCATACATAACAGACATTACACCAAATTAAAAGACATTCAAATTGATCTCGCAAACTGACAAACCAACAAATTTTCTGGAATTCCCTTTAAGATATATATATATATATATATATATATATATATATATATATATGTTGAATGAAAGTTAGTTGATGTTTACAAACACTATGACCAACCATTGCAGCAGTGTGCAATAAAGTCAGATGCATCTCAGTAGCTCCATACCACTGCTTGATTCCTGATGAATGCAATGCAGTGGATTAACATGTTTTATGACATGTGTGGTGGATAAGTCACCAACATTTAAAAAATAGTGTAAATGCACATGCTAGTCTAGCACTTCAATCATATTTTTCAATGTATATGAATGCCTGTGCCAGTAACATAAAAGACATTGAAAAAATAAAAAAAACATAGAAATTCAAATTGATGTCACAATTCGACAAACCCAAAAAAAAATAATTATGGAATTCCTTTCAGGATCTTAAGACAATCCACTGACATCACCATCATTACCTTTAAATCCCATCCAATCCACCCTAATCCCTTCAAAATTGCTTGGGACATGTTTGGTTTAAGGGATTGGAAGGTTTAATCCCGAGATTGGCCGGGCATCCCAAACAGACCGAAAATAGCAATCCCAAGATATAGCAATCCCATAGATTTTGCACCAATCCACTAATGCAACTATCGTTACCTTGAAATCTGTGCAATCCACTCTAATACCATCCAATCTGCCCGACCAAACAGGCCCTAATGATGGGCGTTCAATCACCACAGTTTCCTATGGTGTGGTCCACCTGAGATTTAGCCCTAAAATGAGCTGGAAAAAATGAACGGCCTGCATACACATATTATGGTGGAGCCCACAAAGCATTTTTAGGGCCCGTTTGGCCGGGTGGATTGAAATGGATTGAATGGTATTAGGGTGGATGGCCTGGATTTCTAAGTATTGATGGTGTTGTCAGTGGATTGTCTTCAGATACATGGGATTGCTATATCCTTGGATTGATATATCCAATCTGTTTGGCACGCCCGGCCAATACCAGGATTAAACCTTCCCATCCCTTCTAATCCGTCAAGCCAAACACGTCTCAAGGATTGGGATCAGATCACCGACTCTGTTTGGCACGCCTGGCCAATCCCAGGATTTAACTTCCAATCCCTTCCAATAACATCCAATCCCTTCCAATCCGACCGGCCAAACACGCCCTTAAATTTCAGAAACAGAGAGAGGGGAATGTGGATTGAAGGATTGAAAGATTTGAGAAAGAGATAAAGAGAGAGAAAGAAATAAACTAACCGTACGTGCTCCGTCTTCTTCTCCTTCTCCTTCTTCTTCTCCTTCTTGTAGCGAAATAGGTTTTTGAAAACAAAGAGGGGAATGAAGCCTTGAGACAGGGAGAGAGGGTGAGGGAGATCGGGAGATCGAGAGAGGGCAAGGGAAAGAGAGAGACTGAGTGCGAGAAAAAGAGAGAGATGGAGAGATGGGTTCGTCAGCGAGCGGGAGAAAATGGCGGATGGGGGTTTTGTTTTTGGAGGGATTTGGGGTTTTGGAGGGGCGCGTGACAGACGGCTCCCTGGACATTTTATGGTTTTAAGACCGTGGGGCCCACTGTGATGTATGTCATATATCCACTCCGTCCATTAATTTTAAATTATTATTTTAAGTGTTGATAAAAAAAATTAGTTAGATCGAATCTGTAACGAGACCACACAACATATTAACAATAGAAATTTAATTTATATTATTTCTTATGGTGTGGTCCACTTAGACACTTAATCTGCATAATTTTTGGTCCCATGCACTAAACTTATATATCAGAATTTTTGGACGGCTTAGATTAAACAAATATATTCTAATGGACCTCATGGATCCCCTTAAGCACCATCTATATTTAATATGTTTTAGGTGGGGAGGTACGCTTTAGCTACAGAGCACTTAAGCTATAGCTACGGATTAAATCTGTAGCTAAAAGCTTTCAACCTCCATAGCCTTTGCCTGATTTTTTGGTAGTGTTTGCTCTTAAACTTGAACTTAGATCACGAATTTCTATTCTTCTACTTAAAATTTCTACCCCTAGTTACTAAGGTATCTATAGAGGAACCCTGCTACTATTTTTTTTTTCTCAACTGCTTCGAATGAATGGATGAGATAACAGTTTCGATGTCAATGGTATCCTTACCATAATGCATAGTGCCTACATGACTCTCATACGACTCTGGAAGAGAATTAAATAAAATTAAGGTTGTAACTTCTTTGTCGAGCTTCACCTCCACACTCATTAACGTATAAAGTACTTAATACATTGATGTATTCATTAATGTTAGACCCTTCCACCATCTTCAAATTATATAATTTCTTCTTCAGATACAAACAATTTGATAGAGATTTCGTTATGTACAAGCTTTCTAACTTTGTTCAAAGCCCTGCGATTTTCCTCTGATCAATGATATTATAAAGGAGGTCATCTACCAAATATAATTAGATCGAAGTTTTTGCCCTCTCATCCAGTTATTCCCACACTTCATCGCTCATAGTTACAGGATGTTTCGCTATACCAAGGAGTGCTTGTTGTAATCCTTGTTGAACTAGAAAGCTTCTTATCTTTACATTATATAGTCCAATTTTTTTTTTTCTAACAAAGTACTTCTCCGTTTCATACTTCATGTTAGACCTCTTCATCATCATGTCTCAGATTTAAACTCAAATCACTACATGTATCTTTGATACTACTTCTAATTAGGGAATTGTATAAGCAAACTCCAAATTGGAATCACATAATAAAAAACAAACGCAAACAAAGTACGAATAGGAACACATAATTTTACATAAAAAACTCTTGCGAGAAAAAACCACGGCATAAAGCCACAAACACATCAACTATGAAAATGAATGTACGAGAGATGAAATCACTTATAGATGCGAAAATCCTTCTTAAAACCCTACATTCTCTCTAGAACAAGTCATTCGATATCCTAATTCCACAATTACACCCATATATAATATTGTTATATTCAGAAAAGGAAAAAAATTGCGCTATTACACAAAATTGCGCGTGGTGCCAATCTTAGTATCGATTGATCAACATCGATCTATCAACTCTCGATTGAACAAGTCCAGCATGTTCGATCAATTGAACATGCTAAAAATATTTAGAAAATTAATTATGAATTTTCTAAAAATTGTCAGTAACTTGAATTTCCAAAATTAATTAATCGAACTTGTCCAAAACTATTCCAATACCAATCTATGTAATTCCAAATTCACTCCATAAATCAAATAACCTACTTGATCAATCAAAGTCCCCTTGCTTTTTATATATATATATATATATATATATATATATATATATATATATATATATATATATATATATATATATAGAGAATACACACACACACGAACACACACACAATCTGAACGTTCATGTGAAGCAACACTAGTGAAACAGGACAAGTTTTACTTTTATCTAAAACTTTTATCCATACCGTCCATAGCAAAGAGAAATTCAAATCAAGGAAAGAAACTGTTTACATTTTTCACGGTCCACCAAAGTTTCAGATCAAAGTAAAATTTTATACTATGGAGTTTCATGAGGTTGATTTGAGCATTGCGAGATTCATCACGCATGATGGGTTCTCAAAAAAGTTCGTACGTACTACGTACGAACTGGTTCGCAGGTGAGCGTTTTCGTATATATATATATATATATTTTACGAAGATTGAAGACATCTAAACAACGGATTGCATACAATCCGCACGTGTACAAGATTCAACCCCTGGAACACATGTTACCCTCCACGATTATGCAAAGAGAGAAAAAACAAATCATGCCAATCCAACCATCGCCGATGCCGTACCATGAAACAATGCACACAACCCGGGATCAGGATGATCCAATCGGCAGGTGGGCTGCATCTCGAGAAAAACAATGTACGACACTCAAAAATCTATGCACGTATGACCCGTCTGATGACTTGAATTGACCCTTTATGTTTTCGGATCGTCAGATGATTTGAATTGGCCCTTTCTGTTCGTCGGATCATCATAATAATCAGGCGTATCTGTTGAAGAGGTTGGGTCATGCACACATCACGTGGCCCCACAATGTTCGACTCCAGTTTCCAAGAGAAAAGTGGCCGAGGGCAACTTGGGCATTTCACCCTCTTAAGAGCTGGAAGCATTGTTTGAAAAATTCAGAAATCTTGAATACTAGTTCTTGCTGTAAATATCCTGATATCATGTTATATTGCGGCCTATCCAGTAGCCGACGTACTACTGAATTGAATTCGTAGTCCGCTGGTTGGGCTTTGTGTACGGGTGATCAGAACCGTTCAATAGGTAATTCGACCGTGAATAGTGATGGCCAAAGCATGGTTTTCTACAAGAAGCCCTAGCCATTCGATCTACAGACATGTAAAATCATAGAATGGTCATCGGTTTGCAATCAAGTCAAAGTTTTGAACAGATTGGATATATTTACGGAGAAGGGGACCGTAAATGGTCTATCTGTAGTGGGTCCTACCTTCTGATGTGGTCCTTACAATGAACCACATGGGTGGACTGGTTGGCTACGATTCCATTTCAATAGTGCGCAGATTGCCTCAGTAGGGTGCAAATTTCTACGGTGGAAAGCGGGTCCACCTGTGATCACTGTGGGCCATTGGATACGATTGTTTCATCCAAGATTGCACGAGAACCGGAAATTACTCTGAATGCTCATGCCATAAATACGGCTGACATAACAAATGAGCGGAGTGAATAAGTAACATGCATCACAATGCCCTACATTGATGTTGTAAATTTCTCAGCTAAAGTGTTAAAAAATTAAGTTCTCTCATTTGCATTAGGAAAGATGCCATAATTACCTAGGTAAATAATTATTACCCATTTACATGGTAATTACACTTGAGCCGGAAAATCAAACAGGCCCTTGGTCTTCCAAAAGGCCGAATAGGGTGATAAGATCATTTTAAGATTTTTAACGCTGGCCGTCAATTTTTCATGCCTTAATTCAAAAGCCTGTGATCATATAAACGGGGAAATTTCGTGCCACGTGTGATCCACACTGGCCCTGTCCTATCCAACGGTCATTGTGAACATATTGGTCCCACATGGATCCAAGGAAATTTTCACTGTACGGGAGAATGCACTGGGTTGGTGCTCCATAAATGGTCTAGGACGCGGCTTTCCTGCAAAAGGCTTTCGCAGGAAGTTCCTGCACAAGGATTCTGGGTGGGGCCCACTATAATGTTTGTGAGAAATCCATCTGTCCATCCATTTTTTGAGTAAATTTTATTACATGCGACCAAAAAATGAGCAGGGCTCAAAACTTAAGTGAGCCGTATGAGATGAAACAGTGGAAAAAGGAATGCCTACCGTTAAAACCTTCGTAGGATCCATCCTGATATTTATAAGGTCATTTTCACTGAGATTAAGTGACGAGAACTTAAACTGATACAAAATTTTTGTGGTGGTAAATCCCCACTGTTTCCTCTCGCGCGGCCTACTTTTGGCACAGCCGCCTTAGTTTTCGATACACCCGATATTTTGTCTCTTATCCCAAAATTAGCTCGGAACGGATGGACGGTATGAATTTGTCAAAACATCCTATGAGTCCAACGTGGCATCCCACACAGAAACCTGGGAAAGGCTTTCCGCATGAAATCCTCGTACATCCACGCCTTTGCCGGAAGTTCCTGTACTGGGATGGTAGATGAGGCCCACCGTTATGTTTGCAAGAAATCCACTCGTCCATCCGTTTTGTGAGCTCATTTTAGGACACGCAATCGAAATTGAGGTGGATCTAATACTCGAAGTAGGCCGCACGAAAGGAAACAGTGAGGATTTAGTGACCACTGTTGAAATATTTTTATGGCTACAGAAGTTTCATATCAGGCTAAGGTATTTTTTCACTTCATCCCAATGACCTTATAAACGGTTTGGATGGCATATAAACATGAAGGTCGGTAGGAAGGTTTCGTCGGTAGGAAACTCTTTCCCTATTTTTTCCTCTCGCATGGCTCACTTGAGTTTTGGATCCACTTCATTTTCGGTCCCATCTCCTAAAATAGGTCGTAAAACGGATGGACGGGATGGATTTATCACAAACATCACCGTGGCCCCACCTAGCATCGCATAGCAGGAACTTCATGGAAAGGCTTTCTATGTGAATCCGCGTCCGCTTTCGCGGGTGTCTGCGTATTGTCGATCACGTACTACAGATTACAGTGATGGCTCACGGCCAGTTTTTAGGCTTTGGTGTGTCATCCAACCAAACAAGCAGCTTAAATGCTGCCCATCAGTCCATACTGTTCATATCATACGGCTCATTCTGAATTGACTATAGTGCTGATCGAATGATCCTAACCGTTCGACAGGTTGTCTAACATTGAACGGCTGAAAATAAAATGGTCAGCAGCACAAATTCGACCAGTAAAATCAGATGAATATGACTGCCCATCGTTGCCAATTTATTCCTATGTTTCATTGACAATAGGGAAACGATTTTGACAATCTGGCTTAAAGTACATGCACGCCTGAGAGAGATGCTTCATGTATATAAATTGTGCGGTCCAAATTGCTGAAGGCAACATCGACCTCAAAGCATCATGTACAGTCAATGTTCGTACAAATACCCACTTTTGGGACTGAGATCCAATGGTCCAAAATTCTCAAGATGACATCATACGGTGTTCAAATGTTCAGGTAGGCCAAGAAAGAACAGATGGCGAGGATCAATGTTGGATCATCATTGTTGATCAACACGAGGCCCATATGAGAGTTCAAAGGAGAGAAATGGAAATGCAGCGGCGATTGTGAATGATCAACGGTTGGATCTAGTGAGGATGGATGAGAGACAAATATTCTGTATTGGTTGAAGATCAAAAGTCTGATCCATCAGTGATGTGAGAACAGTGGTCCAAAGATGATCATCCGTTCAGATTTTGCATTGCTGAAAGATCAAATGATGGTAGATTGTAAAATCTAGTAATTAAGGAATATTGATGGATAGGTCTAGTGATGATGAATGACCAATGGTCAAATTGATCAACGGTCAAAACTAACCCTAGTGGCCAACAAACGGTTGATCTATGTGTTATTGTTGATCAACTGTCTAATCTAGTCGCAACTAATTATCAATGCTCATTCTAACAACGGTAAATGACCAAGAATGAGGGGTGTACACAAACTGAGCTCGACACGGCTCGAAAAAGCTCGACGAGTTTGAGCTGATATTTTGAGCTTGAAAATGAGTTTGAGCCGAGTTCAAGTAGGCCAGCTCGACTCGACTCAGATCGAACCCAGCTCGAATCGAACTCAAATCAAACTAGTTCGGTGACTCGGTTACTTTGATATTGATGTTGCTCACCATGTGTTTGATGAAATGACTCAAAGAAGTGTGGCCGGTGACGAGGAAGGTATGTATATGAAACCAACACCATTTTTTTTCTTGATTTTTATGTTGCTTAGAAGGTGTTTGATAAAATACTTGTAAAACCATTGCGGTTATCTCAAATACAGTGAGATTTTGAAGGTGCAGTCGAGGTGTTTGTGAAAATGCCTCAATGATGAACTTGGCTTAATCTTGGCTCGAACTCGGCCCGAGCTGCTGACCAAACCGAGCCGAGCTAGCTAGTCAAGCTCGAGAACCGAGCAGAGCCGAGCCGAGTTCGAGTTGAGGTCATCTAGTGGCCGAGCTAAGTCGAGTTGAGGCCAGCTCGACTCGGTTCGACTCAATACACCCCTACCAAGAATCAAAACTAGCAGGCGCGGATTCAGTAGGTTGGGGCCAGACCGAGTTCGGTAAGGCCCTGACTGTGGGGCCCACCATGATGTATGTATTATATATCCATGCTGTACATTCATTATTTCAGCTCATTTTATATAGGGCGTCGATCCAAATCTCAGGTGGACCACACCACAAGAACTAGTAGTGATTGACTATTAAAAACTTCTTGTGGGCCACAAAAGCTTTAGATCAAGCTAATATTTGTGTATGGACGACATGCATATACAATAAATACATCAAGGTGGGCCCCATGGCCACGGCCAGGCTACCTCATACATAGAGGGTCCAGTAGATGAAACCCATTTACAATACATGTATATCGATAACAAGTGTCTCATGAGAAATCAGATCACTTTTTGAAGTCATGACATTAAGTAGCATTGTCTAATCAATGTTCGATAAGCCATTCAAACATAGTCTTAGATACAAATGAATATTGTTATCTAAAATTGTGATTTAGAGTAGGTTGGCCAAACAGTGAAATTATTTAGAACAAAGAATCACACGAAATTGTGAAACTAAGAAGAGTGGGAAAGTGGAGAATGCCAGATGGAAAGGGAAAACACTTACACGCCTAGCCTAGATACCCAAGGAGTTACTTTCTCTGGCATTAGAAATGACTCAACGTTCATTCGCATTGAAAGCTAGAGTGGGCCACCCTATAAAATTATACCTAAAACTTTATAACTTAAGGAGAGGTACCATCACCAATATTACTATTATCATTATCTGTCTTGAAGCTTGAAGCTCGAAGTTAGAGGGCCCTTGTCTTCCTCTCTCATGCAATCAAGTTATAGGGAGTACAACTGACAGCAGGGACACCGACGTTTTAGGTCTTGGACTGTGATAAATGGGAGCTTCTCATGAGTTCCATCCAGCCCCATATGGATAACAGAGCGGGATGGCCCACCTGAGTTCTGGAATATTGTGATTTTTGGATAATTCTTTTATCCCGCTGAAGTGTCTAATTGGATAGCATATAAACTCCAAGTTGTGCTTTAAACAAAACCAATTATAGGTGTCCCATCTCAACTGCATTATCGGGTGTAACTCACCGAGTGTTGGATCGTCATGATTTTTGGATTCTGTGGTGAATGTAAGATAACATACTTTATGGATTGGAAGAATCTTATAAAAGTCCCATCCAAGCCAATCAATAGTCAGTTAGCAAGAAACTTATTGCGGAGTACCACATGTGAAGTTTTAACAAAATGCACTTCAAAAATAGGTTTAAGGCATGTTATAATCTTCCGGGAATGTTTTCGCTAAGCGGAAGGAGGCCGAATAGAGACTTGATCAGTTGAAATGCAACCAGCGGGACGGTCTCATCCCTTGCCTGGAAGAGGAGATTTTGGCTGCTAGAAATTCCCTGGTTAGGTGGGAACTAGCAGAGGAAATTTACTGGAAACAGAATGCGCGTAATAACTGGCTATGGGAGGGAGATCGCAATACAAAATGCTTCCACCTGTCATCCACGGACCATGTTAGGAGAGCGATCATCAAGGAAATCAGATTGGAAGATACACGGTGCTAAATGATCCTCAAGAAATTCAAGATGCAACAGTCCTGTTCTTCAGTAATTTGCTGTCTGATGATCAGCCGGCTGGCACTGATCAGGCCTTCACCCAACAGACTGAAGGTTTGTTAGCCCACATCCCTTGTAGTGTCTCAGATGAGGATAAGACCTTTCTGCTGAACCCACCCACCATAAAGGAGGTCTGTCGGCAGTTTTTTTGCTGCCAACTGACAGCACCCTAGGCCCGGACGGCTTTGGTGGTGCCTTTTTCAAGGAGTGCTGGCAGACAGTTGGGCCTAATATTCTTGCTGACACAATCTTCTTGTTCAACAGGGGGAGGATCCCTAGAGCCTTCACATTCACCTTAATTTGCCTCATCCCGAAGGCAGCAAGCCCATCTTCCATTAACCATTTCTGGCCCATAAGCCTTTATAACTGTATCTATAAAAAAATTTTCAAGGTACTTGCTACTAGACTGGCTGCTATCTTGCCCAACATCATCTCCCCCGAACAAGGAGCGTTCATTCTAGGCGGTAATATTGTAGAAAATATCGCGCTGGCTCAAGAATTATTCAGGGAATTAGATAGAAAAGTGTGAGGTGGTAACATCGCGATTAAGCTTGACATGGAAAAAGCTTATGATAGGGTCAATTAGAACTTTCTCAAGCTTGTTCTTCTTCGATTTGGCTTCAGCAGTAAGTGGGTCTGTATTTTGGAGAAATGCTGGAATAACTGTTGGTTCTCCGTACTACTTAACGGTAAAGCGAAGGGGTACTTTAAATCGTCGCGAGGGCTGCGGCAAGGTGATCCTCTCTCCCCCAGCCTCTTCATCATTTCGGCAGAGGTCTTAAGTAGGGGTATTTCTGATCCGTTTAAGCTTCAACTCTGCCAGCCGTTCAAGCTTAAGAGGGCATGTCCTATCATATCCCACCTATTATATGTAGACGACATGTTGCTCTTCACTAACGGTAGTGCTACCTCTTTGGCTGCGATCAAGGATTTTCTTACATCCTTCCAACAAGTGTCGGGTTAGAAGATCAACCACGCCAAGAGTAACTTTTACTGCTTCTCCAAGCTTCCTATGGGTCGAGCCAAACGTATTAGCAACTTCCTCAACATTCCCAGGGCATCCACCACTGCGCACTACTTGGGAGTTCCGATTGCGAAGGGAAGGCTTCCTAGAGACGCTTTCAAGCCACTTCTGGACAGGATCACTTCTAAGGTGGATGGTTGGAAAGCCCGAATTCTGTCGCAAGCTGGTTGGGCAACGCTCATTAGGCACGTCCTTGGCAGCATTCCAGTCCACACTATGGCTGCCTCTCCTGTTCCTGCTAGATGCCATTCAGATATGGAGAAACACTTCGCTAATTTCTTATGGGGATGGAGAGATGGCAAGAGAAAGGTTCATTGGATCAGGTGGAAGAAGATTGTGGCCCCTTTTTCAGAAGGCGGCTAGGTAATTAGAAGCTTGCGGAACATGATGAAGGCTCTTAGAATGAAGATGGCCTGGGCAGTCACTCATGACAATAGTAAGATCATCTGGGCCAGCTATATGGGGGCCAAATACGGGATCCCCACTGACCTTGACAATGTTTCTCCTGATGCCAGGCGCATCAGATCCGTCTCCTCCCCCATCTGGAACAACATCCTCAGCCTGCTCCCTTTTCTGAAAGCCAACGTCAGATGTCTAATAGGGGGAGGTGACTATAATGTGTGGGAAGTTAATTGGACTGGTTTGGGTCCCCTGCAGGGCGCTGTTTCCAATCAAATCCCCCAGGCCTTGTGTAGCATGAAGGTCAAAGAGTTCATTGAAAGACAAGGGTCGTCCCCTCCCTCCTCAGACCTCGAATACCTCTCTCCGGAATTTATCAACTTCATCTTCCAAAGTGGCCTTTACACCACCACCTCTAACGATTCTTACATCTGGCCTTTTACTCCTTCAGGTTCTTTCTCTGTGAAGTCTGCGTGGCTCGACCTCAGGATGACAGGGGAGAGGCATGAATGGACGAGATGGGTATGGCACCCTCAAATCCCACCCAAATTGTCGGTCTTTGTTTGGAGGCTGTTTGGAGGGGCGATCCCGGTTGATGATCGCATCCAATCTAAATGCATCTCTATGGCCTCCTGGTGTGTGTGCTGTCCAACTATCAGCCATCAGGAATCTCTGGGGCATCTTTTCGTATTGAGTCACCTGGCTTCGGTAACTTGGCGCCATTACAGTGGCATTTTTAGGATTTCCCTCATCGAACACACATCTCCACTGGAAAGATTAAATCAATGGTGGGGGGCCTTTCCAACTGGGGGTCAGCTTTGTCATATCCGAGCCCTCACTCCCATTTTCCTTCTTTGGAAAATTTGGAAGGCACGCAACTCGTCCAGATTTGATAACAAAAAGATGAATATAGGGGCCGTGATCACTCGAACTAATTGGTGGCTTGGAAGGATTTTCCGTGGGGGCACTCAGATGGTTTTCAGCCACCCATCCTGGTTGGACCAAATCCAACTCAGGAATCTCCACATTCCCGCAGCTTCGCTGGTGATTAAAAGAGTTGTTGTGGTGGTCTAGAGTAGGCCGGATCTTGGGTCAAGTTGAACGTCGATGGCTCGGCCCTGCACAACCTAGGGCCTTCAGGGGGAGGTGGTATTTGTAGGAAAGATAATGGTGATATGCTGTTCGCCTTCTCGATCTCATGGCCATGGTATCGGCTCAAATAACCAGGCGAAACTTATGACAGTTTTTGAGGGCCTCTCTATTTGCATAAGACTCGGGCTTTGGAATGTGATGGTTGAGTCAGACTCGAAGCAAGTGGTGGATATGCTCAACAACATCTCTAAGGCGGGGTGGAAGAGACATCATTGGGTGGCTCCTATTTTCTCCATAAATTTGAAGGGTTCGTTCTGCTTATCTCACATTCTCAGACAGGGGAACATGCCAGTAGATGCTCTTGCCCGGTTAAGAAGCGCCAACTAGATTAACACAGACTTTCACACCTCTTAGGACCTTCCCCGTGAGATTTGTGACTTGGTGGTTCTAGACAGAGTTGGTTTGGGTGCTATTAGAATGGTGGATCCTGCATAGCTTATAGCTTTTTTCTCTTTCCTTTCACGATAGGTTGCTCAAGGCTTTATTTTTTGCTAGCCCCGGGTCTTCTTGACATACAGTCCATGTATTTTCCTCCCATGAAATGAAACAAAGGTTTTTCTAAAAAAAAAAAAAAGTGGTTTGCAAGAGGGTTTGCTAGCGCTCGAGATAATAAGTCTCCCTGCTAAATAGAGAAATGATGGCTTTAATCTGCAAAACCAGTGACCCATATTCCTAAACACTTTCTAAGTCCCTAAACACTTTCTAAGTCACATGCCCTTGAGTTTTCTTTTCTTTTCTTTTCTTTTCCTATATATTAATTTCTTTTTTTTTTCTTTTGCACTTCTATAGAAATATTAAACATCTATTTTAAAATTTTAAAAACAAATTTTTTTGTTGATGTTGTAAAATTGTGTTGGATATACCAAAAAATAAAAATAAAATAAGGTTTAATTATTTCATTTCACTAGGTTGAATCACGTAAAATATACGCTGTCCTTAAAGCATGATTCGCCCCCTTATCAATTGCTAATGGGTTACAGGCGAATTGCTTCCAGGATAAGACAAGTCTTTCTAGATCCGATGTGTAGCAATCACGATGGGTTCACTTAGGAACAATTCAACGTAGCAGATCTTCTGGTAGAATCAAAACAAACCGTGGATGTGTTTATAATATTTTATGAAGGAGATGCTATCTGAAGGATCTGATGGGAAGGGGAGAGATTTGAGTCCGAGTTATTGGAACTTGGACCGGAATGGTCCAATTTATATAGGCACCAGAGAGTAGACCGTTGTTAGGTGGCCATCAATGGTTTAGAACGGTTGAAAAATATTTCAGATTGTTGATCATTAATTTCAGCCGTTTCTGGTCGTCAGATCAGAAGGTCTAACTGTTGGATCATCATGGTCTGTCTGTTTTCGAACCATTGTGACTTTTAATATAGGTAGCCATTTTTAGAAATGGCTTACTATTTTATATTAATAATTACGTGCGAAGTGTGCCAACTAGCGCCACTATAGCTACACTGCCCGAGCCCGAATGCATGTGCGTTACGCACTGGAATACACAACCCGAGCGTCACAATCTCCAAAGCTCCAAGTAAGAATACTATGCAAACATCCTCATATAAACCACAATTTTCTTCTTTTCATTTCCGATGTGGGACAAAAGCACACATTGCACTTTTTGATTTGAAATTCCCAAAAAGCGTTTTGACGGCAAAATCCCGAAAGTTTGAAACCACAAATCTCAACAATTGATAGATGTGATAAATGAGCAGAGAGACAGCGTAGAGGATTTTGTTGTGTTCTTAGAATGGTGTAGGGATTTCCTTAGATATAAACCTGGATGTGTCACTTTGGTACCCCTGATGTACTTTTTCAGTCATTCTGAATAGATCTTAACCTCTAGTGGTGCATCCTGGTGGTTTACCATTAATATGATTCTGCCATCAAGCCCATGTTGCTCCTGAAAGCTCCTCAGTGTGATTTGAACCGTAAATCTTGAAAAAGAAAAATCCTTATACTGCTAACTAAACTTTCCCTCTCTCACTTTTGAAAAGGAAACCAAAAACTAATCTTATTTTCAAAACATTTTCTAATTAGAAACTTTATTTTGAGAAATATTAACATACAATATCGTAGTTTTGAGAGAAAATGGGGAGAATTCGGAAAGTGAGAAAAAAATGAGGAATTGGAGAAAAGGTGTGGACTACAAGTAGAGAGAGAAAATATCAATGGTGGACAACTCATCCCATGTTTTTCTATTCTATGGACACCTCAAATTGTATACCTCTTTCGCTCTCTTTATGGGGGAGTCCTGGCATCAGCCAGCACAACATATGCACAAAATGGATGTTGCATAATCATCGCGATCACCCAACATAGCTTTAGTTATACCACCTTTATGTATAATAAGCTTGGTGGCTACAACCAAAGATGCTAGGACCACTTGATAATAACGGTTTGACAGGCCAACAGTTACATTTTCCTGTTCAATATCCTTAACTTGGTTTAATATGTCTTCCTATATCTTTTAAATATTATTATTTGAATCTCTCTCAAAAAACTAATTGTAAGAGTAAAATTATCCCCTGCTACTTGCATTATACATTTATGGTTGATAATTGAATTTTTAGTTACAAAAACTTACATTGTAAAACCAAGAAATGCTCTAGTGCTCTCATAGCATTATAAGCTAATAGTGCTTTGCATCTATCACTTCAACAATCCAATTGATCAATTTGAACGGTCCATTAAGTCTAGAACAAATTTGAAGGGCTCCTATATATACAGATTTCATACTGATTATGTGATCCAATCCATCCTTGATTTGTCCTTGTTTTTGTTGCCATTCATTTTTTGAGCCATGGATTGATGGTTAAGATTTCCTTAGAGTCATAAGCAATAGTTTATGATAGACACTCAACAATAAGATTTGTTAATGGGTTGTTCATCTTTTGAAATAGTCCGATCTCCTCTTCGATTGATTTATTCCCAAAGGTGCCTGTTGCGGATTAACACTTCGATCTCCTCCTTGAACATGGTCCCAATGAAAGTAGTAGTATTTATTTTTACTCTGGTTGTCAGGACCGTATTTCATCTTGTTCGGCCATTTAAGGATGCATTTGTTTTGGATCTCCATTAAGACTTGATCGGGTGTTTTGTTAAGGGGAGTGTATGGCTTAAACTTACTATCAAGCCTCTCACGCTGATTTTCCCGTGATTGGTCGTCCTTCCTCTTCTTGCTTCCACTGGCCAAGATGGGCTCTACCTTCGTTGGTGGTTCTTTGGCTGATGTTCCTTTACCCTGTACGGCCTTTCGTAGGGAAGAGGCTTCTTCGACATTGAAATACTTTTGAGATCAGTTTAGAATGTTGGCCATTGTTGTGAGAGGGTTTTTGTCTGGTGAGAAGAGGAACTTGGGATCTCTTAAACCTCCCATTATTGCGGTGAGAGCAATTTCCTCAGAGTACTTCCATACTTACATTGTTTCGAGATTGAAGTGCATGATATACTCCTTCAGTAGCTCTCCTTCTTTTTGAACGACGTTGAGAAGGTGGGAGGCTGGTTTGAGTCTCTCCTTTCTCTCGATAAAGTTAATGACGAAAACTTGACCAAGCTGGGAGAATGAGCCAATGGATGTGGCTTCAACTGTCTGAACCATTTCCGAGCAACTCCATTCAGAGTAAGTGAAAATGCTCGGCACGTTACTATAGTGGACACGTTGTGGAGCTCCATCTAGACCCTGAAGGACTGTAAGTGCTCGAATGGGTCGGTAGTTCCCGAGAAGGGGGTGATTTGTGGCATACGGAACCTGTTTGGCAATTGCTCCTGCATAATGTCGGTAGTGAACAAAGGCTTGGTTTCCTCCATTATTGCCTCCATTGGGGTCGAAGTATTTGCATGGTAGTCTTGTCATATGTCTATTTGACTGCACAAGTCCTTTAGTTCGACATCCCATGGTTAGTCGCTCTCGGTCACAACCTTGACGGGAGCTTTGCTGCGCTTCTTTCTGTCCAGCTCATTGCGTAGGTTGGAAGCGGGTAGAGCTATAGTCCTAGAAATGTGAGAAAGGACCAGCCTTGTCAATCGTAGCTATCGGCTTCTTTGAGAGGCAGCAGGCGTGTTAGAGGGCTGAGGAGGATTGTGGACCAATTACTCAGCTTTCTGGGCGGTCCCCTATACTTGTTGGGGCTGTAGCTGTTCTAGTAACTACTCATAAAAATCATGTTATGGTTTAGCGTTTCAACTTGTTGCTCAAGGGAGTTCAGCCACCCTCCTCTATTGTTAGATCGTTGCGCTTGCCTTGTAGGACCGGAGTCAGCCTATTGTTGGGAATACAGATTTGAGAATACATTTAGGTTTTAAGTTTAGGTTTAGGTTAAAGGTTTAGGGAAAGGTTATAGGTTTAGGTTAGGTTTAGGTTTAAGTTTTGGTTTAGGTTTAGGTTGTAGGTTATAGGTTATAGCTTTAGGGAATTGAGAATGGGTTATGGTTTAGGTTTAGGAAATCGGGTTCAGTAGGATTGAGAATGGGTTATGGTTTAGGTTTAGGAAATCGGGTTCAGGTCCGGGATTGGGTTTAAGTGTTTGGGTTTTCAAGTTAAGGTTTAGGTTTAGGTTAGGGAGTTGAGATTAGGAATATTAGGTGTAGGTTTAGGTTTAGGGAATTGAGTTTAGGTTATAGGCTTAGGGAAAGGTTAGATTTACGTTATAGGTTTTGGGATTTGGGAATGGTTTTAGGTTATAAGTATAGGTTAATTTAGGTTAGGTTATAGGTTAAGGTTTAAGGATTTGAGTTTAGGTTATAGGATTAGGTTAAGGTTTAGGTTTAGGTTATAGATTTTGGGATTTGAGAATGGGTTCGGGTTTAGGTTATAGGTTTTGGTTTTGGTTTAGGTTATAAGTTTGGTTTAGGTTATAGGTTATAGGTTTAGGTTATAGGTTTTGGATTTGAGAATGGGTTCGGATTTAGGTTATAGGTTTTGGTTTTGGTTTAGGTTATAGGTTTTGATTTAGGTTATAGGTTATAGGTTTATATTAAGGTTTAGGTTTAGGTTATAGGTTTTTGGATTTGAGAATGAGTTCGGGTTTAGGTTATAGGTTTTGGTTTTGGTTTAGGTTATAGGTTTAGGTTAAGGTTTAGGTTTAGGTTTAGGTTATAGGTTTTGGGATTTGAGAATGGGTTCGGGTTTAGGTTATAAGTTTTGGTTTTAGTTTAGGTTATAGGTTATAGGTTTTAGTTAAGGTTTAGGTTTAGGTTATAGGTTTTGGAATTTGAGAATGGGTTCGGGTTTAGGTTATAGGTTTTGGTTTTGATTTAGGTTATAGGTTTTGGGATTTGAGAATGGGTTCAGGTTTAGGTTATGGGTTATGGTTTAGGTTTAGGTTTAGGTTATAGGTTTGGATTTGATATTGAAACTGTGACTTGGAGACAATGGGATGCACAATCTATTAGATTCTGAATGCCTGTGTATCAAGCATCGTACGAGCCTGAGTATTATATAATTCTCCTTTCCAAAATCAAACCGGGTAAATACATTGATGCATGTGTTTTATCCACGCCATTCATCCATATGGGGAAAATAAAAGATGTCTAAAGGTTCAGATTCAAGAGTGAGGAGTGCAAAAATCAGATGCTAATATGATTCAATTAACAGACATACACAAGTTATAACAAAGGCAAACAGAAAATGATCAATGGAGACAATGAGCATATAGACCAAATTCAACATTTCGAAACTCATAATGGCAAAGAAAATTGAGCTTCAAAGATTTAAACAGATATTGCCTCCCAATTGTCTCGAGTTCATTCTGGCATTTCCTGTTCAAACTGTCAAATATTGTAATGAATAAACAGTCGGCATGTCCAAGATCTGTAGGTTCACGAATGGTTTCTCACCAATGCAAATATAAGTTATATATTCAAACTGTATGATGTGAGCATCCAATCTGTGTGATATGTAGGAAGGCCACAGGATCACGAATCACTTTTATATTCAATGTGAAACGTTTTGAAATATTTGTACAGAAATGGATCATTCCATGGAGCTAATTTTCAGTTCTTAAAGGCTGCATTTTGAGGCATTGAAATTCCGCAAGACAGTGCAAACGCCCACTCCAATAGTCCTCTACAAGGCTGGAAAGCTTCACCCTTTCAAAACATCAGTAGACAAACAAGAAACAAAAGAAATACAACCACAAAGAAAGATCGTAATGTCTAGATCGAGATGAAGATTCACAATAGAAAAGCATGTAAGAGTCTGGACTTTTGTGAGCACCACATGCACCTGTACATGACTTTGGGCCTTACACACAGCTGCGACATCCCTCACTAGACAGGTCAGACACCCCTCAAATGTGCAATGTTGGCATATGAAATAATTTAAAGATGTATGTAAATCCATAGAAGAAAACCTATCAATAGAAAAACAATGAAAGTACTACAAGTTCAGAGGTATTTGATTGAAAGGAAGAATGTAAGAGTCAAAAGATAAAAAGAACTGCCTAAAATTAAAAGAATCATGGATGGTCGGTCGTGTTTGCTTCTGATGCAGATTCCATTTCTAGAAGTTGCTGTTGTTCCTCATCACCAACTCTTGCAACTGCTTCTATTTCGGCAGCAGCCTATGGGTTGGTCATAAACTACAGATAAAGAACTCTACCATGCATATCAAAAGCCCAACAGTCCCCACAGTGATAGAATGCTTGTTCCAAATGAGTAGATTTATCACAACAGTCAGGAACTTGTGCAACCAAAAGCATAATTAAATAACTACAACACAAGCAAAGATTTATCCAAACACAAGAAGTGGATTACAACAGAGTTCACTTTCACCTTCTCGTTGAAGACTAGCCATGGGTATGGAATTTTCTGCTCCCGTGCATTGACCGAGTTCTATTGCAGAAACGAATATAAAATAACATCAAATCGAAAATGTTAGAGCATAGGATAGGAAAATTCTAAGCTTGAGGTTGAGATATAAATATTATAGTCACAATTTTTGGCTCTCTCTCGAAAAAAAAAAGAAGAAGAAAGATGTTGTTTTTTATATGCTACAGTGCCACCACAATACAATATGTTGTGGTGGCAGTTTTGCACCTTACGGATTGCATCATAAGTGATGATCTAAACCGTTCGTGTTCCAGACTCTATGGTACCCTGGCCATCATAAGAAGCATTGTTGAATGGGTGATTTCATATAAACAAGAATATTTAATAGCTCATAGTCAAATCAAAGATTCAAAGGTCAGGATTATAAGACCACATCTTCTATACGGTAGCATCATGAACATGAATGGTTCAAATCATTTAAAGGTTGTAATCAGGCGTGAAAATCTGCCATGTACAATATTGTGCCATGGTGGCAACCTACCGTATCAAAACTCACTCTCTCTATCGAACTTGGACAGAAAGAAAATCCAAATGCACTGCAACTCATGAATTCTCTAAAATAAACTCTGCTTCTACTGACAAAACACCTACTTAGTTTCTTCCCAGACAAATAAAATTTTAAATTTAGCAAAGTAAAAAAATCCAAACATCAGACATCATCTCTTAAACAATGGTGTTTACTGCACAGAAAATTCTTCGCTACAAATCTACATGTTACTTCCGAATTGGCCTTGTAATTTCCAAACCTTCTATTTCTCCCTTAAGATTCACTATCACACCAACATTATATTCAAAATACATGTATACACAAATCAATAGAGTAGAGCATTTGAAACTAATAGAAACTTCATGAGCATTTTCAAAAACACATCATGAGCAATGGCATTTTCACAAACACGTCATGAAAATAACAGTGGTATTGTAGACATCTATCTTATGGACTATAGACAATGTATATTAATTATGGATTGTTCATCAATTCGTCAGAAAATTCATCAATCAGAGATAAGGAAATAGGAAAATTTTCAACAGATTCAAAGGAAATGATAAGAATGGACCTGAAATTCAATAGATTCAGAGGAAACGGTAACCTGATCGTTGTAGCCCATCTCCGCTCCGAATATCAATCCGAAAACCCCCAGATTTGGAAACCCATAAATCCAAAAACCTCCAAATTCGCCCCCAAATTTGGAAACCCTTAAATCCAAAAACCTCAAAATTCGAAAACCCCCAAATTAAAAAACCCTAAATCCAAAAAAACCTCCAAATTCGAAAACCCCCAAATATATCAACCTTCCGCTTTTGAATCAACGGCCTTAAAGGCATTACCATTGTTGCTACCTCCCACCTGAGGAATAAACTAGAGTGGTTGCCCCTCCTTCAAGCTGCGAGCTAGAATGAGAAAACCCTAGGTAAGGGGTTCACCAAAACCCTAGGGAGAGGGAGATGCGTGGGTTATTCGAGGGAGAGGGAGATGCATACACTGTTGAGGGAGAGAGGGATGGAGAGAGATGGAGGAGAGGGAGGGAGAGAGACGATTGGAAAATGGAGAGAAAAGAGAGAGAGAGAGAGAGAGAGAGAGAGAGAGAGAGAGAGATAACCCATTTTGGCGTGGCTCTGTTTGGAGCGCGTGCCCAAAATTGGGCGACGTTTCGTGAGACAGACCGTGGACGGTCTTGACAGGGGCTCCATGGGCCCACGATGATGTATTTGGTTTATCCACTCTGACCATTAATTTTATTAAATTATTTTAGTTCATGATCCCAAAATTAAGGTAGATTACAGGCCTAAGTGGACCACACCATGGGAAGCAAATGTGATTTAATCTCCATGTTTCCTACTGTGTGGTCCACTTGAGCCTTAGATTTAGCTTATTTTTTATCTCATGAGTTAACGTAATATTTCCAAATAGATGGACAGCTTAGATAAAAAAATATATATTTTTTTTTATGCCCCATATAGCCCCTTATAACACCATTAATTATTTATGGTGTGTCAACCTTTTTGCTACGGATTAAAATCGTAGTAACTATAGCTACGGTTTATATCCGTAGCAAAAGCCTAACATGGTCTGTAGCCTTTGCCCCTTTTTTTGGTAGTGTCCCCTATCTTAGATGTCTTCGACCGGATGAAGCCAAGTATGTCCTAAGGAAAATCCATAAAGATATTTGCGGGAACTATTTTGACGGATGAGCGTTATCTCATAAGGTCATCCGACAGAGGTATTATTGGCCGACCATCCAAGTTGATGCTCGATAGTATACTAAAAAATGTGACAAATACCAACGCTTTGTAAACATATCTCGGCAACCACTCGAAGAGTTAACCCCTAAGGTCAGGCCATGACCATTCGCTCAATGAGGAATCGACATCATCGGTACCCTGCCGAACGACAAAGGGCAGACCAAGTTTGTCGTAGCTGTGGTCGACTATTTTACAAAGTGGGCTGAAGCTGAGCCTTTGGCAAAGATTACCGAGCAGAAGATAATAGATTTCGTTTGTAAGAACATTATGTATATGTTTGGAATTCCTTACATAATTGTTTCTGATAATGGAAAGCAGTACAACAACAAGCAATTTCGAGGAATGTATGAAAAACCTCAGGATTCAGAATGTTTACTCCTCACTACGACATCCACAAGTTAATGGATAGGTTGAGGCGGTCAATAAGATCATCAAACATCATCTCTAGACCAAGGCTCGAGAAAGCTAAAGGAGCATGGGTAGAGGAACTCCCTAACGTCCTATGGGTGTACCAAACTACAGCCACTGGGAAAATCCCTTTTTCCTTAACCTTTAGAGTTGAAGTCATCACTCCAGTCGAAATTGGGCTCCCAACTACTTGGATCGGATCCTACGACGAATAACAGATTTTTAAATTAATGGCACTGGATCTTGACCTTATCTAGGAAAGGAGAACAAGCTCGGATCAGGACTACAATCAGACAACAGGAAGTGACTCATTTCTACAATGCCAGGATAAAATTTAGGAGGTTCCGAGCTGGGGATTTGGTTCTTCGAAGAACCTTCCAAAATACTAAGGAACTTAGCTCGGGAACCTTGGGTCCTAATTGGGAAGGACTATATGTGGTAACAAGTACAATCCGACTTGGATCGTATTGACTCAAAGATCTTGAAGGTCAGCTCATACCTTACTCGTGAAATGCTGAGCATCTTAACATGTAACATTCCTAAGGGACCAATCTATCTCAACTGCATAGTTTACTTTGTAATGGTTACGTTCAAGTTAGTGCAATAAAGTCTTGCAGTTTGTTTCATACTTCATAAATGATCACCTACTGAAGATCCACAGAGATCTCCTCATGATGTCTAGGGAGAATAGCCCATATAGATGCACAAACCCCTTAAGAAAAGGTCAGGTCCTACACTACTAGCATTCACATGCCTAATAAATAGAAAGCTACTAAGGGTTCTCCTCACTATGAGGAAGGAAAAACCCTGATCGCCTAGTCAGCTCTTGAGAGAAGAGGAGGATTTTCAACAACTCTTACGATTGAGGTTTCGACGGATCGACCCTTCTTTCAAGATCTGACCTCTCTACTTAGACAAAATTGAACATACAAGCATTCCACTAAAAGAAAAGTTTGAATTGTATAAATGAAGCCCCAAGGGGCGTATTACATCAAAATTTTTTTTTAAAAAAGGGACAAACAAGCTAGTGCTTAAGCTTTGGAGGGCTGCTCGTCGTGCGTATCCTCAACTGAGGCCTCAGACTCAGAGCTGGCATCGTCAAAAGCCGATAGGTATAGATCGGGATATATCCCATTAACCTCTTTAAGGCTTTTTATGAACGCCACGCTGTACAAAGCGTTCATATCTTCTAATTACTTAGAAGATTTAAACTCTTTGACTGCGGCTGCCGAAGCCAAGGAAATAGCGACATGGGCCTCTCCAAGCCTTTCATCCATGGATCACTGAAGCCTGGCCATATCGCCCTTCCATTAGGCCTCCCTTTCAGTGAGAAGCTGCTTGGCTCTCTCTAGATCGACCGTCAATTTTTCAACTAGAGCCTCTAAGGCAGAGCGAACCTGCTCGACCGCCAGTCAGCCTGGGCACGAAGTTGTTCGGCTTTAACTCCTTTCTGCAGAAGCTTGTTCTCTGCCTCCCTCACCTCCATCCGTAAGCGCATGATATCGTAGTGTACCTTTAACAGGCAAGGGGCAAACTACCAAAGGAGCAAGGGAAAAAGTCAGGAGTAAGTTGAAAGAAAAAAATAACCAGTACTTAGAAGATTAACTCACCCCAAAAAAGCTCCTCGTCACTAACGCAAGGATCGAGTCTGGAGAGGAGTCCAGCACGGCAAAGAATTCAAAACTGGGTATATGCCGCTCTACCTAAGGTAAGAGATCCTCTATGATCCCTCGCGTAGTCCTAGAAGGACATTGCCCCTCTTCCACCTGGGGCACAAAGGGTCCAACGGAAGGCCCGGCCCCACTCGGGGCCTCGACAGGATGAACCTCCTTCGGCGAGGTCATCCCAGAAGCACGAGCCTCTTCAAGAGAGGTCGTCTCGATTGCCGCCTCAGCAGCAGCAGGGACAGATTTTGAGACTATCGCCTCATCCTCGACCTTTACAATCGTAGGGGCCGAGGGACTGACCTTCCCTTGACTCTTGGAGGTCGTTTTCCTTTTGGTCTTCGACTTGGCCTTCTTCAGCGCCGGAGCCAATTCCCCAGGGAGGGGAGCCTTGCTATTCGAAGCAGGCTTGATGGTGGGCCGAGCTTCAGGCATTTCTGCGACAATCAGAGCAAGAAAGAAGTTAACAAATCTTCTATGTACCAAGGTTGTATAGAGTTTATACCTATTGGCTCGGAATCGAGGCTCAACTTAAGTAAAAACTCGGGCTGAAGGAACTTTCTCCATGACCTCTCCTCAATGTTCACCGACCATACCCCTGCAATCTGAGCATGAGATTCTGCTCTGAGCTTGGGATGAGACTTGGAAATATCTGCAAAAAGTCGAGGGATCATGCTCGAATAGATCAGAACATCAAAGCTTATTGAGCTAAGAAAAAAAAAATTAAGTCCAGGCAACACCGACTTGGTAGAGTGAAAGCATTGGGGACCCAAGCATGGCTCGGGATCGGTCCTTGTACTTCCTAACTCCCTGAAGCCCAGAACCATCGGTTCTTCCAAATTTTGTTCGAGGTTGGGAAGACTGCTTCCATGCCCTTCCCAGTCCCCATCCGAGAAGAAAAATAGTACCAACCGTCATAGAGAGGATGGATCTTCACTTGGTACAAGTTAAGAAATTCCTCTACAATGAGTTCGGGCTGGTCAAGCTCGGACCAGAGGACATAGCAGCTGACTAATGTCCTCCATGTGTTTGGAATCAGCTGCCCTAGGGCCATCTTCAGGTGTGCAAGCACCTGTCTCACAATTCTCTAGAGGGGAAGTCTTGGCCGCATTGGAGAGCAACCTGGAAGATAGCTACCTCTCCCTCAAGAGGATTGTTCGGAAGTTCACCTGGTGAGGCAGTTCGGAGAATCACATAATCAGGTATATGGTACCCCATCATCAGAAGATCCGACCAATCCTTCCTCATTGAATTGGTCTTCCGTGGCCTCCGCCAAATGCTCTGTCGAGGAAAACTACAACGCTCGTGATGTATGCGACGTTTAAAAGTCAACATCGCTCATCACCATCAGCAAGGAGGTGGGTTAGACATTGGACGGAGTTCACTCACTCACTGTTAGCATCGGCGGTCACTTCCCGAGAACTTGGCATTTCTGGCATGGCAGCAGGCCCAAAAATGTCGAAAATGAACAAAAGAGGAAGAAGAAAGGGAGGGGGAGTAATATAATGCGGAGCTCACCGGACTGTAGCGAAGCCGATGTACTGTATATTAGTAGATCGTTGAAAATTGCTTTGACAAAAGCTACCACACACCGGAAGCAGGAAAAGCGCAAAAGAAGGGTAAATGAGTCGGCCCCCTTTCTTAGGGTTTCCCGTATACAAGGAAGACACGTGGACGGGCCATTAATACCCTCATTAATGCACAGCCGTACGACGCCCCCTCGACTACCCCGTCTCAGCACATAGCACAATCCCACTAGTCGTCCGACTCCATTACTGAGAAACGACCACGTGTCGCTTCTTCATTGGTCTGATATCGAAGAGGTGGCCTGACAAGTCACATGGTCTCGCGCCACAACACGCCACCCCAATCGTGCCATATATGATTACTAACATGCCTCAAATTCTATGCTGGCTGCCATACTCAGCATTTATGGTTGAATAGTCCGACCGTGAACATCCGACCTACTTTCTAAATATGTGCTACCGACTCCAAAGCACGGGAGCTTACTGTTATGGACAAAATGAGCCGATCCATAAGAGGATGTTGGACCAGCAACCGGCATGACCCAATGGGTTAATGACAAGGAAATAGCCAACCATCCAACAGACGACTAAGGTCGGCACATTATAGGTCGGTACGACCTTCAATAGACTTCCTCGAGGAATAGCTTAGTAGAGCTATCAGGCTCCACGAAGAAGCTAAGGGCTACTGAAGTAAGTGATCACAAGGACAACATAAGCATGCTTGGTCAGTTCGATCATTGGGATGATGCCGACCTTCTGATAACTTGGTGTCATGACCTCTATCGTCCGACCTTACCTATAGGTCAGACGAGTTTATCGGCATCTGACATACATCCAACCCTATTCGAGGAAACGGCCCGAAGTTCCCTCCAGGGATCTCGGATAGATAAGATTAGAATCTTGAGGATCTTGGGAAGATCTCAATCCATTATGAGTTCTAATTCAACTACAATACATACTTGCCAAAAAGAAAAGATTGCTCTACCGTGTGATGTTCCCTCTACTATAAATAGGGAGTCCTCTAATGGTGAAAGGTATGTGCACTCAGAATTCTTTCTACTAAGACCACTTCTAAAAAGACCCCATCTCTGACTTTGCCATCGGAGGGTCCCCTAGATTAGTCAGGGTCTTCCTTGTTTGCTTTTTGTGTAGGTGTTCAACGATCTAAGAAGAGTCTACCAGAAAACTGCATCAACAAGATTGAACAAATTATTGATTGGACCTATTTTGTGTAAATGATCTTCACCGTCCACATTGACTAATGATCATTAGATATGATTACAAAGATTATTGGATTGGTGTGGCATTTGCACAGTAGCCTGTGAAATATATGTTGGCCTCAATGGACAATCTAGATCAATCTAGATTTATCCGTATGGCGCTCTAAGCTCACCCATACATTTCTCTACAAATTAAAAATAAATTAAAAAATTTAAAAATTTTTTTTTAAAAAAAAACATTTTTTTAAAAACTACGTAGACCTGACCTATCACGAGGGGTCAAAGGTACAG
Organism: Magnolia changhungtana; assembly: GCA_030180095.1. Classification (NCBI taxonomy): domain Eukaryota; kingdom Viridiplantae; phylum Streptophyta; class Magnoliopsida; order Magnoliales; family Magnoliaceae; genus Magnolia; species Magnolia changhungtana. The sequence goes on from JASAUF010000421.1 coordinate 4,758,847, forward strand.
AGGGACCCATTTCTCTATCTCTTTTCCCTCGGAAGCAAGACCTTATAGCTGACCCAATCCTCCATATCCTTCCACGGTAAAGGGTGTGGACAGGAGAATTCAATTCCTGCGCCCATGCGCCCCACCCTACTCATGTTTGTAAGAACTCTACGTGGTGGGCCTTTACTGATCAACGATCTGGATTGTATTCTAGTTGGACTATTTGATTGAGTTAATCAGTGGACCCCACTTAAGGTGATACGCTGCGCAATCTAATGTGCGCAGCACTACGTATTTGGGTTGAATGCTATAGCCTTACGCAAGGCAATTTGAGTCGAACTAGGACTCAGTGATGTGGAGCGTGAGAGAGAGAGAGAGAGTTTTGATGGGTTTCAAACTCTCTCTCCAGTCTCTATAAAGGGAGCTGGGTCCCAGATCCTACACTAAACAGTAAATTCGAGTCCCATCTAGTGTTTTGCGAGAAAGGGTGTGAAGGAAAGGAAGATCCTAGCTTTATCGGTTTTCGGCATTGGTATCATTATCCTGCTCCTATGGCGTCACTGGTCAGGTAAGCTATCTCGAACCCCGATCATCATGTCCCTTGCATGCATCTGTGGGGCCTATTCCGCATATAGTTTTAATCCCACATTTGGACGTATCGAGCATCGTGCATAGGTATGGTTGATCCCATACATCAATTAGGCTTTCAATTCGAAACCCATACAAGAATTAGGGGCCTTCAATTCAATTCCATATCGAGATCAAGATCGAGGATTTTCAAATCCCGAATCCAACAGTATCGATTAGGGATTTCGAATCCAAAATCCCAAAATTGGGAAATTTGAAACTAAGACCCAAAATCCAGTTTTAATTGGGGATTTTCAAATCCCCAAGTCGATTAGAGTTTTTCAGGTCTAAATCCCTAAATCAGAAAAATTAGGGATTTTAATCCCAAATACAATAATTAGGGATTTTGCATTCTCAAACTCCAAAATTGGTAGTTTCAGATCTCCATCCCCAAATTCGATTAGATTAGGGGAACCCTAATCCCTAATGGCTCCAATCAGGTTTTCAGATCCTTAATCCCCTATATACGTTCATGGATTAAGGATTTGAATCACGCGATTAGGGATTTTTATTCCCTAAAATCCAACATACAATCAGAATCATGGGGTCTTGGCATAGATCTCGTCATACCCTTACTTACCTTCATCAACGGCGGTGGCCATTACCAACCTTCAGCCTCCCTTCAATGGAGATGGATTGCAGAATCATTAACACCGTCATTGCTGGCAACCCCATCACCGTTTCCGCGGCCTCATCATCGCCTTGTCAACCCTATATCGACGGGACTTCCAGAAAACCGAAAGAAGGGAGATTCAAGAACTCTCCTCGACTCATGGTGACAGAGAGAGAATCTCCCTCTTTCGCTCATCTCTCTTCGATCGCCGCTCACGACGAAGGGTAGGCGATTGGGTTCTAATATCCCTTTAGGTCGAAAACGACCTTGTTTGGGATCGGGTCTTTGAACCCGATTACTAATTGGGTTTCATTTCTGGACACGTGATCCGGGATCAATGGCGTCTTTTTTTTTTTGGTGGGCCTGACGGTCGATCTAGGCCCACTGCGAGTAATGGACCCGCCTAATATTTATAATGGGCCTGACACCAGTGGGCCTCATCAGAAATTTTAGCATGGATGTTGATTGGGCCCGTTTAATCGGTCCACATATTTCACATTAAATTCAGATCTCATCTGAGCCCACTGATACTTTAGGGAATTATTTGGATCCGTTAACCATATCTAAGTTGTTAGTATGAATTAAAATGAGCATGTAATATAGAAACAATCACTTGATGGACATAAATGTCAGGATCTAAGCAACAAAATTTGTGGTCGTTCAATACTATTTATCCATCGTGAGAGTATTATAGACTAGACTTATTATACTCATTTATAATGACCAGATAATGTAGAGTCTTGACTCGGCCCGACTGTAGGCCCACTACCCATCATTAATAGTCTTATATAGACCATTGGATTATAGAGACCGAAACATATCCGTCCGTTTCTGTCAGAAGTTTCTCTCTCGTCCAATGATTAATGTTGACTATCTTGTGGACCGTATCAAACTAATTTAAGTATAATCATTGAGGCAGGATTATAATCGCAATCCTAAAGTCTATATTTGTAGTTTTGGATTCGATTGTGTTAGCCACCATAGTGACCTCAATCGATGAAAACTTTACAAGTACAGACTTGTAACATTGGGATCAGGAGGATTGCATACAGTTGCGTTCACATTTTTTCATGCGTACGGTAACGAAAACACAGACGATTACCGTTTGGCAGAGACGTAAACGGGTGAAGTAAAGGGTGTTGGTAATGTAAAGCTGAAAGACTCATCTCACCCACAGGTGTTGCGTATCTCAGATTTACATGACTTACATCACTTAGCTCCATGTTCAGGAGGATCACTAACATGTTATCATTGCCACCCACAGGAGGAATGATAATGATGTAATAGATTCTCACCAAGATGAGATGGTTGGGCCCATAGTCATCTTGGATAATTCAGTTGATGCCTCCCTTAGAATCGATTGATTGATTAACTTTGATAATTTTTTGTTTACATTCATAAAATTTTTTTGTGAAATCATCTACTAATGTGAGTATATATGTATCTCTTCTATTTCAGTCTCAATTCCAACTAATACGCATCAAGTTCCTGCCCTTAATGGATCTAACTACGCTCAATGGAAGAACGCCATTGAAGTTGTACTGGGCTGTCTTCAATTAGATCTTGCCCTAATAACACCCGGAACCGCGAGAACCTTCGATGATGCCACTGAAGCTGAATATAATCGATGGGTTGCATGGTTTAGATCAAATGATACATGCCTGAAAGTAATTAAGTATTCGATTTCTGAATCCATGAAGGGCGCCATGCCTGATACAGACAATGCCAAAACTTTCCTGACTGAAATGGGAAAACGGTTCAAGAAATCTGATAAATCTGAAGTAGGCATCCTTCTAAATAAATTGACTCGTTCGTCCTACGACGGAAAAGGCAACATCCGTGAATACATTGTAGAGCAGATCGAGGTTGTTTCTAAGATCCATGCTCTAGGACTTGTACTCATTGATGATCAACTAGTTCATTTGATCATGAATAACCTACCTCCCCAATTCGGCACGTTCCTGGTGAACTATAACACTCTGAAGGACATGTGGACATTGGATGAACTTATCACTCAGTGTGTCCAAGAAGAAGACAGGATCAGGCAGGTGGTTAAAGTTCAAAATGTTAATATGGTGACATCAGGTCATGGGCATGGGCAAGGGAATAAAGGTAAGAAGAAGAGGAAACAAGGTTCTAATAATGGATTCTCTGGTCCTCCATCTGGAAACCATGAGAATCAATCTGGAAATGGATCTAAACACAAACGGGTTAAAGGCAAACCGTGCTACTTTTGCAAAAAGGCGGGTCATTTTAAGAAAGACTGCGAAGGCTTTAAGAATTGGCTCATAAAGAAAGGTAATCATTTTGTTCTAGTCTGTTTTGAATCTTATCTAACTGATGTGTCACGGATTCTGGTGGATAGATTCAGTACTACTATTCACATATGCACTTCTATGCGGGAATTACTACAAACCGGGCCACCAAGGACGATGCGGAGCGCAAAGATATACGTGAAAGCAATGGTGTCAAGGTAGACGTGGAGGCAATAGGAGTCTATGAAGCTTAAGTTAAAGTCGGTCAAGTTTTGGATTTAGTAGATACATTCTACGTGCTACATCTATAAGGCGCAATTTAGTTTCAATTTCTTGTTTGGATAAGTTAGGATATTCATTCCATTTTGAAAATAAAAGTTTTGCTATTTACTTTAATTCAAATAAAGTTGGGAAGGCTACTATAGTAAACAACTTATACCAGTTAGACTTAATTGCCTCTCACGTCTATAATATTAATAGCTTGCATGGAAATAAAGTGGGATCCAAGCGAAGACTAGATTATGAGAATTCCTCTATGTTGTGGCACAAGCGGTTATGCCATATATCTCGTGAGAGATTAGACAGGCTTGTGCGAGAAGGAATTTTACATTCTCTAGACTTCTCTCGATCTACAAAGTATGCATTGATTGCATAAAAGGGAAACAGACTAGAACGAGGAAGAAAGGTGCAACTAGGAGTGTAGATCTATTAGAGGTTATACATACATGATATCTCGTGGACCATTCCCACTGACCTCATGGAGTGGCCACAAATATTTTATTACCTTTATAGATGACTATTCTCGCTTCGGGTACCTATACCTTATCAGTGAGAAATCAGATGCTCTGGATGCTTTTAAAATCTATAAGGCCGAGGTTGAAAATCAACTCGATAAAAGAATTAAAGTTGTCAGATCTGACCGTGGTGGTGAATACTATGGCAGATATGACGAATCAGGACGCAATCCAGGGCCATTCGCTAGATACCTGCAGGATTGTGGCATTGTCGCTCAATACACTATGCCTGGCACCCCAGAGCAGAACGGAGTGGTCGAGAGTAATCGCACCCTTATGGATATGGTGCGAAGCATGGTCTCAGAATGTCACGACATTGCTGAATCTGTGGGGTGATGCGATCAAAACCGCAGTTCATATACTAAACCGGGTTCCTAGTAAAGCAGTTAACAAAACTCCTTTTGAGTTGTGGAATGGGAGAAAACCAAGTCTCCGATATCTACATGTTTGGGGTTGTCCTGCTGAGGCCAAAGTTTATAACCCGCATGAAAAGAAGCTTGATCCTAGAACCGTAAGTTGTTTCTTCATAGGATATCCAGAAAAGATCAAAAGGTATCGATTCTATTGTCCTTCCCGCTCTATTAGGATTGTCGAGACCTGGAAATGCGGATTCATTGAGGACACCGACAACAAGTGGGAGCACAAACATAAGGAATTTTGTATTTGAGGGAACAAGTGTGACTCGGTCATAGTCAATCCAGATCACATGGACATTAATGATGCAGTTGATTCTGAAGTCATTGCTAAACACCACGTGGAACCTCAAATACAAACCACTGATGAGGAAAATCAAGATCAGACCCAGCAAGCTAAACCATTAAGAAGATCTGAAAGAGAAAGAAGGCCTGTAAATCAAGACGATTACATCGTATACTTACAGGAACACGACTTTGACATAGGGGTGGACAAGGATCCCGAATCCTTTACACAAGTCAAACAAAGTGTTGATCCTTCTCGTTGGTTTAATGCCATGAAAGATGAGTTGAAATCCATGCAGGACAACAAAGTATGGGATCTTGTAGAGTTACCTACTGGAATAAGGCCGATTGGTTCTAAATGGATATTTAAAACCAAAAGGGACTCCAAAGGTAATGTCGAAAGATATAAAGCCCGACTTGTTGCCAAGGGCTTTAACCAACGTGAGGGTATAGATTTTAAGGAGACTTTCTCTCCAGTATCTAAGAAAGACTCATTCAGGATCATAATGGCTCTAGTAGCTCATATGGATTTAGAGTTACATCAGATGGATGTAAAGACTGCATTTCTCAATGGGGATCTAAATGAGAATGTCTACATGTTGCATACCAGAAGGTTTTGTAGCTACCGGCTCGGAACATTTGGTTTGCAAACTTAAGAAGTCCATCTATGGGTTGAAACAGCATCGCGACAAGTGGTACCTTAAGTTTCATGAAGTAATTTCCTCATATGGCTTTGTAGAAAACACTGCAGATGAATGTATCTACATTAAAACCAGTGGGAGTAAGTTTGTTATGATGATTTTGTATGTTGATGACATTCTGTTGGCTAAGCAGAAGGATACCAGGATGTTGAGCGACACCAAGAAATTCTTATCTCAAAAATTTGAAATGAAAGACCTTGGTGAAGCTTCTTACGTCATCAACATTGAGATTCGTCGTGACGTAACACTTGGGACTGCCACGTCACGTAGGGCCTACATTAGTAGGGTACTCGAGAAAGGTATGGCATGCAAAATTGTGCTCAGAAAGTCGCCCATTGTAAAGGGCGACAAATTTGGTTTATTTCGGTGTCCAAAGAATGATTTGGAAAAGAATCGAATGAAAGAAATTCGTGACGCATCAAGTAGTAGGGAGCATCATGTATGCTCAAGTCCCATGCTAACCTGGGACATTGCCTTTGTCACCTGGGATGTTGGGAAGATATCTATCTAATCCAGGACTACAACATTGGATAGCTCAGAAGAAAGTGTTACCGGTACCTTCAGAGAACAAAAGACTTTGACTCACATACGGTCGATCCGATCGGCTTGGAGTTGATCGGATATTCAGACGCAGACTCGCGGCAGTCGCTAGGCTGACACTAAGAAGTCTACTTGTGGTACATCTTCATGATGGTGGGAGGAGTCGTGGTCGTGGAAAAGTGTGAAACAATCTACCACTACCTCATCCACTATGGAAGTCAATTTATCGTCGCCATGAGGCATCAAATCGTGCACTATGGTTACAGAGTTTCTTCTCAGGTTTGCGGGTACTGGAGCATATCCCGAAACCATTGAAAATATTTTGCGATAATTCGGCTGCTATTTCCTTCTCTAGTAACAACAAGCATTCGTCAAGGTCAAGGCATATCGACATCAAGTACCTTGTTGTAAAGGAAAGGGTTCAGAATCATCAAGTGTCCGTGGAATTCATCGGCACTAAGCAGATGATTGCGGATCCGCTCACTAAAGGGTTCCCTATCACGCCATTTCAGGAGCATGTTACGTCCATGGGAGTCGTTGATCCTATAGATGTTTTCAGTTAGTGGGAGTTGAGCGTATGTTGATTTTCACAGACACTTAGAGATCTCGCTTATTTGGATGATTTTGATATAAAGATTTATTTCTACTTCTCTATATATATATATGCGCAAAGTTTTGAGTAAGTAGAACTACAGACGTGTCTCGTTGGAGACATGTAAAAGCTTCAGGACCTCTTAAGGATAGACACATATCATCACACTAAAGTGTGTAATCCTTATACCACATTTCCTAGTTCGTGATCTATGTCGTTAAGATTGAAAGTACTTGTGATCGCGCTTAGTCTCACTTCGCCTAAATTAAATGTAGTGACGACCACCGTTTTTCGATACTAACAATTTCTTGATGGAAGATTGAATAGCATTACTCACAATGTCCAACTATTTCTTTGGTTAACCATTCAGATGTTTTCTTAATATCAAAACTTGATTTCAAAATTTTATGACAATCTGGGACGTTGCTCAATGAGGCCCAAGTGGGAGAATGTAAGAACTCTACGTGGTGGGCCTTTACTGATCAACGATCTGGATTGTATTCTAGTTGGACTATTTGATTGAGTTAATCAGTGGACCCCACTTCAGGTGATACGTGACAATCTAATGTGCGCGACACACTACGTATTTGGGTTGAATGCTATAGCCTTACGCAAGGCAATTTGAGTCGAACTAGGACTCGGTGATGTGGAGCGTGAGAGAGAGAGAGAGTTTTGATGGGTTTCAAACTCTCTCCGAGAGTCTCTATAAAGGGAGTGGGTCCCTCCCTACACTACGAGAAATTCGAGTCCCATCTAGTGTTTTGCAGAAAGGGTGTGAAGGAAAGGAAGATCCTAGCTTTATCGGTTTTCTGGCATTGGTATCATTATCCGGTTCCTATGGCGTCACAGCTAGGTAAGCTATCTGAACCCCTGATCATCATGTCCCTTGCACAGACAGATCTGTGGGGCCTATTCCGCATATAGTTTTAATCCCACAATGTTAGCTTACATAAGCCAACCATCATGTGTCATAATGGGTTTCTGTCAAGTCCGTGGGAATCCAATTCTCCTACCATGCATGACATAATTATGACAATGTCCTCTGAAGCTTTTATTAGGTCGGCCCCACATGATCAAAGGCTTAGTAATCTGACCATTAGATATTTGGATTGAGCACACTGATGGGCCCAAAGTAGCTTCCGCTCGTATAAATATATAATGGGCAGTATGCCTGGATTGTACTACGTCTGTTGATGCAGGGATGTGCGTGATGAGGACCATCTTCATTAAGGATAACTACTCTGGATGACAAAGCTTCTCTAGCATCCTTACAAAGATTCCTCGAATCCATGAGAAAAAAATAAAAATAAATTCTATTAAATTCGAAAATATATTAATTAATGATAAAAATAAAATTACAACCTTTTAAACAGTAATATCAAACCTTATAGGAAGTTTTAGAACCAACCTCCAACTCAAACTTCCTAAAAATGTGACTTACTATAAATAGTGAGCTTACTATTTATAAATGATCATGATTTCTATTAGAATTCATGTTTTTCAGCCAAAATAGTGTCTAATTGGGCCTAATCATGTTATTCTTCTAATTTTCCAAGCCCTTTTCATGTTGGGCATGACTCCCTAAGCTCAAAGGATCAAGAGTTATGATCGAACTAAAACTTACTATAAATAGTAAAAATGAAATTAAAAAGAACTTTCGAAAATCAATCCGATGGAATCTCGCAAATTTGGCATGGGCAACCTGGCCTAGCGAGGTTGGGTGGCTATAGTAGCTTCTCTTACCCAAAATCATATATGGTATGTCGAATAACTCATTTCGGTTTGTGAGATAGGCTTGTTTTAGGGTTCTAAAGGTCATGATCACTTCCGTCTTCGATCGGGCCTTCTCTAGTCCATCTTGGACATGAAAGTGTCTGCAACATGCTCTACATCATATACGTAGCATTTTAAATAGACATGGAGGCTTATGGAGGAGTCTTAAATAAAAATAAATAAATAAATAAAAAGCCATGTTTTGATCACCTCACATGTAGAGAGGACCTAAGTCCAAATGAAAGATTAAGAGAGTGGAAGGCGCATAAGATCAAAGCCTTAAAAAAAGAAGATTCAGGTACAATATCATCATTAACATTAAGTGGAGGAATAACTTCTAATTTAGGTACAAAATGATCCTTTATCCTACAAATTAATTGAACGTGTCCTTCTTATAATAACTCCTATTTTACATTTGATTCCCTTTTATTTATATTTTAATGCTATTCTATGGTTCATGTCCTTTGTGTTCAAAAAATAAAATAAAATTGTCCTTTATGTTCAAACTTCAACTAAATAACAAAATGTCACCAAGCGCAGCTATAAACAGGTCCTTCACCCATAGGTTCTCCACACCTTAGCCTCGGCACCTTAGCCTCTATACCATTAACCACTACACCGTTATCCTCCCCCTATGTAATTAGCCTTTCCCTTCGCCATAAGCCATCTACAGGGACACCCCCACGCTTTAAGAGACTCGTGGAAAAAACCAAAAGCCTTCAGCAATGTGTAGCATGTAATTATTTGCGAGCTTCATAGTCTTTTCTTAGGTTTTGTTGAAGGGGCGTGCCACGAGGACATGTCTACTGGTCAAATGGTTGAGGAAGACAGTTGTTCTTCCTTTTTCTTTTTTATTATTTTATTTTTATTTTTACACACACTCACGATCCCCACGCAGTCACACCACAGAGAGATTTCACAACAGTGGGTACTCGAACCCATGACCTCCTGTTGAAACTCTTGTGAGTCTACAGACTATTATTCTTCCTTTCTCCCTCAAATCTCTAACTAAAGATCATCCTTGGTGACCTATTCATAAGAAAGAATAGCAGAAATTGAAGAAAGAGAATGGTGAGAAGGTTTAAGAGCTTCAAGAGTCTTCCTTTAGGCGTTTTCAAAAGGGGCACCCGAGAGGGCATGTCAACTGCCTGCGCAGGCAGGAAAAACAGTGTTCTTCTTCTTCTCTCTCCCGGTTCTCTAATCAAGTCCTTCCGTAGGATCTATGATGTGCATCTAGATAGTTTAATTTCACTTTCTTCTACAACACTTTTTCCTCTTCCAAAATTTCCCTCATTTCATTGCTTTTTTCATTTTGTTATTAGAGTAAGCACTAATATTCTTTGAATTTTGAATCCCACAAAGTAAAGATTATGCACGTGCTGGTGAAGAAGGGTGCCTTACACCTTACTTCATAGACGAGGTCCTTACTCAAGCATCTCAGGAAGCTAGACTAGCCATCCGTTGGATCCGATATTTATAGGATAATGGCGACTCAATCATTATTTTTGCTGAAATTTGGCTGATGGATTTTCCCTTCAAACTACTGATATTTTAGAAAAAGAATGGGTGCCCATGAGGAATTACACAGAACCAATATAGTGCATTCTATACTGATGAGACCCACCGGTCATTGATGATGACCAACCTCAGATTGGTTATAATTAAAATCCCTCTCAGATGGGGACATCTTAGCCATCCAATCTTTGGCCCTTTTTCCTTGTATTGTTATTACATTTTTCCTATGACCATTTATTTGCAGGCCAATGGATATCTAAGGACTACGAAATTCCAATCAAACAGATTATTGGAGTATCCCTAATCCATGGCGCGGGCTCTATGGTAAATGGTTGGGATGGCTGAATCGTGCCCGAATGGATTGACACAAAGAAAGATTATCAACTGGATAGGAAGCTGCCATGTGGCATCACCACCGTATGAAGATAACCACAAAATTTCTGCAACTGATACCATGGGTGGAAGGAAATCCTTACAAAACAAAGCAAGCCCTCTCTAAAAAGCACGTGCTATACATTTGGAAAGCCAATGCACATCATTGTCATCACAGACATACAACAGGCTGTTGTTGGCCATAACTCGTGTAATGTCCTAATGAAGTGCACACGGCATTAGGTGACAAGTTGCTCCTATTTTAAGACAAATGGTAATTGGCAATACAAAGATTGGTATCCGGAAGATTATAAATGAATTCATAGACGACCCAAAGATAGAAACCTGATTGGATTACGCTTTCTGAAATTGGCCAATTTAATTAGTAGGAAAAAAAAATTCTTCCTAAAGATAAAAACATAGTTGGCCTTGACTCTTAGTTGGATAATTAATTGAAGAAAGATTGCGGAGGTCAAATTCAAGTATACCTCTCCAACTACTGCCTCACAATTCTTATAAATTGAATAGAGAACGAAGAGGTCCAGGATCTGACCAATCCAATACATTCCAATGACTTATGTTACCGTTTTATCGTCATTTATCATTTTTCCTCATTTAGTTGTTCATTCTAATGCTTTTAATTTCCACTAGAAGTAGAATAGCATAGCTTTACCCTTCGGAAAGATTTCTAGGCGGATGAACAAATTATTGATTGGTTTTTTTTTTTTTTTTCCTACAAGCTCAAAGATTTCACCACTCATTGAGTCTATGAAGTGTGATCAATGGCTAGACAATTGTTCAGCCGTTGCATGACGACCGTCTTACCTACAATGATGATCAATGACGAAATCATTGATCATCCATATACCTATGACTTTCTCGTAAGATTGTTAAGAGTTCTGTCAATCATTTGTGATTGTCTCGCTTAATGAGATTCAAATGCTAGACAAACATTCGACCATTTCGCAAAGATAGTCTTACCTACAAAGTTGGTAAAGAGTCTAATCAAGTGACCGTGCTCGAGAACTGTTTTGGTTCTGATGAAGTGGTCATTAGTTTATCCTTTCTTTTCATTGTTTTACCTTTACAAGTCGAGTACAATAACATAAGTATATAGTTGCTGTTAAAATATTTCTTTCATTAATATTGAATTATTCCTAAAATAATGCCCTTAATTGAAAGTCCTTGCTCAATCCAAAAACAAGTACTCGTTAGAAGATACGTGCACAGGTAAATAATACTTGCCACTGAATTTAAACCGATGGCAATATGCAAATGGTGGTTTGGCCATGGCCCAAAATTGATAATGATCGAGTGTTTCGTCTCTATAGCTTGTTCCTGGCCGAATTTGATCCAAAAACCACTTCATCCAACCTATCCATTTGATGACACCTATTGGATGGTTAGGATTTTACAATCATAAGTTTTTTTTTTTTTAATTATTAAGTGGAATCCACTTTCACGTATAATTTTGCAAAATAAAGTTACAACATGCATATTTACTGGTCAATCTCTATATTTATATCCATCAATATCTAAAGGTCGGTTCCTCTACCACGTTTATAAAATATCCTTATTCTACAAAATGGTGCCGGGGGCCTCCGTACATATGTCCATGTCATCTGATCCATCTTTCATCTGAGCCCTACGTTTTCTTTGATCACAAAAATCGTGCTGACCCAAAATATAGATGGGCCACACCATGTGAAATCATGCCTGAAACTTATAAATCACGTGATGTGGCTTATTTGGTTTCAGAATGGCCTGATGTTTGGATTTCCACTCACCCTGGTGGGGCGAATCCCATGAATGGACTGGAGTGAATATACAAAATAATGTCGACCCCACACAATCTGAAAGGTTTTAGAGGTGGGCATCACGTGACCCACATTTTTTTTCAGGCTGATTTTTGTGCACGGTATGAAGTAGCACGCCTTGTGGACGAATTGGATGTGGGCTCTACTTCACGGTGGGCCCCACATAGTCGTGGAACAGGCTTATCTTACAAACTTTGCAGAGGAACCTGGTACTAATATAATTCAAATGAAATGAAACACATGGCACCATGTATAGGCCACCAAACCTGCCAACGTGATTTGAATATCCAAGCCGTCCATCCGGTGGGTCCAGCTGTAGAAGTTATGGCCAAAAAAAAAATAAGGCTGTTATAACGATTAAGTGGGCCATGATGGTAGAACAGGCAGAGGCTTATAAAAACTTCAGTCGAAACCTTTTATATTTTAAACAGTGGCCCACCTGATTAGTGTAAACAGTCGGACCTGATTCATGGGCCGAACATCAACTTTGAGGGATATATCATGAATGGTTTCATCTCTTGCCTATCTGCGATGGTGGCACATGTGGTAGCGTGTGTGTACTTGCGCTGCCACACACATGACGTGACGGCATTGAAAAACTTGCCCACTGTACAACTCTTCCTGTCGTTTATGATATTGTGGCTCATCCGATGTGTGAGGACGATAGGCGGCTAGGTTTGTTTTTAATCATGCAGACGTCCTAAATCGGTATAACGGCTCGATCAGATACGTCGAATATTAACTATTTGACCAGATTACGAGAAAATCAGTCATCGTCTCAGTTACCTGGAGAATTTAATAATGATTAGGCTAGAGTGACTTTTCTTTAAAAGATGGATTACTTTGTGCCTCCCATGCGAAATGACATAGAAATTGAAGAGAAGGAAAAGTTCACTACTATCCATACAAATTGAACAGAAAGAAAAACTCCCAATCGATCACTTGGAGTGATGAAAATAATGCATCTCTAGAAAACACAACTTCATATTTAATAAAGAACGTATTTAACGTAAAAGCGTAGACTTGTATTACAACTAAGATTATAGCGGAGAATTATTGCTAGTGGATTATTGTTGCTCCTATAATAAGTTTTTTTTTTTTTTTTTTTTCCCTTTTTTGTTTTCCTATGCACGCACACACACCCCACACACTCACACTATAGCGGAATTTCACCACCTATGGGTACTCGAACCCTTGACCCGGTGTTGAAACTCATGAGAGTCTACCACCGGAGTGAGAGTAAGGACCCTCCTATAATAAGTTGAGATAAAGGAAATTGATAAAATAAATTTGATTGTTAATTTGTTGGTTTTGAGATTTGAGATGGATGTTCTAAAGAAATATTCCTCAGCTACTAACAAATTTTTGTTGTGCAACTTATTTTTCCAGATCCTTCTTTCATTATTGCAGCAGTTAATTACAGTAGTAAAAAAGTCTCTCTCTAAATCCTTATTTTTGTTATGCTTTTTTTTTTTTTTTTTGCAATCTTTCCTCCTCCAAACTCTTCTCATCGACCAAATTTCTATTTTAGCTGCCTTCGACCGCCCTTCATGTCCTTGAACAAATCAACTGCACTTCTCGCATATCAACTGCAACAGTACTCCATCGACTATCCTCTGACGTGTAAAGGTAAACTTACACCATCTGTAAACCTACAAAAGCACTCCAAATCTTTGAATATCCACTACATATTCCTACACAATGCCACATGTCATTTCCCTATTGGCTTTCCCATAATTGCCAGAATTAGGGTACAACATTGTCCTGCACGTCGCCTTACCTTTGGTGAAAAGATGAATGTTCACAACCCCAAGTGTAGGGTAGCGATGTAGTAATAATCTCAGTGAGACCGAGGTTGAATACACAGGGACTAATCTCGTGAGTATTCTGAAAGCAACTAGAAGTAGAACTAGAAAAAGATGTAAATCTAAATCTGAAATAAAAGGAAGTAATTGTGAGAGATTTAATTAGAAACTTAAGAAATTCAAAGGTGGGAACTAGGGTGCCAAGGATCCACTTGTAGTGATCAGGGAGCCCTCTTGCTTGATTCAAGTAACACAATTAGAATTGGAGTCATATTCTATCCAATTGAAAAATATATCAATAAAATCAAATTTGAACTTCCATTGACCTAATTCTCAATGAAGGAAAATTATGATAATTGGCAGAGATTTTATCACCCTATTATGCCCAAGGGACGATGGTAAACAACAAGATTTACTAATTTCACAATCTCTAATCAAGAAAAGAAGATACTCAAAGCTATTGCAGATCCACTGTAATTTGAGTCAGAATAACCCATTAAGAACTGAAATTATTCCTTAAATATCAAATTATAATCCATGGAGTTCAACATAAATATGAATTAAAATAATAAAAACATCCTATCATGCTTAAAGCTTCACCTCTTAGCCTTAGCTAAGAGGTTTAGCCAACCATAGACATACTTGGATTTAAAACCCTATAAGAAAGCATGAAAACAACTAAGGAAAAATAAGAAAAACTCTTGGCGATGGCTTCTCCACCCTTTTGCTCAACTCTTTAAAGCCTAGAAAATGCCTAGGAACATCCTAGAGAGTCCTATTTATAGTTGTAGAACTCCAACTTTCGCATCTAGTTGGAAAACTCTAAAAACTGGCTCAAATTTACGCAGTTTACTAACATAGACTTCACTTTGCGCAATTTCACAAAATGACCCAGAGTTTCAGAATATGCTTTTTCAGGACAATTTCGGGATTCTTTTTCTTCACTTCAAATCTTTGATTCTCTTCATTCCTCACTTGGTTTTCTTGGATATTTGGCATGTGAATTCTTCAATCTTGGTCTCCTAAGATCCATCCCTTGCCTTGGTGATTCTTGAGCATCAAATTCATGCTTTTAATACCTTTTTCAATCCAAGCTCTTAAATTCACCTTGCAACATAAACATGAGTAAAATAGAATATTAAGCATTATCATGATCATAAAACCAAAATATAAATGGGGGATAATATGCAATATTTGACCCTCAACAATGAATACGACATTGTTCCATTTTTCAATACCATAAATGTAATTGGCTGTTACTCCACATTTTGCTTCCCCATTGAGTCCATCCGACAGATGTCGTATTAGGAGATATTCTTCACCCCATGCCTCTAGGTTGTCCATGAGAAGCTTATTGTACGATGAGTCATGATTTCCTCTTCATTAATGTATACATGCCTTAGTCGCTATATAAGTAATTCTGATCAAGTCGGTGCCTCAACTTTCTCATCTCATCCTTTTACTATTATACATACATCCTGATTTCCCTTCCTCAAATTATCACCATGGTTGCATCTTCCTCTTCCTTTGTTTCCACTTTTCATTTGGAATCTTTCATTAAAGATCTTAACATTTTATCATCTGGTGTGATAAACGATCTTCTCATCACATCCCCAATTAATCTAGACACTTAAGTGTTAACACTCGATCCTATTTTTCATCCGGTAATCACTTACGAACACCTTCTCGAAATTGAATATAACTTTCCAAAATGCCCCAATGAAGTTTCGATTGTTCAATTGGATAACTTTCCAGACTCCCCTAATGTGTTTAAGTCTCCAGGAGCATAACCAAAATCGATGAATGGCTGCTCTAAGTGGTATGCTCGTGTGGAAGCATAACATAGTGATACATAGAAACGAGCATGAATTTATGAATGTATTAAAGTCTCTTCGCATGAGTTTTTAGTCAATCCTCCCCTTCTTACAGCAACATCAACCTTATAGAGTTAATTGACCAATGTATTCCATTTTGGATGCGGCCCCATAGGTTCATCGATCATGGATATATGTGCATTTACTCACATTTTTCCTTTTGGCAATCATGTCTATCCAATTTTCGCTCTAAAAAATTTCCATCCCTTCATTTTCCTAAACATGACCAACAAAGCATATTCAACTTTCAAGTCACATAAGTGCAAATCTCAGGATGAAGTAGATGAACAAGAACATATGGCATTTATGTTGATTGGATCTGTTTTTTTTTTCCATAAGTTTTTAATATATTATATATATATATAAAATATACATATATATATATAGGCTTCAAAAAGATACATCTCTATTAAAAAAAAAAAAAAAAAAAAAAAAACCTGGGGCAACTTATCATGTGGAAAAGAAATCTGCACAAAACAAACTAGTGATTTCTCATCAACCCTAGTTCCACCTTGTCTAAAAAGATGAGACCTCTGGTGTGAGAGGGAAGATTTGCCAAGGTGCACAAGAAAAAGAGGACTATGACCCGCTGCCCTGCCCAGCCATGGCGTCTGCAGGAGCGTTACCTTCCCTAAGGGTATGGGAGTAGATTACTTCGGCAGACGATGCCAAATCACGAATTCTGGTGAGCCAGGAGTACCATTTCCAGCCAGGGGAAGCAGAGCTGGAAAGTAGACTAATGACTAATTGAGAGTCTGATTTAATAATTATCCAACGATACCCTTTCAATAGGCCCAACTGCAAATCATCATGGATGGCTCTGAGCTCCGCGTGAGTGTTGGAAGTTGTCCTGTAGCCTTCCACAAAAGCAAATATGAAACCACCTGAGTTTTCCCTACAGAGACCCCCGCCTCCAGCAAGTCCTAGGATTCCAATTGCAGACCCATCGACATTTATTTTTATCCACCCGACATGGGGCCAAAGCCAAGTTACAATTGAATTTGAACTATGAAAGTGAGCCACTGAGGATTGGTGGGGAGGGCCCAAAATGTAGGTGACACGTTGATAGGGAGATGGAGGATTTAATGAGCCGGTCTTCTCCCTGAGAAACTTAATCCACCAGCTAATGCGAGCCAGCAGCGCGCGTGGTTGAGGCTTAGTGTCGGAGAAAATTATTGTGTTTCGTGCCTTCCACACTTCCCAGAGAAGGACGCAGGGAGCTAGTTTGTGGGCAGCAGATTTTTGTCCATCAGAAACCAGCGCTGACCACCATTGAAGAAGTCGTTGATCGACGGACAATGCGTGTGGAATGGTGGTACCAAAAATTGAAGCAATGAGATTCCATCCCATACTTGCCAAGCCACCTTCCAAAAATAGGTGGGAGATGGACTCACAATCTCTACATGGCCCTTCAGAAGAGATACGCGAACGGCTACTGGAACAGCAGACACATCTAGACGCCATTTGGATGCCTTTTGCCTGAATATTTGGTTCAACAGGAATAGCCTTCATAAAAAAATTTCACACTAGGGTGGAAATCTTCGGGGGGAAGGGCTAGGTGCCAGATCCATTTGGCCCACTGTTTCCACAGCTGGCTTAATCTACACAGATCCCAAACCGAAGAGACGGAGAAAACCCTCGAGGGCATGAAAGGCCTAATAGGGAGATCAGGCCCAGAAGTTGTGTAGAAACCCACTTGGAAGATGAGATCAAAAACCTCTTGAGGAATAATTATCAACACCAAAGACGAAGGAAGAGGGCCTGATTTTCCTAACAGATGGTTTATTTTTAGGTGGCACAAAGAGTGAGGAATGAGGATACCGTTAATGTGCTCGAGGGGGCCTAGCTTGGTCCAATTCGTGGTCCAGATATTGTTATCTCCTACTTCAATCTGCAGCTATGAGGAGGTCTCCACCATCGAGATAAGGCGCTGGATCTGTTTCCAGAGGAGTAAGGCAAAAGCAGGAGTGGAACGCTGCCCGTTCCAGTTACTGCTCTGACCATATTTAGATAACATAAAATCCCTCCAGAGGCCATGACCTAATTTAAAATGGATAGACCAAGCCATCCTTGTTCTGAATGCTTGCATGGTGTCGATGAGTCTCTTTATACCCAGCGCCCCTTCCTATCTGGAGAGAGAAACCATCTTCCAACTGCGCCAGTGGACCTTGTGTTTTCAATCAGACCAACCCCATAGAAAATTTGCCATCATTCTTTTCAGGGATCGCAACACCTATTTAGGAATATGGGAAGCTGCTAGGGAATGTACCGGAATGCTGCTGAGGATGCTTTGAATCAAAGACGCTCTACCGGCCTGAGAAAGAAATCTAGTCTGCCAATCAAAAATTCTGGCCTCAATTTTGTGGACGAGAGGTTGAAAGTCTGCAGCTCTGCACCTGCTAATGACAAAAGGAACCCCGAGGTAGCCGAAAGGATGTACTGAGTTGGAGATCCCGCAAGCACACTCAATTGATTTGATTCTCACTGACGAAAGAGATTTGCTGCTGACAAATGAACTTTTTTTGAAGTTAATGGTTTGACCGAAGACCGCTTAGTAATCGTCTAGGAATATCTTCATGGCCTTAATCGAGGTGAGACTGCCGTTGAGGAATAGCAGAGTGTCGTCAGCGCAGAGTAAGTGAGAAACGGTTTAAGAGCCTCTCCACAACTTGTAAGGGGCAATAGAACCGTGATCAATTCGAGCTTTTAAACCATGGCTGAGGACCTCAGTGGTTAGGATGAACAGCTCCTGGGATAGAGGGTCTCCTTGCCGTAGTCTCCTAGAGGATTTAAAGAAGCCATTCGCCTCACTGTGTATTAGGACTGAGAACCAGACATTACCCCAACAGCTTTCCACCAAAGAAATCTACCTATTGCTAAAGCCAAAATGACCAAGGACCGCCATGAGGAAGCCCCAATCCACTTTGTCGTATGCTTTCTCCATATCCACTTTCATCACAATGTTTCCACCCTTGTGCTTTCTGTTGATATCTCTAAAGAGTTCCTGAGCAAGCGCAATCTGCTTGGCAATTGGGCGACCTTGAATGAAAGCACCTTGCTCAGGGAAAATCAGTGAGGGTAGTATAGTGCTTAACCTATTGGCAATAATTTTTGTAATGATTTTATGTGATTGCTAGTCGAGTAAAATATGCGAAAATTAAGTTGAGAATTACGAGACAATTCTTGTGGTGAGTGATATTTTGAAAAACAATCCGAGATATGAGAAATCTTAAGATTCATGAATGTTGATTATCAATTTCTCCTGGCCTCTCATGCACGGTGAATTTCATAATCAAGTTCAAATATTAATCCATAAACTAGAATAATTCTAAACATTGAGTTCCATGGGTGTATAGTGAAATCTCAGCCTATCATCATTAAGAGATCAAATTGTCGATTTCATGATATCATTGGTAACCAATCAGAAAATTCATAACTACCATCACCTAAAACCAGAACTTTGCCTCACAGATCATTCTTTCATTTTCTAGGTTTTTTTTTTTTTTTTTTAATAAATTACTGCCAAGTAGGGGAATTAAATCCTCGCCTATAGGGAGCAAACCTATAGTAAAGACCATTCTCCTAGGATTTGTCATTCTTGGGGAATCAACCTTCACCTATAGGGAGCAAACCTATGGTGAAGACTATTCTCCCGACCCTTTAAATTCTTCTTTATAAACATGATGGTAGATCTTCGTAGGTTGGTTCCTTTTGTGCTTAGTGATTACCAAGTTAACCCTTCAATATGGAACTGAAATCTTAATGTGTAAGCGAGATGTGACATGTGAAATCATGACTCAATCAATGTTTACAACTTCTAATCCTGGATTAATAATTCAAACTTAACTGTGAAATCTAACTAACCACTGAATCCAAGAGTAGTAAATCACCAACATTCCATATCCTGTAATTTTAAATCAAAGATGGTCATCAAATCACTTCGAATTCACCAGAAAGTCCAGAAAAATTTAAAAATTTTCACAATTTTTGCTCAAGACTAAGGAAAACACTGATTAGGTTGCCTAATCTCCTACCTCCAACCTAAAATCTACATTGTCCTCAATGTAAAAGATATAAGATGCAATGCACTTGGGACAACGAAAAGTAAATATAAAGTGATGGGAAGATAGTACCTGGATGATGAATCGTGAGAGACTTTCCAAGAGATCACAACATGGAATCCAATCAGCATGAGAGAGAAAGCAAAACAAAAATAACAAAAGATAAAATCCTACCTATACCACTTTCGCAGGTGCTCTCGATTGCATTTAGCACATGCAACAAGCCTTTAAACCCCTAGGTTGCCCTCTGGGACGAGTTGTAGTCTCGTGAGGGTTTGCAATAATGTTACCCACAAATATTAAACTAACTAACTAGGAAAATGAAGTGGAATGAAAAAGCTGGGTTGCCTCCCAGGAGCGCTAAGTTTACTGTCTATCCTAAAACAACATAAAGGAAACTACCCTAGTCCTAAGAAAGGAGGGAAAAGCTACTCGATCATGCACAAGGTTCCTCTTACGTCACAAAGATATCTTGATAAATTTCTCAAGTAGGTTTCTTAACAGATCATCCAAAAGCCCTTTTTGCAATAGGCTTGGATGCAGGAGCATGACATTCCGAGAGAAACTTATGTACCTCATCAAAAATTTGTCGTTGATTAAGAGGTATCAGAGTATATACGATTCACTGCGACAGCACGAAGTTTCGAAGTTAGTATCCCATGGTGAATCAGAGACTACAAGTAGATCAAATTGAGAAAAATTTTCAAGAAGTGGTGTAGTCTCAACACATTCCGAAGTATTAGACTTCGGTTTAATTTTTAGCTCCTTCTCCCCTAATGTTAAACATTTAGGATCTGTGGAAGGAGGGGCTTCAGAGTAAGGGTTCTCTCGGTCAGTAATGACTACCGAGATATTGTCTTGCAAGGAATTCACTATATCTCTTATCATGGGATCATTTGAGTCTGCAAAGTGTGCCAAGCAATCATCCAAAGCATTGGGACATTCAGTTGAGAGTGACTCATTCTCCACATTGAAGTGTGTGATGATCTGTTCAAGGATTCTATCATCTTTAAAAGTAGACGAAAGTGTGCTCTCTTGCTCCAGCCCTGCACAGACAGATTGAGGATCAGTATACGAAGCATTGTTGTGCTGACTCTGTTCATTGATACTACTCAGAAGAGGCATTGAATCGTCATTATTCAACAGTTCAGATGGTGGCCTCAACTGGGTGGTTTCAAATTCAAGAGTCATATCGAGTAGCTCGTCCATCTCCCGAATCATATCATCATGTAATTCAGGGGAGTGGTCCAAACATGTCTCACAAGAGATAGAAGGGTTGGTTGTAAGGAGCTCATCCACTTTTAAATCAGAGATGTCAGGTGAGTGGAGTAGCTCATTATGACCGCTCACTTCGTGCACTTATTGATCATTGACCTGAGCCAAACTTGAGATTAATTTTAGGGGAACTGGGGCTGAACATTCATGATCATCATCCCAATACGCATCATCATCTAATTCTGTGCAGTGCACACTTGGGATGGGGTCGCTTTCCTTACATTCTAAATTCGGTTGAGGTTCGAATAAACTAACCTCTACCTCATCATTGAGATCCTGTGTATCATATAAGGAAAGTGTGTCATCATCACTGTATTTGAAAGACACCCATGTATCTCCATCATTCTTTTGAACAGTCATTGAGATCGACTCATCGGGGAATTGAACCGTATGCTCATTAATGGAATCCAACTCCTCATTCCAAATTGAGATTTAGTCACAAAAGCAGTGAGGATCACTTTCCTCGCATTGTATTTCCTGGATTGGATTGTAGTTGGGATGAGCGAGCTTCCTCTATCCTCTCGAGGCGCGAGTTGAGTGCTTCCATTGCTTTTCTAATTTCCACAAGACACTCCATGTTATGCTGTAATGAGTTCTCTTAGATCGTTTCTGGTTGGCTTTCAGAGGTATAGGACCCAAGAGAATCATTATCCTGATGCATTATTGATTCAACTTCCAAATTTTGATGGTTCCATTGATCGTAGGTATGGAGTTATGTATGGAGAATTGGATTGGGTTGAGGCTGAGGTGCATTAGCCTCCATTAACCTATCAAGGCGTGATTTAAGCTCTTCTAGTAATTTCCTCATGTCTGCAGAAGAGTCTGTGTCACTTTGAAATGAATTCTCTTGGATCGATTTTGGTGGATATTCAAACGTGGCTGATCCATGAGGGTTATTACCATGATGTTTTACTGACTCGACTTCGAAATATTTCTGTTTCCACTAATCAAAATCATACGGGTCATCGGTCGGGAGTTGATACGCGTCATCATTCCAATAATCACGTACTGCTTTCTTAACTCGTGGAGCGCAATTATTCTCCCGCAGATAGTCACCGAAAGACTTCTTAATCGGTGGAGCATCATATTCCGATTGGTTCTCGAAGATATTATCAGAAAAATTTTGAGGCATAGGCTGTTTTCCATAAGCTATCTCAACATACTGACGTGCCCACTCATTCATATACATGGTGAAACCTTAACTCTGAATCTAATCCTAAGTAAAATAAAAGAAAGGATCCTACAGCAATACAGAATGTAAAGGAGAAGTTAGAAAGATGTTACCAGACTAGAAGTTCCTATGTTAAAAACTTGCAAAACAAAACAAAACAAATTAGTTTCTAAAAATAGATATTCTAAAGTTAGAAAATTCTAAGATGGAAATAGAAAGTTAGTTTCTAAACTGGGAAGAATTCCTAAAAATAGAAAATACAACCCTAAGCCTAAAATAGAAAAAGTAGAGAATTTAGAAAGATATCACCTAATTAGAAGTTTCTATCTTAGAATCCTACAAAACAAGAAAACAGATTAGTTTCTATAAATCAGAAAAACCTAAACCTAAAGTTAGTAAAATCATAATCTTAATCTAATTCTAAAACCAATTAATTTCAGAAATACGTAGCTGTCAATCCCGCAAACAATTAGCTAAAACTTATTCACTCCCCAAGTATAGGGTTGTGATGTAGTAATAAACTTCAGAAGACCAGGTCGAATCCACAGTGAATGAAACACATGCGTTATCTGAAAGTAACTAGATCTAGAACTAGGCTAAGATGAAGTCTAAACCAATTATGATTTGAGGAATAATGGTGAAATAATAATCTAAAACTTGGAAAAAATCAGAGAAAGCAAACTAGGGATTTAGAGGATCCACTTGTAGAGATCAGGGAGAACTATACTTGATTCATGAAAATCAACTGAAATTCCTTTGATGTGGTTTTCAAGAGATGAAAGGTATATGAATTAGAATGGATTCCATCACCAAACCATGCCTAGGAGACAAAGGAATTAAACTAATTACCAACCAATCAACAAGTGTATGAAGGCTAGGAAGAATGCAGGCATCCAACCATGCCCAGGAGACGATGGTGAACAACAGGGCTTCCTGACATCATAAACATAAAAAGGAAAGGAAATACTCAAAGCCATTGCAGACCCATTGTAATTTCAGTCACAACAGACCATTAAAGACTAAAAACATTCCCAGAATAAAATTAAATCAAAATCAATTCAGTCTAAACAAAGGCACAAGCAAAGAGGCATCTCATCACGCTACAAGCTTCACCTCTTAGCCCTAGCTAAGAGGTTTAGCCACACATGAGTGGACTAAATCTCTCAAAACAAAAGAAAATAAATAAAAAAATTAAAAAAAAAGAAAAAGAAAAGAAAATAAGCTACTCCCTGTTCTCTCTCTCTCTTCACGTGAGATTCCAAGCCTCTACGACTGCCCCCCAAAGTCGTCCCAGCTCTCTCCCTTTTATAGACAAAACGAAGCAGATTAGGTCTTTGGGGTCGGTTCTGTGAAGAACAAGGATTTGGACTCCTTACAGACAACTCCATGCTCTCTGTTTGGATTCTCTTAACGCAGAAGAGAACGTGTGGATAATTTCTGACCTGACTTGCGTGAGGATAGCCGAATCTTGTATTAGATCTGAATCGAGTGATGGACGGATAAGCGGTTCGGATTACTCGCATTCGTGACAATGGTGGTCCACCAGAGCATAGCTCATACGGCTTCTTCTTATGCTGACAATTGGTGGGGCCCACTTCGTTGAGTGGTGAGAAAATCCACTCCATCTATTAGATCGGCGTCGAAAAACCGTTCAAACCTGATCGGTTTTGTGTCAAAACCATGGTGGCCCACAGAAGTATTACTCGACCGTTCATCCTGCATCCGATCAGTTGAAATCCGTTGTGTGCTTCTTTTTGGAAAAATTCCACCTAGGTGAGGGTCACAGCACCCCTTGTAGAGCAATGGATGGTTCTGATCTTCTGTTGACATGACGATGGTGGATGCTGAAAACCGCAACCTGCTCGAAACAGAGGTTCGGAAGGCCGTGATGATCGGTGGACCCATTAACGGTGTCATCGTGAAAATCCACTCTGTCCATTGGGATCCCCACGAAAAACCATCTGGAAAAACCCACTTCTGTCTAATTTCGATGTGGTCCACTGAACTAACTCAACTCGCCATTCATCTTTCGTTTTCTGACGATTCACACAGTTACACGTGCATGGGCCAAAAGGTCACCAGCGTTGGTTTTGGAGTCTCTGAGATAAGTGAATGGTTCAGATCATCAAAACGTGAGCTGGGTGGGCCCCACTACTCAAAAACGGCGGACGGTCGTCCGTCCGCTGTCTCTGCGCACGAAGGAAGACGGGTCAGCCCGTCTTTGACCGGGTTGCCCGTCCGGTGCACCTCCTGATCGCCTGCACTACATGCACGTGCACCCTCGTGTGGGGTCCACTGTGATGTTCGTGCGAAATTCGCTCCGACCATCCATTCTGTCATATCATTCAAGCCGTGCGGACCGAAGATGAAGTGTATCCAGACATCAGGTGTGCCCCACTTAGTGAATCAAGGGGCTGATCTGTCCGTTGGGCTACTTCCGCGATGATCCGACGGATGAATTTCGACGTGTATGGTTCATTTAGAGTCCTCAGGCCCTGTATAGAGTTTTGAGCTAAATGGATGATGGGAACCTTGTGATCTTGCATTCTCGCTGACTTTCAAGCCACTTGAGCTTCAGTTTCTCGATTTTCTCGGATCTCTGGCGTGTAAATTCGTCGATCTTGGTCCCCTGAAGTCCGTTCCTTGCTCTGGTGAATTCTGAGTGTCAAATCCATAATTTTAGTGTCAGTTTTCAGTCAACGCTCCTGATTGCATCCTACAACAAAGCACAATTAAAATACTCCATTAAGCATTATTGTGTATGTAAAATCTGGCAATAATCGAGGTCTGATATGCAAATTTGACCCTCAACAGCAGTTGCATAGGCTTATTGGTCTGAAGTATGCGAAGGAGCTCGGGGAGTTGGACTTTGGAATGAGGCAAATGATGGAGGCGTTTACAGCGCGCGGAATTGCTCCACCCTGGAACACATATTTGGAGGCTTAGTGAATATCCTGGGCAATGGTGTTCCAGCAGCCAGCGAAGAAAGCTCCTGAGAAACCGTCCGGACCTGCAGCACATCAGGAGGTATGGACAACGCGGCTTGATGCACCTCATGTAAGGATGGAGTAGAAAGAAGGTCCATATTTTGTTGTTGCGTGACCAGCTGAGGGATTGCATCCAGCAGGGCAAGGTGAACAGCGCAGGTAGTTGCCACAAACTGGGCGTTGAAGTGGTCGACTGCCATTCTCTTAATGGTGTGAGGATCAGAAGTGATCTCACCACTTTGAAGCTTGATAGATCTGATCTCAGCTTTCCTCTGTTTTTTTGAAGTGACTGCATGAAAAAAGCAGGTGTTTCTGTCTCCCACTTCCAACCAGCTGACTCTCGATTTCTGCTTCCAAAACATTTCTTCCATGACTTCCAGGTGGCTGAGCTTTGTTTGGCAATCTTTAAACTTTCGTTGGAGATCGGTCTGCATTGGGATGTCATCATGATTATATTGGATAAGGCTTTCCAGATCTGAGAGTTCCTGTTCAGTTAGGGTAACCTATGTGGATATATTGCCGAAAACCTCTTTGTTCCATGTCTTGAGAGCTTCTTTGACATGCTTGAGTTTGAGGAGAATGTTGTGAATAGGGTGAGGATCACTCTCCTTGTTCCAGGCAGTCCGGATAACCTATTGGAAGGAATCGTAGAGAAGCCACATGCGCTGAAAGCGGAAAGGCTTTGGGCCGCTAAGCAGCCTGGGCAGGAAAGCTAGAAGAAGGGGCGAATGGTCAGAGTTAACCCGAGGCAGATGGCTGACTTGAAAGTTTGGGAAAGCAATGGACAACTCCACGTTCCACTCCATGTTAAAAAGAATCCTGTCAAGGCGAGCCCAAACTCGAGCAAGACCGCCCTGGTTGTTGGACCAAGTAAATCGGTTTCCTGAAAATCCAGCATCAATCAGGCCTGCATCATTTATGGCATTGACAAACTCTCTCATATTGGCAATGTCCCCCGGCCTATGGCTACATCTTTCCTCCGTAGAGACCATTACATTGAAGTCACCACACACTATCCAGGGACCTTGAACAGAGGCTAAGATGGTGGCCAAGGCACTCCAAAGAGATCGCCGTTTGATCCTGTCATAGCTAGCATAAATCACTGTGAAGTAAATGGTGCTTTGGAAATTTGGGAAAGTTGCTGCAAAAAAGATAAACTGGTCAGTGGAAATAAAAACTGAGAGGGAGCTCAGGTTCTTGTGGAAGATCCAGATCTTCCCTCCAGCGTAGGCATTGGAGAAGGAGTTGTGAAATCCAAGGGTTAAGCCAGTTCCAACCCTTCTGTCATCGCTGATCATGGGTTCGAGAATGGCCACAAGGTGGGGTTTGTGGATCTTGGAGAGTCTCCTTAAGGAACGCATAGTACGAGCATTTCCTATCCCTCTCGCATTCCACACAATGATTTTATCCATCAGTCACACATCCTATGTTAACGGCCCTTCTTTTCAATCGTCTTAACCTGGATTCCCATGAGCCTTTAGCATATATAACCTTTAGCCTTCATCTCCTAGTGAGTCCAGGTGCTACGGGAGCTGAGGAATGAGCCATGGAGGTGCCTTGTGCCTCAGCTGGTAGTCCATAGTCCTGTCCTGTATTAAGAGGAGCTGCCATCTCTGGAAAGGGATTTTGTACCCCGGAACTAGTCTCTTGAGCAATGATAGGTTTTTGGGTTAGGGGAAAATAAGGTGAGAGGTCAACTTCTAGCCTTCGCTCGCCTAAATCAGGGCCTGGGGAATGAAGGACAACTGAATCAGGGGTAGATGGAGGGTCGTTATTAGGTCTAAGGAGGAGGAAGGAATGAGATCTGGGAAGGGTCTCGTGGGAGGATAGTATTGCTGCAAAATGGTCTGGGACAGATTACGGAGGGTCGGGGTGATGATACTTGAGGCATGGATGGTTATGGGTGGGGGAGAATCTCCCAGACATGGCTGACGAGAGGTCAGAGAAACGGGGTGGAGGGTGTTGAGGCTGAGAATGTTGGAGATTACACTCAATGATAGGAGGATCAAAGGGAATGACATGAGCATTGCTTTGAATAGCACTGATGAGGTGTTGATGGTTAGGGTTTCTGTCTAGGGAATTAAGGTCTACTGGGAGAGTGCTATGGTTGATATGTTTGAGCTTGGAGTAAGGTGGCCATGAGGCACAGGGGCAGTTAGGATATGACTGAATGGGGCTATTAGGTAGGGGTGACTAGGGTGAGGGAGGAGGAGTCTGAGGCGAGTTCTCCTGGTCGATGGTAGCTGGTGGGGTGGATTTAGATAGAGGGTGGTTGACTGAGCAGTTGGGGTGGAAGGAAGCAAGGCAAGTTGGGTTAATAGTAGCAGCGGCTGAGGTTTGGGGTGAAGCTCGAATTATACTTTGGGCAGCTATATCCATGGCATATCCACTATGGTTTGGGTCAACAACATTAGGAAGGTTGGGTTGCCTAGGACTGGGTGTGTAGCGGGTTGCCCTTCTTAGCTCGGCATTTGATCGAACGTGTTGGAAGTAATAGACTGCACCATGATCTGCAGCCTCAAAGCTGTTGATCACCCAATCTCGGGTGCGTTCGCCTATCTGCTCTTGGTTTTCTTGAGGTGTGATCACCAGAAGGGAAGGGGATTACACTTGGATTTTCTCTAAAACTGTTGTAATTGGGTAAATTTCATCGCCAACAATAAGCTTCAAAATTTTGCTGAGATTTACTCTTGGTTTCGGGCGGATTTTAATCCTAGCGAACATCTGGAAACGACCGAATTTGTTATTTGGATCAATCTTGGCGACCTGATCGAAGTAACTGGCAAGATCTAGCAGCACGGATTCGATCTAAAGCATGAGCTAGGATCTCGAAGAGTCACACCCAGAGCCCATCAGCGCCGAGTGTAGCTGCCAGCGACCAAGGGGTAATGTCGCTAAATCCCAACAGATTTGGGATCCCCGGGTCTGAGATGAAGAGATTCAGATCTTCCCTGCATTTGAAGGATATCAGAAAGTGAGATGGGGATATTCTAACAATTTCCACAGCTGAGGCACGGAGTCGGGTCTGTCGAAGAAGCTTCGTGAGAAGGTGAATTGATGAAGATGGGTTTGCTGCTCTAGCAGTGATGGCCAGCTTGAGTTGCAGTAGCTGGGTATTGACCGCGTTCATGTCTGCTCTGGAAGACGGGTCCTCTGCTACTAGGTTGGGTTGAAAGCTGATGGAACAGTGGGTTTCCTGGCGGGTGCTTCTCGGAGGATCCCAGCAAAACAGTTGGGAGGAGGTTTGCGGGAGAGATCATGGATGTTGGGGATTGGGGGATTTCTGACTCTGTTCCCAGTTAGAGGGGTGTTAGATATCTTCGGTTTTGCAATCTTTACTTGAACCTTGTGGCTATCAATTCTATGACCATCAAGAACGCCCATAGCCGCACGACCTTCATCCTCGTATTGGAAACAAACGAAGGTGAACCCGTGAGGACGGGAGGAGTTGGGGAAGCAGGGGATGTAGACATCGATGACCTTACCGTATCGTTGGAAGATCCAGTAGGTGTCTTCGTGGGAACAATCAAAAGGTAGGTTTGCTACAAATAGGGAGAAGCCGTTGGAGACGGGAGGAGAGAACTTTTATATGAGGGGGTTCTCCCTCATAGGGGAGCAACCATGGAAGGGTTAGCGGTAGGTTCAAATCAGCATGGGAGGGAAAATTTTCAAATTGATGTGGATCTGTTGTTTTCTATTATGTGCAAACTCTCTGCAAATTACTAAATAATACATTCAGCTGGCTGAGGCGTTTGACCAAAGTTGTCAAGTTACCCTTGCCTCTTTCGTACTCGGCCAACTTTATTGCAATACTAAGGGATTCTACCAATCTGGTGGGCCTATCTGGCTTGTATAGATGTGGTTTTATGAATATTTTAGAACAAAGCTCATCAAATCAACCCTAATGGAAATTGAATTCACTTCCTTCGTCCATCGCAACATTCTTTGCTCAAATTTAATTACTCTTTTATCGAGTGTATAAATTTCTTTTTGTCTTTTACCCTCAATAAATATAGTCATACCTTCTACCCTTTTAAAGATAAGGAATTTGGCCTGATCTAGTATACTGAAGAATTTGAATCGACCAATACCGATATGCCAATCTCGAGGATGCAGCCTGAAAAAGCTACCTGATCTGTAGAGACTTACCATAAGGTGGCACCATCGATATTGGCATCAATGCTAAGGCTGGCATTGAACAATACTACAAGACTCTGATCAACTGGTCTTATGAACTGATTATCGGTCAACTGTCTTCTTCATCAAAGATGATAAATTACATACGATGGAGAAGAAAAATAAGAAAAGCACCAAGAAGTCAACCATGTTTTCTCTTTTCTAGAGAAAAACACGGTCAGGGAAAGCACCCATAATCGCATTGGTCATCCTTTCTCCAACATCAATAACGATGGTCACTTCATTCTCATCAGTAAAAATTTATTAACTAACTCAACCTGAGCCGAAGCAACAAAAAGCCACTACAGTAGGTCCAATCGAAATAGGTCCAACTACTGCTCTAATTTTGGCACTCACAATCCCTTCGACCATTTTGAAGATTGCAAAAGTTAGTCTGCCTCATAATGCCTCAACCTGCTCTGCCTATAGCACCTAGTCAAACTACTTCAAGTATCCCCCTTTGGCCAAAGCAAGTATAGATTTTCAAAAATATTATAAAACTAAATTATGATCAGGTGTCTCTCCTACTAAATACTCGTGAGAGATGAAAGAGGCATATAAGAGACATAATGATGCTCATTTTAATATGACATTTAATAAATGATACAGTGAAAAGGAAAGATTAAATTATCACAATCCTCCTTTCGACTGATATCTTAGGTCATGTCGTCCTAATCCCCCTCATTTTCCATGCTCCAATTGAGCTTTGGCTTTAGTTGTCCACCCTATCAAACTTTCACCAGCAAACGATCGATTCATTACCATTATTGTTCGATCAAATTTAGGTGAATGTTATTTCAACAATACCCCACTTCTTTTTTGATATTGACTAAATAGTCCCTTAAACTGACATTGTGCTCATTTTCCTTCAATAACCAAAGAACTCTTTGCTACTGACAAGTCGATTACTACATCAACTCTTCAGGCCGAAGCTTTTACTTCAAACATTCCAGCTGACACATTTGATGTTTTTTACTTTGAGAAAACAACGAGCAATATTCAGTTATCCACAGATCGAATTACAGGCTAAGATGAGATAATAATATATCAACCAGTGGAATCCTTCAATACCTTCGTACAATTCATAACTGTGTCACTTGCATCTGATCAGGATCAAGAAATTACAGAATCAACTGTACTAACAGCCTTACCTTCCATTTAGCCAATTTCTTGTAACGTCTCGAAAAAATTCGTACAAGGACCCGAGTACCACCTTAGGCAGAAATCCTTAATGACCAAATCCTCTAGAAATTGGATGAAAATTAATTAAGTGATAAATTAAATTAATCGGTGAATTATCTTGAATCACTATCTACACGAACTGCAAGACCCAAAACCATTAGAATCGCTAGCTCAACATTACCCAAAAACCTAAGAGAAATCCCAAAACCCAATTGCTCTTGGTAGCGCATTCAAACTCTGTATCGGACCTGGACCGCGCGTTGAAAGTCTGATTACCGTGAAACTATAAGGTTATGACCGCCTTATTGGGCTTGACAACCATCATGGGAATCGAGCCCAAATAGTATCCAGAAACGCACAACTTGAGCCTTGAGTGAAGTGTGTGAGAAACGCAAATATCTTTGGAAAATGAACTCAAACTTAAGTGATTTGGGTCATTCGCTTGCGAGCAAAATTTGAGACTTCGGACCATCAGATTCTGACCTAAATACACCCTTAGGTCAGGGAAATTTCACTACTCATATCCGTATACTTGTGGCCTTGGTCGAGGAACGACGACCGTTGATCTGATTCCGGTCCTTCACAACCAATCTATTTGTCAGATCACACCATAAACATAGTCCTGTCGTAAATCCATTGTCAGGAAATTTACTCCATGATTAGGTGAGTAATAGGCCTCCAGATGAGCCCTGTTTTCCCGAACAAGACACCCTTTAGCTATAACCTAAGTATACCATTGCCCTAGGGCCATTGACATCAGTTTTGGGCCTATATAATACCCTTAAACCATCCCTCTCTCATTCCATACGAATTCTCTAACCGTAGGAGAGAGAAGAGATAAAAGAGGAGAAAAGAGTGTGGAGAAGAGAGAGAGATCAGTGAATCGTTACTGGGATTCACTCCCACTACACCACGTACTGAATCATCTCTCCCGTTTCGCTTCACCGTCGATTCCAAATACGATTTGGATAAGAAACCCTAACCCTAATATTGCTTTACGAATCCAAATAGAGAAATCGGCGAAATAGCTAACCTATTTCGTGATTTGGGTAGTCGTTGTGCTGTAAACAGGGGCGTAATGTACGAATCGAGTTTGTAACGAGCAAACCGACAAAAGGTGTGGACTATAAACATTTAGGTAATGATTTTCAAGGCTTTCAATGTTAGCTAATGATTTATGTCTGACTTGATTGCCACCATACGATCTTAGTTACAATGTATTCGATAAGTTATACATGTGTGTGAACTATGTGAATATATAATGCATTTCACGTGTTTGTAGAAATGCTTGAATGAAATTATAATTATGATTTGTACTTGCCATGACTATTAATCTAGAATACATACTTGTTGTATGTATGACAACTTCTTTGTGAAAGGATTTGCCATAATATATGCCGTAACTAATTTAGTCTATATATATAGTAATGTGTAGTCTAAGTGTTTGATAAAATGTCTGAATGAGAAATTGCTTGATGACTTATATTTAATGAGAATGTTGAGATAGAGTTCTCAACTACCTTATCAATATTTATAGTTTACTTCATGTAATCTAAATTGTTACTACGTGATTGATGGATGAAATGCATATGTATAACCACATGTTCAATGTGTTTGATAAAATGCTCAAATGAGAATTATATTTGAATTGTTTGTTAAATGTTGTTATGACTATCACATGTGACTACCTATTGCATTTGAGTATGATTGAGAGTACTACGTAGTCCAGGCAATCTGTAACGGTTCCTGATTGAGTGGTCGAACTAGTCTTGCCACATTGGATATGTTCGAAGAATCCAAGTCATACGATGATTGTCGGCAGTGGTTAGGCCACATGAGGGTGCTTTTGCTCTCCATGTCGACTAATTTAACGTGTGTTCGTACCAATCGAACTTATCAAATAATCCGATTGGCCTATTGTGTGTTTAAGATGTATGGACGCTACTGTTTGAATCTAAGGTACCACTTACCAATGTAAAGCCCGTTTCAACCATGGTACCACGATCCGATAAGACTCATTAGTCGGGCATGATGGTATATGACACTGTGGTCTAGCTGTCGACATATGCTGGGGTGACGAGCCTCCCCGTAGTGTCCAGTAAGCAACTCAAACTCGTGAGCTGAATACGATGGTATGGGACACTGTATTCGAGCTGTCAGCCTACGCTAAGGTGACGATGAAATAACAGTGAAGATCGCTTGAGTAGAAGTTGGAATATGTCAATATGTCCTAGAGGGAGTGAATAGGACTTTTTAAAGATTTATGATTTATTTAAAAATCCTATCACTCTAATCCTATTATGTATGCAATTCTCAGGATTACTCAAATTAACTCTACTGGCTTCTAAGCCTTATAGAGGATCCAGCACTACCTACTTATAAGATAAATAAGTTGCAGACAAGATTGTGAAGGATATGACTATGTGTGTGTATCAGGTGTGATCTCAGATAATCAGATATAAAGGCATGCTAGGAAATCACATAACTGAACGACAATAATCATCTTAAATTCTAGTGGTTCGACTACTTGTCTACTCCACTCCCGGCTATCGCACTCAACCCTTGAGTGTACCGAATTTCACTAAGGAGGTTTCCCATGGTTCACCTCAAACCTAAGGATTTAAATCAGGTTCACCTTCAACCTTTGCAAAGGTTTTACGCGGTTCACCTCAAACCCAGAGTTTTGCTGGTTCACTCCTGACCAGATGTTTATGCTCTCTATAGAGCAAGGGTCCATACAACGTACTCGAATTTTAGACCACACAGGTAAATGACCTACACAAGGACCTAACAGTTTATGCCCTACACAAGTGCAAGGGTCCACGCTGTGCACCCACTACGTACACTCCCGCTGGAGGCCTCCTTGAGGACTTCAAAGGGTGAGAACCACTTAGGACCAAGACCTAGGAACGAATGATCACAAGTGTCCTCTAGACTCTGGATACTTACAGATAAGTTAATGAGTCCCGTTAAGCACAACGCTGAAGATCTCCTCCTTCTTGTTGACGAAGAGTCTTCTACTCCCTTGATCCACAACGCAAGATGATATACCAATGCTTGGCTTCGGGTTGAGTCAAGGGTGAGATGGAATCATACTCTCTAAAAAATTTTCTATAAGGAAGATAGAGTAGATCCTCTCTTACGCATTCAAGACATCCCAGCACAAAGATTTGCCATTAAGGTAGTAGCTGGAGGATTCTTGAATGCGGAAGTTCATTTCCCAATCCACTCTATTTAATATCAATGATAAGGGTGGATTGGAGGATGAACTCCCTTGAGAGAAAGGGCTTTGGGTATAGGATATAAGTTGAAATACTCTAAAGCTCTCTCTTCTTTCTCTCACAACAGCAAAAGACAAGTCCTCTATAAATAGGCAAAAAGTTTCAACGGATATTAAACGGTCACATTTATGACAGAGTTCGATATAATCGAGCAGGTTCGATAACATCAAGCATATACTCTCGATAGCATCGATGGTCTGCTCAATGACTCGGACTCGATATTATACGCTTTTGAAACTCTTTACCAATTGGTCGATGAATCGAAGCCATTGTCGATGCCATCGGATTTTGAACTCCGATTCCATCGATGACAGAATCGATCCATCGACACATGAAAAATGAGAGAGACTTGACTTTGAGATATTTCAGGTTTTCATGAATGATTGGGGGAACCGTCGAGGTCATCGGAATTTGAATGTCAATGATATCGAGATCTGAGTCGAGGCATCGATAATTCCAGCAGATTTATCTTTGAACTTGCTGGACAGATTATGGCTTAGTTCGATGCAATCGATCAGGTGTCGATATCATCGATATTTGAATATCGATTAAATCGAAGGGCCCCCGATCATAGTTAAAAACATCCTGAAATAACTGCTGTAAGAAATGCGCGCCCACCATCGATATCATCGATGGACCTCCGATTATATCGATATTTGATTTCAGATCATATCGAACGGTCATTGATATATCGAAGGAGTTTGAAATTTTCATTAAAAAACAGGGGCGCCAAAAATTTGCCTATCGATCTTATCAAGCCACTCTCGATGGGCTCGAGATTTGAATATCGATGATATCGATATGAATATCGATACATCGATAATTCGTCCAGATATATTGTGAAGTTGCTGGATGTATTTGTGTTTATATCGATGATATCGATAGATGTATCGATACATCGATAAATCCATCCAGATGAGTATTTAGTTGCTGGATACTTTTGGTCCTCTTTTCGATAATATCGTTAAGGTATCGAGGACATCGATAGAACAGGTCGATCATATCGAGGGTGCTTCGATAGAATCGACAAGGCGAGAAAAACTTAGAGATTTTTCTATTTTGAAAAAAATTTCTCACCATAAAAACCCTAAGATGTCTATCTTATTTTAAGGGTTTTAATTACCTGGTGTTTTGGGACATGGGATGTGAGGCTATGATTTACCTATTGCGAGCTTCCACACATCCGGTTGAGGCAGACGCTTGAAATGATCTTCCTATCGAGTTCTGCAGCCAGTCTGACTCACCACACACGTAACTTGACAAACAAGGGCACTAGTAGGTGCACTTTCAATCTTCCCCTTTGTCAATTACGTGATAAAATACCCAAAACACCCTAAAACACTTCTAGATACACCCTAAATTGTGTGTACATACATTTACATAATTTTACAATTTTTCTGACCCATGTACACATTCTAGAAGTATCCGCTCACCCTTAGTTCAAAAACTCCCCCTTTCTTGCAGCTACTCCCCCTAACACCTGCATAACCATAGATAGATACACAATTTTTCGCTCGGGGTGTTTTGAACTATTCTCCCTCTTTTTGTCAATCATTGGCAAATGTATAGTAGGTGATATTGACTGAAGAATGAATTTCATGGGAGAACCATGCATACAAGATACAGGTGAGTAATAATTAAAATATTATAAGAAGTCATCTGTGGTCAAAATAGGTGTATGCATATCAGTTTAAGGAAAGCAGTGATAACAGTAGATCAATTAAGCATTAAACACATTATATGCATTCCATCAGACAAACTAGGGGAACATTAACACACATATAGCAGTAATAGATATGAGTTTTGTGTAACCATAAAAGACCCAAAACTGCCTCAGATAGCAATAAATTCGAAAAAAAAAATATTCAGTCCTATCCAAAAATATATATACTGCTCCACACAATGAAAAAAAAAAAAAAAAAAAAAAAAAAAAAAAAAAAGCCCATATATAGGCACCCAAAACATTCATCAACATTAGCCCACCCAAAAAAAAATGCATATCTTAGAGGGCTGTCATACACACCAGTGATAGCGAAAAACATCAAAAAGATACTGATGTTCAATCTGGAGATAACAATGTAGTGTGTATGATAGCATGCATGACCCGGCCTTACGGAGCAGAGTGAGATGGCATCGTGTCATCCCTTCGACATGTCAGCAGATCCACCAGCTGTTGTACATACTGTTGCACTTTCTGGACGACTCGCTCCAAAACTGTCAGCTGCTCTCGTACATAGTGAATATCTCTCTAGATTGCCCCAATTTTGTCCATTTTGAATCTCTTTGCATGTCCGGGTATTGACGTAGATGGGGCTGGATCGGGTCGAGATGATTAATCTCCTGTCCTCTCAGTTTCCTCCCAACGAGGATCACCAACACCTTCCTCTTCACATCCTTGAATCCCTTCTTCTTTGTTGAATTATAACACATACCCATTATCACAGATTTGAGAGATGCTTAACAGATTATGTCTTAGTCCTTTTATACAAAAGGCATTCTCATTTTTTAGCAAATTAATTCCTCTTATCATTCCTTGTCCAACTACGTTGGCAGTGGCTCCATCTCCATAGGTGACTATCCCTTTACAAAGGTTTTTATAGTTGGAGAGAAGAGATTTGTCACCTGTGACATGTCTTGAGCAACCACTGTCAAGGTACCATCTCGCTCCATTGCCTGGTAGATGATCTGAATATGTAACAAGGCAATTTGTCTTTTCCTTAATCACCCACTTTGTGATAGGGGTTTTACTTGTTGTAGATTTGATTTTCTTATCTGATTCAACCACTTGATTCACTGAACCTTTCTTCCTGTCAGATAGTTTGAGTGGTGATGGTTGTATATATCCTTTGTTCAACACATCCTTTGAATCACCACTTGTCTGATAAGCAGAATTTTTGCCTTTGTTGCTATTGGAAATGTCAGATTTTCCATGTGTTCCATATCTAGTTCTTGTTCTAGCTTTTTCATAGCCTAAATCATATTTGTTGTTCCCATATTTTCCCATACCCAAAAGTTTTTCTAATCTCTCACTACCTTGGAAAAATTTGCAGTTTAGCTTGACTAGTTTCCAAGATTCTTCTAAATCACTTTGAAGTGTATAATTGTTATTTTGAAGAATCAAGTTCTCTTCATTTAGTGCTTCGACTTGTTTCTTTAATTTTTCTGACTTAGATTTCAAGAAAATGTTTGTTCTTTCAAGTCTATCATTATCTGAGAACATTGCTACAGATTAGTAATTAGATGAGTATTGATGTTCGAAGCTTTATCCAAATCTAATTGCTGCAATTCCTTTTTGTTTTCAACTATTCCTAGTCTTTTGATAATATTGACACTATGAATGTAAAGTTGATTGTACGCGTCTTATAATTCATCTTGTCTACTTTCTTCTTCTTTTTCAATTTCTTCATTATTAGATGGAAATGAGTTAGTGAGTTACTGTTCTTCCTCAGATTCAGATGGAATGATCGAAGTAATGGAGACCATGAGTATTTTCAAAGATTTTCGATCTCCATCGCTTTCTGAGTTGCTAGATTCTGAAGATTCCTCAGTATCATTCCATGTGGTGGCCATTGCCTTGCCCTTGGTTTTTCTGTTTGGGCATTTGGTAGATAGGTGTCCATACTCTCTACAGGTGTAGCATCGTGGTTTTTGGTCTTTTTACCAAATTTTCCTGCAGAGGGTTTGTTATCCATCTTTCTACCTCTAGAGGGACGACCGCGACACTTTTAAAAGAATCTTCTGAATCTCTATGCCAGCAAGGCAACTTCCTCATCTTCATCTTCCTTTTCACTTCCACTGTCCTCATGTATTATTTTCTTTGAAGTTTTTAGGGCAGTTGTTTTGGATTTAGGGGCTTGAGTGAAGTATAGTTCAAAAGTTTATAGAGAACCTACTAGTTCTTCTACTTTCATCTCGTCTATATTTCTACACTCCTCAATTGTTGTTACTTTGGGATTAAACCGTTCCGGTAGGGATCATAGACGAGATAAAAGTAGAAGAATTAGTAGGTTCCCTACAAATGATATTTAGTTTTGTAAAGAACTCCATAAATGTCTCATGCTCTTCCATTCTGAGACTTTCGAACTGTGAAGTCAAGAGTTGTAGTTTAGACCTCTTCACAGTACTTGTGCCTTCATGGGTTGTTTCCAGTAGATCCCATGCTTCTTTTGATGTCCCACACATACTTATCTGATGTTCACTCCCCAAGTATAGGGTTGTGATGTAGTAATAAACTCGGTGAGACCGAGGTCGAATCCATAGGGACTGAAACCTGTACGTTATCTGAAAATAACCAAATCTAGAACTAGGCTAAGATGAAATCTAAACCAATTATGCTTTGAGGAATAATGGTGAAATAATTATCTAAAACTTAAGAAAATTCAAAGAAGGAAAACTAGGGGTTCAGAGGATCCACTTGTAGAGATCAGGGAGATCTTATGCCTGCTTGAAGAATCATGGAATTTAAACTGAACTGGCATTGATATAGTTTTCAAGAGATGAGAGGTATATGAATTAGAATGGATTCTATCACCAAACCATGCCAGGAAGAGGCAAAGCAAACAACATAATTAAACTAATTACCAACCAATCAACATGTTATGAAAGTCAAGAAGGGTGCGACATCCAACCATGCCCAGGAGACGATGGTGAACAACGGGGCTTCGACGTCATAAACATGAAAAGAAAGGAAATACTCAAAGCCATTGAGACCCATTGTAATTTTCGGTCTAGCAGACCATTTAAGACTAAAAAATATTCCCATAATAAAACGAATATCAAATTCAATTCATAAATTAAAACTAAATTAAAAGCATAAAATTGAATCTCCCATCCCACTACAAGCTTCACCTCTTAGCCCTAGCTAAGAGGTTTAGCCTAGCATGGATAGGCTATACATCTTAGAAACAAAATAAAACATAAAAATAACAATAAAAACAAAACTCCCTGTCTCTCTCTTTGCCAATCCACGTTCCAGCCGAACTCTCCAAAGATCCCCTCTCTCTCCCTCTGCCAATCCTTTTATAAGCAGTTGTAGGGAGGTCGTTTGCTTCTTAAGTCGGTTGCTGGAGAAGTACGCAGCACGTTCTTACGTTGAACCTTGGTGGGACCCATGATCGGATCTTCATGAGAAATCCACGCCGTCCGTTAGAATTACAAGAAAAAATCACTTAGATATGGCTGGTTTTTCCTCACTCTTCGACATGGCCCTCTTCTTGGGTATAGTTCTAGTTCATCTTAGTTTAGAAGAATAAAAGCGATCCCCCTGTTTCTCTAAAATTCGGACACCTAGGACATGTTTATAGGCCTTTTTAAAGCCTGATGGACGATTCCAATTATCTGGATCATGGTCCATGGAGGTCCACAAGAACGAACCGCGGCTCCTGTTGCGAAACAGAGCTCGCACAGACCTTGCGCTGGCTGCCGGTGGGGCCCACTTTTGGAAATTGTTGAGAAATCCAATCCGTCCATTGGATGCGGAACGAAAAACTGTTTGGGCTGGCCAAGACTAGGTTAATTTCGGTGTGGCCCACAAGATTTTCTATTTCACCGTCCATTCCTGCGTTGAACAAACAAGAACTCATCCTCGCTGTTCCATCTCATTTCGTCACCTAGGTCTTGGGAATACGAACCCTGAGATTCTGATGACCGGTCCAGATTAGTCATCCGGACCATCATGGTGGCCCACGAAGATTGCCCGCAAGTCTCTGTTTGCGGCCGAAAACGACTCTTGCCATTTCTGTGAAGGAGAAGTCGGTCAACAGCCGTTTGACCGGAGCTCTTGATGCGGTAGGTTCGGTGTGCAGCACCGCATGTGTACACTGTGCCCGGTCTCTGTGGGGTCCACTGTGATGACTATGGAGAATCCAATCTGACCATCTGTATTGTCATCTCATTTAACACGTTGATACCAATTTTGAAGCATATCCAGATAGCAGGTGGGCCCCACTTAAGGATTTAAGGGGCTGATCTGTTTGTTGAGCCACTTCTACAGAGATCCAATGGCTGAAATTCAATATGTACAGTTAATTTATGGCTCACATCCCATGTATGAAGTTTTGGGTCGAACAGATGATGAAAATCCCGTGATCTTTCATTCTGGATGATTTTCGAGCCACTTGAGCTTCAGTTTCCCAATTTTCTTGGATCTCTGGTGTTGATCTTGGTCCCCTGGAGTCTGTCCCTTGCTTTTGTGACCTTTGAGCGTTATATCCATGCTTTTAGCGCCTTTTCGGTCCAAGCTTGCAAATTCACCCTGCAACACAAACACAATCAAATCGGGTCGTTAAATAGTACTATGTTCATAAATCTGGCCAATAACAGGGGTCTGATATGCAATATTTGACCCTCAACATCTGATTGAATATATACTGGGACACGGCACAGTAGATAGCATTCATAGCCTTGGCTTCAGATGTTTGCCTTTCTTTGTCGAATGCTGTCCACTTTTTTTTGGATTTGGGCTTTGTGATTGTTGTGCCATTATCAAGTATAATTTGTTCAGTTGGTGGCGAGTATCCGCTTTCAACAATATCCCAAACGTCACGATCCAAAGATCTCAGAAAGTAGTGCATCCTAGCCTTCCAGTATGCATAATTTAATCCATCAAATACTAGAGGTCTAGTGACCGATGAGCTTTCTCCTTTGGCCATATTCCCAACTTCAGTCAAGATCACTCTCTAAGCGGTGAAGCCCTTAAAGAGAGACCCTCTCTGATACGAATTGAAATAGCGGTGAAGACCGCTTGAGTAGAAGTTGGAATATGTCAATATGTCCTAGAGGGGGGTGAATAGGACTTTTTAAAGATTTATGAGTTATTTAAAAATCCTATCACTCTAATCCTATTATGTATGCAATTCTCATGATTACTCAAATTAACTCTACTGGCTTCCAAGCCTTGTAGAGGATCCAATCACAACCTACTTGTAAGATAAATAACTTACAGATAAGATTGTGAAGGATATGACTGTGTGTGTGTATAAGGTGTGATCTCAGATAATCAGATATAAAGGCATGCTAGGAAATCACATAACCGAACGACAATAATCATCTCAAACACACAGTTCATTTTCTATAGTGGTTCGACTACTTGTCTACTTCACCACTCAGGCTATCGCACTTAACCCTTGAGTGTCTTGGATTTCACTAAGGAGGTTTCCCGGGGTTCACCTCAAACCTAAGGTTTTAAATCAGTTCACCTTCAACCTTCTGAGAGGTTTTACGTGGTTCACCTCAAACCCAGAGTTTTCGGTGTTCACTCCTAACTAGATGTTTATGCTCTCCATAGAGCAAGGGTCCACACAACACACCCGGATTTTAGACCACACAGGTCAAGGGCCTACACAAGGACCTAACGGTTTATGCCCTACACAAGAGCAAGGGTCCACCCTGTGCACCCACTACGTACACTCCTGTCGGAGGCCTCCTTGAGACTTCAAAGGGTGAGAACCACTTCGGACCAAGACCTAGGAAGGAATGATCACAAGTGTCCTCTGGACTCTGGATACTTACAGATAAGTTAATGAGTCCCGTTAAGCACAATGCCGAAGATCTCGTCCTTCTTGTTGACGAAGAGTCTTCTGCTCCCTTGATCCGCAACGCAAGATGATATACCAATGCTTGGCTTCGGGTTAGGTCAAGGGTGAGATGGAATCCTACTCTCTAAAGATTTTTCTATAAGGAAGATAGAGTAGATCCTCTCTTATGCATTCAAGGCATCCCAACACAAAGATTTGCCATTAAGGTAGTAGCTGGAGGATCCTTGAATGAGGAAGTTTATTCCCTAATCCACTCTATTTAATATCAATGGTAAGGGTGGATTGGAGGATGAACTCCCTTGAGAGAAAGGGCTTTGGGTATAGGATATAAGTTGAAACACTCAAAAGCTCTCTCTTCTTTCTCTCACAGCAACAAAAGACAAGTCCTCTATAAATAGGCAAAAAGTTCCAACGGATATAAAACGGTCACATTTATGACAAAGTTCGATATCATCGAGCAGGTTCGATAATATCGAGCGTATACTCTCGATAGCATCGATGGTTTGCTCGATGACTCGGACTCGATGTCATACGCTTTTGAAACTCTTTGCCAATTGGTCGATGAATCGAAGCTATTGTCGATGTCATCGGATTTTGAACTCCGATTCCATCGATGTGTAATCGATCCATCGACACATAAAAAATGAGAGAGACTTGACTTTGAGATATTTCAGGTTTTCATGAATGATCGGGGGAACCGTCGAGGTCATCGGAATTTGAATGTCGATGATATCGAGATCTGAGTCGAGGCATCGATAATTCCAGCAGATTTATCTTTGAACTTGCTGGACAGATTATGGCTTAGTTCGATGCAATCGATCAGGTGTCGATATCATCGATATTTGAATATCGATTAAATCGAAGGGCCCCCGATCATAGTTAAAAACATCCTGAAATAACTGTTGTAAGAAATGCGCGCCCACCATCGATATCATCGATGGACCTCCGATCATATCGATATTTGATTTCAGATCATATCGGACGGTCATCGATATATCGAAGGAGTTTGAAATTTTTATTAAAAAATATTGGCGACGAAAATCTGCCTGCCGATCTTATCGAGCCACACTCGATGGGCTCGAGATTTGAATATCGATGATATCGATATGAGTATCGAAAAATCGATAATTCGTCCAGATATATTGTGAAGTTGCTGGACATATTTGTGCTTATATCGATGATATCGATAGATGTATCGATACATCGATAAATCCATCCAGATGAGTATTTAGTTGCTGGACACTTTTGGTCCTCTTTTCGATAATATCGTTAAGGTATCAAGGACATCGACAGAACAAGTCGATCATATCGAGGGTGCTTCGATAGAATCGATAAGGCGAGAAAAACTTAGAGATTTTCCTATTTTGAAAAAGTTTTCTCACCATAAAAATCCTAAGATGTCTATCTTGTTTTAAGGGTTTTAATCACCTGGTGTTTTGGGAC
The DNA here is from genome assembly GCA_030180095.1 of Magnolia changhungtana. Taxonomy (NCBI): domain Eukaryota; kingdom Viridiplantae; phylum Streptophyta; class Magnoliopsida; order Magnoliales; family Magnoliaceae; genus Magnolia; species Magnolia changhungtana. Next base: position 4,801,913 of record JASAUF010000421.1, read on the forward strand.
ATGGGATGTGAGGCTATGATTTACCTATTGCGAGCTTCCACACATCCGGTCGAGGCAAACGCTTGAAATGATCTTCCTATCGAGTTCTGCAGCCAGTCTGACTCACCACACACGTAACTTGACAAACAAGGGCACTAGTAGATGCACTTTCAGATGAGCTTTCCTGTAGTAACCTCGAGTATAAACTATGCCTACGCTGAGGTGATGAGCCTCTCCGTAGTGACCTCAAGTGTAAACTCGTGAACTTACCTATCCACTACTTTCATCAGGGGTGATGCCCTACAACTTGCCTATTGTATGTGATTAACTAGGATTGACGACCCTAGATGGATCATTGTTAGGTAAGTGATATAAAGGAAGGTACCTTAGCTTTCCGAATTTGCTGTATAAATAAGCCTAATAAATTACTTGGCTAACACAACCATGCACCGCATTGCATGTGCTTTGGCGAGGAAGCGCACGTTTAGGGAGTTTGTCATGGGCGATCGTGAGATGATGTCGCTAAGGGATTATAAGATAGGGCATGCATCATTACGCATATCATTCCTGCATTAACATGAGTACTTAAGATATGATTGTTGTATTGCTTTACTGCTTGACTGAATTGATAACATGTTAACCTTTACCTTATAGTACCACTGAGTTGATCACTCACTCCCAATCTGGGACAGTGTTTTAAAACATTAACTAGACTCTGATTTAGATGCAGGTTATGCCGAGGCTTTCGTGACGGAGCCAGACTTCTTCGATGAGGAGGAGGAGTTCTCTTACATTTAGCTCTCATGAGGGTCTGTGTAGACCTAGAGCTGTGTCATGTGGATTACAGGGATATTGGATTAGTTGAACATTTACATCTTGATATTTTATATATTTTGAAACAAACATATGTATATGTATTTAGCCCGATAGCACGTTCATACTCTGGAGGTTGTGAAACACATATATTTTATATATCTATCCCAGTCTTCCGCTTGCTTAATTATCTTAATTCTGGAGTACGATATATTGTTTTAGTGTAATCCCACTCATGTTTAAGGCACTAATATGGTCAACATTCAAACATCATTATCTATGTTGCATAAGTGATGCGTTGGAACTTGGGAGTTGAGCTTTGCTCGACCCCCGATTTTCAGGGTGTTACACTTCTTCCTAAAGATCGACCGATCAACTAATTTTGCGGTCAATGAACAACAGATTGCTCTGGATGAGTCAAAAATACTTGAACAAGAGATACCTCAAACAGCTAAAACTGCTCTTGGTTGAGGTACAAAGATTGCGATGCTCAACATATTCACTCCTCTGCTCCCATCGGCCGATATTGATTCTCATGCATTGTCTTCTACAGAGTACCTACTCCCTATAGAAAACACATTATCTTCCTTCGACCAAGTCTTTCAACATGACATCCTGTTGGTCGAGTCTCCTGCACAGTCGACGCAAATTTAGTAATTACATGAAGAATTACGAATCCCCATCTAATCTAATGTTGTTGATATCTTGACATCAGGAATGATCGAAAGGTCGAACTGCCTCATTCAATGATAGCAAAGTCTCACTCGGTCAAATGAAACTTTATCAGCCAAACTACCTGCATTGTATGAATTCCAAGGCCTGATTCGCAAATATTAAAATAAAATTGCTATGGTCGACGAACTTCAAGCTGAGTACTTGGTTTCCTCCTTTAAGGTAACAACGATCATTGCTGCTAGGGAGCAACTTGTTGTGGCCTATAACAACTTAAAGGAGTCATATGCTTCATTGGTTGATTTAAAGGATTAAATCTCAGCTATGGAGAATAAACTAAGAATGTTAAAGGAAGAACGAAAATCTCTGATCAACCGTAGAGGTTTAGAGGGCTTAAATCAACTGAATGGGTGCCTTCATACAAGAACATACCCCATTGATTGGTGAGATTGCACATTTTAAAGCTAAAACCAAAGCTTTTCTTCATCAGTAAGAAATCAAGCAGTTGAAGCTTTAAGAAGAAATTGCATCTTTCTTGTCTTTCACTTTCTAATTACTTTTACACATGTCCATTATCGATCATGTAATTTTTCATCTTTAATACAATCGATTAGAAAACTTCTTCTCTGTGTTTTGTTCTCTGGTACTTAACATTTTTGTTAGATGCATGACTATATTAATGACAATCAATGCATGAGTAGTCGTGCGCCTATTCATTTCCTCTCCTTAGGAACTGTTTCACACCATTAATGAAAATACTTTAACCAACACAATGCCTCATCTTCAGGCGTAATTATTCATCCTGAACACTTATTTAAAGGAATCTTTTTTTTTTGTTAGCTTGTTAGTACACAACACTGTCAGCTCACACTTCACCGTTAGCCACCCACACTAGGGAATCGATACCAAGACCTAAATCGTAAATGCTTATTCTATTGCACTTTCGATTACGTTTCTTTCTTCTTCAAGCACTCTTCCCTTCAATGGCTTTTACCCTTAAGTCTTCTACTGATCATACTTAATTTTTTCTGAGAGAAATTCAAGACATGGATATTAAAACATTCTACCATTCTAACCTTGTAACATCCCAAAATTTTTGCGACCCGAGTACATATTCATGCCTGAGAATTTTGGGTGTTAATAATGTATAAATTGGATGGTTTAAAAATCACACCATATATATTTTTTTTATTTAGATCACATCCAATTACATTCATGAAGGTAATTCATTCACGAGAATAAAATCGACTATATTTATTATTTTATTAGAGTAAAAGAATTCAACAAATTATCAAATGCCCTCTCAATAGGAGCTTCTTACATAATCGAGTTTGAAGCGGAACTACAAAAATAAATCATAAAACTAAAACTATCTTCTTATTCTTTCAGTGTAATCTTCCATAGGGAGATGGTCCTCTAAGTCTTCAATTTATACATCACCTGCATCATCTATAGGGTTGGAGAGCATCAATGCCCTACTCATAGTAATGGTTATCCTTTAAGATTAGTAATAATTTAAGAGATTCATAAAAATAATATAAGGGTTCTGATACGTCTTGTACTCCACTATTACGAGAGGTATCAGTATGCGCAACCAATATACATGAATGCATGCCTAGCAAAGTGTGTGCGGCTCATCATACGTAGTGATAATCACAATGCATAATATATTCCATAGAAAACCTAACTCGTCCTGCATCACATAACTACGAAGTGTATCCAATGTTAACATGGATTTATGCTAACATCTTAAGGTGACACAACAACATAATTGAGGAATTTACATAACATGATGTGTTCATAAAGTGACTATTTGCGACATTCAATTCTAAAAAAGTGATGTAACACGCATGGTGATTTACTTACATCGATTGTGTACCACGCCAACGAACCCACGGAATTACACGCCGACCAAGAGGGCTGTTACCCATAACACGTTACATCCACGATAATTATTTGAATCACTAGTTGTGATACCTTTAACACATTACTTGCAATTAATAGAAAGATAATTCAAATTATGGGGGTTTTGGAATACGAAGACACATGCCCAAGCCATAAAGGTAAATAGCACAAGGCTAATGAAATAAAGAGGAGAGAAGTAATGTCTAACTAAACAAAGAGGAGAGTGGCAATAGTCAACTAAACAAAGAGGAGAGTAACAATGGCTAACTCAACAAAAAGGAGAGTGGTAATGGCCAACTCAACAAAGAGGAGAGTGGCAATGTACAACTCAAAAAAAGGAGAGTAGCAAGGGCTAACTCAACAAAGTTGTTAATGGCAAGGACAAGGCTTATATCCATCACCTCACATAAATTCATAAAGATCACTCATAATTAAAATCAGGCCTTAACCGTCATTCCCTAAAGGGCAAATAATCATTGATAATAAATAAAACAATTGTAAGAAGAGAATTATAATAGTATGATAACAGGGCATATAAAAGGTGGAATAAATATATTAACTTAAATCAGGGTAAGATTAAAAGAAAAACCTTCACATAAATTCAGAAAGGTCACGTATAATTAACATATCACCTTAACCATTATTCTCAAAGGATAAATAATTGGTGGCGGTAAATTTAAATATTTACAGGGAGGATTTAAAGCATGTGAGGGAACAAAATAAATCATACCAGTTCATATTAATGTAAGCTCAAAGGAATCACTCACCTTAGCCTTATATCTAAACCCTAGGTATATATCCATGTAGGAAAGCTTCTACATGAATCATGACATTGCTTGGGCAAGAAGGAGATACCAGATGTTTGGAGAAGGAAGCGAATGATGGATGTCTAGGCTTCTCTCTCTCTCTCTATATCCCCTTATGCGTTTAAGAGGTGGGCGTGTGAATGGAGAGGGGAACGCATACCTCCTTTTTAAAAGGGAGTGTACGTATGAGAGGGGCATGTTTCACATCACACTTGGATTGGGTTTATCCAATTTTTCCATTTTTGACGATCTTTCTTTAAATCTAATTCGTTCATTATATCAGGATTGTCAAATAGAGTTAGGATATATGATTTTCTTAGTGATCGAAATTTAAATTGACCAATTTTAAAAATTCTCCTAACAGGTGCCAAAACGAACTTGATCTCAATTAACGGTCCACACTTAATGATTAGGGCCCAATTTTGAAAGAAATGTGTAGTCAAGATAGGCAAATGGTTGAGAAAATTTTGGTGGTTAATCGATGGTAGAAAAGGCCTAGATCTAAAATATCACATTTTGCGTCAAAATGAAGAAACTGGCTTCAGCGTTCAACGATGCAGGATCATAGATCGAAGTTTAAATTTTGTATAACCTCATAGTCATATGAGAACAGAGTATGGTCTAAATTTGAATTGTGATAGACGGAAGGAAGTTGTTAAATCAGAAGATCCGGATTTATACGGAGATGATAGGCCTTGAAAGGATAACTTTGCGCCTAAGGAAAAGCCTACCAAAGTGGAGTCTTCATATTTCATACTTAATCTATATTATAGGAAATCTAAGTCATTCATATGAAGGGAAATATCATACTACAACTACTCATGAGGTCTCTTCACTCGATGGACACCAAAATCAATTGTTAAGAGGCTGATTTGTCAATTGGGTCACTTTTATAATGATTTAAGGGCCAAAATTTGACAAGTATGGTTAATTTATGATACATAGGCATGGTATAAAATTTCACATCAAACAGATCATGGGAACCATGTGATCAAGAATTCAGCGATCTAGGTTAATAGCATTTTCGTAATTATTGCTGACGTGAGAGTTTTGGGAAATCTAATGGTTCTACATGGTTATAGGAATATTTATAAGTAATTCTTACAAAATGACTTAAATCTAAATCATTATGAATAAAGAGTTATTCACCAAATTAATTAGGAAATGTACATATATCAAGCCACATAATGGATGGTCAGATGACATGTTTAAAATAGGAAAACTTAATGGTTGGTACTTTAACAGTGTATATAGGTATATGTATGACCATTTTTATAAACAGAAAAACACAAGGTTGGTTTCTAGAGTGATTAGGGGGTAGAACATCTGTAGTGTTAGATTCGAGTGTCTTGTTCACATGTGTAAGTTTTTCAGATTATAATTCTAATGGTTGGTTAAGCATATTCTTAGGTGATGAACAAGATGAATGGATCAGAATATCAACTTGATGTGTGTACGAGCAGATGTAGATATTAAGTAGCTAGTTTATTACGATCGGGTGGTCCAAAATCAAAGCGAACGGTTAGATGTCTCTACCTAGCCGTGCATATTTGGCTGAGCGGTTGGTTATAATGAACAAGTGAGAATATTTAGGTATATGATGATCTTATCTTAAAATTAATAGTCAGATAGCTTAATCTATGAATAGAGATTATTCCCAATGGTCAGATTCATGTTAGAGAATAGATGTAAGGTTAAGATAGCTAGATTGGTATTGTACACACATATATAATAAGTTAAATTTCATGGTAATACTTAAGAACTTTCAATACTTAAGTATTGAAAAGTTCGGGGTGTTACAACCTTTCAGTATAACATCTGCTCATTCGTCTGCGATCTTCGACTCAAAGCTCCAGAGTATCATCGATGCATATTTTGGCATCGAAAAAGAACTGAAAGATCTTGACATTCATACGAATGAGCATGCTGCCATCCACAGGAAAACCAACATCCTCTCCGACAATATGACTGGGTATGGTCCACCGCATGCATTGGACTGAGCATCATCACTTTAACAAAGTGATAATACAGACTCTACAAGTTCAATGCAGAGAAATCAGCGATGACCTCTAGGAAACTGAGCAACTTTATCTTGAAAGATGTCTAGAATATCCCCAAACCCTCCTGAACTTCATCAACTCTCAAGTTGATCTTTACCAGGGTCAATTGCGTGAGAGCAACGAATGGAAGAGAGAAGCAGAGCATAAGGCTGATGTCATCGATCATCAAATCGACTAAATCATATGCTTTCTGGGTTGAGTTATGAAAAGTAGTGAATCTTGGAATGCTCAAAGAAAAATAGTTGAACTCATCATGGAATGAGCTATTAAAGAATTCGAGGAGATGAAGTCTATTTATGCCTAATATGTTCTTTGGCCAAGGCTTCTATTTTCTTTTCTTCACTATTTTTTTAATCTATATAATCGGCCATATGTTAATAATGTTCAGCCCGTAATATAACATTTATATTTTTGGTTACTTATGTTTTCATGACCGATTTTGATTATTTTCGAGCAATCTGTGATTATTCTAACTATCTTTTGGCCTAATCTTTCCATATTTTCCATGACATGGCATGCTTTTAAGAATCGACCATTGATCGGATTCTTAATCATTTTCCCACTCATATAACGAAGAACATAAGCTCCTCCATGAAAAACTTTTACCATAATATATGGTTCATCCCATGTAGGTAACTACTTACGGAATGCAACGTCTTTAGTCCCGATTTTAGGTAATCGCGTTAGGTCCGAACCAATGGCACTTGTTGTACCTCATTCTCATAACACGCCATCCTAACCGGTGGTGTATTCCGCATAGGATTCTTATCAAAGTATTGTTCAATTTTAGCTATATTTTCAAACAATGTTTTAGGAGTATTTGTGTTTTCTAAGTTGTCAATGGATTGAGAGCCCGTCGACTAAACCTCCTTCACTCAGAAGTCGCGATGTATTGTCCCTTACCCAATTGGGCATGAACCATACAAAACCTTAATTTTAACCTTAAGTTCTGAATCCTACAATAATTAAGAAAGCAAGTAAAGGGAGTAAGGAAGGATATTACCAGTAGAGAAGAACTAGGCTAACGATTCTACAAACAAAAACAAGGAAGTGATGTTAGAAATGTTAGAATTCTTAAAGCAAACCCTAAAAAAATTGAAATTAGAAAATCCTAAAAATCATAGGTTAGAAAAATAGAAAAACCTAACCTAAAATAGAAACAAAACTAGAAAACCTAAACCTAATTTTGTTCGCACTACTCCCCGACAACGATGCCAAAAACTTGATTGAGCCCAATGGTTAACAACCCCAAGTGCAAGGCTGCGATGTAGTTTTAACTTGATAAGACCGATGTCGAATCCTCAAGGACTTATATTTGTGCATTCTTAAAACACTTCAGATCTAGAATTAAGACTAGAACTAACTATAAGATTTGAATTAGAAGAAGCAATGATAGAATTGTAAGTAATGTAAAGAAAAATCAATAAAAATAAAACACTATAGCACCAAAGATCCACTTCTACCCATTCCCAATGCTTAATTCACTATATTCAATTAGATAAAACAACTATAATCGAAGTCCCATCTTATCCAGCTGATGATAGAGCAGTTAATTCAAAATTCATAAGCCAAAATAAATCTAAAATTCAATTGATTCAGTTCTTATTTGAAGTACCAAGTTATTGATCGTAGGGAATTCAAAGTATCTATCATGCCCGAAGTCTATGATGAATCCATAAATTTTACATATCAAGCTCTTGTAAAATAGTTAAGTTAACTATCTTAGCCTTCCTAAGCATCCGAAGTGCCTGGAGTCGAAAATGGATTAAAGTAAACTAGAATTAAAGTCTTATTCAAACTAAAATCAATGAATTGTTCATAATTCAAACTAATAAACTTAAATCGAAGAAAACTATAATATTAAAAATAGCTACAAACTTCGCTTCTTATCCCTATCTAAGATATCAACCTAGCATGGCTAACATCCTATAACAAAAATAAAAGGAAAACATAAAAGACAAACTATAACTGAGGGATTGAATAAGAAGATCGACACCGTAGAAGCTCCGCAACCTCTTACTCTCTCTCACACATAAATCCTAATTTGTATATAAAACAACGTAAATCACCCCTTTAAATAGGAAAAATTCCCACCGACTTTGGACAAACTTCAAATTTTCATACTTTTATTATGCTTCGGTTGCACCAAAGATAACCTTTGGTCTCATTAAAGTCGCATTGATTCTAGCCAAACTTGCCTTTTACTGCAGATGAATTTTCTCAAGATATATTTAAATTCTGTCTCCTTTAGGTTGTATTGAAACTTTCTTCGGTTGCACCGAACATCACTTTGATGGCACCTAGCAGTCGAACCAAATTAACTCTAGAAATCACTGTTTATTGCACGACTGTTTTTTGCACTTTCGGTCGGATCGAACCTATCGTAGGTGAGATCAAATAGTCTGTTGTTTCTATTATTAGACTGTGTGATTTTATAGACTTTTTTTTTCCATCCTTGATACTTGGTTTTCTTAAATCTTTGGCACTTAAATTCTTTAATATTATTCTCAAAACATCCAATCATTTACTTAGTCATTATTCGAGTATTGAATCTTTACTTTAATTTTCCTTTTAATTAATGTTACCTCTCCAAATCACCTCACATAGTAAAATGCACGTAATTAAATTAATTTAGTACACTTATGCTAATAAAACCAATACACAATTGAGTGTAAATATTTAATATTTCACACTCAACAGACTTATGCTACAATACCTTAAATGTAAATTAAATATCATCAACCTTACGTTGAAGGATCATGATCAACTAAGAACCGATTTAGCTGATTATACTCATCCAATCATGTCATGCTAACCTCCCATCTTGACCTTCTCTTCCGATAGATGAATCTAATATTTATTTTTCTTTATCTTTTTTTTTTCGGTTGTTTAATATCCTATTGATTATAATGAATCATACATTCAAATATTATTAAAATCAACATTACTTACCCTTCTTTTATTTATCCGTACATTCATTTTCCTCTAAGCAATATTAAACTAAAAGTATTGATGAAAGAAAATGTATTTAAGTTTATAAACTCATCTCTAATATTCTTCTGAGATTAAAATAAAAAATTATCCAAAGATATAACCACAACCGGTGAGGGGAAGAATTACCAGATCTTGCATCTAATCTCACCATGCATCTCAATGCAGGGAACACCAGTAGTTCACTTAAACGTATAATATCCGGGACGAAAATAAAATATAGCACCCGATTAATACGTGAGGCATGGTTTGATTGAATTGGCAGCAGCAAGGGATTGTTTTCTGCATCGTCCACCAAATTTGAGAAATGGCCTTCGATGGCCCACTAATCAGAGATTAAGACGTGTGTACGTTGCAAAGAATCGGTTGGGGGAGTCCATCTGTTCGTCTTTTCGAAGCAACCGACCGACGGCTGCGATGCTACGTATGAGTGCGTGTAAACTTCAAAGTATATTCTCGAATTTCGATATCTCGGCTAATTGCTGCTTTTGCTTTATCTCATGATATATTGCGCTGATAAAGAGCGATATTTTTCCTATCTATCACGTATGATCGAGTGCACAATCATCCCATCCTATGATGCCATTCACACCACGAAGGGACGCGGATTAGCTACTGACAGGTTGAGTAGTCTCACTAGATACTGAAGTGACGTCACCATGTTCTGTGGGTCTACCATGATGTATGTGGTGTATCCACACCGTCCATCCATTTGTAGAGATCATTTTAAGGCATCATCAAAAGCTCGAGTAGATCCCACTACCAAAAAAACAGTGGAGATTGAATGCTTACCATTAAAATTTTATAAGGGCCACAGAAGTCTTTGATCAAGCTAATATTTGTGTTTTCCATTTTTTTCATGTCTGTGTCAACTTATGAATAAGTTGGATCTCAAATAAGTATCACGGTGGACCCTTGAAAGGTTTTAATGATGGGCATCACTCTCCCCACTGTTTTCTGTGGTGGGGTCCACTTGAGCTTTAGATCTGACTCATTCTTTGGATTATGTCCTAAAATGATCTCTCCAAATGGATAGACGGTATGGATACAATAAATACAACATGGTGGGGCCCATAAAATAGGGTGAGATCACTTCAGTAGCCATTTTCGCTACTCAATCCCTCAGTAGTTAATCCGCGTCCACGTAAGCTTTTTTAATGGGATCGACTGTGGTACCACACTCGACCGACCTGGCTGGTGTGTTGACGTAACCAAGTTCCATGGGTTTCATCATGAGGTATGTATTATATTCAAACCGTGCGTCCATTTGGCGAGCTCGTTGTTAGGCCTGGATCAATGTGATATTTTTTCCCCTAGTGAGAATTATTGTCCAACTTCTATTTGTAGTGTGGTTCACTTGAACTTTGGATATGACTTATTTTTCGTCCTATGCCAAATGGATGAAATGTGTGAATATGATAAATATATCATCGTGCGCCATGCAACTTTGATCTCCTTTGAACCGTTCGTATAGTTTGGAGATGGAGTAACGTCATCGCTCGTGGACGCCGGTTTCCTGCTAAAGTCTTTTCGCATTAAGTTCATGCGCTGGGATACTAGTTGAGGCCCACCGTGATGTCTGGGAGAAATCCACACCATCCATCCGTTTTACTATATCATTTTATAATATGCTACAAAGAATGAGGCGGATCTAAAACTCAAGTGGGGCATAGGAGAGGGGAAATTGGGGAAATAGTTTCCTACCATTGAAACCTTTATGGGATTCATCTTAATTTTTATGTCCCATCCAAACCGTTTATAAGGTCATTCCCACTGAGATGAAGCGAAATCACAAAACATGTAGCCTGATATGAAGTTTTTGTGGCCGCATGAATGTTTCAATGGTCGTCTTTAAATCTCCACTGTTTCCTCTCATATGGGACACTCGAGTTTTGAATCCACCCCATTTTTGGTTTCATCCCCTAAAATGATCTCGGAAAACGGATGGACGGGGGATTTCTCCCAAACATCATTGTGGATCCCACCTAGCATCCCAGTGCAGGAACTTCCTGCTAATGGCTTTCCCAGGAAACCCGCGTCCATCGCTCGTCGCACGTACCGACACCAGCCAGGTCCGTAGCGTGTGGTACACCAGCCAATCCGGTTCCTACTATGTGAGTCCAGCATATCTCAGTAAGCTGTGGCAGTTCATGGGCATGGAACCGGATTAGGTGCGGCCGGGTCTCACCCAACACGATGCGGCCCTGACCATGGGGCCCATCTTGATATATTTATTATATATCCACGCCATCCATCCATTTTCTAGCTGATTTTAGGGCATGAGCCAAAAAATAAAGCAGATCTAAAATTCAGGTGGACCATACCATAAGAAACAGTGGTGATTGAAAACCAACCATTAAAAACCTCCTAGGTTTACCTTAATGCCCACCATAATGTTTATTTTCCATCCAACCGGTTGATAAGGTCACAAGCTGGACGAAAAAAAAAAAAAAAAACAAAAAAAAAAACAAAAAACAAATATTGGCTTGATCCAAAACTTTTGTGGCCCACAAGAAATTTTTAATGGTCAATCGCCACTGTTTCATATGGTATGGCCCACCAGGGATTTGGATCTAATTCATTTTGGAGATCATGTCATGAAATGTGCTAGAAAAGCAGGTGGACAGCATGGATACATAATACATACATCAAGGTGGGCCTCACCGTACGAATTGCCAACAGGCATGTGCCAACTCAAACACTTCAAATCCTAGTTCCCATGTTAGATCTGCTACACATGGAAGTTTCGTTAATCAATTAATCTAAACTGTTCGATTTTAACAAATGTGAATTGCTTTGTCCACTAACAAAGCACAATGTGAACGAGTGGAGGAGGGAATGCAATGAAAAGGGCAAAAACATGATTTTAACATAGGCATCTCTCTTTATATACAGGCTTATTTCTACATGTTGTGGAAGTGAAGCACTTAGGAAAAGAGGTCAAGGTTAATAACAATTTCTCTACCTTGGTATATAAAATTTGTAATCGACTTGTTATTTAAGGAATTTAGATTTTCTGTTTGTCACAAATAGAAAATTTTTCACTTACTATATATTATGATTGGTTGGCCAATCACACCATAACAAAATATCCAAATTAGTGTTATTGTTGATTGCTTATTACTTAAAATGTTGGGATTTAGTAGTATTATAGAAATTTTGAAGCTTAATCCAAAATGGGCCATAAAATAGATTGACGTAGAATTGGGCCATATGAATTCATTGTACAACTGAGTGGTGGCGAACATACATTATCTTAGAAACTCTATACTATACTTTATGGGTCGTTTGGCAACATGGACTCCATGTGAATTGGAATTCATATTACTATGTGAATTGAAATCATCGGTGGTGTTTGGCACCGTGCATCTGGATTCCATGTGAATCTAAAATTTCCGTGTGGCACCTTTCTTCATGCATGACATTCATTTTACTAAATTCTCAATAGTTCCCTACCATAGGGTTTATATAAAATTCATCCGGATCACTAGGTATGTCACTATATTTTGGCCATAGGGACTAAAAGTTAGCTTGGTCCATGATTCAAGTGGACCATACGATTGGAAACAATATACAGGGCATACCCCTCCAAATAGTTTCCCTTCATATGGCTGACTTGAATCATGATCCGGACTGATTTTTAGACCTTACAGCTAAAATGGAGTGGCACACCTAGTGATCGGGGTGGATTTCACCTAAGCATTAAGGCGGTATGCATCAATTCTTGAAGTTAACTACAGTCATTTTCATGCAAGATGTCATGACATGAACCCATCTAGGCTTTTAAAAATATTGTGGGATATGGCCACCATGATGTTTATATAAAATCCATGCCGATCAGTAGGAGTGTTTCTTAATTTTGGCCATAAAGCTCAACTATCATATTGATCAAGTGGGTCATACGAAGGGAAATAGTAACCCTCACCCTCCAAACTGTTTACTTTTGTGTGGCCCATATGAATTGAGGATGGACTTGATTTTTTATCCCTAGGCCTACATTTTAGTTTTGTATCTAATGGTTGGAGTGGATTTTATATAATCATCATAGTGGGCCTTAAAAAATTAAGAGTAGGTGTCCCTCTCTTAGTTTTTCTCTTAGTATGGCCCACCTGAATTATACACCGAACTGATTTTTGGGCTTTATGGTTAAATTAAGGGCACACACTTAGTGATCGAGGTGGATTTCACATAAACATCATAATGGGGTTCATAAATTCTTGAAGCAAGCACACAATTCATTTCGGTGCTAACATCATAAATGGTAAAGGGTGATAATGCGCTTTTAAAACACACCTCTAGCCAAGGAATTCAAAGCATGTGAAAGGGTGGTAACTAGAATCCATTTACCACTACCGTACCACTCCTTAAACACACTTACTTTATGCCTTTACCACCAATTATTGTCCTTTACAACCATTTCAATCGCGCCAAACGACCCCTTATGTGAAGGGTAAACCCTTCCCTATGAGCATCCAGACCTTTGTGGTGTGTTGATGTCACCAAATTCTATAGGCCCCACCATGATGTATATGTTATATCCAAACCGTCCGATCATTTGGAGATATTTTCCCAGGGCATGAGTCCAAAAATGTGACATCCAAATCTCCATTGGACTGCACCACATAAAGCAATGGGGATTAAATGTCAACCATTGAAAAATTTTCCACAGTAACTGAAGTTTTGAATCAATTTGATATTTGTTTTTGCCCTTTATCTAGGTCTATGTGACCTTATGAACAGGTTGGTGTGGATGTTGGATCCAGGATCGGGATGTGCTCACACAGGCAGAATTGGTAATGTTCGGATGGGGGGTAGCCAATTAATTCTGATTCCACAACCGGCTAGATCCTGCAGAAATGTTAGAAAAGAGAATCTGAGGACTCTTTGCCCTAAAACGACTCATTGATCTACGACAAGAAATTCTAAGGGACCACAATTATAGAGTTGGAAGGGGTTAGGCACTTACCCTGCGCGTAAAAATGTGCGGTCTCTACTTCACAAGATCTCATGAATAATTGAGGATTAGGAATAGCTCTTGAGCACTATTGAGTGTGTGCAATGTAGTGTTAAATGCAATGCTTACGATAAGATGTAGCTTTAGCAAGATAAATCCTCCTTGATTGCCCACTTGCCGAAGCGATAACCAACTTGTACAAGTTTTTTATGGGTAAGATGTGATTATCTCGGCCAGTCGTAGATCATACATTTGAACTGATTGTGTGTTGAGTGCTATGTATGTAATACTTATGTATGTAAAGATACATGTGTGATACAATGTTGGATGTAATGCCTATGACAAGCTGTAGTTTCAAATGGATAAATCCGCCTTAACTACCTCTTGGCAAAGCAATAACCAATCAGTCCAAGATTTTTATAGGCGAGGTCCGAATAAATTAGCGAACCGCAGAGCATACATTTGAACTTATCAGGTGAACAATGTTATGGATGTAATGGTTATGAATGAGACAAGTAAGGGAGTGGAGTGGAGAATTAATGTTGCACGATATTTAAATAAGATGACCGAAGCTGATTGAGAGTTGAATGGTAGGATGGACGGTGGTGTCGTAAGCATAAGATCGAGGGACTTAGATTGAGGCTTTAGTTGCTCAGTGGCTAAAGTTCCAAGCTAGACTGGGCTGACCTAAGCTGGACTCTTCTCCTATTACTCTTCTTTTCATTAGTGGAGGGCTAGAAGGGCTAGGGATGGTTTATGATTATGGGTTTTCTGAATGATTCTAAATGATGAAATGTGAAGGGGAGGGACTATTTATAGTCCTCAAGCCTCTTTTTTTTTTCTTTTCTTTTTTTTTTTCTTTTATAATTTTGGACAAGTCTAGGGTTAAAAAGGGCTTGAATGGCCTGGATTTAAGATTACCACATGGCATTATTTCAATGGTTGGATTGAGTGGCGCTAGTGGATCCATAGTTGGCCTCCTTCTTTGGTAGGTAGGCTCCTCCAAATGTGTGGGAACTCCTACTCCCTGAGTGTCTTGTACTGCCCTTCCAAATCTTTCATATGCCTTGGAGTTTGGGCTTGAGCCCATTTTTTACCTTGGGCTTGACTAGATGGGTGAGCTAGGTGGGCTAACTAGTGAGTCAATTAGGTGAGTTAACTGGGTTTAGGTTTCTAGGGTTACAGTTAGATTTAGGTTTAGGGTTTGGTTTTAGTTGATGGGTCCAGGGGTAAGATCTTAGACTAGATTTGGTTTTGAGGGTTAAGCTTAAGGTGAATTATGTCCAATTTAATTAGTTGTTTGGCCTGGGGTCGGGTGTTTACAGTTGGATGGAAAATAAACATCATGATGGGCCCTAGGAAAATTTCAACCATGAGAATCATTGTCCCCATTACTTTCTGTAGTGTGGTCCACTTTGAGATTTGAATGTCTCAATTTTATCCCATGCCCTAAAAAAATCACACCAAATGGATAGACGATTTGGATATTACACATACATTATGGTGTGGACCACATAACTTGGTGATGTCAACATGCCACGAAGGTCGATGGCGTGTGCCACATCACACAATCCGCTTTTGTCAACATAGAAGCCACATTCTCCCTCTGGGCAGAGGTGTAACATCTCGAATTTTCATGGCGCATAATTTATACTCGTGCCTGAGAAAAACCAGGTGTTATTAATTGAATGAATTGGATGCTTTAAAAATCACAATATATATATATATATATATCATTTAGATCACATCCAGTTACATTCATGAAGGTAACCATTCACGAGGATAAAATTGACTGCATTTATTATTTCATTAGAGTAAAAGAATTCAACAGATTATTAAATGCCCTCTCAAATGGAGCTTATTACATTATTGAGTTCACATCGGAAGTATAAAACTAAATCATAAAATTATTTTCTTATTCATTCAGTATAATCTTTCATAGGGAGATGTCCTCTAGGTCTTTAATTTGTATATCAACTGCATCATCTGTACGGTTGGAGAGGGTCAATGCCCTACTCATAGTGATGGTTATCATTTAAGATTAACAATAATTCAAGAGATTCATACAAGTAATGTAAGGGTTCTGATACGTCTCATACTCCACTACCACGAGAGGTATCAATGTGCACAAGCAACCTATATAAGATGCATGCCTAGAAAAGTATATGCGGTTCATCACACTTAGCGATCGCCACAATATGAAAAATGATTTAGAGTTAACCGGCTCGCCCCGCATCCCATTTTACAGAGATTCACCGGCGTGTCCCATGTTAATATGGATTTACGTGGTTATCTCAAAACGACAACAACACATGACTTGGATGAATTACGTGACACGATTTATTCATGAAGCGACTATTTGTGACATCTAATCCTGAAAGTGATATAACACGCATTACGAATTACTTATACCAATTTATGCACCACTACCCAAAATTCATGGAATTACATGTCGACCCGGGGGCCACTACTCGAACCACATTACATCCACGATATTTATTTGATCTCTAAAAGTGAGATTTTCAATATAGTATTTGCACCAAAGAGAAAATCAATTGAATTATGAGAGCTTTGAAATTCCAAGACACATGCCCAAGCCTTAAAGGTAGGTAGCACAAGGTTAACAAAGTAAAGAGGAGAGTAATAATGACTAACTTAACAAAGAGGAGAGTGGCAACGACCAACTCAGCAAAAAGGAGAGTATCAATGGATAACTCAACAAAGAGCAGAGTAGTAATGGATAACTCAACAAAGAGGAGAGTGTTAATGACCAACTCAACAAAGAGGCAACAAAGAGGAGAGTACTAAAGGTAAGGGCAAGGCTTGTATCCATCGTCCCATATAAAAATAATGAAGATCGCTCATAATTAACATTATACCATAATCCCAAAGGGTAAATAATTGTTAGTGGTAAATTAAACCATTGCAGAGAGAATTCATAGTAACATATAAGCATATAAAAGGCAAGATAAATCACATCAACTTAAATTAAGGTAAGCTTAAAGGAATCCCTCACCTCTTGAATTCGATCACACTCTACGTTGCTAGATTTGAATGGATGCATTGTAGTATCCAATTCTAGTACAATTAATGTGATTCTCACGGTTAGGTTATCACATTATTAGGGTCAAAACTATAAGTGTAGATTTAGGATTAGGTTTACATTACAAATCAAGTTAAGAGGACTTGGGTTGGACATTATTTAGATGAACAACTTACCTTATTTAGCAGCTAGCTTCTACTAGTGCAACCCGAAGTTAAGAGAACATCCCGATTGATCAACTTGCTGAGTCACTTTGGCTCGACTCCCCTTTTCTTCCTTATTCTTTTCCCTTCTTTCTTTCCTCATTTTTTTTTTCCTTTTTCTTTCTTCTTTCATGCTCCAAAACACGTCCAGCAAGGGGCTGGACTCGTCAAGAACTGGTTTGACTTAGTGAGTCACACCATCCTCCCATCTCTTCTCTCTCTCTCTCTCTCTCTCTCTCTCTCTCTCTCTCTCTCTCTTCTTTTCTTTCTTTCTTTCTTGTTTCTTTATCCCTTTTTCTTGCTGTATATTCTAAAGCGACGTACGTGGGAGGTTTTTATAGGGCGTAAGAGCCTCTAGATCTTCTTACGAAATCCTTACGTGGTCTTTGTTGCGCAACCAAGAAAAATGGAATAGCAAAAACGCTGTCCATAGCTATCGGTCTCTCACCCGATCTCTCTCTCTTTCCTCTGCAGATTAGATCGGTTTTGGGTGTGCCACTATGTGGATGTCTTGGATTTTCATGTTGAATAAGAGGCATAGAGCAGCAATTCGTGCGTTGGAGGCAGCTTCTTGGAACAATAGTTTCTGCAAGCTGGGTTTGTTCCGTGTGGAAAACGGTGGAACATCATTCTCTGTTGTTTTTTCCCTTTTTCGCCTGCTTACGAAGGGTCGGAAATCCCTTATCCAAGGCTTAGATGACTTGGATTGGAGATAGGTTTCTCAGTTTGGATGCCCTACTCGGAAGACCTTATGAAGTGCGATCTATTTCTCCATGTTTGTTGCCATTTGCGGAGGGAATTCGACTCCGATGTCGAGATAGGTGGGGTCCACTGCTCTAGTTGGTGGTGTGATCTGTTCCGACCACTAGTTTCATCCTCCTATGTTAGGACGTGGGCTCAAGTTCGGGGTGAATCTGTTTATCAAGTGGCCCACGCATGAAACTAGGGGATGGGGTAAAATCCATAGTCACGCTATTTTTGTTGCTCCCTGTTACAGCGTGCAAAAAGTGTTTGATCGTTAGAAATGGGTGGGTTCACTTGTGATGATATTCCGGGAGATCCACACCCTTCACCATTTTCAGCATGCTGTGTTGGGTCATGGGACTAAAATGGAGTTTATCTAAGGCTTAAGGAGGCTTATTTTGAAAATACGCTTAGTTCGTGCCAAAACGAACTTCATCTTAATTAGCGGTCCATATTCATTGATCAAGGCCCAATTTTTGGAAGGATGTGTAGTTAAAATAGGTAAATGGTTAGACAAAATTTAGTGGTTGATCGATGGTGAGAACAGTCTAAATCTAAAATGTCATCTTTTATGTCAAAAGAAAGGAACTGGCTTCAGCGTTCAACGGTGTAGGATCATAGATCGGGGTCCAAATTTTGTATGATATCGTAGTCATGTGAGGCTAAGGTGTGGTCCAAGTTTGAGTTCTAATGGACAACAAGAAGTGGTTAGATCTAAAGGTCTAGGTTTATACAGAGTTGATAAGTCTAAAAAGGATAATTTTGCAGCTAAGTAATGGCCTACCAAAGTGGAATTTTCATATTTTACACTTGGTCTCTATGATGGTCAATCCAAGTCATTCAAATGAATGGAAACACCCTACTATGACTACCTATGAGTTTTTCTCATTTGATGGAGACCAAAACCAACGATTAAGGGCTGATTTGTCAATTGGGCCACTTTTGTGATGATCTAATTGCTGAAAATCGACATGTATGGTTAATTTATGATAATTATACTTGGTATAAAATTTTACATGAAACGGATCATGAGAACCATGTGATTTGGAATTTAAGGGCATAGGTTAGTGGCATTTTCGTAATTATTGTTGATCTAAGAGTTTTGTGAAATTTAATGATTCTACATGATTATATGCATCTTTCTAAGAAATTCTTACAAAAGAACTTTCAACTAGATTATTATGTTTAAAGAATTATTCACCAATCTAACTAAGAAAAGGTACATATATCAAACCACATGATGGATGGTCTTGTTTTAAAATCAATAGTCAAATTGGTTTATCTATGAATGGAAATTATTTCTAATAATCAAATTAGTCTTGGAGAATGGATGTAGGGTTAAGATAGCTAGATTAGTATCGTACACATGTACATAATAAATTAGATTTCGTGGTAACATTCGAGAACTTTCAATAATCGGGTATTGAAAAGTTTAGGGTGTTACAAGAGACTTAGCCATGTTAGATGTTCATGTAACATCCACTTCATTCATCAGTTTCACTAATGCATGTTAGGCCCTAACATGAGCCTAAAATGAGGCATATCAAAAACTTAAGTTGAGCAACACCACCCAAACATTGGTAATTTAACGTCCACGATTGAAACCTTTTGTAACAGCTACCATGATGTTTATATGACTTTAACTATTGCACAATTAAAACTTAGACCATCAGTTCATTTGAATAGTCAATTCATTCATCCATTATTAGCGGGCCAACATGCCAAAATCACATTGGAGTATGATCCTGACTCTTTTTAATATTGGTTGTTTTACTACAACCATCAAATTTTCAAGTCATACATCAATGGTTAGAATTAGCTTATTTTTTACACCCATTTTTTGCACTCTCAGGTGGACCAATCAATTTTAATCAAGTGTCAACACCACATAACCGCAACTGGCGTGAAACATACTCTCATCCGAGAGTATCGTCATTTGCACTTCTTTCGGCAATTTGATCCCTCAGAGAACTTTGGGGGAGGCACAATTGATTCCCTTTGAAGAGGAAATTATCTTACATATGTAGGTCACTAGGATGAACCTCTTGGTACCTCATGATGCATCATTGAAGTCCTCATCCTCAGCATATAGCTTCTTGAGATAGTCAAAGTCAAACACCTCATTACTCATCTTAACAAGTAGTGATGCATGATAGCTAAGTAGATTAGTTACCTTTTTTTACTACCTAGACTTGTGCTTCAAAACAAATGTTCATTCCTGCAAAAAATGTAACCCATCTAGCATACACACGATTTATATTAGGCTGACTATTAATAAACTTTAAGGCTTGACGATCAATGTAAAGTACAAACTCTCTCTGAATTAGATAATGTCATCAATATCGTAGCCTTTGAACCACTGTGTATAGATCAAACTTATATGTCGACCACTTCTTAAGGGCTTCGTTAAGCTTCTCGTTGTAAAAGGCTACTGGCTTGCCTTCCGATGATAAGACTCTTCCAATTTTGACATATAAGATGTCACACTCAACCTCAAATAATTTATCAAAACTGGAAAGAACCAAGACCAGCGTTGTGGATAATCAATACTTAATTTCAGCAAAGCTCTTGTCAGCTTCATCGGTCCACTGAATTGGGCCTTTTTCATGCAATTTGTAATGGGTGCAACCATAATACTTATCCATACAAAACGACGATAAAATGTCGCCAACCCATGAAAACTTCTTACTTTATGAATTTCGTCAAAATCGGCCATTCCCTGATGACTCGCACCTTTTCATCATCCTCACAGATGCCCGTGGATATCACAACAAATCTTAAGAACAATAAGTCATCTGTTAAAAAACCGCACTTCGTCAGGTTGAGATACAACTGATTAACTGCCAGGACCTATAACACCTACCTGAGGTGTTTTATGTACTTCGTCTCACCATAGCTATATATCAGGATATTGTCAAAATATACAACCACAAACCAGCCAATGAAGGGCTTTAACACTTGATTCATCAAACATATAAAAATGCTCGATGTGTTCGATAAAACAAATTAAGGGCATGACTAGCCACTCATACAACTCTTCTCTAGTCTTGAATGTCGTTTTTCACTCATCACCGGGCCAGATACGAAACTGATGGTACCCGCTTCTCGGTTCTAGTTTAAATAATACTTTGGCACCTTCTAGCATATTAAGCATTTCGTCCAACTAAGGTATCGAGAACCGATATTTAATAGTAATCTTGTTAATTGTCCAGCTGTCGATATACAAGCACTAGCTCCTATTTTTCTTCGGCGTTTGTAAAGTTGACACAACACATGGGCTTATGATCTCTCTTAAAAGACCTTAATGGATCAATTTCTTCACTTACCCCTGAACTATCTCACACTCTTTCGAACTCATCCGATAATGATGGCGATTAGGCAAGCTAGCCCTAGGGACGAGGTCTCTGTGATGTTGGATGTCCCGCATGAGAGGCAATCCATCTGGTAACTCTTCGGGCCAGATTTCTTTGAATTCATTTAGCAATGGCCTTAAACTTAGAGGAATATTTATGACCTATGATTCTTCACCCTTTACCATCATGCATACACCTTGCCGATTTGTTTGGATTCCTCCACGAAATCCCGAATGGTCAAGAGAGAGCTCCCCTCCACTTTAAAAGCTTCAGGGTATTTCTCTGGTGCCATAGGGACAAGGATCATCTTTCAACCATCCTTGACAAAGACTTAAACATTATCTTGTCCTCGATGGGTCGTATCATGGTTCGGTTGTCATGGTCGACTGAGTAACATTTGATATTCTTCCATGTTGACCACATCACTTAGTACTTGATTTTATATTCATACCAATTGAAAATGAGATAGTGGATTGTTTAATTACCTTAGTCTCATTCACTTTTTTATCCAAATAATCGAGTAAGGGGAAGGATGCTTTATCGTAGGTAATCGCAACTTGTCTCACCATCACCTTCGAGATGATGTTCTCGCTATTGTTACTATCTATTATTACATTACAAATTTTGCAGTTGACGGTACACTGCGCATGAAATATATTATGCCATTGTGCTTGCACCTCCTTCATTGGAGTGTACAATAATTGCTTCACGACCAAGGATTCTCTATGATCCTTGGTCAACCATTCTTCATTATCATCTCCCTTTTCAACGGCTTGTTCATCCTCATCAAATCCAGGGTCTTCTTTCACTACCTCACCTTAAGTGCCCCCTTCGTTAATGGCCAAGTGAGCTACAAGTCGTTAAGGGTAGGTGTTT
This sequence comes from Magnolia changhungtana, assembly GCA_030180095.1. Taxonomy (NCBI): domain Eukaryota; kingdom Viridiplantae; phylum Streptophyta; class Magnoliopsida; order Magnoliales; family Magnoliaceae; genus Magnolia; species Magnolia changhungtana. The sequence continues at coordinate 4,824,312 of JASAUF010000421.1, forward strand.
GATAAGTGGCCTAGTTGGGCACAATGGTAACAATTGTTTGGCCTTGATTGACCATAAGAATTTGAAATCCTACTTGAACCCATTATTTTGGGTATTGCACGTTAAGGCCTATATGGACCGCTTCCTATATCATGGTTTGCGGTTATAGGAGGTTGACGATGCCCTCCTACTGGTTCCTTTCCTTTGGCCAGCGCTGAATCCTGCGTGGAGACTTGTCATGGGGGGCCGAGTCAAAGGATAAGGCCAAGTAAGACTCTTGCAAGTTATTTTTCACCCTATCTGCCAACTGAACCGCTTCATCTATGATTCTAACCATGAGCATCTGAACTCAGTGTTGAGTGTTAAATATTGCATATTTTTTCCTATTTATATCTTAGTTTTATGAACATGATACTGCTTAATGTTATATTTTATACACGTTTGTGTTGCAAGGTGAATCTGAGAGCTTGGATTGAAAAGAATGTTAAAAGTATGGATTTTATGCTCAAGAATCACCAAAGCAAAGGATGAATCTTAGGAGACCAAGATTGAAGAATTCACAGGCCAAAGATACAAGGAAATCAAGTAAGGAATGAAGAAAATCAAAGATTTAAAGTGAATTTGCGTGGTTCTGTACTAGCCTAAGCTCTAGCTAGCCAGCCCTGGCTCTAGCTCGATTAGTCTAAGAAACTTCGACTCGAACTCCAGCAACATCATCTTTTAAATTCACGCGATCCTCGACCAGTCGAATATTGCCTTCAACTCGTCTAAGGTTATGCAGATTTTGCATAGACTACGTAAATTTGAGGCAGTTTCTTGATTTTTCTAACTCGATGCGAAAGTTGAGTTCCCCAACTATAAATAGGAGTTCCTAAGATGCTCCAAAGTAACTTTTAGGGTTTAAGGAGGGGAGCAAAAGAGTGGAGAGCCACCGCCAAGAGTCTTTCTTTTTCTTCCTTAAGTTGTTTTTCTTAAGAGATTTTAGTTCAATCATGTCTATGGTTAGCTAAACCTCTTAGCTAGAGCTAAAAGGTAAAGCTTATAGCGTGATTCAGATTTTTTTTTGCTTTGATTCATGGTTTTTATGTTGAACTTCATTGATTTCTAGTTGATTTCAAGGAATACTTTCAGTTTTCAATGGTTCGTTGTGACTCAAATTACAGTAGATCTACGATAGTTTTGAGTATCTTCTTTTCTTATTTGAGTTTGTGGGATTGGTAAATCATGTTATTTGCCATTATCTCCTGGGCATGGTTGGGTGATGGAATCCCTTCCAATCTTCACAATTCTATTCTATTGAGGCTAGAATCAATGAGAAGTTTAGAGATTTGATCATTCTCTTTCCTCAACTGGATAAGATGGGACTCTGATTCTAGTTGGATCTTCTGAATCAAGTGAAGTAGCATCCCGATAGCTACAAGTGGATCCTTAGCACCCTAGTTCCCACCTTTAAATTCATAAGTTTCAATTATAAATCTACAATTACTCTTTTAAATAATTTTAGATTTAGTTTTAGATCTTCTTCTAGTTCTACTTCTAGTTACTTTTAGGGACGTACGAGATTAGTCCCTTTGGATTCAACCTTGGTCTCACCGAGATTATTACTATATCGCGACCCTACACTTAGGGTTGTGCACACTCAGTCTTGAATTTTTTATCCTAAACTGCCTATGAACTGTGCTATCTTGTACGATTTGGTCTCTGACAAATCATTTCATGTTGCCAACCGCTAGAATTCTTCGATGTAATATATGACGTTTCGATTCCTCTGCCAACAATTTTGGTATTACTAGAATAATACTTACTCGTAAACACCGGGGAAGAATCATGATCGAAGAAGGCGTCTCATCCACGGTCATGATTGGATGTGCACCTTGTTCTGTCGAGCATGTGAGAGTTGTAATTGCTCCTAATATACAGAAGTACCATATTTCAATTTTAACACAACCAATTTCACTTATATTCTAACACGCCTATGTAATCAAAATATTGCTCTAGTTCGGCTAACCAATCGAGGAAGTCTTTTATATGTAGTAAGTCAATAGAACCGCAAAGTTCAGCCTTACCTCGATAGTCTTTTTCAGTACGATCCAGTCAATCATCTTCATGGACGAACCATTGAGAAACGACACCTCCGACATCCTCGTTGTTGGAGCTTGACTCATCTAGGATAGCCCTACAATTTACCTTTGGAAGCACTCTATGGAAATTAGAGTTGTGTCGTATAGTGATCATGGGCGGCTACGCATCGCCTTAGGCTCAGGTGGAATTAGCGCTTCGCAATACAGTCGAGAGTTACTTGTAGCCCTTGCATGGCTAACTGACTTTGCCAATGGAAAGCTTCTATTCTTTCCAACAGATAACGAATTCTTGTATCATCATCTGTTGAATTTTGATCCATTTCATCGTTAGTTGCCATCAGCCTGAGGGAAGTCCTCACTCTAATACGACTTGATGCAGTTTAGGACATGATGAGGTCGATCACCGTATTCCTCGGGGGATATCTACTCTGAATCCACATAGCTCTCTGGACTCCTTAGAGAGCTTTCTCAAATCCACGAGGGATAAAAGTAGAAATAATTTCTAATAAATTGGAAATAAATTGATTGATGATAAAAATGAAATTACAATCCTTTAAATAATGAGCTCAAATCTAGGATAGAGTTTTAGACTCAAACTCCAACTAAAACACCTTTAAAATGTGACTTACTATAAATGGTAAACTTACTATTCATAGATGACCTCCATTCCTACTAGACTTCATGGTTTTTGGCCAAAAATAATAAGTGTCCAATATAGCCTAACCATGTTATTCTCTTGATTTTTCTAAACCCTTTTTATGTTGGGCATGACTTCTACAACTCAAATAATCAAAAGTTATACTCGAACTCAAACTTACTGCTAATAGTAAAAATGAAAATAAATGGGACATTTGATATTTGAACTAGCGTGGGCAACCTGGCATAGCAAAGTTGGTTGGCTAAAGTAGTTTTTCCTACCCTAAAATCATATATGATATGTCAAAAAATTCATCTGGATTTGCAAGATATGACTATTTTAAGGTTTTGATGGTCTGGATCATTTTCCCTTCCGATTTGACCTTATTTGCTCCATTTTTGCCATGAAAGTGTCTACGACCCACTCGTCATCAAATCTTAACCATTGACCGTAGTTTGTAGGGTGTGGCCCGCCAATGTTGCCAACTTGGTAGGACAAACAAATATGGTCTGGATCTCCCATATGAAGAGAACTTGCATTAGTTTATAAATGATGATGATTAGTAACTCATGGAGTCCGTGGCATCCAAATTAGGGCCCCAATGTCAATGGACCATTTCACCCACATCATGTGAACGAGCAATGTCAACCATTTGAGATGAGGTTAGACTAGATCACCTTCAAAATCACCTTCTAATTCGCCTTCAAAATCGCCTTCCGTACGAAAGGACTTTTATAAGTGGAAAGAGTCAAACAAAAAAGAAATACTTAGAGTCGATCACATAAAGTAACTATAAGATGACTTTTGAAAGATAAAGTAATTATATTAATGCCAAGAATGGTCTAATGCAAAAGCATAGACTTGAAGTACAATTAAAAATTACTGCTACTCCTAAGATAAATCTAAGCTATAATAATGATTAAAAAAATATAACTTTGATAAGATAAATTTAATTAGTTTGTTAGATTAGTATAAGATAACTTGCTTGATTGAATTCTTTTGCTATTGTTGCGGCTTCGATCCATACATTTCTTCTTTTAATTGATGGTTATGGCAATTGAATCATTGTCACGTTGGTCTTTTAAAATTTTTCTTCTCTTCTTAACGTATCTCTTTAATTATTCTTTTCCACTATATCATTTTTCGCCTCTTAAACTTCTCAGACATGCTTCGTCATTTGATAATGTGTATCATCTGGCTCAACATTAGTTGTACTACTGTATAAAATATTACAAAAATAAAAAATAAAAAATTTAAACATCTTCGGCATTATGTAGATTTTCATTGTAATGACTTGTACCTTTTTAATTGGCTATTTCACAAATAATAAAAAATAAGGTACACCAGTACGAAGAGAACAGTACATCTTCTTGGAGTAGTTATACACAGACCACAGCACATAAGTCCCTCGTAATGGATTGCCTGACCGATGGTATTTACAATATCGAATTGTTGAAACAAATTTGAACGGTCCACAGTAAACCTAACGAATGTATGGTCGTAATCATCCCTTCAATTCTGGTATTAGATGGGCCATCCACGGTAACTCCCAGAAGATGGACAGTTCCAATCATCCATACATTTCAATGGGCCCCGAGGGGCAACACGTGACGGTGAAACACGCCCTTTCATTTCCAACTTCTTAGTTGGGACTTGGAAAGTTATTTGATACTCTCTCGATGTGCATGATATGCAGGCACTCAGAATGGTACAAGTGGCACTCATTAACTCAATTTAAACCGTCCAAGTTACGATACCCACTGTAGATAGTCCGTAAGCCCAAAATCAGATGGATAACTTCCGATTATTTGAAAATTGCTCGCAACAATAGGACCGTTGGCTGTTCTTCGTTTTAACCGTCCATGAAATGTCCACTAATATTCTAGCTAGGCGACCAAAAAAATTGTCTAATTTCGGTTATAAACTAACTGCTTTGTGGCCCATAATTTGGACGGTTTAAAATGGGGCGCTTATGTTACACTTACACAATTTCTCAGTATCTGCATATCGACTATCACATTCTGTTGGAGTATCAGTTTTTTTTTTCTCTCGATGATGCTTCTCTACCCAAAGCTGACGTCGCATGGCAATCCTCGCCCATTTCCTCCGAGAATTATTAAAGCAATTCTCGCGTAAGAGATTGAAGAAGCTATTCGCAGCCCACGTGCCAATATCATTAACAAGTGCTGGATCGTGTCCATCCTGAGGTGAGAACCACCTTTGATATTTGGGACATAAAAATCCTTCATGCGGTTAATAACTGTGTGACTGACACACACAAGAGACAGTTAACCCACATGGTCCTCGGCTCGAGTCTTTAACAGAAAACTCGGGTTTCTACGTTGGGTCATTAGACAAGTGATCCCGCGAGTCTGATGGATGGTTAAGGAAAGAAATACAGTAATGGTCTACATTTCAATATAAAAGATGTTAGATTGTTGGTTAGGATCTTCCAGTTCAAGAGTATTATTTATGAATAGTCCATCCATCGCAGGACTAAACAAACTAATGGTCTGGATTTCCTCAACATCGTCCTTCCTTATTAGAACTGAAACCAGAGTACGCTGTGCAAAGGCCAGGGTCGAGGTCGTATAAAAATTCTTTTAAATCGAGGCGCGGATCCGAAGTAATGTAGTTTTTACCTCCCTGCGCGCGACTGAAATTTCGGCGTGCGTCTCTACTCACTTGGGCCCACTTTCTAAACATTCAAATGATCGGAACCATTCATGTTGTGAAATATACGCTATAAGAGTTGTGATATTAAAAACATAATGCATGGATGATGAAGACCATCTCTGGCTGTGGAAATGTGTTTAGAACAATGAAAATAAAAATTTAATGGATCACATTAATCAAAAGTTAGGATCATCAAAGAAGCGTAACTATGTAGTATAAGTTATCTGTGGTAGTAACGGTAACATGTGCGGTTGAGATCATTGGACCGTCTCATCATGTGGGCCCCAGTGGGTGGGAACACAGATCACGAGTCGCGACAGGGGAAAAAGAAAAACCTCATGCAATTTTTCTTTCCTCTCTCCCTCATAGAAATTATAAAATATACGCAACTCGAGGTTTTGCTCTTTATACACGCGTTTTCATTTCTAACATATGGGGCCCATTTTTCGGTCATCCAGACCGTTGTTCCGTTGCATCATACGGTGGATGGATTATGTTAAAGAATCTACCTCATTGAAAGATCCTAACCATAAAATTGAGACCATTATAGTTCGAAAGTCGACCATTTCAATTTCAACCATCTATTTTTAGGCCAGAATCAAATGGCCATGATAATCCCATAAAAGATTTTTTCTGAGTATGAGACATCAACGGCGGGACGCAACCGATCAGAGCTCTGATGACCGAACCATGATACCCATTTATCAGAAATTAATGAATGGTAGGCCCACTAGCAGAGCCTCGGGTCTCGGATCATATAATTCACATACCAACACACAGAGAGAGGAAAAAGAAGAAAGGAAAAACAAATACCCTAGTTGTACTTTTTCTAGCTTTTCTTCCAACCTTTCTATCTTCCCATCTTTCACTCTAGCAACAAGAAATCGTAGGTTTTGGGCTTTTGAACAGATTGTAATAGGTTTAGAAGCCATGAGAATCTGCTTGTCTCCCAGCAACGAGAAGCTGAAGCAGTAGAAAAAAGAAGAGGAACTGAATCCGTACTCCAGTAGCTTACTTGCACCACCAAACATATGCCAAGCTCTGCCGTTGATTCTATCCACATGACCCATCTTCAAAACAAGAGTAAAAGAGCTGCTTGAAGGCCCAACAAAAAGAAAAACCCTACAACAGATCAGAGAGAGAGAGAGAGAGATGCAGTCTGGTTATGGAGTTCCAGAGATTCAGCAATTCATGGTGGACAGCTGTTGTTCTTCTCTGTTATCTATCTCCCATGAAAGCTCCAATCCACAAAAGCATCTCCAGCAGCAGCAGAACCATCAGCAGCAGCAGCAGCAGAGACTTCTTCCTTTTCATCCCTTCCCAATAACACAGCACTTCTTCCAGCAGAACTACCAATTCCAAGCCTTTCAGCAGCAGCAGCAACGGCGACTGCACCAGCAGCTTGGCCTCGAGCAAGAGCCTGGCCCACCCGAGAACTTGAATTCGCCTTCCGGGGTCGTCGGCCCTTTCATCGCTGCAAATTTCAAGCTGGCGGTGAATGAGAACAGCAGCGGCCATGATCCAATGCTTAGCGGCAGCAGAGGTGGAGGAGGAGAAGATGATTCGGAGAGTCGAGCCGCGGGTGTCGCTGTTCTTCCATGGCAGCATAGAGAAGAAGATTCTGCCATTAAAGAACCTTTCTGGTAATAAAAACTCTCCCTTTCCTGAACTGAGTTTTTTGTTTTTTATTGAAATAAATCAGGTTTTTGAAGATTCTTCAACCTCAGTCGAGATAGATCTGAAATGGGTTTCTATAAAAAGTTTGAAAACACAGTAAAAGAAGCCCACCAAATGATTATTTACCATTTCTATCCCTCTTTTTCTCCTTTTTCTTTCATATGAATGCAATGAAGATTTCATTGAGCTACTGCAGCTGCTGATTTCAGCATGTGATTTGCTCAATGAGATGGGGTTTTCTTTTTCTTTGCTTTTCTTTTTTTATTTCCTTCTTTTTTTCTTCCTTCTGCTGTGATTCCTGGAAGAGAAAAGGTTCATGAATAGGAGAAGAAAATACAAAAAGCTACTGATTCTTCAGACTCGCTTTTTAGATCACGGGAGATAGAGAAGACATTGGTTGTTTTCTTCGAGAAAAGATGCTTATGTTTGCATCTTCCCGACGTGGGAATTTCAATTTCCCTTTTAATAAAAAAAAATATGCATATATATAGAGATTCGTTGATATATTTTAACCTGAACTGATTTTCATGAGCTTCTTATTATTCTCTTTCTTTTCTGCTTTTACCCTTTTTAATTCTTCTTCTTTTGGTTGAAGGAAACCTTTCGATATAGAATTCATCAACAAACACAACAAAAGATGCAAAGAGAAGGTTGAGAGCCCAAGCAAATTATCCAAAAAAGGCGATGAAGGAAACGAAAACGAAGAAGGTAAGAGCAGTGCCAGCAATTTCGGACTCTTTGGTGAGCTTGAAGCCATCTACGCCCATGGCAGCAGCGGTGGTGGTGGCAACACCCAAGCAGGCTCCGGGTCAGCTCTTACCGGCGACAACCACCCTGCATCTGCCGCAGCACAGGGACCCACAGGCGGGCCACGGAGCAGCAGCATTGATCATGGGTCGGAGACGTCAGCCGGAGAAGAAGCCTCTTTGAAGAAGCTTCAAAAGGTCCGAAGAAGGAAGAAGAGAAAGCAGATGAGTTCAATTGCTGCCTTCTTTGAGACCCTTGTCAAACAGTTGATAGATCATCAGGAGAGCCTGCACCAGAAGTTTCTGGAGGTGATGGAAAGAAGAGATCAGGAGCGGATGGATAGGGAGGAGAATTGGCGGCAGCAAGAGGCGGAAAAATCGAGCCGTGAGGCCATGGCAAGAGCTCAAGAACAAGCTATTGCCGCTAGTAGAGAGGCTGCCATAGTTGCCTTCTTGGAGAAAATCACAGGCGAAAGCATCAATCTTCCAACAACAGCAAAGACTCAGTTCTCAATTCAGTCCCAATTCCATGAAGAATCTCAGAAAGAAGAAAACCACGTCGAACAATCCAATGTCGTCAACACCACCATCACCACCAATGAGAACACAAACAACGACAACAACAACAATATCAACAGCTTGAATACAAGGAGATGGCCTAAAGCAGAAGTCCAGGCCTTGATTCGAGTTCGAAGTGGGTTAGAATCAAGGTTCCAAGAACCAGGCCTAAAAGGACCTCTCTGGGAAGAAGTAAGCTCTTCAATGGCGGCATTGGGATACCAAAGGAGTTCCAAGAGGTGCAAAGAGAAGTGGGAAAACATCAATAAGTACTTCAGAAAGACCAAAGACAGTGCAAAGAAGCGCTCCCAACACTCCAAGACCTGCCCTTACTTCCATCAACTGGATCAACTCTACTCCAAATCACTCAAGCCGTCGGTTGTCTCTGCCACTGCTGAGAGAAAAGATAATTCAGAGTTACTAGATTCCATTGTTGTCCCGACGGATCCCGGCAACGGGCAAAACCCAAATATTGAATTTGTTCAAGAGCAGCTCGGAATGCACTCTAGCTTCAAATTCCATGAAATGGGGTCTGTGAGATTGGATTTCTGCGATGGTAATGCTAAGGTCAGGAATGAGCTGTTTGGATTTGAGCAGGAAGAAGAGAATGAAGATGAGGAAGATGAGGAAGGTGAGGATGATGACGATGAGGAGGAAGGAGAAGGAGAAGGAGAAAATCAAGAACATGTGAGAGAGGAGCATCCACAAAAGTCTGTGTTCTTTTCGCCTTGAGTAGTAGATTCGATGCCAGTTCTCGTCTGCGACTTTTGAGTTTTGAGTAGAACCATCAACCATGAAATTCTGCATATTTATGATAGATAGATGGATAGATAGAGTATATTCCAATAATGAAATAAATGAATGAATTGGCAGTATATTTGAAAGTTTATTCATTTTTGCCTCTTTATCAGAACAAGAACACTGGAGATTTCTTCTTCTTCTTCCTTTTTTTTTTTTTTGGGTTCTCTCTTATCTCTTGTTTGATGATTGTAATACACAAACCTAGTTCTCTTTACGCTACGATTTGAATACATTGATGTGTATTCTTCATTTTGAGAGGATCTCTTTTGTGGGGGGTTTTTTATTTTATTTTATTTTCCTGTTGTTTATTTCATTTGAAATTCAAGAACATAGTCTGTATGAAAGAAAACAAATCAAAAAGCTACTTGAGCAGTACGTTCTTGTCTAACGCTCGTATAATCTAGGAGATGCTGAAACATGCAATTTATTAGTTATTATATAATGCTCGGGTCAGTCTTTCAGTTTATACACGTGGGCCCATGGTTTAGGGACCCTGAACGTTGATATGATGGGCCTCATCATGGATGGTCCATGCCAAAACTCCCCAAAATTATAAGAACCTAAGCATCGGAAGTGTGGTCTTTCACTGTATTATATTTCTTTATCGATCATCTATTTAGAGGCTAGGGTTTTTCCATCTGAGAGATTTTTGGCTCATGGGCCACTGACAGTGGGGCCCAAAATACCAACGGTTTGGATCACTGAACACATGGCCCCACTTGTTCAATACAATTGCTGGGCCCACTTTTTTTTCTATAATAACTCAAACTGTAGACATCGTGTACCCACTGTCAATGACCCATGTAACCAAAACATACCTGATGGATGGCCGGTAAAATTAAGAAAATAAACAACGGTTCACCTTCATCTAAACACTGAAGATATGGTGCCCAAGATATTCTGATGCTGTAGAGTTTCGGTGCATGGAAGATCCACAGTGGAATAATGCTCCACATCAATGGTTCGGATCACTGATCTATTGGCCTCGCTGGAAGAAACTTGAAATCTGAGCCTCATGATTTTTATTCGTATTTAATCTGTCCTGCCATGCATGATGCAATCAAAATATGTGGTTATACATGCCTCTGTTTGTTTAATTAATGGTCGTTGGTGCTTGAACGATGAGAGAGAAAGTAGGGGCTTGATCCACTCATCTGGAAGGCATTACCATCGCTCCGGATCCCATACACGTGTCACATTGATGATGATAGTAATCAGGCATCCTGTGAAAGCAGCCATTGATTGGCCATTAATAGAATATTCCTTGAATGGACCATCATAACCATCTAATAAATGGATCTGGCCACACTGAATGTGAGCCATTGATGATTTGTCTTTTAGTTCCTATTTGTATGCCACTCATCAAACCACTAGATTCTTCAAACTGACTAATATTCCAATCCTGGCCCACTCACTATCCAGAAAATCAATTGAAGGGTTCAGATCTAGTACGTGTAAGCCACGTGTGCAGCAGTGGCATGGAGGCATGATACCACCCATGCCTCCAGAGTCACTAGATATGAGGTGCAACGAGCGCTCTGCTATCTGTGTGGGTTTGCGGTTTCTGAAAAGGGTGACGTCACTGATTTAAACCCGCACGGTGCTCATGCACGAGGTGAGCAGAACGCGGCAGAAGAATTAAAACAGCCCAGAAGCTTATAATCTGCGTTTGCCACCCTATCACCACATCCCCACCCCAATCAACCATACACGTGGCATAAATATTCGATCATCTGATCCGTCAAAATCGTGACCCATACTTTGTATGAATCATTACATATAACTTACACTTACTTCATGATCATTCCAATGGGTCGCCATGCTCTGTGCAAATCAATTGGGGAATTTTCAATGGTTGCAATCATCAGATCTGTGCAGATTTCTGGAATTGATCAATCCAGAGTAGTCACGGTGACTTGAATGGTCTGGATTGACTTGAATGTATCGGAAGTACACGTGGAATATGGATGAGCTGCCAGTGTATTATTCAAAGTTGGGGTGATTGCATCTACTAATTCAATACGGCCCTGCGTTTCTCATTCTTCTCTTTCATCATTAAATTCTCTTCTACCCAATTTTTGCCTTGATAAGCAACGATTGTACCATACACATGAAAACGAAAGCACGAGAAATACGGTTTGTTGGCCCTTTTGTTATTGTTTTGAAAACGAGGGTGGTGATGGTTTTGGTTTTGGTTTTGTCTCTTTATAATGAGAGCACTTCGCCTTTTGTGTAAATCTACTATTGGCTTGCCAAATGGATTGAATGAAATGAAGGGTGGGATTTTGATGGGCCTTTTTTCATGAAAATATGGGTTAATTGGGATTTTGATGGACCCCATTTAAAAGGTGGGAGATTTGTGGTGTTTGTTTGTGGAATATGGAAAGATAAGGAATGGAGTCGATTTTTTTTATTATTATTATTTTTTTGGTTTTTCATTCAAAGATTTTTGAGGGGCTTGTTTGGATGTTTTTGTGATGTGGGTTAGTTTGGAAACCGTAGCTTTCGGTGCCTGTCTCCATGTGGAAGGCTGTTTGGGTGTGTCATTGCTTGCATGCCCTCTAGAGACAGTTTTGAGAGAGAGAGAGATCATGGGTGCCGTTTGTTTGAAAAGTGGAGACATTTCAATTGTTTTCTCTTATCTTGTTATGTTAAAATTACACATGATTAGATTTTTTTAAGGGAAAACACTCTTGTTTAATCCATGAGGAGAGAATGAAGAGGTACATGTGATAACCTGCCACACGTGTACGGGCCACTCATCAGATGGGGTCCACTGGCTGCGGAGAAAAATCTATATGGTCACTTAATAGGGTGGAGTGCACGTGTAAATCAAATATAGTCTGTTAGTCATCTTTTATACACGTGTGGCCCACCTAATGAACGTGCGGGATAGATTTCAGGCAACTGAACTTTTACAAGAGGAGTAAACAGGTGAATGGTCTGGATCCTAAACGTGTGTTACATTGGCTTAGGGTTTTGAATATCTCCTCATGCAAAGTCTATCATGTGCGGTGGTCACACCTCATCATGATGCGTGGGCTGACATACTTAAAAGCGAGTGCGGATTGTGATCCGTTTTAAATGGAACATAGCACGAAAATGCACTTACCATATTACCTTGATTGTCTGCTTTTAGCCTATTGAATTTGGACAACCGACTTTTTTTTCGGTCCATTTAATTGCCATCAATTAGAAAGTTAGAAATTACAAATCAGTTATTATTTTCAGGCTAACCATTTTCAGGGTGTAGGTTTAACAGTTGTAGCCTTGATACCCAGCCATAGTTCAACCAGTCATGACAAGTAGAGCTGGGATGGGACGAGATTCAACTCGTCGGACTGGTTCAGACTCAACTTGATCGCAACCAAGTTGACTTCGTCCTATCTGAACTCAAACTAAGTTGAGTTTGGGTCACTCGGTCACTCAACTCGACTTGACCCGAAATTCAACTCGGCACTGACTCAACTCGATTCAAAAGTCTCTCTCTCTCTCTCTCTCTCTCTCTCTCTCTCTCTCTCTCTCTCTCTCTCTCTCTCTCTCTCTCTCTCTATATATATATATATATATATATATATATAGGGAAAAGGTACTATGCGCTCGAGCGTAAAGCGGTCGTCCGTGAGGTCGAGCTGGGTGGGCCCCACCGTGATGCCTTTCGAACATCAACACCTTCCACCAGATGTACCATTCCATGGTGGGCTTGGACTGCCCAAAATCAAGTCAATCCGTGACTTTAGTGGGCCACACCACATACAGAAGTGCAGAGGGGTCGTGCACCATTAAAACATTCATAACCATTTTTGAGGGCACACCGAGATGTGTTTTACAAATCCAGCCCATCCATTATGTGTGTCCCACTTGAATAAGGGTTCAGACCAAGTTTCAGGTGCATGGAAAACTCAGGTGGGTCCCACTAGTGCTTTTATATGTTTTTTGCATGTATACTTATGATTTTAGATGGTGTGGCCCACCTGAGTCACGGATTGACCTGATTTTGGGCCATCCAGGCCCACTATGGAATGGTGCATCTAGTGGACGATGTTGATGTTCAAAAGGCATCACGGTGGGGCCCACCCAGCTCGACCTCACAGACGACTGCTTTACGCTCGAGCGCATAGTACCTTTTCCCATATATACATATATATATATATATATATATATATATATATATATATATATATATATAGACACACACACACATAAAAACTCTGATATTACGTTAAGATGTTGTGTAGCTAATGGAGAGACTGCAATTGCAAGTGCACCTAGGTTTTGAGTTGTGATTTCAGCCTATGGATATCCGCTGCACTTGATCCAACTCTATGCTGACTTGACCGCTGGGACACTTCTAGCAAAAGTTTATTTGGAATTTTTATTTTAAAAAATTAGGTTCTAGAGAAGAGTTTTATTATAATTAGGATTTTTATTAGAGTTAAAATTTTGTTATTTTTGGTAATTATGAATTTTGGATTTTATTTTTTTTATATTAATAATGTAACAGGGACATACATATCAAACAATTATCAATCAATTTACGAATTTTCATAAATATTATTTCTATTTTCTTGCTTTTTCGTCATGGATTCGAGAAGTCTCTGTGAGGAGTCCAGAGAAGCTTCGTGGATTTAAAGTAGTTATCCTTGAGGAAGACGGTGATCGGCCTCATCACGTTCATTTTTGCATCAAGAGCTTTTGTTTTAACGATTTCAACCAACTATTTTGTTGGCAACTTATTGGGTAGTTATATCAATCAGATCAGATTGATTTTCAAGAAAGTGGAATTTGAGATTGGGTGTACATGATGGACGTTCCATGTTCATCGTCCAGTTTCATAAAGGGATAACTGTAAACCTCCTACCCCATTCGTGATATTGCAATGCATCCCCACTAGTTTGGGTAAGAGAATTTCACACACACACACACACACACAAAAAACCTTACCTACTTAATAAGAATTTACATTCCAATGTCTCTCTTAAAATTATTTCCAACAAATTACCTCGTTAATTTAAATAATTATCATATAAGTACCTTCTGTTAGATTCTTAACGGAAGTTGGAGTGCACAATGCCAGCAAAGAGGCCAAAGGCTTGGGTGCCCCCACCCTGTTAATAAAAATTATAGATTTATAATTTCTGTAAAATAATAAAGAAAATGAAATGTTAAGAATAGCTTGAAGCATGTGTGATCACGCTGTCCTTAAAGAATTCTTGACCCCATCTCAAAGTGATTGAGAATGCTGATAAGTTGTAGGCAAATCGCTTTTAGAATACGATGAGCCTATATGTGGTTCCGTGTTTAGCAAACATGAAGAACCATGAATGGAACTCTGTGTACACAATTTAGTCTGGCAGATAAACAAAAATAAAATCCTATATTAGAAAGAAGATTAGAAATTGTAGCTAGTTTAGACCATTGCTTTGATTTTTTTCTTGAGGACCGCTGGCTAAGGTTCGTATTAAACCTTGCTGACTTGATCAGAAATCACTGTTGCTCTTTTTGTTGGGTCATATGTGAGAGTGGTTCGAGTTGTTGGTGAGGGTCTAATGAACCACCCATGCATTGTTTATATAGACCAGGATTAAGGGACATTTTGGTGCAGAGTTAGAATCCATATAATCGTATATGACTGTTGGTGAGAAACTAGTTGTTATTTGGTTATTTATGACCATTATGCATGTAGGATAATCAGCTGTTGCATGCTATCCATTTAGAATCATTGGCTAGCCATTTTATGACTGTTGGGTTAGCCACATGCAATAGTTTATGCATAGTCTGGATTAATGCTGCATGTGCAATTACACCTTTCTCAAACGGCTAGTTTTCAATATCTATAAAAGACTGACTGGTTACATTCAAACCATTTGCCCACTTCACTCTAGCCAACTGACCCATAGCCTCTGTCGCACTCGTCTCTCACCGATTCTGGTAAGGATGCGCACGTGTGAAGTATAAAGTGCACCTTTACAACCACACTACCTCACATGCCCACCCCCTCGCACCGAGCCTGATACCAAGCCCGAGACTATGCCCGAGCTCGAGCGCGTACACGCTCGCGGGTGTTCCGGACACGCAAGTCTCGATACTCCACGGATCTACCAAGCAAATAATAAGATACTCCACATCTTATATATAAACTAGGTGTTTTCTTCTCTCCTTTCTTATACAAGACTATTCTCGAAACACCAAAAGAGTAAGCTTTTCAAACAATTCTTTATATACATATATTTTTTTTATATTTAAAATACTTTTTAATCAATATTTTTCACAACACACCCAGTACCTGAAAATGCTATAAAATCAACCACCAAATTTGACGGCCAAGGTTTGTCCAATAATTTTCTAGTTATTCGACGGATACCATTTTTTGGGTTAGTTGTTTGACAAAGAGGGAAGGGCCATCAAATTTTTTAAATTTTGGGGATATAAAATCAATGCCTCTCCGATCATATATATCATATCCGCTCTCTCTCTCTCCCTCTCCCTCTCTCTCCGTCTGACGATAGGCCCTCCCCCGTCTCTCTCTGGCGATGCCCTCTGTCAAGTACTCTCTCTCTCTCTCTCTCTCTCTCTCTCTCTCTCTCTCTCTCTCTCTCTCTCTCTCTCTCTCTCTCTCTCTCTCAAGTGGGTCCACTGCTAGAAACAGTGGGAAACGAATGCCCACCGTTAAAAACCTCCGGGACCAACTTGTGAACCACACTACAAGATAAAAAATAAAAAATAGTAGGGCCCACCGTTGGAACATTCCCAGGGATCACTGTGATACATGGGTTTTATACTTCCCGTCTCTCCATTTTTTCAGTGTCCCACTGATGAGATAGATCTAAAGTACAAGTGGGTCCCACTGCTGTAGGAAGCATTAATGATGATGGCACCGACCGTTGAAATCTTCCAGGGCCCCCCTCGTGATGCACCTACTTCCCAATAGAGATGGGCCCACCTTGATGTATATATTGGAGGGGCCCACCATTGGGACCCTTTAAGGGGTCCACTGTTGATACGTTTCATGGGGCAGATATAAATATTTATTGGACCCCCACCTCTTTCACATTGGCTAGGCTAGGCAGCGAATTTCAGTCCAGCAGGGTCTTCTAGGCAGAATCGGATCTCCCATGGACTGCCCAAGGGGCTCTCTTTTTCGACAGGTTGGGGTTGGGTCAGATTAAGAGATTAAAAACTCTTCACAGTTCCTGTCTGGCAACTGTAGAGTTATATGATAAGATGCCTGAACGTGTCTTCTGAGTTTGTATACCCTTCTTCCTCTTGTAAATAAGTTTTCTTTTTCAAAAAAATAGAAAAGTTTGAATAGAGGTGGGACCTACTACCAACGCGTGATTCAGAGAGACCTCTTTTCTGTCAGGTCCAATCAACGTGTGGGCCACTGCAACAATTGTGTGGGCTGTGGCAGCCGAGCAGTGGGCCATATGGTTTAGATAGGTTTATTAAATAAGTCTACAACAAAATGTTCATCAGTATTTACGTACAACCATGCGTCCCGCATACAGTAAACGGAGTAGAGACTTTCAACTTCCCATTCTCCTATTTTGAACACATTTCTCTGACTACAGTTTTCTACACCAGGCAGATTTTCTACAAATTGCATGCGCCTGCACGTGATACCATTTGTAGCCTCACAGCAACACGTGCCAGACATTCGGAGCATGCGTGTACGTGATCTAGGAGTGCATTACATGAGGCACTCGTACCGGAAAAATCACGAGGAACCACATATCAGGTGGGCCACGAATGTTGATTTTATGTGATCATTGTGTTGTTCAAACGTTAATCGATTAGACTTTATGTGATCATTGTGTTGTTCAAACGTTAATCGATTGGACTTTTGGGACCATGGAACACTTGCAGTCAGGCCCACCTGATGGATGGCATGAATCTCACACTTTTTCCACATGTGAACTCTTACATTCCACTCGTGCATATGTACGGCTTCAATAAGCATTCGTCAGCGTGTTCCATGCATAATGCATCTACTATGTATTTTGTACGAGCTTCAATGCGTGTACGTGTTTGTCGGTGGAGGTTATAGATGCACATTTCTGATTTTTCTCATGTAAAGGAAAGCTCCAGAGATTTTAGTGCTCCTAGTTGCATTGGGACACTTGAAAATCCAATCCATTGATTGCCACGCAAAAACACTCTGATCTAACGATATTAACCATCTAATCAATAGCCATTAATATCGACGGTCAAAATTATTTGCACAAAAATAGTTCCGATCCAACAACTTGATAGATGCATCTATTGGGATGTATCATGGATTGCTCATTATTATAAAGGATTGCATGTTTTGGGATGTATCACGGATTGCTCAGGATCACTCTTATTAGGCAATCCAAACCATTCCATCTATGATCAGAAAAAAGATGGCTAGGGAAATAAAGGCCAAATCATGGATGGATTGGATCAACCGATCAGAGTGATTTTTTATGGTAGCCCACAAAACCTGAGAAGTAATCCATTTTAGTAGCACTATGAGCCGTGGTGATCCTAGTTGCACAAGGAAGCTTCGACAGTGGGTTTGTCCATTAGGTTCGGCATACAATTACTGAACCGTCAGTCTCAAACTCAGTTGCATGTGCACGTGTTATGCTTGGTGTGCCGGAGTTAATTGTGGCTTGGTTCGAACAAAACTCCATTGACCCTAGGCACCAAAATAAACCACAAAACCAATATCCTTGAGGATTTGTCATCGATTTAGCCATCGATCATGTGATATCAGGCAATCAATGAAAGAATAGGTCATCCTTATATGAATTTTATTAACTTTCCGATCAAATGAACTTTTATAAAACCTTGATTGACCGGCATTCAAAAGTAATATGATAAGGATAGAAGATTTAACTAGTAAGAAAACTGAATTTGCAATTATAATGCTGTTTATTGTGAATACACTTACAAACAAGTTGATGAATAATCACCTAACGGCAATGAGATTGATGATGAGATAAACTAAGAGGTCTAAGAGGAACTACAATCCATGTTGAAAGTAGCAGTGCACTAATGAGTAATGGAGATGCTAAACTAAAAATAAAATTAAGTTTTCTTCTTCTTCTTTTTTTTTTTTATAAAAAAAATTTTTTTAAAAATTTAAAAGAAAAAAAAGAAAAGAAGAAGCTAATTTTATTAACAATGGAGCTTGTCACACCCTGGCTCTGGAAACCTAAGTTCGTTTGACTCAGTTGCTGAGTCGAGGATGTGACTCAATGATGAGGGGGTAATATTATACACATAACCATGATAATAATCACAAATAATAAATTTAATTAATCATCGTACATCCAGTTAACAGTATCAATTATTTATTGACTTATATTCAGCCCACATTCATACATTATTATTTAAAGTAATAAATATAAAATGGAAAATTCTTTATTATCGCAGTAAATCTTCAAGAGCACACATCTCAAAGTCGTCTCTTCACTAGTGAAGACTCTAATTCATTTCTTTGTCCCGTATGATTTCTCAATCAACAGAATGAGCTAACGACCCAATAATGAATTGTACGCATGAATTCACAACATAAGAATGATATAAGTGCTTATACAAGAATCTTAGTAGGCCACATTATCACATAAACATTTTTTTTAGTGAACAATCAGGGCCATAGTTGCGCACAGCGTTCGACCTACCAACACCCATCCAACTAAGATTCATACAAGCACAACACATGTAAGAGTTTACTCACATACTACGCGAACGCTAGCTTGAGATATCTCACATACCGTATGTAACTGTATAGTCTGACAATGGGTGACCCACTCTAGAGATGGCCAAATTCATTCTCCGGCCTCAACTATAATCTAAGGAGGATACCCTATTGGTACCAACTTGGGTTCCATTGGAACTTTGACCGACAATTTAAGGGATAACTCGATCCCTAAGTTATCCAGTGTTCTTAGAATGACACATTAAATACAAGGGCGTTGCATACTTAAACAGATATCAACAAATTATAAAAGTTAAGCAAAAGTAAGCATGTAAAGTTTTGCAATGCATGTGAAAAAATCTATCCGTGATAGTGACTGCTTATCGATAACGTCCATTCTTTGTTCAACCATTTTGGCATTTTGATCATTTCCTTATGGACTTGATGACTATACTCGGATCTATGATCCATAGAATTATTTTATTTTATTTTATTTTATTCATGACTAAAATACAACATCAAGTTAATTTCTTCATTATTTAGTGTCCATTTTCTTAAAACACTTGTAAAAATGAGTAAGATTTTAAGATTATTATATTAGTCCACTAAATCGGTTAATTAAGTTCTTAATTTTTTAAGTTTGAGTCGTAGATAGTTCATTTACTATGTTTCTAACCATATATCAAAGGTATTAATATTTGTTAAGTTTGAATTAAGATGAAGGTCTACCTTAAAGACAATTGCATATTAAGATCCATCTCATCATACCATTTATTTCTTTATTTTTCACGATTTTGGTCCAATGGTGGTAATTGATCTTTGATCAGATGATTCGATCTAACATTAAATCAAGTAGATTTTTTATTTTTATTAAATATAATCCCCTAATTGGTTTATTAAACCTTTGATCAATGGTTGGATTGGACCCGATCATCAATTTAACGATCCAAATCATTATTATGTTCTTTTCTCTAATTTTGAAAGTCTGGATCTAGATTTATAAGGTCTTTAATTCATATTTACACTTAATGAATAAGATCTCTAAATGTATGGTTAATTTTATACGGGGCCCACCTTCGCACTAAGTGCCTAAGATAGATTTATCACTTACATGATTATAACATAATACAAAATATGGAAAACACAAATGATTTAATCTAATGGACATGATCTTGTGGTGGAGCTCATTTTTATACGTTATTAATATTTAGCGCCCACCAAAGGTCATGGTCTTCAGGTCAAACCACATATTTGGTTATTTTAAACAATCTAAGTAATTATTTAATATCAAAGTTGAGATCAATCGGCTATAATAGTGTGGTGGAGTTCATTTTATAGGCATTCTTAACATATGTGGCCCAACACACAATTAGGCAATGACCTTATCATGATTAGCTAATAGTATATAAAAATTTACCATAAAATGATTCACCTTATACATCAAGGTTGGTGGCGGGACCCATTTATGGAATGCATTCAATCTACATGGAGCCCACCGTCATATCTTAAGGTGAATGTTTCACATTACAACAATATTCCATAATTATGCTTTATATCTAAGCTTAGTTACACAAAAAAAAAAACTTAGTTACGCATAGGTTTACTACTAATCATCATGATCTTATGGCAGAGTCCTTTTAGAGAGATGTCAATTTATTTTATTTTTTATTGGCTCACCATATTTCTAATGATGAGATCCTTCAACTGTTGGGGGCCTTGCACAAAACCTTAGGATCTAGCCCTCCAGAACAAACCAGAATTATGGATAATAAAGCAATGAAAACAATCATGCATCAATCACACACCACATAAGAGATTTTTACGTGGAAAACCCTCAGAGAGGTAAAAACCACGGGACCTCGTCCAGATCAACAATCCACTATAAAGTAGAACGTTACAAATTTCTTCACTCACGCAGGAGTGTATAACAATGAGAGAAACAAAGAAAAACGGAGAGATCTCACCAATTACGAGGACATAGAAGTGCTGAGATATAGATTGCACAGTAGATAACCTCTACGAGCAGAACCTCCCTTCTATAAGCTTCCTCTCTCTTTTCCTCTCTCTCTCTCTAACCTTTGATAACCGTAAACCCTTTAGCAAATCCCTTGTAAAGCTTTAGGAAACCCTCTTGTCGTCCCTAGAAAGCCCCAGGAACTCCTATTTAAAGTTTTAGGAAACTCCTTTCCGCATCCCAGTTGCGAAAGGACTTGCGGTACAAAATCCGTGCAAAATCGCGAAATGAATCTGTGTAACCTCAACTAGTCGAGCCGAGTCCACAACCGGTTGAGAGCCACCTTTGACCGGTCGAGCACCTCGGTCGACTGGTCGAGCACCCCGGAGAAAAATAGTCCACAGTCACTGGACTTTGAGTCGTGCCACGGCTCGACTCTTACGACTGGTCGAGACCAGTCTTCGACCGGTCGAGCAGGGCTCACAATCTGTCGATGACGGGTCAAAAAAATTCATCAAATCTCTCCCTTTTTGACCCAGGAGGGATCCACCTTCTTCAAGCCAGCCAGGTTTCTACAAACCTCAAACTTGCCCTTGAGCAAAGCCTTGGTCATCATGTCTGACCCATTATCGTTCGTGTGGACCTTCTCAAGCTGTAACACCTTTTGTTTTAAAGTATCCCTGATCAAGTGATACCGAATCTCTATGTGCTTTGACTTGTAATGCTGACTTGGATTCTTGCTCAAGTGTATAGCACTCTGACTATTATAATAGACCACGTGCTCCTCCTGCTTCAGGCTAAGTTCCTGTAGGAACCTCTTCATCCAAAGCATCTTTTTACATGCCTTTGTGACTGCAATGTATTTGGCCTCTGTCATCGACAACGCTACGACCTTCTGTAGCTTGCTCTGCCAGGAAACCGCTCTCCCTGCAAACGTGAACATGAACTCCGATGTAGACTTCCTGAAGTCTATTTCACCTGCCATATCTGCATCTGTGTAGCCCTCTAACATAGGTTTACCGTCACCATAGCATAGGCTCAACCTGGATGAGCCTCTTAGATACTGCAGTATCTATTTCATCGTTGCCCAATGTTCTTCGGCAGGATTGGTAACATACAGGCTAACAACACCAACTGCATATGCTGTGTATGGTCGTGTACACACCATAGCATACATCAAACTTCCTACAGCTAACTGGTAGGGTATCTTCTGTACCTCTTCCACCTCTGCTTTCATCTTGGGACACTGTATATCGTTCAATCTGAAGTGACCATCCTGTGGAGTACTGACCGGCTTCGCTGCATTCATATTGAACTGCTCTAGAACTTTCTCAATATACCGCTCTTGTGACAGCCAGAGCTTCCTGCTACTTCTGTCACGGGTTATTTTCATTCCTAGGATCTGTTTAGCTGGGCCCAAGTCTTTCATGGCAAAAGACTTGCCCAACTCCTGTTTCACCCTGTCGATCTTCTTGATGTCTTTTCCCATGATGAGCATGTCATCAATGTATAAGAGCAGAACTAAGAAATCACCATCTGAGAACTTGCGCGTGAACACACAGTGGTCCGACTCTGTTCTGTCATACCCATGCTGTAACATGAATGAATCGAACTTCTTGTACCATTTCGATGGAGCTTGTTTCAGCCCATACAAGCTCTTCCGCAGCCTACACACCATATGCTCTTTACCCTTGACTTCGAACCCCTCTAGTTGGTGCATGTAAATCTCTTCTTCTAGGTCACCATGGAGGAAGGCAGTTTTAATATGTAACTGCTC
The DNA here is from genome assembly GCA_030180095.1 of Magnolia changhungtana. Classification (NCBI taxonomy): domain Eukaryota; kingdom Viridiplantae; phylum Streptophyta; class Magnoliopsida; order Magnoliales; family Magnoliaceae; genus Magnolia; species Magnolia changhungtana. Next base: position 4,846,865 of record JASAUF010000421.1, read on the forward strand.
TATCTCCAGATCCATGCTAGCCGCCAACCCAAGCAACACCCGTATGGATGTCATCTTCACCACTGGTGAGAATATCTCCTCGAAGTCTATGCCTTTCCTCTGACCAAACCCTTTCACCACAAGTCTAGCCTTGAACCTCATTTGTGAATTCTTCTGCTCAATCTTCTTTCTGAACACTCACTTGTTGCTTATAGCTTTCTTGCCCTTAGGCAGTTTCACCATATCATACGGATGATTCTTATGCAAGGATTTCATCTCCTCTTGCATAGCTTTCAACCACTCCCCCTTATGCTCGTCAGCTAGGATCTCAGAATAATCTTCTGGCTCTCCCCCATTAGTCTGCATAATGTACTCATGTGGTGAGTACCTCTTAGACGGCTATCTGTCCCTAGATGACCTCCTCACTTATGGCTCAATATGTGGATCAAGTGAGGGCTGCTCCTCTGGTCCATCTTCCGAAGGAACTCCCTCGTCCTCTGCACCTTGTTGTACTCCCCCGTCATCAGGCACTACGGCAGGAGTAACCGGATCCATGTCCTCTAGCTTACCTGAACAAGGTTAGTTCTTCTCTAACTTACCAATGTCTTCTATACACTGAGCTTTAAAGAAAACCACATCTCTGCTCCTGACGAGCTTCCTCTCGGTCGGATCTCACAATCTGTAACCGAATTTTTCATCACCGTACCCTAAGAACACACACTGCCTGATCTTCATATCGAGCTTGGACCTCTCGTCCTTTGGTACGTGAACGGATGCCCTGCATCCAAACACTCTGAGATAACTGTACGATGGATCATGTCCAGTCCACACCTTCTCAGGTACTTCTCCATTCAACGGGGCTGATGGAGACCTGTTTATCAAATACACTGTCGTATGCATTGCTTCTCTCCAGAATGTCTTGGGCAACTTCGTATGGGATAACATGCATCTAATTCTCTCAACAATGGTGTGATTCATTCGATCAGCTACACCATTATGCTAGGGGGTCTTGGGAACCGTCTGTTCATGCTGTATACCCAGGAACTTACAGTACTCATGAAAGTCGCCAATGTATTCACCACCATTGTCAGTGCGGATGCACTTCAATGGTCTACCTGTCTCTCTCTCGACCATAGCATAAAACAATTTAAACACACCAAAGACCTCGTCCTTGGATTTCAAAGCATAAACTCAAACCCTCCTAAATGCATCATCTATAAAAGTAACAAAATACAATGCCCCACCCAAGGTTTTTGTCCTCATAGGACCACAAACATCAGAATAAACCAAATCTAATGCATGCTCTTTATTAACATGAGAAGCAGATTTAATAAATAAAACTCTATATTGTTTCCCTGATAAACAATCAAGACAGGTTTTGAGAGGTGTACCTGTCACGTCTGAAAGGAGTCATTTCCTCGCTAGTAGTTGAAGTCATTTTTCACTCATGTGGCCTAAATGCCTGTGCCACATGTCAATAGCTGAATCTTCTGCTGCGTTCAACCCAACTTTGCACATATTGACACTTACCTTGTACAAGGTGCAACACTTCTTTCCTCTGGCCACGATCAATGAACCCTTGATGAGCTTCCATCGCCCACCAGCAAACCAGCTTTCATAGTCATCATCATCCAACCTTCCCGTCAACATCAAGTTGAGGCAAAGGTTTGGGATATGCCTCATATCCCTGAAAACCAATGTGCAGCCCACATCGGTCTTCACACAAATATCACCGACTCCCACGATTTTTGACACGCCAGAATTTTCCATTTTCACAGTCCCATAGTCACCTGAATTATAGCTTGTAAAGGAGTCCCTACGTAGAGTCGCATAAAAAGAAGCTCCCGAGTCTATCACCCAGTCGGTGTCCTGACTCGTAGCCTTGAGACATACATCATGATCTGTAGAAAGAATAACTACAACGTCGCCATCTGAAGCGACCGCAGTGGAATCTGATTCATCTTCCTTCCCTTTTTCTTTCTTGTCATTTTTCTTACCACAATATTCATGCATGTAGTGGCCCTTCTTGTCATAATTCCAACAATCAACATCTTTCCTGTTACTCGACTTACCTCTTGATTTATCCCGGGCCTTCCCACCCTTCCTGTTCTTTCCTCTCCCCCGTTCCTGTGTCACAAGGGCCTCTTGCTGAGTAGACCCTTGAGACTTTCTCCTTGTCTCCTCATTAAAGAGACAACTGGTTACCCGTTCCATGGATATCTTTCCGTTTGGCACAGATTTACTTAGAGACACCACCAATGTCTCCCAACTGTCAGGCAATGAACTAAGCAATAGTAAAGCTTGCAATTCATCATCCAGTACCATCTTCATAAAGGTGAGTTGGTTCACTATATCGCTGACCTCATTCATGTGGTCGGCCACAGAACCACCATCCTTAAACTTGAGATTCACAAGTCGCCTTATCAGAAAAATTTTATTACCAGTTGTCTTCCTCTCATACAACCCTTGTAATTTCAGCCATAGGCTAGCGGCTGAGGTTTTCGTAGACACATGGTGGAACACTGAATCATCCAACCATTGTCTAACAAACCCCACCACCTTTTGGTCCATCTTCTTCCAATCATCATCAGTCATATCCTTGGATTTTGCTGATATGCCTAAAATTGGAGAATATAGGTCATTGCAATAAAGCAAGTCCTCCATCTTAGCCTTCCATATGGTCCAGTTAGAACCATTGAGGCTGATCGTCCTTGATAAGCTACCTTCTATAATTCAAAACAGATCCTAGTCATTCAATGAACTTAGCTCTGATACCACTTTGTTGGGGGCTTTGCACAAAACCTTAGGATCTAACCCTCCAGAACAAACCAGAATTATGGATAATAAAGCAATGAAAACAATCAATGCATCAATCACACACCACACAAGAGATTTTTACATGGAAAACCCTCAAAGAGATAAAAACCACAGGACCTTGACCAACTAATGATGAGATCCTTCAACTAACTAATTCATTTATATTTTCAAAAATCACAAAAATAAATAAATAATTAAATAAACAAAAATTCAAATCTAAATGAAAAATCCACATGTACAAAATCTTATGGAAAGGTCAGGGCTACCCTTACCATTTATTATGTCCACGCATGGGGCCCATGCATTTGCCCACATGATGCAATGTGTGGGGTACCACGTTGTTGCTTACTTGACAACGTACGGGGCTACACATGCTAACTTCATGGTAAAAGTGGGCATCGAGTCGAGTCGGACCGATTTAAGTCCAACTCGACTTGATCCGGTATTGTCAAAACTCTGATCCGAACTCAATCCAACTCGGGACCAAGTCTAGTGGTCCTGACTCAATCCGACCAGATCTTGACTAGACTGACCCGAACCGAATCTTACTCGGTCAAAGATACCGAGTCGGATCGAGTTGGCCTTTGTTCAGATCAGGTCAAACAAGTGTCACATTTCAGAAGGAGGCTGGTAAAGATGAAAATGGATATTGTGCCCGTCTAACCCTTATCAAATCAGAAGCGGTAGCTTGTGTAGATACATGTCGTGCAAAGACAATGCTGACGCTTTGAGTTGTACGAACGCTTCAAAGAAGATCAAAGTTACATGGCCCCACAGTAATGTATTTATTACATCCATACCGTTCATCCATTTTTTGAGATCATTTTAGTGCATTAGGGAAAAAAATGAATCATATCCAAAGCTCAAATAGACCACACCAAGTATAATGATTTTCACCATTAAAAAATTTGTAGGGCCCACCATAATGTTTATTTTCCATCCAATTTGTTAATAAGGTCACAACTACATGGATGAATAGGAAAAACAAATTTCATATTGATTCGAAACTTCTGTGACCCCTAAAAGAGTTTTAATGATAGACGTTCAACCCCCTACTGCTTTTTGCAGTGTGGTCCACTTGATCTTTAGATCTGTCTTATTTTTTTGGCTCAAGCCTTATTAAGAGCCCGCTAAATGGATGGATGGTTTGGATATAACACATACCTCATGATGGGACCCACGGAACTTGTTGACGTCAATACACCAGCTGGTGCGTGGTACACCTGCCAATCCGCTTCCTGACGTTATGTCAATACACCAGTGTCAGAAGTCAGAACTCGGTGCTCAAGGTGCCTTGAGCCATGAGCTGAGAGGAGACGGATTGGCTATTCCTCCTGGTGGTCGGTGGTCTGTGGACCCCACCATGATGTATTTATTTCATCCATGTCGTCCATATATTTTTCTAGATCATTTCATGGTATTAAACAAAAAACGAGGTATATCCCAATCTCAAGTGGACAACATTACAGGAAATAGTGTTGAATGAACATTGTGTGGATCTTTGATCGGATTGATTTGGATTAGCTACTAACCCGAACTCGACTCGTTGTACGGTCAGATATGAGTGGGCCTACTCGATCCGACCCGATCCTTGCCTTTGGTTTGAGTCAGATCGAATACGACCAGTTCAATCAGGTCGGATCCGTCGGTTCGGGTCAGATCCTGCCCAACTCTACTTCATGGTTAGCCTGTGGTTCATCTCAGTTTTACGCTTTATGGGGTCCAATGAAATTTGATCTATCTAAGAGATATAATATTAGAGAACTCACATAATAATCAGTTTGGATCAGAGGTAAGCTCATTAAACTTCTCTTTTAATCTTTTTCTCTCCCTCTCTCTGTGAGTGCTTATGAGAAGTGATTTGTCATGCCTTATATAGAGGAGTTAAAGCACTCTTGCCTTACTACACATGCATGGTAAACACATGTACATAAATACATGATAAACAATGGTAAACATGTGTAACTCTTATCTTAAGGGTGTGTCGTAATGAAGGGAGATTTTAGGGTAGATGAGGGTACAAACAATATATGCAAACGTACCATGGATATGTGGATCACACGAGTACATTCTCATTTATCTATGTGCGTGATTAGATTGTTTATACCTTATTCCCTCCCTCTTGTAAAAATGGTTTCTTGATCAAAATGACCATGGTTAATTGTAGGAAAATCACAAGTATTCATACAAGTGGTGGTGCACCAATTATTGTACACAGGCGTTCATGTGAAGTAAGATGTATTAATCGAGTATGTACATGTCACAATCGTGTGGGCCATACCAAAAGTTTCTATATCCAATCATTATATCAAAACAAAATTTTTATTACAAAGATCTTGGGAAAAATAATTTCAAAATAAAAAAATAATTGCATAATACTATGGGTCATGCTCAAATGTATGGTTATAATATATATAGATAATTTTTATGATTTTACATATGCTAAAATAATTTAAAATCATGGTCTTTAAGATCTACTAGTGTCATAAAATAAGTAGTATACTTTGCTAGGGTTCACAAAACATGCTAAAATTGATAATTCACGAATTCATGGCCTTAGATCTAAAAGCTTTTTATCCTTATTCAAGTCAAGATTTTTATATGGCGTTATTGATATTGTATCAAAGAACACGTTAATGATAGTCCATAGAAAGATCAAGGGGTCCAATGAGAAATTCTCAAGATCTTAATGATACATCTGTCAGATGATAATTTTAACAGTAAATTTAAAAATGAATCAATTACTATTTAATTTATATAGTTTGGATCGATGATTCATGGTTTGGATTGGTGATGCAACGAATGAATTATCATATATCTTGCTTTAAATGGTTAAAATGACTCACTTGATGATTAATTATGATTAAATAATAAAAAAGAAAAAAATTTACCCCTCGAAATTGCTAGTATATTATATTTTATCCTCCTTAAAAGAATTTCATCCTAAAATTCATCGTACTTTAGCCGATAAAGAGGTCAAGATACTTTTCTCGGATCTCAGCTTCTTGCTCCCATGATGCTTCTTCTTCATTACGTAAACTTCATCGGACCTTGACCAATATTGGTATCACACATTCATTCACAACACCTGTTCTTTTCTGTCTAAGATGCACACAGGTCTCTTGATATACAATACATTTTCTTAAAATTTTAATAATTGTCAATCTATTACGTGAGACACATCTATCTCATATTTACAAAGCATGGATATATGGAAAATGTTGTAAATACCGGTGAGCTGCGAGGATAGTGCTAGTCTGTAGGCAACAAGTCCAATTCTCTCTAAAATCTCGAACGATCATATAAAACACCACGCTAAGTTTTTCTTCTTTTCGAATCGCATAACACCTTTCATAGGCGACACCTTCAAGAACACATGATCGCCAACGTTAAATTCTAAGTCTCTTCTTTTGGTATACGCATAGCTCTTTTGGCGGCTTTGGGTGGTGCATAAATATTCTCGTATCACTGCGATCTTCTCAGCTGTCTCTTCTACCATTTCAAATATAAGTAATTCCTATTCTCCTACCTCTAACCAATAACTAGGAGACCTACATGACCTTCCATACAATACTTCAAACGGTACCATACCAATGCTCAACTAATAACTATTGTTGTAAAAAAAAAAAACTCTACCAAATGCAAGTAATCGCTCTATTAGATATAAGTAATTGCATACTTCCAATGTTATAGACCTGACCGAGTATTGTGAATCGAAGCAGGACGAGTTCTTTTGAAATGGATGAGACTGATGTAAAACGGGTCGCAGACACTTTCATGTCCAAGATGAATCAGAGAAGGCTTGATCAGAAGCGGAGGTGATTCAGACCGTTAGAACCTTACAATAGGCGTGTCTCACAAACCAGAATGAGTTACTTGATGTACCATATATGATTTTGGGGTAGGAGAAGCTACTTTAGCCAACTAACCTGGCTATGTGGGGTTTTCCATGCCGAATTTGTGAGATTCCATCATATTATAATAAGTTTTAGTTTCATTATAACTCTTCATCCTTTGAGCTTTAGGAGTTGTGTCTAACACTAAACGTGCTTAGAAAAATTAGGAGAATAACTTGGTTAAGCCAAATAGGACACTTACTATAAATAGTAATTACAAATTTTAGGAAGTTTAAGTTGGAATTTGATTCTGAAACTTTTTCCAAAGTTTGGTATCACTATTTAAATTGTTACAAATTCGTTTTTTTTATCTACCAATGAAATTTTAAATTTATAAATTTTATTTTTAGTTTCTTATATTCCCTTGTGGATTCGAGGTATCTCCTCTGTGAGGAGTCCAGGGAAGCTCTGTGGATTTCGAGTAGTTATCCCCTTGAAGAAGATGATGATCGACCACATCATATTCATCCCTGCGTCAGACCTACTACCAACTTTCATTGATAAACATGCAATGAACGTCACAATGCGTAATTAAGAGAAACCTTTTTTCTGTCAGGTCCAATCAACCTGTGGGCCACTGCAACAATTGTGTGGGCTGTGGCAGCCAAGCAGTGGGCCATATGGTTTAGATGGGTTTATTAAATAAGGAGTCGACAACAAAATGTTCGTCAGTATTTACATACTACCATGCCATTGGATTGAGTGACTGGAGTGTTTCTCTGCGTTGCACCACTCAGACATTAACGGAGTGGAGACTTCCAACTTTCCATTCTCCTATTTTGAACATATTTCTCTGATTACAGTTTTCTGCAGCAGGCAGATTTTCTACAAATTGCATGCGTGCACGTGATACGATTTGCAGCCTCACAGCAACACGTGCCAAACATTCAGAGCATGTGTGTGCGTGATCTAGGAGTGCATTACATGAGGCACCCCTACAGGAAAAAAATCACGAGGACCCACTTACCAGGTGCCACGAATGTTGATTTTTTTGTGATCATTGTGTTGTTGAAACGTTACACACCTGAGCACATAATCGATCGGACTTTTGGGACCATAAAACACTTGCAGTCAGGCCCACCTGATGGATGGCACGGATCTCGCACTTTTTCCATGTGTGAACCCTTGCATTCCACTCATGCATATGTACGGCTTCAATAGGCATTCGTCAGCCTGTTCCATGCATAATGCATGTACTATGTATTTTGTATAAGTTTCAATGCGTGAACGTGTCTGTCGGCGGAAGTTATAAGATGCACATATCTGATTTTTCTCTTCTGTGTAAAGGTATGCTGCAGTGATTTTAGTGCTCCTAGTTGCATTGGGACACTTGAAAATCCTGTCCATTGATTGCCACGCAAATAACACTCTGATCTAACGATCTTAACCACCTAATCAATAGCAATTAACATTGATGGTCAAAATTATTTGTACAAAAATAGATCCGATCCAACAATTTGATAGATGCATCTGATCTGTTGGAATGTATCATGGATTGGTCATTATTGTAAAGGATTGAATGTTTTGGGATGTATCACGGATTGCTCAGGATCACTCTTATTAGGCAATCCTAACTATCCCATTATGATTAGAAAAAGATGGCAATGGAAATAAAGGCGAAATCATGGATGGATTGGATCAACCGCGCGCGATCAGGGTGATTTTTTATGTAGCCCACAAAACCTGATAAACATCTAATTTAGTAGCACTATAAGCTGTGGTGATCCTAGTTGCATAAGGACACTTCGACAGTGGGGTTGTCCATTAGGTTAGGCACCAAATTTCACGGGACTGTTTGGCTCAAATTTAGTTGCAATGTGCACGTGTTATGCTAGGTGTGTGATGCAAGGATGAACATTTTGAGGTCGAGCCCCAATTCCACGGAACCTCACAAAGGCTTCTCAAATCCACAAGAAATAAAGCAAGTAAAATAGAAAATAAATTCTATAAAATTCGAAATTGATTAATGAATAAAATAAACGTGTTCACAACCCTTTAAATAGGGATACCAAGCAATGGGAGAGAAATCAGAAGTAAACTACAACTAAAACTTCTAGAATTCGCAACTTACTATTTATAGACGGTCATGATATCTACTAGTGCGCAAGGTTTTCGACCAAAAATAGTAAGTGTCCTATTTGGCTTCACCAAGCTATTCTCCTAATTATTTTAAGCTCTTTTCACGTTGGGCTTAAAATTTGGTTTTGAGCTGAAAGTGTGCATTTTCTGACGAAATGGATAGACGCAACCTACTTCGTGGGTCAGTTCACTTCAGATGACCTGTTTCAGTAAAGATTGATAGGTTATGCACCCTGTAATAATACCCGGATCAAAAGTTATGATCAATTTACAGTCCACCTTCTTTTGGTCCAACCACGCTAGGAATGTATATGTGTCATGTTCTACATCAGACCCATCTACTTGAAAAAAAACTTGTCCTCAAGTTACTCCAGGAATTTCACTCATGATACTCAAATAATTTCTGACGTTGATGTTTTCCAGTCTTTTCCTTTTACTTTGCATTAGGCTCTTGAGCTGACATAATACATGTACTCATGCTCTCTTTAACTTAACCAGTATGGATCAGTTCCTTTATTTATGCCTGCAAAATCTCGTATCCTTTCTGATAATGTGGACAATTATGCAGACTTGTTCATAAGACAAGATTAATTTGGTTTTGTATATCTCGTATGGGAGGCAATTTATTAGAGAGTTCATTAAGCACAATCGCATTGAACTTCTACAACATTGGTTTCAAATCCTTTGGGATGTTCACAAGCTCCGTATAATTTTCATTTTCAACCAATGCATCTACATCTCCCAATCTCCTCAGATTGTTGGATGAAATCATGTTTAGTTATGAGAGACTGTTCCTTAACTTTAGAAGTCTTGGGTTAGTTCTCTATTCCCATAGGGACGAGGATAAACTTTCTACCATCTTTAATAAATATAAATACGTTATCCCGGCCTCTATGTGTAGCATCAATATTATCTTGCCATGGTCAACCAAGTAACATATGACAAGCTTACATGTCGACTATGTCACAAAGTACTTGATTTTATAATTTTTACCAATTGAAAATGAGACGGTGTATTGTTCGGTTACCTTTGTTTTGTTAACCTCTTTGATCCATCCAATCGTGTATGGAGATGAGTACTTTTCTGTTTTAAGTTACAGATTTTCCACCATTGTTTTCGACAGGAGATTCTCACTGCTCTTGACATCGATGATCACATTACAGATTTCTTGGTTTACAATGCACCGTGTTTGAAAGATGTTGTGCCGCTGTAAATCTATCTCTACCTTTGGCATGTACAATGGTTTCTTCACAATCAAAGTGGTGGCCTGCGATTCACCATCATTGGGTGATGCTTTATAAAAATTGGTATTGTGTCATACAGCGACTACGGGCAATTAAGCATCGCCTTGGACTGAGGGCGAAATTATCGCATCCGCAATACAGTTGAGGGTTGCTTGCAGCCCTTGCATGAACAAATGACTCTCCCGGTAAAAAGCTTCAATTCTTTTCAAAAGATAACGTATCCTTAGATCACTGTCCATAAGATTTTTGTCCATACCTTCGTTATTTGTCGTCAGTCCGATGGGAGTCCTCGCTCTGATACCAATTGACGTGGGGATGAGTATGATGAGGTCGATCACTGTCTTCCTCAAGGATAACTACTTTGAATCTACAAAGCTTCTCTGGATTCCTCATAGAGACTTCTTGAATCTACAAGAAAAAAACAAGAAAATAAAAATAATATTTATGAAAATTCGTAAATTGATTTATGATAGTCTGATATGTATGTCCCTGTTCACTATTAATGTAGAAAAAAAAAATTCAAAATTCATAATTCCCAAAAATAACAAAATTCTAACTCTAATAAAAATCATAATTCTAATAAAACGCTTCTAAAACTTAATTTCTAAAAATAAAATTTTCAAAAAAACTTTTCCTAGAAGAGTCTTGTCATAATTACAAGTTGTTTCTAAAAAAGAAGAAAATCTAAAACTCTAAAAGTAAGAAGATATTAAAACAATTGAAATTACTAAAAATAGTAAATTTTTCATAGATTTTGGTTTTTTTTAGCTGAAAGTATGCGTTTTCTGATGAAACGGATAGACGTGGCCCACCATGGGGGTCGGTTCACCTCGGATGGCCCATTTCAGTAAGGATTGATAGGTTATGCGCCCCGTAACGATACCCAGATCAAAAGTTATGATCAATTTACGGTCCACCTTCTTTTGGTCCAACCATACTAGGAATGTATCTGTGCCATGTTCTACATCAGTTCTCCTCAAGGATATAAACGGTCTATCTTGTGGACCCACCTATGATTATGGAAGGTCCACATGAATTGGAGCCATCTATCACTTAGGGCCCCAAAATTGAGAGAGAGTAAAGCAAGCAAGAACCACCTTCTCTTTAACCATATTAATAGTAGGGATTATCAAGACTCGACAGCGATAACACCACAAAAACGCCTGCAACGGCCCCTTTTTTCTTTTTTTCTTTTTTTCTTTTACAGGTATAACACTATGCTTGAGAGAGACTATGTTTTGCTGGAACCCAGCAGTGGTATTGGCGGGGACCACCTGTAGCAATCGATCTGGTGGGCCCCATCATAGAGAGCCCATGCCCTTCTGTCTCCCATCTACAATGGAGGAAGTTGCAGTCTCATCTCCCAGACACGATGAGGAGCGGACGCGGATTCAGTTAGGTCGAGACGTGACCGTGGGACCCACCTTGATGTATGTGTTATATATCCACACCGTTCATTCATTTTCCAGCTCATTTTAGGGCGTGTCCAAGACTGAAGCAGATCCAAATCTCAGATGGACCACACCACAGAAAAAAGCAGTGATTGACCATTAAAAACTTCTTGTAGGTCACAAAAGTTTTGGATTAAGCTGATATTTGTAGTCTCCCTTCATCCAGGTCTGTTTCACTTCTTAACAGGTTGGATGGTAAATAAACATTACTGTGGGCCTTAGGAAGTTTTTAATGGTAGGCTTTTAATTACCACCTTTTCCTATAGTGTGGTTCACCTGAGATTTGGATCTGCTTCAGTTTTGGGCCCTCTTCCAAAAATGAGCTGAAAAAACGGATGGACAGCATGGATACACGACACGTGCATTAAGATGAGCCCCACGGAGACCAAACTCCCTCAGGTCCGGACCTGACTGAATCTGCGCCCATGAGGAGCCATCACATGAAAGATACAGATCAGAGGGCGGTGGCCCCACTTGTGCAGATTTTTGGCCCCAACAAAAAGCTCGATCGAGTACACTTGTACTTTTCCTCCCAAATTGCATAAAACCCAAGTGCCTAAGTCCACATCATCTAGTAGTAGCATGTGGTCCACTATGGAATCTATATGCTGCTTCAACCATCACCGACAATTATGATAGCAAAAGCATAGGTTTTGCAGGATAACCTCACTGTACAACTCTTGCACCTGGAGCCCACAGTGGTTTTCATGGCATTCAAACATTTACAAAGGGTCTACCTACCATGAAACTGGGACCCGCCAAAAAAATCAAGCCCATTCAATGATCATGTTGGCCACCCACCTGAACTGGTGGTTTTTGGGTGGTTTCCATGATTTTTCATGGCGTGACTTACCATGTTGTTTTTGCACAATCCGATCTAATCTACCCATCAGGTAACCCTCACTGTGATTACTGAAAATGCAAAGATTTAAGCCTATATAATCATTAGATGGGCCACACCAGAGAGAACAATAAACAATCACCCAAATATCTTTAAATTCATGTGACAGCCCATATGATTAGAGTTGGGCATCGAGTCGAGTAGGACCGAATTAGGGCTGACTCGACTCAATCCGGTTTTAAAATAGGCCTGACCCAAACTCAATCCAACTTGATACCGAGTCCAGTATGCCTAACTCGATCCGAGTCCGGTCTGGCTTAGACTGATCCGGACCGAGTCCGATCTGGTCAGAAGTTTCGAGTTGGGTTGAGTTGGCACTGTGTTGAATTGAGAGATGAGGGAGGGAGAGACCGAGAGAGTGGAGAGGAGAAAAAGGAGGAGGAGGAGGAGGAGGGTGATGGTGGTGGTGGTTGCCGTGAGCTCGGAAGATGAGGAGGATGAGAGAGAGAGAGAGAGAGAGAGAGAGAGAGAGAGAGGTGGGCTTGGAAGATGAGGAGGATGGGGGAGGGAGGGAGAGATTTTGGGATCGGGTCGGGGTAGAGTGTGGCGGGTAGGGTTAGAGAGTCAGGTTTCATATCGAGTCGGGTCTGACTGGATCAAGTTTCGGGTCGAGTTGGGTCGAGTTACTAGGTAACTAAACAAACTCGACTTGGTTTGAGTTTGGATTGGGCAAAGCCTACTCAATTCAAACTAACTCACCCATTCGGTTCGGGTCAAGTCAGACGAGTCGAGTTACCTGGATCGAGTCGTTCGGTGCTCACCTCTACATATGATAATTGAATTGGTCTAATTGATGGGACATCCCACTTTCATGGTTAGGCATTCCTTCTAGACGGCTTGGATGACATATCCCCACCCACAACGTTTGTTGAATAAGCTTATTCTTTAGAATTTGTCGAGCATTGCCCAGCGACCAAAGCGGACGCGGATTTCCTGTGAAAGCCTCAGGATCCCAGGTGGGGCCCACTATGATGTTTGTGAGAAATCCGCCCCGTCCATCCGTCTTTTGAGTGCATTTTAGGATATGAGGCATAACAATGGCCAGCCAACATGAGCTCAATCATATGCAATGATCAACCACGTAGGAATGCGTAGGTAACCACGTCTCATAATAAACATGACATATGAATGATGTGTAAACATACAAATGATGGCATGTATTATGATGTTATCGTCAAGACCCTCATGAGGCCAAACATATAATGGGCTCACGGCCTCACACAACGGCTAAAATACAACACAATGGGCCTTAAAGGGATGAGTGCTTCATGGGCCTAATCCAAGACTCAAGTGGGCTGAAAACGGGATAATTGAACATCCACAGTTGAAATATTTGTGGGCCAACAAAAGTTTTAAATCATTCTAATATTTGTGTTTTCAGTTCATCCCAGTAGGGATGACATTATTAACGGTTACTGGGATGACATTATTAACGGTATGGATGGTCCGTCTTTTGAGTGCATTTTAGGATATGAGGCAAAAAATGAGCCGTATCCAAAACTCAAGTGGGCTGAAAATGGGATAATTGAACATCCACTTATGAAATATTTGTGGGCCAACAGAAGTTTTAAATCATTCTAATATTTGTATTTTCAGTTCATCCCAGTAGGGATGACATTATTAACGGTTACTAGGATGACATTATTAACGGTATGGATAGCATGTAAACATCACTGTCGAACCTAGGGAGGTTTCAACGGTAGTAATTTCCCTAAATACCTTTTCTTTTAGTATGGCCCACTTGAGTCTTGGATTTTTCTCGATTTTGGTCTAACATACTAAAATGAGCTCAAAAAATGAATGAAAGGACCAGATTCCTCAAAAACATCACTGCAGGCCCCAACTGGGTTCCCAGCGCAGGAACTTCCTGCAAAAGGCTTTCGCAGGAAATCCGCGTCCGACCAAAGCGGATTGCGTCATGCCCCCGCCGGAAGCGGATTGCGTACTGACTAACTCAGTACGCTAAGTGTACTGAGTAAATTCTGTGGGACCAATTGTCATTCATGCATTTCATCCACTTCGTTCATCTCTTTTAACAGATAATTTTAGAGGTTTATACCAAAAATGGAGTGTATCTAATCCTAGAGTGGAGCACAACATCAGAAACAGTGCGAGTTGAACATCTACCATTGAATAATTATAGAGGGCCAAAGCAGTTTTAGATCAAGATGATATTTTTTGTTTCCCTTCATCCATGTCTTTCTGATATTATTAACAGATTGGATGACAAATAAACATCACTGGCGGCTTTAGAAAATTTTCAACGGTGGAAATCGATATTTCTACTTTTTCCTGTGGTATGGTCCACTTGAGCTCTGGATATGCATCAATTTTGGATTCAACTCTTAAAATAATCTGAAAAAACGAATGAACGGTGTTGATAAACTACATGCATTCAATGTGGGCCCAACAGAGTTTACTGAGTAACTCAGTACGCAATCCGATTTCGCCCCGCCTGGATGATGGTCCGTGCAGGCAGGGCTCTGCGTGGGGCCAACTATAATGCATGGGTTTTATCCACGTCGTCCATCCATGTTTTTCAGATCATTTTAGGATATTTAACCAAAAATGAGTTAGATCCAATTCTAAAGTGCACCACGAAGTGTGGATTGAAATATCACCATTAAAAACTTCTTGGTAACCCCAGAAGTTTTGGATCAAGATGATATTTGTGTTGTCCCCTCATCCAGGTCTATATGACCTTGTGAACAGGTTGGATCGTAAATTGACATCTCGGTGGCCCTTAGGAAGGACTCAACGGTGGGTGTCATCATCACCCATGCTTCCTGTATTGTGGACCGTTTGAGCTTTGGATCTACCTCATTTTTTATCTCATACCCTAGGATGGACGGCTATGATAAAACCCATACATCACGCTGGGCCCCACATAGCCCCTGCCTAGATGGATTATTGTCCTGGCGGGGCAGGACGCAATCCGCTTCCCTCGATAATAAGCTCGAAAAATAGACTTTAACCACCTGTTTTGTGTCTACTTCAAAGGCCTTCATGCGGTCTCCAATCTGCACCTCCACAGGCCTTTTGCCGACATCTCTTTGTGCATATGTTGAGAGGTGCACAAGTGCCAATGTGCCATCCATGTGTAGGATGTGGTCCATCCGCGGTAACAGAGGTTGAAGAGATGAATTACCACATGGGGCAATGTGCCTGAATGGGAGATCCGTACCGTATACCATTTGGGGCTCTATGTGAAAAATCACTACCTTATTTCTGGCAATTCCAAGAAAGAACAGTAAGAAGGTTACATGTGAAACTGCACGAGAGATGGAAATGGATGATTTTCATGATACTTGAGCTCTTTTTTCAGAATTATAGATGGCATAAATTCACTGCTACACGTTATTAGATGGTTGATAAAATAAAGTGAGACACAAAACTTGACCGACAAAAGAGACGGAGAGAGAAACATATAACAAAAGAAAGATCTAGAGAACTTATTTATTACTTTGACAGTTGGAATAATGAAAGAAGCAAATGGAAGAAAAAGCTACAATAAAAATCGATAAATTGGAGAGGAAATCTATGTAGCAGCACTAAAAATCAATGTATAAAGCCAACACGCAATCAAATCAAAATAAATTTATCTTTTATCTTAATTTATGCTAAGATTGGCAATAATCCAGCAGCGGTAATTCTTAGATATAATTTTAATTGTAATATAAATCTACACTCATATGTTGGATTTGTTCTTTATCCAATATCATGTAGTTATTTTAAGAGACTCATTCTTGCAGTTGCTTCTAGTAATCGATTGTGAGTTTTTCATTTTGTTTGCTTGCACTGGTATTCTGAAAATTCCTTTCTTGTGGAAGGCAAAGCATAACCCATCTTCGAATGAAGAATCCCACCCTCTGATTATCGCCTGATGGTTATAAAATTCTGCAAGTGGTTGAGTAAGCGACCGATATTCTCAATGCTGGTCATATACATTCATATTGGACATATTTACTTATTTCAGTGCTTGGAGTCAAAGTTGTTCGGTTTCGATCGAGCTGATATATCAATTTTGTCACGCCTACATACATTACACATGAAAGAAAACAAACCGAGTACTAACAATTTTGACACAGCAAATGGGACTAAAAAAACTATATGGTTGTCATTAATATTCATTTTACACCGGTCGTGCAAAAAGAACAAATTTGGCATGCTTGGTGGGAATCATTTACGAAGTATATTTATCGGTAAAGTAATTTCTCGGAAATCATAAGCCGAATGGGTGGTCATAATGTTTCAGCAATCGCCACTATATTGTTGTAACCAATGGGCCTTCTACTTGGGAAGAAGAGTTACAAGTTCAACATGTGCCTAAGCAAGTAAATCAACCACCTAATTTGGTGCCTATTCAATTAAATTCGTATATACCATTAACATTCTCGAAAACTTTTTGAAATTATGTCAATCGGCATAGTTAATGTACAAAGATAAATTCAACACATCGCAGAATTGTCGTGAGTTTTGGCCGACTAGTCACGAGCTCAAACCAAATACTTTTATAGATAGATGGTCGGTCATACTCAAAGCATAAATTAATTGGTGACTTTGTTTGTCAAAAAAATCACCTATTACACCTCAGCAATAAGCTAATACTAATTTTGTTTGGTATCTAGTACCTGCTGTATCTGCTCCTTTTTTGTACGGTGGGCACTCCCTGTTGTTTCCTGTAGTAATGCCCACTAGAGATTTATATCTGACTTATTTTTGGGGCCATGTCCTACCATGATGAGGCATAACTGATGAACGGAGGGGATATGCCACGTGATTTTGTGAGGCCCACTTTGTTCAAAATAATAATAATAATAATAAGTGACGTGCTTAAGCATGTCACCATGCGTAACAACTACCTCATCGATCTCGCTCCTTCTTCGTTCCTTTGTTTCCTCTCAAACCACAACCGACCCATCATGCCGTCCATAATCTAGGACCCACATTGATCATCCAGACCGTTCATCACCTACTTCAAGACGTTTAGATCAGTCATCATCCAACCCTCATTGTTTCCGGTCATGCGACCCATCTGATCAACGGTTTTATTTCATTCTTCCTCCCATGGTTATCACATTCCAATCAAGCCTGATAGATGGTGTAGATTTTACATCAGATCTTCACAACGGACCCCACATGCCTCCAGTTACCATAGTAAAACTGCATCCGTCTCGACCTTTCCATGCACAAAAGGAATCCGAAAATGGAAAATTTCTCCGTTCTTCCTATCCGTGTGTTACCTCCAACAAATCCCACCTGTCCACTTCTTTTTAAATCTTTAGCCTCTAACGCAGATTCCCCCAATAGCCAATCACCACGGTTCCCATCTCCGTTGTAACTCCTCAAAAGGAAAATAACGCGTGCGGCAGTCGCACCTTTCCAACCATGTAACCACCATAAAGACGGATTTGGACCTTCAAAACAAGTAGTCCACAGGCCATTTACAACCTATCTGGACCGTCCCATGGCCTCAAAATGAAGGGAATCTCGAGCGTTACAAATCTGCCAGGATCATCTTCTCCATCGTTGCTGAAATAACCCATTACATGCAAGACATGAAAGCTCGAGATGAAGATCAGAAAACATCATTTGGGGCCCACCTGAACTCTGTATACTTATCTTGTCAATTAGATAAATGCAGTGGTTGGAGATAAAGAACTCTCAAGTGCAACTCTATTCTTCATCCACAACATGCATCATGCGCAAACCCGCCTTCATTTCCTTGTGCAACATGTCCCAGAATCGAAGCAAAGAATATGAAGGTTATAAACTCCGTAGACATTAGAAAGGAATCGAAAAAAATAACTCCTAGAAAGAGAGATCAAGAGAGAAAAAGATAAAGTGACCAACCGAGAGAGAGGGGACTATAACTTGCAGCGAGTCCTAACTCGTTGTGCCTCATCCTTCCATAGGACTTGACCTTTGTGGACATTTTTGGAGGAATAGCGGAAGAAGAAAAGAAAAAAGCTGAACGGAAAGAGAACAACAGATGAAGAAAGCTCGAACTGGGTCGACTCAACGAGTCGGCCCATGACTCGTTGAGTTAGTGAATCCATAAACCGTATGTGCTTTTAATAGGTTTTCGTTCCAACCTTTTGATTCAGATAGATTGTAAATTATATTTCATGCAAACTCTAACCTTGTTTTCATGTGACCAACTGAATCGACTCAGTGAGTCGACGTGCTACTCTTCTTTCAAAATTAAGATATGGGGTACTGAGAACCCTAACGTTAGATAAATAACCCGTGTATGCCATTTTACATTAGGATCTAGTTTATTTAAACAGGAACCTCATCAAGTTGCATGTAGTTGTGGGGGTTTAACCGAGTTGAGCCGAAGAAGAGTAACCACGTCAAAAGAATATCCGCGTGAAGTCCAGACCTCATCAGATCTATAGCTCTAAATCAGTTAGGTGATCTTTCCTGTTAAAAACCATACATTAACATTATAGATTAAGTTATTTAATTTATGTTATTAGAATGATTCCATTTTATAAAGTTATTAAATTGATTTCATTAAGTTATGTAATTATTGTTATTAAACATAGAGTGTTCTATTAAGGTTATTGATTATTGTTATGAGACGACGTTTGACTCATTTAATTAATTACTACATATCTTATTATTATTATGAGTTGAAGATTTATTCAATTTGATTACTGCTACGTATTCAAATGGAATTATTCATTATTCTTGTGTGTTGTAAAATGTATTTACATTACGAGTGTTCTGCACTGAAATAATCATAAATGTATTATGGGTGCTCTACCCTAAAAGAATCATTATTTTATTTTGTTACGGGTACTCTACCTAGGGTCATTCTTGAAAGGATCGGCATGGTTGTTCTGTCCAAGGTAATTCTCTAAAAGATATGCATACACAAGTGCTCTACCTAGGGTCATTTCCAATAGGATCAGCACAGTTATTCTGCCCTGGATAATTCTTTAAAAAATATGCACACATGAATGCTCTACCCTCGGTATTTTTCTTAAAAGTTATTTATGGATGATCCGCTCAGGGTCATTCCCTAAAAGTATCACACTAGTGCTCTATTGAAGGTCACTCCCAAAAAGGATTAGTACATATAGGTGCTCTGCCCTGACAAAGTCCAAAAATGGACCAAAAGTAATTTTATTTTATTTGACTTCGTTATTTGAATTTCAGTTATTATTATTAAAATGTTAATGTTTTCCTCTATTCATGATTGTGGATGTGTAAAAATAATTTAGATGCACATATTCATGAGTCACAATCTTCAATAGGTATGGGACCATTTGGAATCAAGAACCTCCCATCCTGGATTCACTTTGCACATTAGGTATGGGACTAATGTGAGTTGTGACCCTTTGTGCAAGTCTCATGCTGGCCTGCGATACTACACACTACAACCTAACCATTCATTATATATTCTTTATAACATGTTAATATGCAATTTCTAATTTTAGAAATGATATGACCTTACGAGCAATCGTGCTCACATCCTCATAGATTGTTTTGCAGGATTGGATTATGAAGAGCTGTTGAAAAAAAAAATGAATTTCATTTTGTATGCTAGAAGTAGTTGAATTTGAATACTATTTTTTAAATGGTTGATTTGATGGAATATTGATGTGATTATTTTCAATGAATGATTAATAATGAGAAATTTTATTTATTTTTCTCTTTAGTTTTGTTTTAATTAACTATGAGAATGAATGGATAGCGTGTCTTTTTAGTTTTTTCTTTCTAAGATGTTAACCATGCTAGGCTAATCTCTTAACTAAGGCTAAGGGATGAAGCTTGTATTTCAATTACAATATTTAGTTTATATGATTCAATAACATTGGTTTGAATGATGATATTAGATTGAAATTGATTTGAATTTTACTTAAGATATTTGAATTGTTTATTTCTATATTTGTTGTGTGTTATAGGTACAATAAATGCTTTGATTTAGTAATTGTTTAACTTGAATTAGAGAAAGATTCAATCTGTGTAATTGATTAATTTATTATTGCCTAAGGTTGCTTTAGATGCTCTTAATTCCTTGTGATTGATGTTTGAATGCTTAATGAGAGAATCATTCAATTGAATTCATATTCATATTAATGTTGATGATTGGTTTAACAAAATTATTTTTCGATTAGATAGGATTAGACTTCGATTCCAATTGAGTTGTACATTAAATCAATGAATGAGATATTGTGATTGCCATGAGTGGATTCTTGAATCCTTAGTCTTTTATTTTTATTTTTATTTTTAACTTTTTTCTACTTCACTGTATTAAAAACCCAAACAATCAATTACCTTTAGACTAATTCTAAGTGATCTATTCCTCATTCCTTAAGGATTCAACATCGGTCTCACTGATTTATTACTATATCACAACCTTACACTTGAGGTTCTCAACCTTGGGTTTGATCATAAATGGCATATTCATTTTTTGAACCAGCTGAATTAAGTTGATTAACTCTATTAAGAAATTTTTATCGTCAAATTTTGATATGAAAAATCTAGGTGAGGCTAATGTGATTCTTGGAATTAAAGTTATTAGAAAAGATGATAGTTTATCCTATCACAATCTCATTATATTGAGAAAGTATTAAAAGGTTTTAATCACTTTAATAACATACATATTAACACTTCTTATGATTATTCCATACATTTAAAGAAAAACACAAGTGAAAATATATCACAAATTTTAATATTAGAAAATCATTGGTAGCCTAATGTACCTAATGAATTGCACAAGACTTGATATAACTTATGCAGTAAATAGATTGAGTAGATACACTCATAGCTTTAGTTATGATCATTAGAATGCTTTATATATTTAAGGTTCTAAGGTATCTAAAGGGTATTATTGCATATGGTATATATTATGTTGGTTTTTTCACTGTATTGGAAGAATATAGCAGTGTTAACTGGATTACAGATTCAGATGAAACAAAATCTACAAGTGGATATGTTTTCATTTTAGATGAAGGAGATGTCTCCTGAAAATTCACCGAACAAACCTGTATTGCTCAGTCCATTATGGAATTTGAATTTTTTTCATCTTTTATTTTTGGAAAAAGGTGGAGCGGCGCCACCAAATAAATTCAAAGGAGAATATGTACATCCATTCAGGGCAGTCCCAACAAAAATAGTGGACCGCACCTATCATGTAAGAACATAAACACAGGCTGAAACGAAATCTACAAACAAAATCTCTAGAGGTGAAGGTTACCAATCCCAGCAGCATCTAGGTTCAAGCAACCTCTAATGGTCTTAGGAAGCGTAGCACAGGACATGAAGAAGTTGTTTGGGCAGCCCTCGTTGGCCATTCTGGCGAGAGCGTCTGCAACTGAGTTTCCCTCGTTAAAAACATGCCTGAAGGAAAGGTTAAGCGAACTGGAGAGATGATGAATGAAGCCCATCCTGTACTAAAGATTCCACGGGCGGGATGCAACTTCCACGACCACCGAAGAGTTCGATTCAACTTCAATGTTAGAGAGACCCAGCTTAGAACAAAGAATTATACCATCAAGCATGGCTTGGGTCTTCGCCAAGGAATTGGAACTGTGGCCGTAATATCTATTGAAAGCAAAGATCATGCAGCCATGCAAGTCCTTGCAAACACCCCCTCCGCCGCTCTCCCTTGGGTTCCCACGAGAAGAACCATCAACATTCAATTTGATCCATCCCGGGATAGGCCTGAGCTACTTGACAATGAGGGGGACTTTAACCGTGGGGGGCGAATATAAGCTCAACTGAAGGGTCTGGGCAGTGCTTAAGTAGGAGAGATGGCAAGAAACTGAATCAGGCATCTGATTACCCACTTCCTGAAGATGCCTGGTAACCCAGACAATAATCTGCTTTGCCGACATGGATGCACCTTCAAATCTAGAGAAGTTACGGTTCAACCAAATTTCCCAACAAATAAAGGAGGGCGTGAGACCCCAGAGGAGATTCAAGTGAGAGGCGCGGGACACTCTAGATAAGCAAAGGCTGATTATCTGCTGGATAGATTGGCCATGAATAAAAGGGGTGTCGAAAATGCAGGAGAAGTACCGCCAGACACTGCTAGCGATATTACCATTGCAAAACAGGTGGTGGAGATCCTCCTGATGCTGGGCTGGAGTAGAGGAGGGGGAAGGGATCATAATCGGTCCGGCGTGTTCAGACTGGCTGGCAAACAGACTTGGCTGAGACCGAGCAGGTCGGCAGATGGACCCCTGGTGAGAAAGAGTGCCAAGCAGGGTCCCGAGAGAATCCTAGACAGGCATTAGCACAAAGCTCTGATCTGTAGGGGGCCTGATGTCCCTGACCAATGGAAGCTGCCCTGGATGACTGCCACAACATTCACATTTGGATGCTAGATTAATGCAATGCCTAATCTCTGGATGGCAGAGTCCATAGGGACCGCGTTGAGCATGATCTTCTAGGAGAAAAAGCTGATCTTCAGAGGCAGCAGCTTGTTCCAAAACTAAATAGGCCATTGAAGCTTCTGACGATGAGGACGAATGCCGTTCCAGGCAGATTTCACAGTGAAATTCCCAGATGTGGACAGGTTCCAGGCCAGGACATCGTCCCTGACTAACAGGGAAACAGGACATTCGGAGATAGATTGCAGCATTGTGAGCGGTAGGGTGTCCTGCAGGGGAGACAGATCCCACCTGCCAGTTGGGCTGAGAAAGTCCCTAGCCATAGCATCCTGCAGGTGAGTAGGGATAGGACCCAAAGAAGAACAAGTTAAAAAGCCCAACCCAGACCAGTTGTTCTTCCAGAATTAATTTTACCTTCACCGATCAGCCATTTAGAATGGAGGATAGCGAAGGGGAGGTCTCTAGAAATGTCCTTCCAAACAGTAGAGGAAGAAGCTAGAGATCTACCTCGGTCAGCAGCTAATTTACTGAGATACTTCATTGACATATATCTTGCCCAAAGGGACTTCCCTTTCAGGAGGTTTCTGTCCATCTTAATTCTAAAAGCCCGAATTACATCCTCCAAGCTCCTGAAGCCCAACCCGCCCTCAATAAGAGGGCTGCATATAGTAGGCCACCTAACCCAGTGCTTCTTCTTCTTCCCATCCGCACTACCCCAGAAGAAGTTGGCAAAAGCAGCTTCCAACAGATTGCAAATAGCCTTGGGAATGTTCACGGTGGACATGGTGTGGATCGGAATACTAGACAGGACATGCCTTATCAGAACAGCTCGAGCCGCCTGGTTAAGGAGTTTCGCTTTCCACCCCTCGATCTTTCCTAAGATTTTCTGGACAAGGGCCGCCATAAGGGTAGATCTGATTTTGCCTTTCATGAGAGAGATACCCAAATATGTGAAAGGGAGAGTCACCTGATTAAAACCTGATTGAAGACTGGTTTTCCATATTCTAGTAGGCGTTGCTTTTTTTGGGACAATGAAAGAGAATTTTGCTGCGTTGATCTTTTGTCCTGAAGCAGACTCATATTCAACGATGAACTTGAGGAGGTTACGCACCGAGGCAATCCTGCCATTCAGGAACAAATTAGCATCGTCAGCAAAGAATAAGTGTGTTATCATTGGACAGTTCTAATCTAGCTTGAAGGGGTGGCAGACGCCTGAGGAGAAGAGGTGAGTAATGCCCCTGCTAAAGACTTCAGCTAAGAGGATGAAAAGAGCGGGAGAGAGGGGGTCTCCCTGACATAAGCCTCTAGAAGATTGGAAGAAGCCAAACGATTTGCCATTGATGAGAATAGAAAACTACGGGCCCATCCAACATCATTGAACTTGGAGGATCCATGAGGGATTGAAACCGAATTTCTTAAGAACCATGGCTAGGAAGGGTCATTTAACCCGATCATACGCCTTTTCCATGTCTAGCTCGAGGATCAAATTGCCTCCAAACACCTTACGGTCCAGCTCATGGGTCATTTCTCTAGCAATAGAAATATTCTCTGCGATGGATCTGCCCCGAACAAAGGCTCCTTGTTCATCAGAAATGATATGCAGGATGGAGGCCAACCTGGACGCTATAAGCTTTGAAAAAATCTTCATAATGCCATTACAAAAACTTATAGACCTGAAATCAGCCATGCATTTCGCTGTCCTCTTTTTAGGGATAAGGCAAATGTGCATGCATAGAAATGCTCTAGGGATGGGCCCTCCAGCAAAAAAATCCTTGGCAGCTGCGATTATGTCATCACCAATGACATCCCAGCAAAACGAATAAAAAGCCCCACCGAATCCATCCAGGCCTGGGGCACTATCGATGGGGATAGCCGTCGCTGCAACCTTGACCTCCTCAAAGGTGATCAGTTTCAACAACTCTTCATTCGTGCTACTATCCACAAGCGGCGGGATACAAGAAAGAATGTCACCGCTGACCATACATTCTTGTGCCTTAAAAATATCTTGAAATAATCTGATCGCTTCCTTCGCAATATCCTCGCTCTTTTCCAGAATCTCCCCCGAAGTAGATTTGATACGAGTGATAGCCACTCTAAGCCGGTTGTCCAAAACCAAATCATGGAAGAATTTAGTATTTCTATCACCCTCCTGCAGCCAATTAATTCTAGATTTTTGCTTCCAATAGATTTCCTCTTGCAACTAGGCTTTTTTCAGGTGAAACTGGGCCAAGCGCAATTTATCTTCGTCAGCAAGCGAGCGAGAATTTAGAAGGGCTACTTCTGCCCTAATGGTTTCATCCTCAGCACGTTGCACATTATTGTGAACATTACCAAAAATGGAAGTGTTCCATTCTCTAAGAGCCTTTTTTAAGATTTTCATCTTGATCATGACCTTAAACATGAGGGCTGCTGCAACATTCGTCTCCCAGGTGTCTTTCATGACCCTCTTAAAATCGTCATGGTCTGTCCACATGTGTTGAAAGCAAAAAGAATGGGGGGCATTGGCTGAGTCATTCTTGAACCTCGAGAGAATCGGAGAGTGATCTAAGAAGATCCTAGGTAGGTGTTCAACGCTGAACGCGAGGAGGGTGGCCATCCAGTTGGCATTAATGAGGATTTTGTCAAGTCTAGCCCATCTGCAACCATTACCCAATTTGTTGTTGCACCAGGTAAAGCAAGACCTGGAGAATCCAGGTCCAAGAGCCCGACATCATTAATGACATCCTGGAAGTCAGACATGGATGAGGAAAACGCTGGAGGCCCTCCCAGCCTTTCATCAACAGAAACGGTTGAGTTGAAATCGCCACAAACCATCCAGGGACTAGTGGAGAGGTTCGAGACCCTCCTGAGTTCCTCTCACAACTCCTTGCACTAAATCAAGTTGCAGCTAGTGTAAACAGCCGAAATCATTACAGGAGGGGCATAAGTGCAGGACAGAGTTATGGTAACACACTATCTGGAGGCTCTAAGAGTCTGGATATGAAATTCAGCCTGCCTCAAGATCCAGATCCTGTTGTCAGCAGCCACCTCCATTAGGTGAGAATGGAAACCCAGCTTGGCCGCAATAAAGTCCCTTTTTTCTTCTCTAATCATAGGCTCTTGGAGAATAAGGATCGCTATGTTGTGATTCTTGATCAACTTCTTAAGGTGGCGGGAAGTCTGGGCATTGCCAACTCCCCTCACGTTTCAAGAAAGGATGCTAAACATCAAAAACCCTCATTTCCCCTCAGACTTTCTATGGACACTTCTCAATCGTTGGCTCTTCCTTTTAAATGTAGAGGCAGTGACCTTGCATCTTTTACTCTTCTTCCTGTTTCGTCCAGCTGGGATAGAGATCTCCTTGTTTGAATGGCTGACTGAATCAATGGAGATGGAGTCATTGAGGAATTCCATCGCCGCAATATCTACCCATAAGGAGATGTCATTACCATCATTTTGAGCTGTGGGGATGGAGGGAAGGGGCTGTGAATATGAGAGATGACCTGTTGCCAAGGTCGCGATCATCACAGGCTCATTAGCAGGCTACACATTGCAGAATTCCTGGTTCATGGCCTCTGCTCTATCCACAAAGTTGACAGATCGGTTGTCGCGAGTACGTAGAATTTCAATTTCTTCAATGGGACCATTAGTAGTCCCCATAGTATTCTGATTGCGAGTGTTGAGGCGCAGGGCTGAAGGCCCTTCATTGAATAGCTGGATAATCCCAGAGAACTAACCTTCCCAGTCTGTCATGACATTCATGTCCATTGGAAGCAAGGGATGAGGGGTGGCAGGTGGCAGGGGTGGGAACCGCGAAGTGGAAGGGGCAGGGGGAGGAAGCTGGACTAGGAAAGGGGTAGAGGGCTGTTATTGGGATTGGGCCTAAGAGATTGGGATTAAACTGATGGTGGGATGGACTGGGGACAGGCTGGTTGAAGTGGGAGTGGGCAAGGTAGGAGGTAGGGGGACATGAGCAGGAGCTCCAAGATGGGGTCCAGGGGCTGAATTTGCAAGGGAGATGGATAAAGGTTGAGAGGTAGTGCATGTAGACGAACTCGGATGGTGACTAGGGAGAACATGAGCCTGGTCCAGGGGCAGAGTCTGATCCTGTAAGGGAGGTAAAAGGGCATTTCCACAAACATGAGGTGGGCATGTCTCCTCTATAACTAAGTTGTGTTCCTGGTGGGTAGGAGGATCCCCCTCTGCCTGCAAATTCAACAGTTCATGGATGTGAGAAAGACTTGGCGACCCATTATTTGGTGCTCTCCGGGCGATTTACAGCCATGACACCCTTCTTGCCAAATTTCGGAGGATACCAGTTAGCAGTTTCCAGTTCCACCGAAATCTGGAAAAGTCAGCCTTCGACTATAAGATCAAGCACCGAAAAGGTAGGGATGTGGCAAGAGGATCGATTTTAGCTCTAGCAAGCCATCTGTTAGTGCTCGCCGATGAGGCAGGGTCAAGTTCAATCACTTCCCTAAAAATCTCAGCAATCTGGCCTATGGTGTGTTCACACCATGCATGCATAGGAATACCTGAAATGCGGAACTATGACCCTCTTCCCAGGATCTTCATGGCCGGGCCCCAAGTTCAGATATTCATTAGACCCAGTTTTCTGTGAAGGATTTTATCCCTGGAGAAGGCAATCGTTGCTTCCCTAGAATAAAACTTTAGAACAACTGCAGAGTCAGAGATGATAAAGATTTCTACCTAGGAAGCTCGAAAAGTGGAAGAACTGATACCTGCGAGCAGAGAGTGAGGCTTCAGATTGTCGTCGGAGCATTCAGTGACTAAAGAGAACACGAACTCCAGTCTGCCTTTGTCTGAAATCCATTTTGGCACTATGACCGTCTTCTTATTAGGGGGGAGGTGCTGGGAGTGACATTGCTTCTGCGTACAACTTGGAATCGGTTTTGGACACGTAAGCCCGAATAGCAGAGCCGCGGCTCTGTTCTCTGATGGTCGAAGGGTGAGCAGAGGTTGGGGGTGGTGGGTTCCGAGCGGGGTTAATGGGAGGGATGAATAGAGGTTTTCCTAGCCACGGGTGCCCCATCGACCTTATGCGCAAGGTGTTGGATAGCCAGTCCAACTACCATATGTCTACGGCCCAGGTACCGGTTGTTTTGTAGCTCCATAGCAGATTTAGCTTTCTAAAGGGAGGTGAAAGTGATGAAGGCATACCCCTTGCTTCTTCCAGAACCAAGGAATCTCAAAATGTAAACGTCCGAGATGGATCCAAATTGCCCAAATTGAGCCTTCAGATCATCCTCCGTCGATGCAAATGCTAAATTCTCAATGAATATTCTCCGACCATAATGACGAGGTCGCCTGCTTACCTCGACCCAATCTCCATTTTCCCAGAGGCATCGACCTTACCTTCGTCCCCCATCGGGGACCCGCGGTGGAGCACAATCTGATGCCCTAAAGTGTCTCTCTCCGATGCCCATGGGTTTAAATTCTAGACAGATGGGTTAATCTCGTGTTGTAGTTCATGAGCCAGGCGAGCTTCAATAAAAGATAAAAATAAAACTAAAACTAGAATTTTAACATGGATAGCATGGCATGGTCATTTGCAGTGGCCCGGATCGTATTGCAAGCAAACCAGCGACGAGTGTTGCCTCCCGAAGATGGGTGAACCTGAACTCGACTTCTTCGTCAGTGGCTTGTTTCCCTACTCTAAGGATGGAACCGCTCTCGCATAGTGCAAGAAGAGAGGATTCTACATCAACAAGGTGGAAAAGATAGTAATAAAAGCAGAATGAATTAGAAATATATTGGTTGATATACCTTTGTGGGCAAAACCTATTTCAGTTATATCTTTACATTGTGATTATCAAGCTGTTATAGCGATAGTCAATAATGTAATTTATAATGACAACAGCAAGTATATTCAACTCTGACATAACATAGTAAGATATTTACTACATGATGAAGTAATAGCTATTGATTTTGTGATATCAAAAAAGAACTTGGTACATCCTCTGACTAAAAGACCTAGTAAACAACTAGTCCTAGATACATCGAAAGGAATGGGGTTGAGCCCAATAGCATGATCTACCAGTGTTGGTAACCCAGCTTATATAAATGAAGATCTCATATGATTGGTTTTAAATGAGTAAATAACAAAATACTAGAAGACCTTTAAGCATTGTGATTAAAAAGCCCCTTCCATGGTTTAGGAAGTACACCCAGCAATTAGTAAGGTTGAGTATTGAATTCTTAACGAATCCATATGTCATATACTTGTTAGTGGTGTATTCAATTATTATGTACACTTGATGGAATTCACCTATACTAATTTGGAGGTGAGGTCGCTTCCTATTGGAACTTGGATGAATTTTCTAGAGCACTGGTGAAATCTAAGTAAAAGTGTGTGGCCAAAAAGAACCATCATAAAACCATCTGTATCGGAACAATTGTGTGAGTGGCATGCATAGCCATTTTACGTTAATATGGATCCAATTCAAGATTATTTGTTACTTGACTCCTGTAAACCTACCTTGTCTATTCTAAGCATCGATTCAACTATATTAGACATCAATATAATGCCCAATTATTGATATGTCTGAACCAAAAGTTTCTATTTTGAAACATGTAGTTGTATTTTTCCTGTTTCAAAATTAAATAAAAATATTTTTAATTAGATTGAAATTTTCCTTCAAAAATCATTTTAAAAAGTTATTTCGACAATAAACGAATGTATTTCGTTTGGAAAATTATCTTATTCAACAGTAACAAATAAAGAATGAAAGAACAATCATCACAAAGTATTTTATTCATTCTGAGATTCATTTACATCTTCATGCTTCCCTTGATTCCAAAATAAAGCAAACAATTATGGAATACAAGAATCGAATATGTTCGAATATCGATTTTGGCAGCATTTTAGATTGCGATATGATCTTCTATTTGGAAAAGCTATCACGCGGAAATGATATTCTCTTGACCGATCTTGTTTACTCTCTAGGAACTCTTCTCCTATGGCATAAATCAAACTCCCATTGCATTCTGAATATGTAATTTATATCCAAAAGGTTATTATGCGTATAACAGGGGTGTTGCGCGCCGCGAGATGAGTTTCGAACATATTGTTGTGTGCACACCTTGTTGCGCACCGCGCAACAGGTCTTCTCCTGTACCTTGCAAACTTCTGAAAATTTTCTCTCTTCTGCTAACTCCTGAAGACTCTGAATGTCCTAAATGAATAGAGTAGAGGGGTATTTATAGGCTCTCACAATGTAAACTCCCTTATTCGCGTAATACATCTTTGTTGCACAAGAGGTGAACCTTTGCGCGGGCATTATGTTTCCATTGTGCGTGGTGCAATGGAACCCTATTTTTATTCTGTTGTGCACCGTGCAACCAACATCTATTGGTTCTCAATTTTAAATCTTCTTAATATTTGTGCTCCAACAAAAGCAATAAATGCTTTTGTCTTATAGTGATGTGGATTTAGTCCTACATCGAATAGGCAGGTGAAAAATGTTGAGTCTATAGAAGAGAGATTTGGATAGAGCTAGGCCCCTTTCAGGGGACATGTGAATTTAGTTGTTGGGGGGATTATGTCATTAACTCCAACCTATGTTATGAATCACACGCACGCTCCAAGCGGAGTCAGGCTGTGGACATAGACGTGGCGTGGCACAGTGCAATAAGTGTAGTGCATGCATGCGCACGAGTATACTTGCAAAATCTGAAACATTTTACTGCTTTTTGAAATTCTGTTTTGCAACAGTTAACCAGAATGGTCATCCTTTTGAATTTTCAAAAAGAACCTAAAACCCAAAGGTTTTCTCCTTCGAAAACCCAACAATCATGATTGTTGGCAGGGGTGAGTATACACCCATTCAATACGACCTTTGAAGTTAATAAAAGGACTTCTCCTTTTCCATTTTTGAAATCTATTCAAGCATTCAACTCTCTTTGCATTCTTATTGTCTACAAGAAAATTGTTTTCTCTTTCATTTATCATTGGTCTGTCTATCTTCGGGTTAGACACACAGAAGTGGTTTAGGTCTCCATACATCGAGTGCGCTGGTGTGACGGGAAAACATTTGAGGGTTTTCAAAGGTTGATTGGCGCCCAATATTCCTATTGCACTACGGACAACATCCAAGGAGGACAAATCAACTTCAAATCGAGTAACATTCGTCACGCCTTGAATCAAATAAGTTTTCTAAATTCTTCCTTATTTAAATTTCTATTTTCTATTTTAATTTTATTTTATAATTTTTTATCCAAATTTTCATAATTATGGATTTACATATTTAAAATTTTCAACAATTACATAACGCGATTGAAAGTTGTCGGGACTGTGCAATCTCTAACATGGGCACATGGCCCAATCAAATCCCACCCTGACCATTGTGTGTGGCATCCCACATGTTATTCAAGATATGTGATGTGTTGGCCAATATATCTTGCTAGCCCACTCATCAACTCCAGATGGACTCATGTAAGCTGAATTTGTACTGCTGCTCAACTTTTTCCAACTACTCATTTTTTGCATACATGTTTGCCCACGTAATGAGTGGACTAGACTGATTTTTGGTCCAAGGCATTTTCATAGTGGGCTTCACTTGATGAGTGCCCTTCAGCTCTCACACGTCCCTCAAAAGCTCCCCTGGTCATTTCCTCTCTCCCACTTGAAAGTTAAAGAAAGACTTCTTAGCTACACGTGCATCACTCCACACTGATTCAACACGTGCCACGTTTGTTCGAAGAATTAGGAGAATGATGGGTGTATTATGGGGATCACACAGTGTGATCACATGGTTAAAAAATCTTATCCAATAACCACCGAGGTCAGACATGAGACACAACTACCTGATGGTTGATGTTGAGGGTCAAATATTACATATTAGACCCCAATTATTACCTAATTTTATGAACATGATACTGTTTAACGGCCTGTTTTAATCGTGTTTATGTTGCAAGATGAATTTAAGCGCTTGTACTGAAAGGGTATTAAAAGCCTGCATTTAATGCTCAGAAATCACCAAGGCAAGGGATGGACCCCAAGGGACCGAGATCGAAGAAATTACACCCCAGAGATCCGAGAAAATCAGGCCACTCACGTTAAACGGGCCTAAAAATCGTCCAGCATACAAGATCACAGGGTTCTCACCATTCATTCGGCTCGAAACTTTATATATGGCCTGAGGACCATAAATTAACCGTACACGTCAAATTTCAGCCATTGGATCCTTGTAGAAGTGGCTCAATGCATAGAATAGCCCCTAAAATCCTGATTTGGGGCCCGCCGATATCTAGATATACTTCAAATTCAGTTTCTACCCCTTAAATGGGAAGATAAAATGGATGGATAGAGTGGATTTCAAATATACATCTGATGGACCCCACTTAGAGCGCGCGTGTGCACCATGTGCACAATCCCGCCATACACCGATACATCTAAGGTCGGTCAATGCCCGCTGACCGATGGTTTCCTTAAAATCTCAAAGACGCAACACCGTCTTTGGATGTCCGACCATGGATTTTGCTAATGGGCCCCATGCACCACTATTTTTTATGATCTGGACCGTCCATATGCTCTAGAGGGGGGTGTGACCATCTCCTAGGTGGTCGTTTGGCCCTAAGAACATGTACACATGTGGATCATCGAAAAATGCAAGATTAACGGTGAGTTGGTTTGATACAGTGGACCACACCAAAACCCGATAAAAACCACTCCTTCTCGACTGGTTTTTCACCAGGAATCCAATGAACAGGTCAGATTTCTTAGAAAACATCACTGTGGGGACCACCGAGCATCACATTGCAATGAAATTCGCATCATACGGACATTGCGAGGTGTTGTACGGCCCAAATAATGGTCTGATCGATGATCTAAACCGTTCAGAAGATCCAGAAGGGGCCACAACCCCCACTATATAGTCAAATTCCAGTTTCGTGATGATCTTCCATGCCAAAACGCTTCCAAACGTGAGCCGTTTGTGTTTTGCTCACGCACAGGCACTGTTGCTGCGTAGACAAGGTTGGTGACCGACCTAGATTCCATCCCAGCCTATAAAAGGGAGAGAGAGGGCGTGGAGAGGGTATGCGGGCAGCCGTGGAGGCATCTTGCGATGTGTAGAGGAAGAAAAGAGAGAGAGAGAGAGAGAGAGAGAGAGAGAGAGATCGTGGTCAGTGTTTGAGTTTTTTTTTCTTCCTTTTTCTAATTTTGTTCATGTTATTTCTTTAAAGGTGCTTAGTCTAATCATGTTAGGCTAAACCTCTTAGCTAGATCTTAGAGGTGAAGCTTGTAGTGTGATGGGATTGGTTCTACGCCTTTGATTCATGTTACTTGAACTCTATTTGATTATAGTTTGATTAATAGGAATGCTTTCAGTTTTTAATGGTTAGTTGTGACTTAAATTACAATAGATCTGCGATAGCTTTGAGCATGTCCTTAGCATTATAGGGATTGTGAATTTGGAACCCTGTTGTTCACCATTACCCCTTGGACATGGTTGGATGATGGAATCCTTCCTAACATTCATACATTCCTTAGATTGGATGAGGATTAACTAAATTTTGTTGTTTGCTTTATCTCATGGGCATGGTTTTGTGATGGAATCAATTCTAATTCTCATACCTATCTTCTATTGAAAACTAGATCAAAGGAAGTTCATATTTGAATTTTAATGAAATATCTTCCAAGTGGATGAAGATGGGACTCTGAATCCAGTTGTGCTTATGAATCAAGCATAGATTTCCTGATCTCTACAAGTGGATCTTTGGCACCCTAGTTTCCCACCTTTGAATTTTACAAGTTTTAGTTGAAGTTATTCACCATTATTCCCTTAAATATTCCAGATATAGATTTCATCTTTGCCTAGTTCTAGTTCAAGTTACTTTCAGATTACGTACAAGGTTTAGTCCCTGTGGATTCGACCTGGTCTTACCGATATTATTACTACATCACAACCCTATACTTGGGATGTGAACAGTTGACTGTCAAGTCACCTAATAACTGTCAGACACTACTTGCCTAAAACTATTATAAAGAGCCCGTGCAAAAAAAAAATGTGGGGCCCACTATGATGTGCGTACGATATCCACTCCATCCATCATTTTAGCCAACTCATCTTGGGGCCTAAGGCTAAAAAAAAAAAAATTCCAAAACTCATGGGTCACACCACAAGAATAGTAGGGATGCCGAGGCCCACCATTGAAATCTTCTAGAGACCCACCTTGATGCTTGTATGCCATCCAACCCGTTCATAAGGTGTCCCACAACCATGAAGTGAATAAACCCAATATCAGTCTGACCCAAAACTTCGTGGAGCCTCGAGAATGTTTCATTAGCAGGCGTCCACTTTTCCCTAGTGTGGCCCAGTTGAATTTTGGATCAGCATTATTTATTGGTTCACGTCCTAAAATGAGCTAGTGCAAATGGACGAAGTTGATGTCATAGACACATTAAGGTGGGCCCAAGACATCTTTTGTTGCTCGGGTTCCTAGGAAATTGGTGTCCATAACCCGTTGTTTTCATACATTTGAGTCTTATCCTACCTTATTTCAAAATAGCCGGATTTTTGGGCCAGGTCATCTGGCTGTAAGCACCCATTATTTTCATGCGCCTGATATTTGGGCCAGGGAGTTATTTGATACTTTGGCTGCGTATGATGCTTGATAAGTAGGCACCTAAAAATTGTAAGCGTGGCATGCATTAACTCAAATTAAATAGACTAAATAGTGGAACCACTATCTATGTTAGAGACCAAAAAGGATCGACTAGACAATATTCTTAACTTTCCACACAATGTCCATCAATCCGATTGTTAGATAATTAAATAAGTGTAATAATTTGGGCACTTTAATTAAATTACTTGCAGGATATGTGTACAGTTTTAAGTAATTTTAAACGCATGCATATCATCCATCACACTCTGCCAGAGTAACTTATTTTTTCTCTTCCAGTTAGGTCATCTATGTGGATCCATCACGATATGTGCACAAGGTTCCAACATGATACATGTGAACATCCCACCACATGTTTTGGCATGTTTGAATCCATGTAGAGTGTGTGTGTGTGTGTGGAGAACGCGTAGGTAGGGCTAACAAATCTAAGCAGATTTCCCTATTAATAACTAAAATGAGGAACCATCCATAATGCACAGTTCCATGGGGCCACCTGTCACGCCCCGAAATTCGATGCCTAAGTTGGCCAAAGCCAACTCTGAATCCCAGGTTGTTATTAAAAATTTTAAATATTCTCAACCACGAATTTAATAAAAACTACATCACGATGAATCAAATATTCATCCAATACAATGTTTAGACTCACTTTTGATTTTTTTTTCACTATACATTTTTTTTTTACATTAAAAAAAACAAAAATCACTATGACCAGATGGACTGTTAGATTGTCACTTTACTTCGCCCCTGACTAATCTTCGAACCCTGAAATGTTGTTAATGCAGGGGTGAGCATAACAACTCGTGAGATCATATCTAACCCAAATCTAAAATTTGTATAATTTTACAAAATGTGCAAATAATTTGTTTAAAGTTTAAAACATGAATGAAAGTAGCAAATTTTAAAAGATAAGATAAATGAAATATTGGAATTGCAAAGATGCTCTGAATGCCAAACTTTTCATGAATTTCATAAATAAAAAAATTAAATAACCATCATCTTTTACAACATCGTACTCAAGTGGATGGCCATGTTGCATTAACGCTCACGCACTAGTGCCTCGAGGTGAGTGGTGTTGAGGGTCAAATACTGCATATTAGACCCCAATTATTACCTAATTTTATGAACAGGATACTGTTTAATGCCCGATTTTAATCACGTTTATGAGGCAATGTGAATTTAAGAGCATGGACTGAAAAAAGATACTAAAAGCATGGATTTAACGTTCTAAAATCACCAAAGCAAGGGGACGGACCCCAGGGGACCGAGATCGAAGAATTTACATGCCTGAAATCCGAGAAAATCAAGTCATTCACGTTAAACAGGCCTGAAAATCGTCTAGAATGCAAGATCATAGGGTTCCCACTATCCGTTCGGTTCGAAACTTTAGATATGGCCTAAGGGCCATAAATTAACCGTATACATCAAATTTCAAATCTTGGATCCCTGTGGAAGTAACCCAACGGATAGATCAGACCATAAACCATCGATATTTGGCCCACCTGATCTCTAGATATACCTCAACTTTAGACTCAATGCCTTAAATGATATGACAGAATGGATGGATGGAGCAGATTTCTCACACGCATCCAGGTGGGACCCAGTTGTGTGAGTGAGAGTGCAATTGGCGGTGCATTCACATTGCACCGAACCAACAAAGCGGTCAAACTGCGTTTGACTGACTTTCCGCCAAATCCCATGCACAAAACGGCAACTGCCGCTGTGAATGAAAAAACAGAGGGCCGCGTGATCTTGCGATGGGTCATCAAGATTGATCCGGATGAGCAATCATAGTCATTCATTCGAAGTAGGGTGGACCGCCGACCAAAACCGACTGATTCTCGCCAGAAACTGACCGAGCATCGTCTTCAACCGTTCGTTGCATTCAATCCATCGTGGAGGATCTGATTCAATTGGTTGCATTAAATTCGAATCAAAAACCTCTTCCGGAGGGTCAGAATTTCGTGAGGAAGCTGATGGAAGGAGTGGATTCTTCCAACTCCTGTGAATATGGGCCCCACAGCGTTCGTCACAACAGGCAGTGCGTAAAGAACGTCGGTCCGAGAAAACCGGACGATCCGGCATGATGGGCCACCAAACGAGGGACCAAGATGATGATCCAAGCTATTCAAAAGGTAGAGAGGAGGATTTCGACCCTCCCTGTGTGGTCGGATCTCATAGACCGTAAGATCTTCCATCTCGAATTCAAATCAAACGCAAGCTGTTTTGCATAGAAAAACAAAGATCGCGCGTCCGGTTTTTACTACGCAACAAATGAAAGGCACTTTCGCAAATCGTCTAATCAAATAGGACCGTCCAATTAATAGTATAAGAATAATTTGTTGATGGGCCACCAGACATCAGATGGCCAGCAACCTGAATGGTCTTGATGGTGGAAGTCCCGTGAACTGATGTTGATTCTAGTTTGATTAATAGGGATATTTAAAGTTTTTTATGATTTATTGTGACTTAAATTACAATAGATCTGCGATGGCTTTAAGTATTCCCTTTTCATTATTTTGATTGTGATGTTAGGAAGCCCTGTTGTTCACCATTGCCCCTTGGA
The DNA here is from genome assembly GCA_030180095.1 of Magnolia changhungtana. NCBI lineage: Eukaryota > Viridiplantae > Streptophyta > Magnoliopsida > Magnoliales > Magnoliaceae > Magnolia > Magnolia changhungtana. Next base: position 4,883,769 of record JASAUF010000421.1, read on the forward strand.
CATGGTCGGATGATGGAATCATTCCTAACATTCATACATCTTTTTGAGTGGTTGTGGATTGGTTTAATTCTGTTGTTTACTTTGTCTCATGGGCATGGTTTTGTGATAGAATCATCTCTAATTCTTATACCTTTCATCTCTTTGAAAACTAAATTGAAGGAAGTTCAGATTGAGCTTTAGTGATATATCTTTCAATTGGATGAAGATGGGACTCGAAGTCCATTTGAGTTCATAAATCAAGTGTAGATCCCCTTGATCTCTACAAGTGGATCCTCTGAATCCCTAGTTTCCCATCTTTGAATTTTACAAGCTTAGAGTAATATTTCACCATTATTCCTTCAATTATTCGTGATTTAGATTTCATCTTCTTCTAGTTCTAGTTCTGATTGCTTTCAGATTACGTACAAAGTCCAGTCCCTGTGGATTTAACCTCGGTCTTACCGAGATTATTACTACATCACAACCCTATACTTGGGTGTGAACAAGTTTTTGTGGGGATTAGGTCACCTAATCAGTGTTTTCTCGATCTTGGGCAAAAATTGTGAAAATTTTTAAAATTCTTCTAGAAATTCTTGTGAATTCGAAGTGATTTTGACGGCCATCATTGATTTAGAATTATAAGATACAGAGTGTTGGGGATTTACGTCTCTTAGATTTAGCCATCTGTTAGATTTCACATGTAAGTTCAAATTATTAATCAATGATTAGAAGTTTTAAACATTGATTGAGTCACAATTTCACATGTCATATCTCGCTTACACATTAAGGTTTCAATTCGATATTGAAGGATTAACTTGGTAATCACTAAGCATGAAAGGAACCAGCCTAAGAAATTTTACCATCAGCTTATAAAGAAGAATTGAAATGGGTGGGCGAACGGTCTTCACCATAGGTTCGCTCCCTATAAGTGAGGATTCGATTCCCCAAGGTTGACATTCGAAAAGGGTTGGCGACTTGTCTTCACCATAGGTTTGCTCCCTATAGGTGAGGATTCAATTCCCCTCCTTGACGTATTTTTAATGAAAAAATCAAAGGTTGGTAGAAAGAAAAAGGATGATCTGTGAAGCAAGTTTTAGTTTAGGTTTTGGGTGTCTTGAATGCTCTTGTTGGTTACCAATGATATCATGAAATAACGAATTAAATCTTAATGTTGATAAGCCGAGATGACACTATACACCCATGGATCTTAATGTTTAGAATTGTTTCTAATGGATGGATTAATGCTTTGAACTTGATTATGAAGTTTACCATGCGTTTGAGTCCAGGAGAAAGTAATGCCCAACATTCATGAATCTTAGAATTTTAGTATCTGGATTGTTTTTCAAAAATCACTCGAGTTTATAGAAATTGTCCTGAATTCTCAACTTATTTTTCGCATACTTTGCTCGGGACTAGAAAAATGCTGGTTGGGAGTTGTGTTAAGGGTCAAATATTACATATTAGACCCCAGTTATTACCTGATTTTATGAACATGACGCTGTTTAACGCCTAATTTTAATCGTATTTATGAGGCAAATTGAATTTAGGAGCCTAGACTGAAAAATGATACTAAAAGCATGGATTTAATGCTCTAAAATCACCAAGGTAAGGGACAGACCCCAGGGGACCAAGATCAAAGAATTTACATACCTAAGATTCAAGAAAATCAAGCCATTCACGTTAAAGAGCCCTGAAAATCGTCAAGAATGCAAGATCACAGGGTTCCCACCATCCGTTCGGTTCAAAACTTCAGATATGACCTGAGGGCCATAAATTAATCGTACACGTGGAATTTTAGCTCTTGGATCCCTGTGGAAGTAGCCCAACGGATAGATCATGATGTAGAGTGGGTCACGAACAGTTTCATGGCCAAGATGGATCAGAAAAGGCTCGGTCGATGACAAAAGTGATCCGGACCATTGGACCTTAGATCGGGCGTATCTCGCAATTCGGAATGAATTACCTGACGTAAAATATATTATTTTGGGGTAGAACAAGCTACTTTAGCCAATCAACCTTGCTATGCATGGTTGCGACGCCCGGAATTGTGAAAAACCCCTTGATCGATGGTCGTTTCCCTATTTTAATTTCGTTTTTACTATAAATAGTAAGTTTTAGTTTGGTTATAACTCTTCATCTGTCGGGCTTTAGGAGTTGCGCCCAACGTGAAAAGAGTTTAGAATAATTAGGAGAATGGTTTGGTGAAGCCAAATAGGACACTTACTATTTTTGGCCGAAAACCTTGCGCACTAGTAGACATCATGACCGTCTATAAATAGTAAGTTTACTATTTATAGTAAGTTGCGATTTCTAGGAGTTTTAGTTACAGTTTGATTCTGATTTCTTTCCCATTGCTTGGTACCCCTATTTAAAGGGTTGTGAACTCGTTTTTAGAATTAATCAATTTCAAATTTCTTAGAATTTATTTCTATTTTCTGCTTTCTTTCCTCGTGGATTCGAGAAGTCTCTGTGAGGAGTCCAGAGAAGCTCCATGGATTAGGAGTAGTTATCCTCATCACGTTTATCTCTGCATCAGATCAGCCCATAAAAGGGGTCCATTTATACGTTAGTTGATCATACTACTGTTCCAATTGTACCTTTGGCGTATGTCCGCGCACACAATTGACTCATACGTCGTACACAAAGGAGACTACAAAGGATTTAGTGGATTCTAGGGTCTTTCACCCAAGGGATACTATTGCCCTACTTAATGACTTTAGGGTCTTCCACCCAAGGGATACAATCGCCCTACTTGCTGGCTTTAGGGACTTTCACTCAAGGGACACAATCGCCCTACTTGCTTATGCCTTTTAGGGACATCCTCAGGGCAGCGCACCCGCATTCCAACCTCCATTCTTAATTAAAAATAAATATTTTGAATTTTCATGGCCTGAGATTATACTCATACCCGAGAAAACTGGGTGTTAATAATGTATAAATTTGATGTTTTAAATATCACACCTTATTTTTTTCATTTAGATCACATCTACATGCATTCATGAGAATAAAATCGACTGTATTGATTATTTCATCAAAGTAAAAGAATCTAATAAATAATCAAATGCCATTTCAATGGGAGCTTATTACATTTATCGAGTTCGCAGCGGAAGTATAAAACTATTTCATAAAACTATCTTCTCATTCTTTCAGCATAATCTTCTATAGAGAGATGGTCCTCTAGGTCTTTAATTTGTACGTCACTTGCATCATCTGTACGGTTGGAGAGGGTCAACGCCCTACTCATAATGATGGTTATCCTTTAAGATTAACAATAATTCAAGAGATTCATAAAAGTAATGTAAGGGTTTGATACGTCCTATACTCCACTAATACGAGGATATCAGCATGCGCAAACAACTTACATGAGATGTATGCCTAACAAAGTGTGTACGACTCATCATACGTAGTGATCATCATAATATAAAATACGATTCATAGAAAATCCGACTCGACCCGCATCCCATAACTATGGATATTCGTCAGCATGGCCAACACTACCGTAGATTTACGTGAACACCTCAAGGGACACAACATATGAACCAGATGAATTACATGACATGATTTATTTATGGAGCGACTATTTGCGACATCTAATTTTGAAAGTGATGTGACACTGCATATGTGAATTACACACATCGATTTGTGTACCACTACACAAAACTCATAGAATTACGTGACGACCAAGAGGGTCTCTACTCAGAGCGCATTACGTCCATGATAGATTATTTGAATCACTAGTTATGATACATCTTAACACATACTTGCACTTAGAGAGAATATAAACTAAATCATGGAGGTTCTGAAATATTAAGACACATGTCCAAGCCTTAAAGATAAATAGCACAAGGCCAATATAATAAAGAGAAGAGTAACAATTGTCAACTTAACAAAGATAAAAGGGGTAATGGCCAACATAATAAAGAGAAGAGTGACAATGGTCAACTCAATAAAAGAAGAGTAGCAATGACTATCTCAACAAATAGAAGAGTGGCAAGGGCCGACTTAAATAATAAGGAGAGTGGCAAGGGCCAACTCAAATAAGAGACGAGTGGCAAGAGCCAATTCAATAACAAGATTAAAGGAAAGGGCAAGGCTTGTATCCATGGCTCCACATAAATTCATAAAGACCTCACATAATCAACATTATACTATAATCCCAAAGGGCAAATAATTGATGGTAAAACATATAAATGCAGGGAGAATTCACAGTAATATAAAAGATAGTATGTAAAAGGCAAGATAATAACATATCAACTTAAATTATAGTAAGGTTAAAGGATAAAACCCTCACCTTAAGCTTAACTCGAATCTGGCCCTGACTCAGTCCAGGACCCAGCAAGTCGACTTGAAACTCGACTCTCCCTTTCTTTTTCTTCCTCTTTTCTTTTCTTTCCCTTTTCTTTTCCTTTCTTTTTCTTTCTCTTTCTTTCTTTCTTTTTTTTTTCTTTCTCTTCCTCTTTTTTTTTTCTTTTGTTTTCCTTTCCTTTCTTTTTCTCCTTCTCTCTCTTTCTTGTTACAGCTACTCGGCTAGAATTTTCTTCTTCTCCCACATTTCTCTCTCCCTCTCTCTTTCTTCTTTGTTGTATTTTCAAGGTGATGAGATATTTTTTATAGGCGCCCAAGCTCTCGGGTTTGCATGCGTAACTCTTACGTATACCATAGTGAAGTAGGCTGGAACTTACGCAGCTTGGTTCCGGAACCTTCTTGCTTAACTCTGGTTGCGTAGAGCGAGACAGCATGTTAGTTTATGCAGAGCAGCGTGGCCAAGATCCTGCTTTCTTTTCAGGTCCTCTTCCTGTTGAGGGTCAAATATTACATATTAGACCCCAGTTATTGCCTGGATTTACGAACATGGTACTGTCTGTTGAGGGTCAAATATTGCATATCAGACCCCTATTATTGGCCAGATTTACGAACATAGTACTATTTAATGCCCTGCTTTAATCGTGTTTGTGGTGCAATGTGAAGTTAGGAGCGTGGACTGAAAAGGATGCTTAAAACACGGATTTAATGCTCAAAATTCACCAAAGCAAGGGACGGACTCCAGGGGGCTGAGATCGATGGATTTATACGCAAGAGATCCGAGAAAATCGAGAAACTAAAGCTCAAGTGGCTCGAAATTGGTCCAGAATGCAAGATCACAAGGTTTTCACCATCCGTTCGGCTTAAAAATTCATACATGACCTGGGGACCATAAATTAACCGTACACGTCAAAAATCAACTATTGGATCTTGGTGGAAGTAGCCCAACGGATAGATCAGCCCACGAAACAGTGAATTGGGGCCCACCTGATGTATGGATATGCTTTAAGTTTGGTATCAACACTAAAGATAAGGTGGCAAAGCAGATAGACGAAGAGGATTTCTCAAATTTTGAGGTGGGACCCACTTTATATGATGAAAGTATGCACAACACACATGCACAGGAGGTGCACCAGACGGACGAACGGTCGGCGATCGGTATGTGTCACACCCGAACTCGGGCAGCCAGGGCTCACAAAATTCCCGATCGCCGAATCCGGCTGCTGACGACCTCCGTAGTACCCCATTCTCGGCTCCCAAGCACCCATATACCAGGTTAGATCCTAGGATGCTACAAGGAGGATTTCTAATATCAATTTGATTCGTAATGAGCATAACCAAGCATAACCCACGAACAATAACCATAAGAACACCATCACAAATCCACTATGAACAAAAACTTTGAATACAGTGCATAGAAAGGGAAATACAAGATAATGCAAATAACAAAAACTCCAAAAGCTCGACGGCACGCTCCAACTGCGGCGAGACTACAACTGCGTCCTGGCGTCACCTGCACGCATCAATCGTGCATAAGCTTATAGAAAGCTTAGAGGGCGGTGTAAGTGTGTGTGAACGTGCTCAGAATGCAATGCGGGAGTAATGCGGAATCATGCTGATGAGTACAAATTGCAACTAGCCGTACCAAGGCTAAGCCATACCAAGGCTATGCAGTACAAGATGTGAATACTATCGGCCATACCAAGGCCATGCGATGCAATATGTAAGTCAAGCATGTCACTCCTCATACCAATGTAACTCCTCACTAGAGCATCAAATCAGTACGGTTCTTAGTCTGGATAATCACCGGGGTTCAATACACTCCAAATGGCACTGTCTCTCTCCAAGCAGCACAGTCCAAGTGAGCGTAAGAAACCTCACTATCCGCCTGGCCAATAGTCAGCCAATACCTATCCGGCACGTCGATAGCAAACCCATTTCCGAGCTGGTCAAACTCAGCCTAGTAATGCCCCCTGCTCTCGGGCGAGTAAGGCCACCACTCCTTTCCAACCGACCACGACACAGTGGGAGACGCGGCCTCATGGTATTCGGCCCTCGTGCGCTCATATATCCACTCGGTCTCGACGTTGGAGTCATTCTCTGGTACCATCGGGTTTAGGGACTCTCACCCAGGGACATCTATGGCGCCCCAATTGCTTGGGACAAGATTTTTCGGTATCCAACCAACCACCCATGATATATCTGTGGAGGCTATGGCCCTGATGTCGCTAGGGCATATCACAATCACACATATGCAAATGCATGAACCACACTACCAATCATGCAACCATCCTGGGTGAAGCATGTGCTCATGTAGGGCAACTCCGCCTATCAGGGAGCCCGTAAACAGTCTGCCCGAAGGCATATGCTATGATCAGACACTCCTCATCTCAAGCATACATATGATGCGTATGATCATGAATCATGGGGCTGTGCTAAATATGTTATAAAGCAATAAACTATCCTCTCAATGAAGATGGGCCTAGATGGTCTACATGAAACAGATACGGGCCTATCGGTGGCCTTAGGGAGAGTTATAATGTGGACATCGAACCAACATTACTCGTACAATGTGGACGTCAAACCAACATTGTCCCCAAGGCTCGGCTTGCCTTAAATACCATTAAATAAACTCTGGTGGAATTACACATTGCAATGTGCCTTAGGTACATTCCATGGGGCCCTAAATACATCAAATGGGCCGTATCTCATAGGCCTTATATTCATCAAGTGGGCCACCTCAATGAACCTCACCAATGGGCCTTAGGTACATTGCAATGGGTCATCACCCATGGGCTTTGCATACATCACATTAGTCACCTAACATAGGTCTCAAATATAACAAGGTGGGCCTAATCATATGGGCCTCATATACATCAAAGTGGGCCTCAATATTGGGCCCATATACGTGCCAAGATGGGCCTAAATACATGGGCCCATATATACCAAAGTGGGCCTCAACAATAGGCCTATAAATATCCAAGTGGGCCTTAATAATGGGCAAAAAAATTACATCAAGATGGGCCTAAGTACATGGGCCCATATGCATCCAAGTGGGCCTCCATAATGAGCCTAAAAAATACATCAAGATGGGCTCAAACAAATGGGCCCATAATTGCCAAAGTGCGCCTCATGTGAGGCCCGCCATAATGTTATTTTCCTATCCAATCTGTTGATAAGGTCACATGAGTAAGGGGCCCGCCATAATATTTATTTTCCATCCGCCCGTTGATAAGGCCATGTGGCAAGTGGCCCACCAAAATATTTATTTTCCATCCACCCTATTCACAGGGCTACGGGACCAGGGCCCACCGTGATATTACTTGCCATCAGACCTGTTCATATGGTCACGCTGACCAGGGACCACGGTGATGTTTATTTCAATCCAATCCATTCCAAAGGTCACGTGGACCAGAGTAGGGCCCACTGAGATGTGGTTCACAAATCCGTCCCACCCATTAGGCATGTCCCACTTGGCTGAGGGTCCAGACCAAGTTTCAGCCACATCACAAATTCAGGTAGGCCCCACCAAGTGTCTTTATATGATTTAGGCATGTCTTCACATGGTTAGATGGTATGGCCCACCTGAGATCCGTATACGGCTGACTTTTGGGCGGGCCCCTTACAGAAGGGGGACCCACAATGGACAGTGTTGATGTCCGAAACGCATCATGGTGGGGCCCGCAACTGGGACCCGTGGGTCAGCCCGGATTGGCCGCCGCACTGGCGCGCTTGGCCCACTGCTGGCGTCTGCGAGCAGCCAGACGCCGCTGCTTTTTTTTATGGGGCCCACCGAGATGTGATTCATGATCCAGCCCACCCATTATGTGTGTCCCACTGTTCTACCCGTCCAGAACGAGTTTCAGCTGCATCCAAACTTCAGGTGGGTCCCACCAAGTACTTTTATATGATCTGACATGTCTTTACATAATTTTAGAGGGTATGGCCAAGCCGGTGATCAAATCACCTTAAAATTTTGGCTCAACGCCTCAATTGGACTGGAGAACAGAATGGACGGCGTGGATCAGCGTCACACATCAAGGTGGGGCCTGCATGAGCAGCCCACTCCAAAAGTAACCCTTTTTTTTTTTTTGCATGTGAACGTCCTTCACGTCCCAGCGTCCAAAACGCTGGACGGTATACACGGAACTCACGGTGGGTCCCACATACACAGACCTCATGGTGGGTCCCACGTACACAGACCTCATGGTGGGTCCCACATGCATGTGGCCCACCATGCACATATATATATAAATATATTAATATATATTATAATAATATAATATAATATATATACTACTACATATATACATACGTATATATGAAGGGTAGGTTTCACCTGAAATGCGGTGGACCACACCGTCGATGGATGGAGTGGATTTAACATGATTTGGTGGGGTCCACAACATTCGAGGGGATAAGAAAGAAAGAGAGAGATAGAGAAAGAGACAAGAGGCAAAAGGCGGTGATGGTGGGGCCCCGCCACTATGGGCCCCACATGATACAATTCATACATAAAAACGGGTCCCACCAACAAGTGGCCCTAAGAAAAGAAATTAACGGTGGATCACCCACCTCTTGCACTCCTTCTTACTCTCCCTAGCCTCCTATGCTCCTTAGCTTGTCTTTTGACGGTAGATGATGGACTTTTGATGGTGGGGATGGTGGATCAACGGTTGAGATGGGAGATGAGGAGGTGGGCCACACTTAGAAGTTTTTGAGAAATTGGGTTGCTTAGAGGAGGTTGGACGTGTGAGAGAGAGGAATGAGAGAATGAGAGAGAGAAAGAAATAAATTAAAGAAAGAGGGGATGGAGGGAGTGGTGTTGTAATTAATGATGTAAGGTTAGGTTTGAAAATGTGAAAAAGGAGGAATGGTGAGGGGAGGGAGAGTTTGACTTGTGGAAAAAGGGAGAGAGGCCACTTGTACTTGTTGTTGGGTGAGGTGGCATGGAGGTAAGGTGGTGTACTTGACTTGATTGATGGGACATCTCGTAGAGATTCTCTCGAGATTCGCAACGTGCGGCGTTTCTTCGAACCGAACGCTGACTGACATCTTTCCACCTAGGTATCGGTTTGGTGCGCGAGTCGCGGCGTTGGAACCGCGGCGACGGCGCGATCGCTAGGATACAAGTTTCGGATCGAGCCACCTTCGGTAGGCAGGACTCAGCTTAAGATCGCGCGCAACGTCGGATATGAGTCAAGGATTGCCGGAATTTGACCGGTAGGATCGCGGAAGCCTACGAAACTGTACGGACTAGGGTACGGGTCTTACACGCTGACTCGATGCGAATTCGAAAAACTGATTTTACGCAACAGGGAGTTACTGTCGACCCCTGGTGGGCCACCATCATCACATTATTTAAAGATCCACACCGTTCAGTGATTTCAAGAGGTAAAACCGACCGTACCCCGGCTTGTTTACTGATTTTATCGGATGATGCATGTACATGAAGGTTTCGACGCAGGTTGGATGGTGCCAAACAAACCTCCGTGATTCACTGCAAACTCGACCCAAAACCGAGTATGACCGACCAGTTTTTCATGGGAAATTCAATGGACGGAGTGGATTTTCTTTCCAACGTCGATCATGGGCCCCACCACTCATCAGTGTAAAACAAGAGTTTACGGAAACTCTTCGTGCGAACAGAGGTTGCGGACGTTGCTTGTGGCCCACCACCGTGTCGCGGAGACATGATCCGAACTGTCCATCAGACTTCTACGGCCCATATCACTAACGCCTAGCAGATAGAATTTGAAAAGTTGACATCGATCGGTTTTCAACCGTCCGAACAGATAACCAACGGTGCAATCAAATAAACCGTAGGCCACCACGGTTTTGAGCTAAAACCTATCAAGTCTGAACGGTTTTTAGAGTACAACTCAATGGACGGCTTGGATTTCTTCAAAATACAACGAAGTGGACCCCACCGATCACGTCAGCGAAGCATCGTGCGGAAGCCTTCGCACGCCCGTGAAAACCGGAATTTCTGGGCGGTTGTGGCCCGTTATCTTTGATCAGATGGATGATCCAAACCGTCCATCGTGTAGCTAGTTCAGAAATTACCCAAGTGATGTTAAGCTTTTGGAAAAAAAGAATGAAAAGTGGCGCTCTTCAGGATAGTCTTTCTGGCTGCGTAAACTCCCTTACGCAGAGGATTTCCAACTCTGTTACTGAGACGGCTTCCTTGTGCACTGACTGAGGCTGGCAGCTATAAAAGAGAGGAAGAACGGGGTAGCCTGGGGGGATTCTGGCTTGGACGTGGAGGCAGGATCGTGAAGAGAGAGAGAGAGACAGGGAGTTCTATTTTTTTTATTTTTATTTTTCTGTTTTGTTTTCTTTTTTCTTTTTTTATATTTGTTTAAGAGATTAGCCTAAACATGTTTATGGGCTAAACCTCTTAGTTAGGGCTAAGAGGTGAAGCTTGTAGCGTGATGGGATGCCTCTTTGCTTGTGCCTTTGTTTATACTGAATTGAGGTTAATTTTAGTTTAATTAATGAAATGTTTTTAGTCTTTAATGGTCTGTTGTGACTGAAATTACAATGGGTCTGCGATGGCTTTGAGCATGTTCTTTTCCTCTTTATGTTTATGACGTCAGGAAGCTCTGTTGTTCATCATTGTCTCCTGGGCATGGTCGGATGACGGTTCCCTTCCTAACCTTCATAGCATGTTGATTGGTTGGTAATTAGTTTAATTCTGTTATTTGCTTTGTCTCCTGGGCATGGTTTGGTGATGGAATCCATTCTAATTCATATACCTCTCATTTATTGAAAACTTTATCAACGGCAGTTCAGTTAATTTCCATGATTTGTGAAGCAGGCATAAGGTCTCCCTGATCTCTACAAGTGGATCCTCTGAATCCCTAGTTTCCCTTCTCTAAATTTTCTTAAGTTTTAGATTATTATTTCACCATTATTCTTCAAAATTATTTGATTTAGATTTCATCTTATTCTAGTTCAAGTTCTAGTTACTTTCAGATTACGTACAGGTTTCAGTCCCTGTGGATTCGACCTTGGTCTTACCGAGATTATTACTACATCATAACCCTATACTTGGGGAATGAACAAGTTTTTGGCACCGTTGCTGGGGACTGACGGCTACAATTTTTTGAAATTAATTGGTTTTAGAGTTAGTTTAAGATTAGGATTTTACTAATTTTAATTTTTTTATTTTGTTTTCTATTTGATTCATAGAACTAACCTTTTTCCTATTCTGTAGGTTGTTAAGATAGAACTTCTAATTTGGTAAACTCTTTCTGATTTTCTAGATTTTCTAACTCTTTAGATTTGGTTTGCTTTAGAAACTTCTTCTATTTAGAAACTAATTTATTTTGTTTTATTTTGCAGGTCTTTAGCTTAGGGACTCCAATTTGGTAACTTCCTTCCAACCCTCTCTTTCTTTCTAGATTTTCATTTTCTTTCTTAGGATTAGGTTTAGAATTTGATTGAGGGCTGCGAGTGTTTCATGCCCAAGTGGGCCCGTGACGACACTCGACGTCTCTTGACTGAAGGAGGATTAGTTGAGGGGTTGACTATCCATCGCAGGACTAGACACCGCTCGAATTCCCCTGAGTTAATTGAGGTTATGGCTGCAAATCAACCTCAAGCACTACCTCAACATATGGATGAGGAAGTACATGATGAGAATAAGGTGCATCAAGCACCCCCGCCTCGTACTTTACGGGATTATTTACAGCCGGCAGGGGTGAGCACGCCCTCATGCATGATTTTTCCTAAAAACACAGGACAGATGGACATCAAGCCAGGAGTTATCCAACTCCTTCTTAAATTCCATGGGCTTGAATCAGAAAGTCCATACTTACATTTGAAAGAGTTCGATGAGATTATAGCCACCTTATACTTTCTCAATGTATCCGAGGATACAATCAGGCTGAAACTCTTTCCTTTTTCTTTGAAAGAGAAGGCTAAGACGTGGTTACATTCACTGCGTCCTAGATCCATTGGCACATGGAATGATATACAGAGGGAATTCATAAAGAAATTTTTCCCACACCATAAAACGATTACCCTCAGAAAAGCAATCATGAACTTCGCCCAAAAGGAAGATGAAACATTCTACCAATGTTGGGAAAGGTTCAAGGATCTTGTCAGTTCATGCCCACAACACGGTTTTGAAATGTGGCGCATTACAAATTTTTCTATGATGGTGACATCTTCCATGCGCCAAGCGAGTCGAGACAATGTGTAATGGAGAATTCATGAATAAAGAAGTCGATGAGGTATGGGATTATCTCGATAGACTTGCCGAAAATGCACAATCATGGGACCATTACCCAAAATCAAACACCACGCCTAGGCCAACTCAATCTAAGGAGAAAGGTGGAGTATATCTCCTGAAAGAAGAGGATGATGTAAATTTTAAAGTGACTAATCTCATGCGAAGAGTCGAGGCCATGGAAGGAAAGAAGGATAAGGTTAATGAAATTATTTGCATGCATCTGTGATTGCAACATTCACACAACTGAAAATTGTCCTACAATATCGCTTTTGAGGCATGTTGAATGAGCAAGCTAATTAAAGTAAATAACTATCAAAGACCTTTCAATGGATCTATCTCCAATACATACAATCTAGTTGAAGAAATCATCCAAATTTTAGTTGGAAGAATGGACAACTGCTACCCCTCAAAGTTTCTTCAATCAAAATCCAAATCGGGGAAACCTCAAGAAGAACCAGGTTCAAAATTCCATACTAAGAGAGTAGCTCAGCGGTGCGTGGACTTACAAACTTTATGCAAAAAATAGATTCACGTATGACGGTTATAGAAAATGGGATGCTTCTGCCGCACAAGCTCCCCAATCCTAAACCGCAATACGAGATAAATGATCCCGACTCTTCAAATCAAATGGGACACGCTAAATCCATCACCACTCTTAGGAGTGGGAAGATCATTGATAAAACCCTTAGGTTAGGCCCGAAAGGCCTCAAGAACGAGAAGAGGACAATAATGATGAATCTAGTGATGTCCCATAAAAATTAGAACCAGGAACTTCTAGAGAAGCCGGTTGCTCGTTCCCCAACGGTTGGTTGCACCAAAACGTCTTTCTAACTCTCGGGATATTCGGAGGTGTTGAAACAAGTGAAAGTCAACATTCCTCTACTTGATGTCGTAAAACGGGTTCCTTTATATGCAAAATTTGAAAGACCTATGCACGACCAAAAACGGCAGAAAGCATTCAAAAGAAGATCTTCTTGGTGAGAAAGTGAGTGCCATCTCAAGCAAGACGTGCGTAGAAATTCAAGGATCCCGGTAGCCCAACCATATCATGTGTAATCGAGAACCATCGAATTGATCACGCAGTTCTTGACTTAGGAGCGGCGAAGGTCAATCGATTCCCTACTCGGTATACAAACAGTTAGGGTTGGGTGAGTTAAAACCCACCCTAACCACACTACAACTTGCCGATCGAACTGTTCATGTACCAAGAGGGATTATTGAGGATGTGTTAGTCCAAGTCGATAGATTTTACTACCCTGTAGATTTTATCATCCTGGACACCGAACCCATCAACAACATGAGCACTCAGATTCCCGTCATTCTTGGTCGCCCATTCCTTGCCACGTCAAATGCAATCATCAATTGCAGGAATGGTGTCATGACTATGTCTTTTGAAAATTTGACATTGGAGTCAAACATCTTTTTCAATAACGGCAGCAACTCAGAGGATGATGACAATGTCCACGACATTAACATGATCGATACTTTCGTGGAAGATAGGACACCCCTTACCTTATCCTCTGATCCTCTAGAGACGTGCTTGGCCCACTCCCATGAGTTTGATGATGATATGATTAGGGAGACGGGTGCATTGCTTGATAATGCACCGATACTTGAAGTTAATCGGTGGAGGCCACAATTTGAAGAATTGCCACAAACTGATGTAGTGCCTCTTCCGTCTAACCTCAAGGCACCGAAGCTTGACCTAAAACCTTTGCCCTCTGATTTGAAATATGCCTATTTAGGTCAAGATGAGACATACCCGGTGGTGATCTCTGCCCATCTGGAGAAAGAACAGGAGAGTATGCTCATATCTACTCTTATTGAGCATAAAGGAGCCCTAGGATGGACGATAGCGGACCTCAAGGGAATCGATCCCTCGATTTGTACTCACCACATATATCTTGAGGATAATGCGAAGACCGCTCGGCAACCACAACGTAGACTAAATCCAAACATGAAGGAAGTGGTTAAGGCCGAGGTTCTTAAACTATTGGATGTGGGTATCATATACCCTATATCTGATAGTCAATGGGTGAGTCCAACTCAGGTGGTTCCTAAGAAGTCCGGAATCACCATCGTAGCCAATGCTAATAATGAACTTGTGCCAACTAGAGTCACTACTGGTTGGAGAATGTGCATTGACTACAGAAAGTTGAATACCGTCACAAGGAAGGATCACTTTTCTTTGCCCTTCATCGATCAAATCTTGGAAAGGCTAGCTGGTCATTCCTATTACTGTTTCCTTGACGGGTATTCGGGCTACAATCAAATTGAAATCGCCCCTGAGGACCAGGAAAAGACCACATTTACATGTCCCTACGGCACCTTTGCTTACCGAAGGATGCCATTTGGACTATGTAATGCCCCTGCCACCTTTCAGCGATGTATGCTGAGTATCTTTTCTGATATGGTGGGACAATATCTAGAGGTCTTCATGGATGATTTCTCTGTCTATGGTTCATCTTTCAGCAAGTGCTTGGAAAGTCTTAAATGTGTGCTGAAAAGATGTGAAGAAAAGAATCTGGTACTTAATTAGGAAAAGTGTCATTTCATGGTTCATAAGGGGATTGTCCTTGGACATATCATCTCGTCCAAGGGAATTGAGGTAGATAAGGCAAAAATCGATCTTATCTCTAGCCTACCTCCACCCAAGAACATCAGAGACGTGCGATCCTTCTTAGGACACGCAGTATTTTACAGGCGATTCATAAAGGACCTTAGTCTCCTCTCTCGTCCTTTATGTAATATTCTTCAAAAGGATCTTCCATACGAGTGGACTGAGCAATGTCAGGAAGCTTTCACCAAGCTTAAAGGCATGTTAACCACTGCACCCATCATGCAGCCACCTGACTGGAGCCTTCCTTTTGAGCTTATGTGCGACGCTTCTGATTATGCTCTTGGAGCGGTTCTAGGCCAAAGAAAAGATAAGAGGCCCTACGTCATCCATTATGCGAGTAGGACTTTAAATCCTGCCCAAGTGAACTACTCGACTACAGAAAAGGAACTCTTAGCCGTGGTGTTCGCCTTGGACAAATTTAGGTCCTACCTGATCGGATCAAGATCATTATCTATACAGATCATGCGGCATTGAAGTATCTTCTTTCTAAGAATGATTCTAAGCCCCGCCTGATACGATGGATCCTTCTACTCCAAGAATTTGATTTGGAAATTAAAGATAAAAAGGGAGTAGAGAACGTAGTGGCCGATCACCTGTCTCGCCTTAATACCTCTGATTCCCTTGAGGCGACCCATATCAACGACATGTTCCCTGATGAACAAGCTGTTCGAGTCTCCCATTCACCTTGGTTCGCTGATATTGCTAATTATCTTGCTACAGGTTCCATACCGACACATTGGACCGCACAAGATAAGAAGAAATTCTTTACCGAGGTATGCAATTTTTTCTAGGACGATCCATATCTGTTTAAATATTACCCAGACCAAATCTTGAGGAGATGTGTGCCAGACGATGAGCATCAGAGTGCCATCTCCTTTTGTCACTCACAGGCCTGTGGTGGTCACTTTTCTGCAAAAAAGACCACGGCCAAGATTCTGCAGTGTGGCTTCTATTGGACCACTATGTTCAGGGACACTCATGAGTTTTGCAAAGCTTGTGAGCGTTGTCAAAAATTGGGAGCATTGTCCCGTCGAAATATGATGCCCTTGAATCCCATTCTTATCATAGAGGCATTTGATTGCTGGGGCATCGATTTCATGGGACCATTCCCCCAATCTTTTGGGAATTTATATATTTTGCTTGCCGTAGCCTATGTCACTAAATGGGTTGAAGCAATTCCGTGTCGAACTAATGACCATCGCACGGTCATTAAATTCTTAAAAGAAAATATCCTTTCCCAATTCGGAACGCCTCGAGCCATCATTAGTGATGGGGGCTCACACTTTTGTAATAGGCCATTCGAGAGTTTAATGAAGAAATATGGTATCTCTCATAAGGTGAGCACCCCATACCAACCACAGACAAGTGGGCAAGCTGAGATTTCTAATAGGGAGATCAAACACATTTTGGAGAAAACGGTTAACCCTGATCGTAAAGACTGGTCAACCCGATTGACCGATGCCTTATGGGCTTACCGTACTGCTTTTAAAACCCATATTGGAATGTCTCCCTTTAGACTCGTCTATGGGAAGGCTTGCCACTTTACGTGGAGTTGGAACATAGAGCCTCTCTTGGGCGATCAAAAATCAATTTCAATCGAACAATGTTGGCTCATTCTACGCAAACTTCAATTAAATGAACTTGAAGAAATCCGAACGACAGCATACGAGAACTCGAGAATTTACAAGGACAGGATGAAGGCGTTTCATGACCAACATATTCTACGAAAATCATTCACGCCAGGTCAGAAAGTCCTTTTGTATAATTCTCGATTACATCTCTTTCCGGGTAAGCTTCGATCTCGTTGGACCGGCCCTTACATTGTTGTTACTACTTATCCTCATGGGGCTGTCAAGATAAGAGACCCCGACAATGGAAAGGAGTTTAAAGTAAATGGACATCGCTTAAAGCCATTTGTTGAGAAATTTGATTCAGAGGACATGTCCATGCCTGACGGCGATCTGTTTTACCAGGAATGATCTCTAGTCGATGGAGGTATAGGTAGGTTTCCTGTTTGCATAGGACTAGGGTAGTTGCTTTGGTCTGGCTGAAGACATTAAACTTAGCGCTCCTGGGAGGCAACCCAGCTTTTTAATTTATTTCATTTTTCTAGTTAGTCAGTTCAATGTTTGTGGGTAATATTACTGCAAACCCTCACGAGACTACAACTCGTCCACTAGGAGCAACCTAGGGGTTTAAAGGCTTGTTGCATACGCTAAATGCAATCGAGAGCACCTGCGAAAGTGGTATAGGTAGGATTTTGTTTTGTTATTTTTGTTAGTTTCACTCTTGTACTGACCTTCTCTCTCCCAGCAATCTCTTGAAAAATCTCTCTCGATTCGTTATCCAGGTACTATCTTCCCATCACTTTTTCTTTACTTTCGTTGTCCCATGGCATGGCATGCTTATATCTTTTACATTGAGGACAATGTAGATTTTAGGTTGGGGGTGGGAGATTAGGTAACCTAATCAGTGTTTTTCTTAGTCTTGAGCAAAAATTGTGAAAATTTTTAAATTTTTCTGGACTTTCTGGTGAATTCGAAGTGATTTGATGACCATCTTTCATTTAAAATTACAGGATATGGAATGTTGGTGATTTACTACTCTTGGATTCAGTAGCTTGTTAGATTTCACAGTTAAGTTTGAATTATTAATCCAGGATTAGAAGTTGTAAACATTGATTGAGTCATGATTTCATATGTCACATCTCGCTTACACATTAAGGTTTCAGTTCCATATTAAAGGATTAACTTGGTAATCACTAAGCATGTAAGGAACCAGCTTGACAAATTTACCCGTCATGATCAATTGAAAAAAGAAAAAAAAAAATTTACCTTTGAAAAGGGATGAATGAATAGTCTTCACCATAGGTTTGCTCCCTATAGGTGTAGATTTAATTCCTCATAGATGATATATGAAAATGGTTGGGTGTACGGTCTTCACCATAGGTTTGCTCCCTGTGGGTGAGGATTTGATTCCCCTTCTTGGCATTGCGTTTAATGGAAAAATCAAAAGCTGAAGGAATAAAAAAAAAAAAAATGATCTGTGAGGCAAGTTTTGGTTATCATGAATTCTCTTATTGGTTACCAATGATATCCTGAAATAGAGAAGTGAATCTTAATGATGATAAGCAAGGTGACACTTTACACTCATGGGTCGTAATGTTTAAAATTTTTCTAATCAAGGGATTATATTTTGAACCTGATTATGAAGTTTGCTGCACATTGGAGTCAAGGAAAAAGGAATACCCAACATTCATGAATCGTCACCTTTTCATATCTCGATTATTTTTTTTACTAATCACTCGTGTTCACAGAATTTGTCCGGTAATTCTCAACTTATTTTTCGCATACTTTGCTCGGGACTAGCAAAATGCTGGTTGAGGGTTGTGTTGAGGGTCAAATATTGCATATCAGACCCCTGTTATTGGCCAGATTTACGAACATAATACTATTTAATGCCCTGCTTTAATCGTGTTTGTGGTGCAATGTGAAGTTAGGAGCGTGGACTGGAAAGGATGCTTAAAACACGGATTTAATGCTCAAAATTCACCAAAGCAAGGGACGGACTCCAGGGGGCCGAGATCGATGGATTTATATGCAAGAGATCCGAGAAAATCGAGAAACTAAAGCTCAAGTGGCTCGAAATTGGTCCAGAATGCAAGATCACAAGGTTTTCACCATCCGTTCGGCTTAAAAAATCATACATGGCCTGGGGACCATAAATTAACCGTACACGTCAAAAATCAACTATTGGATCTTGGTGGAAGTAGCCCAACGGATAGATCAGCCTACGAAACAGTGAATTGGGGCCCACCTGATGTATGGATATGCTTCAAGTTTGGTATCAACACTAAAGATAAGGTGGCAAAGCAGATGGACGAAGAGGATTTCTCAAATTTTGAGGTGGGACCCACTTTATATGATGAAAGTATGCACAACACACATGCACAGGAGGTGCACCAGACGGACGGAAATGGTCAGCAGTCGCTGACTCGATGCGAATTCGAAAAACCGATTTTACGCAACAGGGAGTTGCTGTCGACCCCTGGTGGGCCACCATCATCACATTATTTAAAGATCGACACCGTTCAGTGATTTCAAGAGGTAAAACCGACCGTACCCCGGCTTGTTTACTGATTTTATTGGATGATGCATGTACATGAAGGTTTTGACGCAGGTTGGATGGCGCCAAACAAACCTCCGTGATTCACTACAAACTTGACCCAAAACCGAGCATGACCGACCAATTTTTCATGGGAAATTCAATGGACGGAGTGGATTTTCTTTCCAACGTCGATCATGGGCCCCACCACTCATCAGTGTAAAACAAGAGTTTACGGAAACTCTTCGTGCGAACAGAGGTTGCGGACGTTGCTTGTGGCCCACCACCGTGTCGCGGAGACATGATCCGAACTGTCCATCAGACTTCTACGGCCCATATCACTAACACCTAGCTGATAGAATTTGAAAAGTTGACATCGATCGGTTTTCAACCGTCCGAACAGATAACCAACGGTGCAATCAAATAAACCGTAGGCCACCACGGTTTTGAGCTAAAACCTATCAAGTCTTAACGGTTTTTCGAGTACAACTCAATGGACGGCTTGGATTTCTTCAAAATACAACGAAGTGGACCCCACCGATCACGTCAGCGAAGCATCGTGCGGAAGCCTTCGCACGCCGTGAAAGTGGAAAACCGGACACGGGCGGTTGTGGCCCGTTATCTTTGATCAGATGGATGATCCAAACCGTCCATCGTGTAGCTAGTTCAGAAATTACCCAAGTGATGTTAAGCTTTTGGAAAAAAAGAATGAAAAGTGGCGCTCTTCAGGATAGTCTTTCTGGCTGCGTAAACTCCCTTACGCAGAGGATTTCCAACTCACATCGAGACGGCTTCCTTCAGACCGACCGAGGCCGCGCAAACTATAAAAGAGAGGAAGAAGGGGTAGCACTGGGGGATTACAGCTTGGACGTGGAGCCATGGATCGTGTGAGAGAGAGAGAGAGACAGGGAGTTCTATTTTTTTTATTTTTATTTTTCTGTTTTGTTTTCTTTTTTCTTTTTTTATATTTGTTTAAGAGATTAGCCTAAACATGTTTATGGGCTAAACCTCTTAGCTAGGGCTAAGAGGTAAAGCTTGTAGCGTGATGGGATGCCTCTTTGCTTGTGCCTTTGTTTATACTGAATTGAGGTTAATTTTAGTTTAATTAATGAAATGTTTTTAGTCTTTAATGGTCTGTTGTGACTGAAATTACAATGGGTCTGCGATGGCTTTGAGCATGTTCTTTTCCTCGTTATGTTTATGACGTCAGGAAGCTCTGTTGTTCATCATTGTCTCCTGGGCATGGTCGGATGACGGTTCCCTTCCTAACCTTCATAGCATGTTGATTGGTTGGTAATTAGTTTAATTCTGTTGTTTGCTTTGTCTCCTGGGCATGGTTTGGTGATGGAATCCATTTTAATTCATATACCTCTCATCTATTGAAAACTTTATCAACGGCAGTTCAGTTAATTTCCATGATTTGTGAAGCAGGCATAAGGTCTCCCTGATCTCTACAAGTGGATCCTCTGAATCCCTAGTTTCCCTTCTCTGAATTTTCTTAAGTTTTAGATTATTATTTCACTATTATTCTTCAAAATTATTTGATTTAGATTTCATCTTATTCTAGTTCTAGTTCTAGTTACTTTCAGATTACGTACGGGTTTCAGTCCCTGTGGATTCGACCTCGGTCTTACCGAGATTATTACTACATCACAACCCTATACTTGGGGAATAAACACTGTTTAACAACTCAATTTAATCATGTTTGTGATGCAGGGTGTATTTATGAGCTTGGATTGAAATAGGATGCTAAAAGCATGAATTTAACACTCATGAGTCACCATGGCAAGGGACGGACCCCAGGGAACCAAAATCGGTGGACTTACATACCAGAGATCCGAGAAAATCAAGAAACTGAAGCTCAAGCGGCCTGAAAGTCAGCCAAAATGCAAGTTCATAGGGTTTCCACCATCCATTCATCTCGAAACTTCATACGTGGTCTGAAGACCATAAATGAACCGTACATGTAAAATTTGAGCCATTGAATCCCTCTAGAAGTGGCCTAACGGATAGATCATCCCCTTAAATCCTTAAGTGGGGCCCGCCTGGTATCTGGAAATGCTTTAATTTTGGTCTCAACGATTTAAATTATATGAAAAATAGGTTGGATGAAGTAGATTTCTCAAATACATCTCAATAGACCCCACACTTGAAGCGCATGTACACAGTGCACATGGTCCAGTCGTGCATCACAATTCAAGAACTCGGTCAGCAGGCGCTGACCGAGAATTTCATTTTTAAAAAAAGGATTCTCCAAAGCGTCCACGGGCCGACCGTCCATTTTTCAGTAGTGGGGTCCACTCATCATGTAGATCGATGATCCAAACCATCTATTCGATCCAGAGGTAGGGCGTGACCCTCACCTTGCTTTCCTTTTGGCCCCATATACGTGTTTGCACATGGATCGTTGAAAAATGTAAGATTAATGGTGAGTTGGTGTGAAACAGTGGACCACACCAAAACTTGATAAAAACCACCCTTTCCAAACTATTTTTTTGCCAAGAATCTAATGAACGGGTCAGATTTCACTGAAAACATCACCGTGGGGCCCACCAAACATGTCAGTGCGTTTGCGTAAGGCTTACACTTGTACCAGGAAAATCGGATCTTCCGGGGATTTGTGTGATCTTGATGATGATTGGATCAGTAATCCAAACCGTCCAAACTCATCAACAGGGGGCCAATACCCTAGATAAGAAGCCAGAATCGAAGGATGGGTCGATCCTGCGCTGCAAATCTACCCCAAACACATGATGAGGTGCGTTTTCGTTTAGTTGAGCAGGCAAACCAGCTTGCTGCACAAGCTCTTGTGCGTAAATTTCCTTCACACTGACGCAAGCCCTCCGAACCGACCTTGCTCCTCTATAAAAGGAGACGTGAGAGAGAGGGGAGAGGGGGTAGATCATCAGGTGTGCAGCTGTGGAGGCATCCAAGGATGGGCAGTAGGGGTCGTGGAGCAAAGAGGGAGAGTAATTTATTATTATTTTTTTTGGTTTATTTTTACTATTTCTTTTTATTATTTCTTGTAAGATGTTTAGCTTAATCATGTCTATTCTAGGCTAAACCTCTTAGCTAGGGCTAAGAGGTGAAGCTTGTAGCATGATGGGGAGACTTTTTGTTTGTGTCTTTTGTTTAGACTGAACTGATGTTAATTTTAGTTTAATTAAGGGAATGTTTTAGTTTTTAATTGTCTGTTGTGACTAAAATTACAATAGGTCTGCTATAGCTTTGAGCGTGTTCCTTTCTTTTTTATGTTTATGACATCAGGAAGCCCTGTTGTTCACCATCGTCTCCTGGGCATGGACGGATGACGGTACCCTTCCTAACCTTCATACATTGTTGATTGGTTGGTAATTAGTTTAATTATATTGTTCACTTTGTCTCCTGGGCATGGTTTGGTGATGGAGTCCATTCTAAGTCATACACCTTTAATCCCTTGAAAACTATATCAAAGGAAGTTCAGTCTTGATTTCCATGGTTACACTCTTCAACTGGATGAAGATAGGACTCTAAGTCTAGTTGAGTTTTTGAAACAGACATAAGATCTCCCTGATCTCTACAAGTGGATCCTCTGAATCCCTAGTTTCCTTGTCCTAAATTCTATAAATTTTAGATAATTATTTCACCATTATTCCTTAAATTTCATTCGATTTAGATTTCATCTTATTCTAGTTCTATTTCTGGTTATTTTTAGATTATGTACAGGTTTCAGTCCCTTGGGATTCGACCTCGGTCTCACCAAGTTTATTACTACATCACAACCCTATACTTGGGGAGTGAACACTTCCTTTTTGATCTATCTGGCTACTGGACATCCGATGGCCCATCAGTAGATTGTCTTCGGACTGCTGATCAGACGGTCCAGTTAGGTGGAGGATTACTGTTGATTTCAATGGTGGACTGATACCAGGATGTTTCCTTCCTATTTAGACTCCTACATGTGGGTCGGCTTGACCGTGGGACATTCTCTAGCCCACTAGATCAGAGATCTGATTGTCGCTCTTCCGCACGGTGCGGTTACTTCTCACGAGAGATCGGTGAATGTTGAAACCTTTGTTTGTTTTTTTTTTTAGGTGTCATGGAGGGAATCGGAAGCCCTTCCTCATCTTTTTGGATAGCTCGGATTAAAGTCAAGAAGTTTCCTTTGGGTTTCGAACGCAACAGAGTTTAAATCTGTTTCGGCTTCTCGGCGTTATTTGCGGAAGGGTTTTGTGGACAGAACCTAACCAGTGGTTCAATCGAGTTTGATGTGGAAAGGTCTGGGTATTGGTCGATTGCATCTTTCGATCCTGATGAATGGTCTGGATCAAACAGATGGCCTAAGGTGGTGGCCCACTGCCTTTGCAAATGGACACTCTCCGTTCAAATTTCCAGCACAAGGGATTTCTTGCAACCGTTGTTGCGGCCACGTGTGCATGCATGGGTGCACGTGTCCAGTAAGGTCTTGACCGAAACGAGTTCTCCTACGGGATGAATGGTTCTGATCTGTCATGCGAGTGATGATGGTGGCCCATCATCATCACAGCGAACGAACATCCGCTGCGAACGAAATGGGAAGGATATCCTTCCTTCGAGATTTTTTCCTCTTTATCGGGTCAAACCTAGTTTGACTCGATATCTGGTTCGGTGTGCAGCTAGTGAACACCTGTTGTGCACTTGCACAATGCAGGGTGGGGTCCACTGTGATGTTTCTGGGAAATCCACACCGTCCAATCATTTTTCCATTTAATTTAAGGGGTTGAGCCCAAATTTAAAGCATATCTAAAGATCAGGTGGGCCCCAAAATCAATGGTTAATGGCTGATCTAGTCACTGAGTTATTTTTACGATGACCTAAATGCTGAAATTCAACGTATACGGTTAATTTAGGATTTATGGGCGTGGTATAAAATTTAATGTTAATTGGATAGTGGGAACTACGTGATCTAGAATTTAGGGGTCTAGGTTAATGGCATTTTTGCAATTATCACTGATCTAAGAGTTTTGTGAAATCTAATGGTTCTACCTAGTTTTATGCACCTTTCTGAACAATTCCTACAAACAAATTTTCATCTAAATCATTACGGATAATTGGTTATTTGTTAATTCACTTAAGGGAAGGTATATATGTCAAGTCACATGATGGATGGTCTTATTTTTAAAATCAACGGTCAGATGGCTTGATCTATGAATGGAGATCATTCTCAACGGTTAAGCTTGTGTCAGGGAATAGATATAAGGTTAGAATAGCTAGTTTAGTATCGTACACATGTACATATTATGTAAATTTTCATAGTAACACTCGAGAACTTTCAATACTCGGGTATTAAAATATTTGAGGTGTTACATTAGGGACCTTCACCTAAGGGACGCAATCGCCCTACTTGCTTATGCCTTTTAGGGACATCCCCAGGGTAGCGCATCCGCATTCCAACCTTCATTCTTAATTAAAAATAAATATGCACATGATATGAGTAACCACCATCCATCCAAATTGAAATTATTAAATATGCAACTTATTCCACGTTAGTTACAAACTACACAGTTACATCACATATTCTTCGTTATTCTCAAATTATGTTATAAGTTATAGTAAGGTTCGATAGCTATTAACTCAGTCATTATTTTAATTAGATAATTAAAATTCTTAATTATAAATTTAGAATTAATTTTTAATATAACTTAATAATTAATTTATCAAAATTAAAATTTTAGTTAAATTCGAATTAAAATTTCTTTTTAAAATTATAAATCAGTAAAGCATAAGAATTCGTAAAAGTAACCTATGTTAATCCCGAATCAGATTAGAGATGTATCACCCACCTTGACAAGATCTTACAATGCTTTTCTTTTTTTGTCTCATTTTTATTTTATTTTTTCTATTGTTTTTTTCCCACACTTTCTCTTATCGTGCCTAACCCATGACCCTATTTATAATACAAGGGTCCCACCATACATAATGTACACATGTAGAAAAAGAACAAACCATTCTCTTTAAGTGGCCCCTCATGTAAGTTAAACACCCGCCACCGTTAATTCTCTCTATTACAAAAATGCCTCACGTGTGTATATGAAGTGATGCATGTGGTACATGGTTGTGCATGTGCATGGTTATGCATGTACATGGTGCCCATGTATGAGCAATGTGTACATGGCCATACGTGTAAAATTATTAATGTACAATGGATGGTTGATCAGGTGGGTGGGTTAATGGGTCAAATTGATGGATGAATTTGGGTAGTAGATAACTAATTGAGAAATTCTTTGGATGGTGTTGATTTGTGTATGAATTTAATAATTTTATTTTGTTGGTTTAAGTTAACAAATAAATAGTCGACTGATCTTATAATAAAACTTAGACAGTTGGGTTGGTCATTGTGATGGATGGTCTAGATTAGTGACCCCTGATGATAGTCATATGCTTTTTCATTCCTAATACTCACGCGATAATAACTTTAATACTAATTTTTATATATATATATAATTAAAAAGTAGTAATATTTAGTACATGCTAATAACTATTTCAAATGTTAAATTTTAAATGGGCATGCTATACATGTTTATGACATACTGCATTAGAGAGTTATACAGCATATGAACGGATGGTTGAGATGTATTGAAAATAAGATTTAAGTGGACCATGTGGTACCTCAATGAGTAGAGAGGTTGATGTACGGTTGATTTTATGAATGGGTTACCCATTTGCAAGATATGGAGCGTTGAATTTATGATTGTACGTATGGATACATAGATGATTTTCTACTATTTTAAAATTATGAGTTTACCACCAAAATATGTATATGACTTGTGGGCCTCTAAAACTTATTAAATCATATTCCAATGTAATAAGTACTCCAGTAAATTTTTCCAAAGAAATATGAGAATCATCATAGTGTTTTTTGTTTAATTTTTAGATGGACCAATTGGTGGATCCAAGTATTATGTACGATTGAATAATAAGATATATGTAAAATAATCAAATGATTAAGAGTCTAATCATTTATACAAGTTAATGTATGGTTACTTTCATGGTCAGATAGGTGTAAGATGGGATTTTAATTGATCAGATCGGTGGATTATCGGATAAACGGCTTAGATGATTAAACTACAATTCTAAAAATGAATGGATGAGTGGGTGACCACATACCCTACATGAATGGATTTGGTGTATATTCTACAGTTAAATTTGAGTCACTTATGAATAAACGGTTGATCTTAAGTGTACGAGTAAAGAAAATGCACATATATTATAACTTGCATACTTTATGGATGCGTGTTACAACTTGCATATTTTATGGATGTGTGTATGCATGAATGTGTGAATAAATGGAAGGATTATGCATGAATGCTTAGATGAATGCGAGTATGCATATATGCAGATGCAGGCATGTGCACCAAAATCTCAGGTCATTACATTTTACCCTCCTTATAAGAATTTTGTCCTCAAAATTCAAACACACCTAACATGTGGATGGGTGGGATACTCCTCCTGATAAACGGTGTGTTTAAGTGTCTGCTAAGTTCCATATGTTATAGAGTTTAAGCGGGCGCAAGAGTGTGTAAATCGCTACAGGAATTAGAGTTTTTATACCACATACAGAGACCGATGGATGATTATAATTGTTCATCTTCTTCCTGCTAGTCAATACTTCCATTAAAAGGATAATTCTTACCATTGATATTTTGAAATGAATGTAGTACCTCGAAAAGAAACTTTCAACCGATCATAAAAACTTCACGTATTCAAATATTTGTGATTAAGGATAGGTGGCAACCTTAATGCTAGCAACCTACACCCCATAGATGTTAAGAGGAGAGAGGGAGAGCCCTAAATGAGCAAAAAAGCTCACTCCGCTCAACTCGATTTAGCTTGGAATATTATCTTGGCCTAAAAGGGAGATTTTGGACAAGTCGAGGCTTGTTTGACTCAGCTCGTTAAAAAACAAGCCAATGTCAAGTAGCAAGTAACTTAGCTCAACTCGAAGCACAACTCAGACCACGACTCAGCTCCGTGTGTGTGTGTGTGTGTGTGTGTGTGTGTGTGTGTTTAATATGTGAAATTTTCACCCATGCATATGTCTTACGCACCATTTGTGCTCGTTTGCTAAGAACTATTGGATTGAAAGGATTAAGGACGGCTTAGATCACCTCCTGCTCCCACTCAAGACATGAGTATAGCTCATCTCTCTCTCTCTCTCTCTCTCTCTCTCTCTCTCTCTCTCTGCAAAAAATCCCTTCCCATCTCCCTCTCGAAACCCACCTGCAAACGGTCACCTCCATCTCTTTCCCTCGTGATCCCATCTCTCTCTCTCTCTCACTCTTGTCTATCTCAACCCGTGCATGCAAGCTGCCACCTCTCTCTCCCTCCCTCCCCCTCTCGATTCTTCTTCTTCTTCCTTTTTTCACAACTTCTTCTTCCGCACCTCCTCCTCCTTCTTCTTCTTCTTTCCTGATTTTTTTAATTAAAAAAAAAAAAAAAAAAAAAACAAACAAACAAACAAACAAATCATGGATTTGATTTTGTAAGGGAATTTTATCAGATCCTTAACCAGTAATTTGATTTGAATTAGACAATTGATGAAATTCCTAATTATTATATTTGTGGAATCAAATTGCGCATTTAGATTTATGGATAATTCAATTTGTGCATTTAGATTGTGGAATCAAATTTAACAAATCTCACGTTTTTTTTTTTAATCTTTATATTTAGAGATGACTAGTGAAGAAGTCTCAACTGCCATCATTAACAGTGTGCAACCACACCTTATCTTCTTATGGAGGGAGATGTGATAGAAAATATAAATACTTTTGTTTCGGCTAGAATGATGAAAAGTCAATGGTGTGGGATGAATTTTATGAAGAGGTGAAACCAAGGTTATATGTAAGCATTGCAAAACAACTTTTAGCAAGCATTCCAGTGGGACAACTTCTCACCGTCACAAACACATCAAAAATTGTCCAAAGAGACCAAGAACCGCGGGTGGATGCCAACAAATGCTTTTGTTTTCCCCATCTATAGGGAACCACTCTCAAGCAAGCATAATACCCTACACTCTCATTGTTAGCACGTGACATGTTATTAATCTTGATTACAATAATAGAATTAGAATCTACATTTTGCATGGGGAGTAAGGTCGTGAGAAAGATCGAAGCCCTCTTGCACAAAAAATAATTGAAGCGCTCGTTTGTACACAAGATTGATTGCAGCCGATTTGAAGTGATAACACTTTTGATGTTGAGGATGAAAAACAGGACAAGATCAAAAGTCTAGGTAAGATGCACCTCCATTTGTTTGAAGGAGGTTAATTATTTATATTTTGTTGTTATTAGTAGTGTTGAATGGATTACACTTTTAAATTACTAGTTTAATATTTATTATATTTTTAAAAACATATGTTTCTAAAATATTAATAATGTTAAATGGATAACACTTTAGGATTTATTGTTCTTTAAATTACACGTATTGTTCAATGGAGAAAAACATGTCGCCTCTCATACACCATATAAAAAGTGTAAAAACATGGATCTCATCAATCAACTGTTGATCAAGGCCATAAATTAGATCAAATCATATCACAAACCACCTTAACCCATATCAAATATATTCAAAATAAATAAGGGTATAGATTAGCCCATAATCCTAAAAAACGATCCACCATTACATCGTTAGCGATAGGTCAACATTAAAATGTCCGGATCTCCTAATCTGAGAGTCTGTTTGTGTTCAAACTTGTGTCATATATATCAATCCTCACTCAGAGGACTGTGACTTGAACAGTTTGGACACCTAATGGACATCGATCACATTGCTAAAAAATTCTCAAAAATTAATGGTTATTGTAATTTAGGACCTCTCTGATACAACTTTGAGTCATTTGAACAACAGACGTATGTACTTTTCATGTTTTTCAAAGTTTCCAACTCTCAGAACAACTCGAATGTAATAATGTCAAATTTCTAAAAGTAATCAACCATAAAGATAGTTTAAATTGTAATTGGATGCGAATGATCACCTAAATGAATTCAACGATACAAATTTGTCGATATAAGTCCTCCAACCTTAGATGTCTCTGCCTTATCTATCGCAAATGTAGGGATACCAAGAGAGAAAATCTAACTTCTAGTAGGGGCCAAAGAAGACATTATCTGCCCACTAAGTGGACCACAGAGAGGAGATTAGGTGATGATGGTCATGAAGATGCAGGAAATGAGAGAAATCTCTCTTCTCTTATCAATTTTTTCTCTCTTTAAGAATGTCTAAAGGGTTAATGCCCAAACTCCTCCCTCATGTGGTTCTTTCCTTCTACGATGAGATTTATATATAGATTTGGGGTTAGAGTTTTAGGGATACGTATATTACAGTGCTCTGCCACCCTAGGGACTTTAGTGTACCATGATGTGAAGGAAGTATGTTGATCTACTTCTCACATGTACATACCTATTATCTAATCCCTTTACCGTTAAGGAAATTTACTTATGATATAAATCCTATGCTGATCATGAAGTGGACCATCAAATATGGGACTTTAAATCATCATCAAAGTATAATCAAAACATATTTAATAATTAAAAAAATAAAATCTTAACATTTACAAATCGTTTTAAAGTCAATTAATTAAAACCTTTTGAATGTTAAGCCCAGTACAAAATTCACTTAATGAATTCCCGGTCTATTCAAATCTTACCATAAACAAGTGTCATGGTAAACTCAATGGATACCTAATTAGCCTGTGCAAGAACTAATGAACCCTGATGGATGTACCCTATATTACTGACTTTCAGTAACCTCTACAAAATCTTGTAAGGTGAGCCAAAGATAGCTAATTTAGATCAAGATCTTTGGTCTAAGGATTGATCAACTAATGTACACTGTTAATCATACGATCATAATCTAGGCTAATGAGCTCATAAATTATTAACTTGAACCATGATCCTCTAATGTAAGTGTCCAAATGTCCATACCGGGATCCCATACTCATGACACACTCACACGATTATGAAGATTAACGGCTAAAGGTGAAACAAACACCAAATCGTTTACCAATGGTGAAGACATTCCTTCCTGACTTAAGTTAGTTTCCTGATCACCCAAGATGACCTTACGTTTTAAAGAATATGATGTCCATAGATGTGTCCTATGTATTTGTATCAATCATCATTCATTGGGCTACTGAGATTCAAGGAACAAAACTCTCCTTAGTGGCCATGTTGTCCAATCTTAAGTTTGCAACGATTAGAGGATGTACTACATACTCTTCGCACAACCCAAAAGAATAAGATTAAGTTAATACTATATCTACTTAATGCATATAACATATGTCCAAAAGGACTCATTATCATCAAAATCTATGGCTAAGATCAACCCTATTATATCCATATGGCCAATAGATTGAGATGTATATTGATTTTTCAAAGAACCAATGGATTCTTTTGCATGATGTTCAGGTTTTCCATAAACATATTACCACATTTCTTAAGTTTGTCCTTTTTAAATTTTTATTAGTTATTGACATAATCTGCCTTCCTCTTTCTCTTGTTAATATTGAAATTAGTTTCAACTAGATTGTATTTATAGTTATTCAATCTATCATCCTCATTAATTAAAGGATATTGCATCAATTACTCAAGCAACATTTTTCTTTTCATACTTAGCTTAATCCAATTATCCTTCCATAATAATGACATATTTGAAATAATTGCCCTAAGATAAAAAATTATCATCAATTTTCAAAGTAGCTAGGTGAGGTGCTTTCATTGGCAATAAGTCAGAATTCATACGCTTTACCAAGGATCTTCTTATATCCAACCATCTTAAACTTTAAGTAGGTTTCTATTAAGGATTTCTTATTACTTGTCTCCTCAGTTCGTCTTCAATGAATTCCATACATTACTAGCAGTCTCCCACCCTAGACGTACAAGTTCGATAACAAGTCTATAAGCACATGTAATCATATTCATTTATTTTTTAATCGGGATAAGTCATTATTTGACTTCATCCCAAGTTAGATGTTAAATGATCTTGAGCTATTTATGTAGAAATTTGATGTTCAGTACTTATTGTCTGTGAAAAACATTAAAACAAAAAAAAAAAAAATAATAATAATAAATAAAAAAAATAAAAAATTCTACTAAAACACGCAAGTCTTATAAGGTCAGAAATAACCAGACTTACTGCCACTAAAATAGCCACATGCAATTAAATTATCCTGAAGAGAGCATTCTACCTTAGGGAAATTCTTTAAATGGCTCTCATTGAACATTGAATCTAACACAGAGGTATGGTTCACCTACTCCAGCTTCTGCTCTCCTCTTTAAATCTGATGGGGACCAGTAGACAGACCAACCATCTACAAAGACTCCTAGGTAAGCTTCCATCATGGTCCATGAGTGGGGCCCATGCCTCCCTGAACGAACTAAATGACAGCAAGGTGGACCACTCCCACGTGATGTGTTTCGAACCAAATCGAATCTTATTAATTGCACCAGGGCGCATGTGTGCCTGTTGCTGACACTGTACATACGTGCGATATCCAAGGCGTTCATCAGCTGTAGCCCACCTCTTCTATTACTGGTAAACATTCAACGTGACTGCATGGCCCATCAGTTGAACGGTTCACCTAGGATCTAGCATTTTGGCACGTGTGGCTGAGAGCGTACGAAGAGGAAGCGCACTTGCTCCGCGCGAGTGCAGTTCCCAAATTCGATTCTTCTCTCTTCCTCCGACCCCACCTGCCTAGATCGCCGAATGATTGGTCCAGCTAACTTGAAGCGGATTGCGTGGTGTGACACACACCACCGGCCTCGGTGGTGTGTTGATGTCACCAAGTTCCGTGGACGCTACTATGATGTATGTGTTATATCCACACCGTTCTTCCATTTTTAGAGATTATTTTCGGAAATGAGCCAAAAAACGAGGCAGATATAAAGCTCAAGTGGACCACACCATAAAAGCAGTGATGTATGTGTTATATCCACACCGTTCTTCCACTTTTAGAGATTATTTTCGGAAATGAGCCAAAAAAAGAGGCAGATATAAAGCTCAAGTGGACCACACCATAAAAGCAGTGGGGACAATGATTCCCACCGTTGAAAACTTCCTAAGGACGACCATGATGTTTATTTACTATCTAACCTATTCATAAGGTCACACAGAGATGAATGATGGGAAAAAAATATCAGATTGATCCAAAACTTCTGTGGCCCCCAAGAAATTCTCAATGGTAAACACTCAATCACCCTTGCAATATGTGGTGTGGTTCACTTGAGCTTTAGATTTAGTTCATTTTTGGGGTCAAGCCATAAAAAAATCTCTCCAAATGAACAGGACGGTTTGGATATAATACATAAGTCATGGTGGGGCCCACAGAACTTGATGACGTCAACACACCACCGAAGTCGGTGGTGTGTGTCACACCACGCAATTCGCTTCCGGAGATTTAAATGACAAAACTAACCCTGGAAGGATTTCAAATCAAACCGAATTCAGCGTCTCAGTCGAGGATATTTTTGTCATATTTC
This sequence comes from Magnolia changhungtana, assembly GCA_030180095.1. Taxonomy (NCBI): domain Eukaryota; kingdom Viridiplantae; phylum Streptophyta; class Magnoliopsida; order Magnoliales; family Magnoliaceae; genus Magnolia; species Magnolia changhungtana. The sequence goes on from JASAUF010000421.1 coordinate 4,916,509, forward strand.
GCAGACGTTGGCATCAATTTCGGGAATCCAATGCGATTCTGACTTCTGGTCACCCCAGAGGGGGGCATGGTTTATTAGGTCATTAGCCCTTGGAAAAAGAACGTCACTTTTCATGTGGAGTACATGCAATCCCTATCTAATCTATCCGACCCTGGGACCCAATAGAGTGATCGAACGGTTCTGATATATTACCATTCGTTTCTTGAATTTGGATGGTTGAATACCATTCAATGGCCACAAATCAGATGATTTTAGCGTCATCCATTCGCTGTAGCTTTTGGGTTATGAACCACCTATAGGGGGCCCATGATCCAACGGTTTGGATTGATGTACATGCATGTATGCCACTGTGAATGAGTATGATTTCAACGGTGCTCATCCAATGCCTGCTGTTTTTTTTGGGGAACGGATTAGGTGGTACCCGGGCTAAGCCAAGACGGTGGGCCCACCTTGATGTATGTATTCTGTATCGACGCCGTCCATCCCTTGTTTCATATCATTTTACGGCATTATCCCAAAAATGAAACGGATATAATTATCAGATGGACCATACTGTAGGGAAGCAGTGGTGATTGACTATTAATGGCCACGAAAGTTTTGGATCTGATATTTATCTTTTCCCCTCCCATCCAGATTGGATGGAAAATAAATACTGAAAAACATTAAGGTGGGCCCTGACAAGTTTTTAATGGTAGGGCATTTAATCACCACTGTTTCCTTATGGTATATGGTCCACCTGGTCCACCTGATAATTGGATCTGTATAATTATATTTAAATACGGATGGACGCATGGATACAAAATACATACATCAATGTGGGCCCACGGTCTCGGGTGAGGCCGCGGTCTCACCTACTCCGCTCCATTTTTTGGACGCGGTTTGCTAGTGACGCTGCCGTCAGTGCTATGTAGGCCCACCATGATGTATGTATTTTATCCATGCCGTTCATTCATTTTTTCTGATTATTTTAGAGATTAATTCAAAAAATGGGGCAGATTTAAATCTTAATTGAGTCACACTACAGGGAACATTGTTGATTGAACGCCTACGGTTAAAATTTGGGGGCACAAAACGGATCAAGCTGATATATATATATATATATATATATATATATATATATATATATATATATATATATATCGTCCAGGTACCTATGACCTAATTAACAGGCTGGATGTCAAATGAACGTTACAGAGGTTTTTAACGGTGGACATTCAATCACCACTGTTTTCCTATGGTGTGGTCCACATGAAGATTTAGATCTGCCTCATTTTTGGGATCATGCAATAAATTGATCCGAGAAAATGGATAAACGGCGTGGACGAAACACATACATCATGGTGGGCCCACAGAGCACCGACCAGTAGCGACCACCAACCTGCAGCGTCAGTAGCCAAACCCTGTCCTTTATTTTTCTTTTCTGTATGTGGGGCCCACTTGAGTCTTGGATATGAGCTCCCATCCTTACTGAGGTGGCAAAACTGATAGACGGTGTTGATTTCACACAGAAATCACGATGTGACCGACTGAGCTTTGTGTTTCAGGAAGCACACGTCCATGATCCTTTATGGCATGAGCTAGTGACATGGCACACGTGTAACCAAATCCATCATCAGACAGGCTAGAATGAATGAACCATAGCCCAAAAATCACAGTAAGAATACTAACCATCTCAGCCGTATAAATCTCTGACCATCTTTCCAAGTGTCCATTTGATAGCCACCAATTGAATCCACCAAGTATTATTTTCATCCAAAAATGGGTCCCACGATTTAGTTGACTTGGAGTGGTCCATCTTCAATTGACCAAGAAAAACTCACCATACGTGCCAAGGTGGAACGTGTGCCAGTCTGGGAGGTTCATTGAGTGGTCTTTGCATTGATATAATACCTGTAACCAAAAATTCTGGTCGGTCCATTTATGATGAGGTGGGCCAGAGATGTACTAAGAAATTGACCGCCAGAAAAAGAAAAACGGATGACCAACAGACTGCTTTCCACGTGTGTTGCAGCTGTCGCTCACCTAATGAGTGTAAGGTCCTGATTTTCAGATACGACACGTTTTTGTCTACATCCATCCAATGCGACAGGACTCTCAACCCATGTGGGTGGCCCACTTGTAGTAATGTCAGTCCTGATTGGTGGGACATGGAGCATACGGCCGATGAGTAAATTGTCAGTGAAGCGATTATGGGAATCCAGTGGAAGACTCTTCAACAGCTTTGATTGGTCAGATGGTGGGACCCATGGGATAACCAACCCAAACCAGCTAGCTAGCTGATGTCAAAATTCTGTGGGTCCCAACATGATGTATCTGTTTTATCCACGCCATCAATTCATTTTTTAAGATCATTTTAAGGGATGAGTTCAAAAATGAGGCAGATCCAAATCTCAGGTGGACCACGACATAGAAAAACAGTTTTGATTGAATGTCCACCATTAAAAACTTCCTAAGGCCTACTGTAATGTTTATCTTCCATCCAATCTGTTGATAAGGTCACACAAACATGGATGAAGGAAAAACACAAATATCAGCTTGATTCAAAACTTTTGTGGCCCCCAAAATATCTTCAACGGTAGACGTTCAATTCCCACTGATTCATTTGGTGTGGTCCACCTGAGATTTGGATCTGCCTCAGTTTCCTGGGCTCATGTAAAATGAGCTGGACAAATGTATGAACGGCAGGGATAAAACAAATACATCATGGTAGGGCCCACAGAGCTCGTGATGGGGTTACTAGCCAAACCGCGTCCAAGGTGTAGCCCTCTCACGCGTACACGGAAGAGCAAAAGAAAGCAATTATTGAATAAAAATCAATCAATATGATATGTCGGGTGGTATTCTTGCAATCTGAAGATTGGTATGATCCATTTGTTGAGTATGGTCCCAGTGCCCCCCTATAAGGTGGAAATTTGCCGTGTGTATTTTCATTGAAAGAGAAAAGACTCTTCAACAAAGAGTATACAAGACTATTTTTAAGAATAGCTTAATTTAGATTTAATTGTACAAGATCTATTTACAATTTATTAATTTAATTTTATAGATTACACAATCTAATATTTTCTCCAAAGTTGGAGAATGAGTATTAAGAATACCTAATAATTTGGTACAAAAATCATTGGGTTGTAGTTTGGATGGAACATAAGAGGGTTGAATTAAATAAGATGAGATCTTCTCACAAACGAGATGACGATCAATCTCAGTGTGTTTAGTATATTGGTTAAAGACAAAATTGTTATAAAATGATAAGGTCAAGTGAATATTGCAAACATGAAGGTCGTGGAGAAATTAAAGAAGCTAATTGTGTACTCATAACTTGTAATTGTCATTAAGTGATACTCAACTTCAGCTAAAATTCGAGGAACACGGTAGTTTACTTCTTTGTTTTTCATGATAAAAGGAAATCACTGAGTAATAAATAACCTATGAAAGATGACAAAGGGTCCCAATCCAACTCAATCAAATGGACTTGATTTGACCCAACTTAATCCCACCATAACCAACCACTTAGGGTTAGCATTTAGTACCTTAGGTCAGGTGGCTTGGGTTAGATCTAGTGTGGGTGGAACATCTGACGAACTCTTCTTAAGCTTGGGTTAGACTTGGGTTGTCCTTCAACCCAACCATATGCCTACTAGAGTTGCATGCCTAGGAAAGATCAATTAAGTGGTTTTTTTTTTTTTTTAATGACAAAGGTGCCTCTCCCACCATTGGAACTTTGATGAATCACCTTAATTACATTGGGAGCCACATCTAACGATGGTGGTGTTTTCTATTCTGGATGACCACTTACATGAACCAATCAAAGGCACATGTGGTCACCATTTTCATCCAGTACTAGTGGGGCCCTGGGGTTAATAATACATACCATTGTCTAATAAGTTGTATCATATGTGTGGGGCATGCTTCAAGATCACCTAGATAGAACAATCCTAACATTTCAATGGTACCTTTTTGGTGAATTGTTAGGAAATAACAATGCAAATAATCTATAATAAGGAACAAAAGGACAGATATATTCGACCTTTTTGGTCTTTTAAGCTCCAAATGCAATTCAAACAAATACATCACATATGAAACACGCACATGCTAAATTGGCACATGTGAGGAATCTAAGACATTTGCTACATTGTTCTCTTTATGATGAGAGTATTAGATTGAAAATTTTGTAAAATTAAATTGATGATTTGTAATTAGATCTTGTAGAACTAATCCTAGATTAATCTATTCATGAAAATAGTTGTGTATTATCGTTACAAGATACTCTTTTTTTCAATGAAAATACATAAGGAAATTTCCCACCTTATATGGTGTTAGAACACTATGAGTTGAGGCTTTAATTTTGTTACGGAGATCAACTATTTTCACTTAAACATTTTGAGCCTGTTTGGATTGTGAATTACGATTATAATGAACTGTAAAGGTGTAATGATTAACAAATTGATTTACTTATATCCTAAATAAATTGCATTTTACTGATAATACTTATGTTTGGTTTATCATGGTAAAATACTAATGATAATACTTTTATGTTACTTTAATATCAAATTAAAGAAAAATATATATTAATTTACATATTTGGAAAAGAGATTTTCACTGCTAAACAATATAAAATTGCAATTATTACAAATTTATTTACCTGTCCAAACATGCCATTTATTTCTTCTGCCTCTATAGGTGTCATTTAGTTTGACATCTCCGCCCGTAACGGTATCTTACCAACAATCTCCATCTCTATTATTACCATGGGACCCATCTTTCAAATCAATCGTTGCTGATTTGTCAGCACAACCTAAACACTTTCCACCATTAAAACTCATCCTTTAGACGTTTTTCATCATTATTAATGGTTGTACAACCCTCGTAGCCCCATCAAAACCCTAGTAGCCACATCATCGTAGGGACATTGTTGTTGCCAGATAGAGATACCATGGTATAAGGCCGCTTTCGCCTCCGATTACTGCATCGCACTGATCTGCTGGCGACCCTCTTCTGCCTTAAGAACTTCCATTGCTTTCGAACAAGGATACCACTAGCTGCCTTCGCTTTCGACTATAACATTGCATCGTTCCACTATTGGCCTACTTCCTCTCCAATTGCTTCAACCGTTTTCGTACTTGGACAATAACAACCTTCTCCATATTTTTTTGTACAAGGCCACCTTGTTATAGGGAGACAAGCACACAATATTATTTTCGTCTAATCATGGCCTTCTAACCTTGCCCAACCATCTGCACTGTCGTTGTGGTCATCTCACCATTACTACCGTGATGATTCTCTTTCAGATAATATCACTTCTGACTCAAACCTTATTCAGTCAAATTCATATCCCTTGTATCCCATATTTCTCCATCATTCTGATCAATGAGGGATTATGCTCATCTCTCATCCACTCATAAATGCTAACTTTGCTACTTGAAGCTATACAATGAACATTGTTTTTAGAGAAAATAGTACTTATGGCTATTCATAACTATCTACATTGTTTTAAATTTTCTCTCTGGACTTGTTGCAATCACATGGTACTCTCTTGGATTCTTATTGCCCTCACTGAAAGATTATCTAGAAACATTGATTACACTGATAGTACCTACAATATTTAGACTGATTTGTGCGACCTATTTTCTCAAAGTAATGCATATCTCATATTCCTACTCCAGCGTTTTATACATTTTCATATGCAAGGCTACTCCACAATTGTTATATATTTTTCTCAGCTAAAATCCTATTTGAACGAACTCTTATTTAATCTTCCATGTCCATATGCAATTGTGGAGCTATAAAAGACCTTACCTCTTCTTATCAATAAGAGCACCTCATGCAATTTCTTATGAGACTTAATGCAAGTTACTCTATCATTCACGATCAACTTCTTTTCTTCTCATGAATTTTCATCCTGCAATCAACAAATCTTATTTATTATTTCTTTAAGGTAAAAAATAACATGAAGTTTTCATTCCCCACACTTTCAAATGATATCACTACTTTGCTCACCATCGACAATCGACTTAACATTGGTCTTTCTCATGATTTCGGGTGAAACTCTTCTAAGAAGAAATGTTATACTTTTCAAGGATATTCCCTTGGTCATCAATTTCACAGCTAAAGTCTGTCCAAATCGGCTACTCCACCATCTTGTACCCACTTAGGCCCTCAAGTTCCATTTTCCATCTCTCCTACTTTTACCCTAGATCGATTTCACCAAATTCTATCATTGATCAATAAGGTAAGGTACTTTACAACCCTAGGCAAACGTTGCAGGTAATTTATCTTATTTTACTCTCTTTTCTTTTTTCCTTCATGGGTTATTGACACCGGTGTGACTAATCGTATGACTCATTTTTTATCACTGCTTCATTCATTCAATATACCCACTATTACTTACTCAGTTACATTATCAAATGATAACATTGCTAAAGTTACTTATGTGGGTTTCACCACTTTTACACCATCCATTCACTGTTGGGGCCTTGCACAAAACCTTTGGATCTAGCCTCCCGAAACAAACCAGAATTATGGATAATAAAGTAATGAAATAAATCAAAGCATAAATTAACCACACACCACATAAGAGATTTTTACGTGAAAAACTCTCAAAGAGGTAAAAACCACGGGACCCCGTCCAGATCAACAATCCACTATGAAGTAGAACGTTACAACTTTCTTCATTCATGCAGGAGTGGATAAACAGTAAGAGAATAAAAGAAAACGGAGAAATCTCACCGATTACGAGGACATAGAAGCGCTAAGATATAGATTGCACAATAGATAATCTCTACGAGCATAACCTCCCTTCTATAAGCTTCCTCTCTCTCTTTCTCTCTCTGTCACCTTTGATAGCCCTAAACTCTTTAGGAAATCCCTTGTAAAGCTTTAAGAAACCCTCTTATCGTACCTAAAAAGCTCTAAGTACCTCCTATTTAAAGTTTTAGAAAACTCCTTTCCGCATCCTAGTTGCGATGGGACTTGCGACACGAAATCCGTGCAAGATTGCGGAACGAATCAGCGTAACTACGACTGGTCGTGACGAACCTACAACCGGTCAAGTACATCCTTCTACCGGTCGAGCACCCCGAAAATAAATAACCCAAAGTCACTGGAGTTTGAGTCGTGTCAGGGCTCGTCTTCCACGACTGGTCATGCACAGCCTTCGACCGGTCGAGCAGGGCTCACGACCGATCGACGACGGGTCAAAAAAAACACATCATTCATTACACTAATATCTTAAGTGTTTCCTCTTTTCATTTTAACTTCCTTTATATCAATTAATTAACTATATCTTTAATATGTTCAGTTACATTTTATCCTATCAGAACCTAGCTTCGAGGACGATGTTTAAACTAGGTAAGAGCATGACAACCTCTATCATTTTTTCTTGTATGATTCCTCAATTTCCCTATCCACCACTCTTTTATCTTCCCCCAGGTTATGGCATAGATGATTGGGATATCTCTCACATGCTCATCTTTATAAGTTATTTATGAATATTTTTTCTATCACTACAAGAAACACCACTTTTAGCGACGAAAATTTTCGTCGCTAAAAGCCAAATTTTCGCAGTTAAAAGATTTTAGCGACGAAAACTTTCGTCGCTAAATTCGTCGCTAAAAGACCGATGTACAATGCTTTTATCAACAAAAAATTCAAATCGTTGCTAAATGCAAGCTTTTTAGCGACGAAAATTTTCGTCGCTAAAAAAATTTTCCAAGCCATTTAGCAGCGAAAATTTTCCCTGCCAAAAAAATTTTCAAGACTTTTAGCAGCGAAACTTTTCGCCGCCAAAAAAACTTCCAAGACTTTTAGTAGCGAAAATTTTCGCCACCAAAAAAATATCTAAGACTTCTTTTCGCTGCAAAAAAAATTTTACAAGACTTTTAACAGCAAAAATTTTCGCTGTCAAAAATATTTTCCAAGAGATCCAAAAAATATCCAAGACTTTTAGCAGCGAAAATGTTCGCCGCGAAAAAATTTTCCAAGACTTTTAGCTGCGAAAATTTTCATTCTTGAAAAAATTACAAGACTTTTAGCGATTGAAAAGTTTGTAGCGTAAAAACTTCAAGACTTTTTTAGCGTAGAAAATTTTCGCTACTTACGCAAAAAATATCTAAAACTTTAGCAGCGAAAAGTTTTGCTGCAAAAAAAATTTTCCAAAAAAAATTTCCGAGACTTTTAGCAGCGAAAATTTTCGCCACCGAAAAAATTTCAAAAATTCGTTCCACTTTTAGCAACGAAAATTTTCGTTGCTAAAAGTCTCTTTTTATAAAAAAATATACAGCTCAAAATTCCTAATATACACCTGTTAACAATATATTTCATCATATTCATCCTGATATACACCTGTTATATAATATATTTCATCATATTCACATTCACGTCCAGCTAAACCCAAACTAGTAAATCCATCCAAGCCTCGATTACAAATTGAGGCTAAAAATGTTTAATTTTTTTAAATATTTATTTAAACTACTAATCCACTCATGAAACAATCAATCATGAAAGCCATAATACTAACAAAATAGTTAACAACTCAATCAAACAATCAATCTCACTTGTTTACTATTTAAAGTTTTCAAAACAAAGTCAATCAAACTATTACACAACATTAGGTTCCACAAATAATACAAAGTCACAACACAAGATTTGGGTATGACTTTTGCTTGGCTGATGAACAACTACAGCTTGTTCGGTAGTCTCGAAAACATCTGCAAAAGAAGAAGAACTTCGCCATTAGCAATAATTTATAGTGGAGTCCATATCACATGATTGATTGCTCCACTGGCATGTCCCTGGCTCCTAATTTTACTTTTAACAGCTCTAGAGGTTTCTTTCTCAGCATTTAAATGTCAAAAAAACATAGTTATCATAGATTTAGGTTAGGTTATAGGTTAAGGTTTAGGAAACTGAGTTTAGGTTATAAGTTAAGGTTATAGGTTAAGGTTTAGGTTATAGGTTATAGGTTAAGTTTTAAGTTTAGGTTAAGGTTATATAGGTTTAGGTTTAGGTTATAGGTTTTGAGATTTGAGAATAGGTTTAGGTTAAGGTTATAAGTTTATGTTTAGGAAATCGAGTTCGGGTTCGGGATCGGGTTTAGGTTTGGATTTTCAAGTTAAGGTTTAGGTTTAGGTTAGGGAGTTGAGATTAGGATTAGGTGTAGGTTTAGGTTTAGGGATTTGAGAATACGTTAAGGTTTAGGTTTAGGTTAAGGTTATAGGTTACTGATTTAGGTTATAGGTTAAGTTTTAGGTTTAAGTTAAGGTTATAGGTTTAGGTTTAGTTTATAGGTTTTGAGATTTGAGAATAGGTTTAGGTTAAGGTTATAAGTTTAGGTTTAGGAAATCGGGTTTAAGTTTGGGTTTTCAAGTTTAGGTTTAGGTTTAGGTTAGGGAGTTGAGATTAGGATTAGGTGTATGTTTAGGTTTAGGGATTTGAGAATATGTTAAGGTTTAGGTTTAGGAAATCGGGTTCGAGTTATAGGTTTAGGTTTAGGTTAGGTTATAGGTTAAGGTTTAGGAAATTGAGTTTAGGTTATAGCTTTAGGTTTAGGAAAGTGAGTTTAGGTTATAGCTTTAGGTTATAAGTTAAGGTTATAGGTTAAGGTTTTGGTTAAGGTTATAGGTTTAGGTTTAGGTTATAGGTTTTGGGATTTGATAATAGGTTTAGGTTAAGGTTAAGTTTAGGTTTAAGAAATCGGGTTTGGGTTCGGAATCGGGTTTGGGTTTGGGTTTTCAGGTTTGGGTTTATGTTTAGGTTAGGGAGTTGAGATTAGGTTTAGGTGTAGATTTAGGTTTAGGGATTTGAGAATACGTTAAGGTTTAGGTTTAGAAATCGGGTTCGGGTTATAGGTTAAGGTTTAGGTTAGGTTATAGGTTAAGATTTAGGAAATTGAGTTTAGGCTATAGGTTTAGGTTTAGGTTAAGGTTTAGGTTTAGGTTATAGGTTTTAGGATTTGAGAATAGGTTTAAGTTAAGTTTATAAGTTTAGGTTTAGGAAATCGGGTTTGGGTTCAAGATCGGGTTTAGGTTTGGGTTTTCAAGTTTAGGTTTATGTTTAGGTTAGGGAATTGAGATTAGGATTAGGTGTAGGTTTAGGTTTAGGGATTTGAGAATACGTTAAGGTTTAGGTTTAGGTTTAGGGATTTGAGAATACATTAAGGTTTAGGTTTAGGGATTTGAGAATACGTTAAAGTTTAGGTTTAGGAAATCGAGTTCGGGTTATAGGTTTAGGTTTAAGTTAGGTTATAGGTTAAGGTTTAGGAAATTGAGTTTAGGTTATAAGTTTAGGTTATAGGTTAAGGTTTAGGTTATAGGTTAAGTTTTAGGTTTAGGTTAAGGTTATATAGGTTTAGGTTTAGATTATAGGTTTTGGGATTTGAGAATAGGTTTAGGTTAAGGTTATAAGTTTAGGTTTAGGAAATTGGGTTCGGGTTCGGGATCGGGTTTAGGTTTGGGTTTTCAAGTTTAGGGATTTGAGAATACGTTTAGGAAATCGGGTTCGGGTTATAAGTTTAGGTTTAGGTTAGGTTATAGGTTAAGGTTTAGGAAATTGAGTTAGGTTATAGGTTTAGGTTATAAGTTAAGGTTATAGGTTAAGGTTTAGGTTATAGGTTAAGTTTTAGGTTTAGGTTAAGGTTATATAGGTTTAGGTTTAGGTTATAGGTTTTGGGATTTGAGAATAGGTTTAGGTTAAGGTTATAAGTTTAGGTTTAGGAAATCGGGTTCGGGTTCGGGATCGGGTTTAGGTTTGGGTTTTCAAGTTTAGGTTTAGTTTAGGTTAGGAAGTTGAGATTAGGATTAGGTGTAGGTTTATGTTTAGGTTTAGGGATTTGAGAATACGTTCGAGTTTAGGTTTAGGAAATCGTGTTCGGGTTATAGGTTTAGGTTTATGTTAGGTTATAGGTTATAGGTTTAGGTTTAGGAAATCGTGTTTGGGTTATAGGTTTAGGTTTAGGAAATCGTGTTTGGGTTATAGGTTTAGGTTTAGGTTAGGTTATAGGTTAAGGTTTAGGACATTGAGTTTAGGTTATAGGTCTAGGTTTAGGTTAGGTAATAGTTTAAGGTTATAGCTAGGTTTTGGGATTTGAGAATAGGTTTAGGTTAAGATTATAAGTTTAGGTTTAGGAAATCGGGTTTGGGTTCGGGATCGGGTTTAGGTTTGGGTTTTCAAGTTTACGTTTAGGTTTATGTTATTAGGAGTTGAGATTAGGATTAGGTGTAGGTTTAGGTTTAGGGATTTGAGAATACGTTAAGGTTTAGGTTTAGGAAATCGGGTTCGGGTTATAGGTTTAGGTTTATGTTAGGTTATAGGTTAAGGTTTAGGAAATTGAGTTTAGGTTATAGGTTTAGGTTATAAGTTAAGGTTTAGGTTTAGGTTTAGGTTATAGGTTTTAGGATTTGAGAATATGTTTAGGTTAAGGTTATAAGTTTAGGTTATAGGTAATAGGTTAAGGTTTTAGGTGATAGGTTTTGGTTTAGGTTAAGGTTTAGGTTTAGGTTTAGTTTTAGGTTATAAGCTATAAGTTTAGAGAATTGAGAATTGGTTAAGGTTTAGGTTTAGGTTTAGGTTATAAGCTATAGGTTTAGGGAATTAAGAATTGGTTAAGGCTTAGGTTTAGGGAATCGGGTTCGGGTTCGGGATCGGGTTTAGGTTTGGTTTTCAATTTTAAGCTTAGGTTTAGGTTAGGGCGTTGAGATTAGGATTAGGTGTAGGTTTAGGTTTAGGGATTTGAGAATACATTTAGGTTTTAGGTTTAGGTTATAGGTTTAAGTTTAAGTTAAGGTTTAAAGATTCGGGTTCGGGTTTGGGTTTGGGTTCGGGTTTAGGTTATAGGTTTTGGTTTAGGTTATAGGTATAAGTTTAGGTTAAGGTTTAGGTTATGGGTTTTGGGATTTGAGAATAAGTTTAGGTTATAAGTATATGTTTAGGTTGGGTTATAGGTTAAGATTTAGGGATTTGAGTTTAGGTTAAGGTTTAGGTTTAGGTTATAAGTATAGGTTTTGGAAATTGAAAATAAGTTTAGGTTAAGGGTTGGGTTATATGTTAAGGTTATAGGTAATAGGTTAAGGTTTTAGGTCATAGGTTTTGGGATTTGAGAATATGTTTAGGTTTAGGTTTTAGGTTATAAGTTAAGGTTTAGGTTTTAGGTTTAGGTTAATGTTAGGTTATAAGTTATAAGTTATAGGTTAAGGTTTTAGGTCATAGGTTTTGGTTTAGATTAAGGTTAAAGTCTAGGTGTAGGTTTAGGTTATAAGTATATGTTTTGGGATTTGAGAATAGGTTTAGGTTGGGTATAGGTTTAGGTTAAGGGTGTGGTACTTGCAAATACAAACATAAACACGGCTTGTCCAAATGGCCAGGCCCCTCCAATGCTGTCCATAGGAAATGGACAGCTTCATCATGGTCATAACAGCGGTTCCCACCTTCCAGGGACCCCCGCTCATCTGGATAGCTCCGACGCCATCCGGTCTGCTCCATTAATTTCGAGCAAATACATAAACACGGCTTTGTCCAAATGGCAGAGCCCTTCCAATCTTGTCCATAGGAAATGGACGACTTCATCATGGTCATAACGGCGGTTCCCACCTTCTAGGGACCCCGCTCATCCGGATAGCTCGAGCGCACATCCAGGATCTGCTCCATTAATTTCGAGCAAATACATAAACACGGCTGTCCAAATGGCCAGGCCCTTCCAATGCTGTCCACAGAAAATGGACAGCTTCGTCATGGTCATAACTGCGGTTCCCACTTTCTAGGGACCCTGGCTCATCCGGATAGCTCCGACGCACATCCGGGTCTGCTCATTTAAATAAAATGGATTATCAAGATCATTTAAATAAAATCAGGTCCAATCAACAATCTGACCTGGAGGATTCTATTAGCATTGTTGACGGCACCTCGAACCTTGTTTAAATCCAGGTTACAATCTGTAGCCACTGATGCTATTTGTCTTTATGTGAAGTTGACGACAATTTCTACATCAAACCCGGCGAAAGCAGCCCTAATGATAAAAAACATTTCTTTCCATGAATTCATTATCTCTCTCTCTTTTAATTTTTTAACTTTCCATTACAATAATAACTACTTGAAATTATGGCATTTTCTCAAGATAGAAGTCCAATCCATTCCAACTTGTGCACCTGTTAGAATAAGCAATTCAAACAATCCTGCAACACATTTAAATGCCTAATCAGTCTCACTCCAGTCTTATATATTGAATGCCTAATGTACAGTCTCTTGAATTGGTGCAAACCATACCTGAATTGAGTGTAATGAATCAAAGAATGAAGAAATTCGACATGTAACTACATACAAGAAAGATAAAGGATATGCATATCTGGAGTGCTGTTATTCTCACATTACTGTGAGAGAGTAGGGTTTCATTATATATATTGATCAACCTATGGAATTTTATGATCATATGAAAAATCTCTCTCAAAATTTTAAGATAAAGGACTTTAAAGACCTTCAGTACTTTTTAGGTAAGAGTGCTATCAATTTTGATCCTTTGAAAGAAGCTCATTGTTAGCATAGTTGTAAAGTTTGGTTTATTGTGAAACAAAACCAATTGATCCTTTGAAAGAAGCTCATTGTTAGGTTAGTCTCTCTCTGTTGAAGCAAAAAAAAAAAAAAAAAAAAAAAAAAAAAAAAAAAGGAAAAAAAAAATCTCTTTTATGTTTTTTCAATCCATCTTCCATTTTTCTTCTTAACAAGAAAATCCATATTTACTAATATTCTCATTTTTCTATTTTTCAAAAGAATAAGTTCAGACTCCGAAAGCGTCGGCTCCAGCACTCGTACTTTCATCCCAAATCCTAACCAAGGACTCTAAAATTACCTAAGCCACTTTAGGCCAAGGCACCTACACTGCATGGCCCACCTGATTGACAGATTAGATATTGCACACATACGCTAGGCTGACTGTAATGCGGCAGTAGGATAAGCAAATATGTATGTGTGGTGGATGGATGGTGGATATTGTGCAGTAAAAAATAAGAGGATGTTGTTACCTTTGAGAAGGAGAGCATCAATGAGGTTGTTGTAAAATTCAATTCCTGCCTTATTAATCTCACCAAATCTTCCTTCTGTTGTTCATTAACATATATTAAAATGAAGATTAAGTCTCTGCCAAAATATGAGGTGTCAGACACATCTAAACGTCAACATGCTAAGTGGAGAGAACATCCAACCCGTCCCAAAGGTTAAACCCACCATGAAGAACAAATAGCTCAAAAATAGGTCAATTCGCTCATCAGATGGGACATACCAAAGAATAGAATGGACAACCTCTCATTTGGTCCAAACTAGAGTGTGGCGTGCCTGATCAGTAGATTTGCCTGATTTTAGCACCATGTGATCTTCATAGTGGGATCAACTTCTTTGGAGGGATTGGATGTCCTAACAAGATAAAATTGGAGAGATGTAAGTAAAACTCACTTGGGAGGATTCTAGACCAAGATATGGAAAATCTGTAGGAATTCACTCCAAGGGAATGCATCAATTTAATGTCTTCCTGTTCATGTCCAACAAGTTATCATTGTGTTAGTCTTTTTCTCTTTTTCTTTTTCTTTTTTCTTTAATTTTTTTTTTTTTTTGGTGATAGCTATATGACATAAAAGGCCAACTCGAGCCCATCTGACCATTGTACTATCTATGGGGTGAGTATTTGGCTTCTGGGTTTAACTCTAGCGGCCCCACCATGGATGGAGCCAGCTGAAATCTCCTAGATTTTAAGATCCTGATCCTTCAATACTTAGAGTTTCACATTCTGATGGATGTAGACTGTCTCCATCTTTTTCCTGAATATGGAGACAGTAAAATTCAATGAAATTTTAATTTTAAAATTGTATTGTACTATACCTAAAAAATTGAATTAAGAGAGAAAGGAAAGGAAAAAACAAAACCAACCTAGAATGTGAGAGAAAACATCCCAATTGCTTATACCTTTGTTGCCTTCTAAGTAGGCCCCTTCAATCTACAAAACAAAAACATAAACAAAATAAATCAGTCGTAATACTGTCTTTTCCTGTTTTTCCGGACCAAAGATACTTTACTCTGGGTGGACCAGGTTGGGTTGGACTTGTGCAATCTAAGGACGCATGATCTGGGCATCATCTTGATTTGGACTTGTGCAGTCTAACCCAATATGGTTAAATAAGTGAGACTGGGTTGCATCATGTCAGGTTGAGCCTACTGGGATGGGCCTAGGCACATATATTTAGCTCATGGGCTGGGCCAACCCGTCATTTTCACAAAGTGTATGTGACACGTGTATACCATGAGAAGGTATACACATGTATTCACCAGAATTCATAAACTTTGTACTGGATATTTGCAAAGAGACTAGTCATTCTCACATAAAATTGACCGCCCATGTCTGTCAATGTTAAAGAACAAGCCAATGATGGGCTAGGATATCAGAAATGGGATTGTCTGGGTTTTAGATTGGAAAAATAAATAAATAAAAATAACCTAAATACACATGTAACTTCCAACGGCCACAGCTTTGATAGGATAAGATGTCTTTTTAATACTTTTAGTACTTTTTACTATTTCTTATTTTGGAGTTAAATTTGGAATTTATGGGTTCTTTTGCTTATATAAACACACCAAATACATTATAATCAATACTTCACTAAATAATATTAATCATATTTCTTTATTTTAAGGGAAAAAAAAATTCACCAAGAATTCAAGGGCTATGCTTAAAAACAAAATGATGATATGATCTTCTCTCTTATCCATGCATTCGCTGCATTATTTTATATTAGATCCACCATCCTCATTCACATTTGCACCTATCCTTGTGTTGCAAGGCATTTTCAAGTGATGGATGCAGTAAATAATTATTTTTTATCCCTAATTTAATACATCCAGTGACTTGAAAAAAAAAAAAGCCTATAACAGTGAGGGGTGCAAGCGCTTGCAAGGCATCCCATAGAATGCATATTTGTTTATGGTAATGTTTGGTTGCAGCACATATCATGAAATTTTATAATATTTTACCTATTTCAGTATTTATGCAATCTATTATCCAAAATCCCCCGTCACCAACATCAACTTTTTTTTATACTATTTTCTATTGCTAGTAGAAAATACCCAACTAGTTAGCCTCTTCCCACATAGGCTAAACACATGCATGCATTATCTTCCCTGCAAGCAATGAACCTGATCCAATGCATCACCTTCTTTGGATGGTTACATGCATTTGGATTATTTCATCTAAGAATATGCTCTGACTCGGGCTCTAAAAAGATTGATCAAATTCCAAGATTGAAGGCAACTTCGGAGCCTTCGAGTAGTGACCAAATTCCAACATTGATTCTGCTCCCAATTCCCAAAAGCTGAGATTAACAGATTTGGGTCTTGGAATTAAGCAATTCTAAGATTGATGAGCCCCCCTATTGCTCAATTCCCAAGAGTATAGATTGACAACTTTGAAACCTTCACTAATTCTTATAAAAAGGGTCATATCCCACCATCCTAACCAACGTGAAAGAATCCATGAAATGTTGGCAATGTAGCGTAAAAGCTAAAATCAGTGATTACATGCTTTTTACCTGATAAGATGAAGTTGAAGTTCCAAAGAGGAAATCTTGAGGAAATTGGCTTTGATGAAGAAGGCAATTGATCAATGGAAAGAGATGAAGAAACACTGCTACAAATGCAAAGGCCATCTTCAGCTTCAATATTCTATAAACTGATGTGTATTGTGGATATATAGTTAGGTTGAAACCATTCTGCTCGACAAGCATTAATCCCCTTCATCAAAATTTAAGAATTACTTAATAAAAAGCACTTTCAGTCAAGAGGGCTATATACATTCCACCTAAAGAAACTGTGATAACTCAAGCATCTAGTGTTGCTTTATGCAACAATGGCAATAACAATTCTGTCATAGCAACGGTTCTCGACAACAATGGCAATAACACCTAAAGAACATAGAGTATTTAAGAAGCCCTTTTGAAACAAATGAGAGGTCAGTAAATCAGTATAATTAAATAGTAGAACATATTACAAATGCCCACTTCTATGATTTTCTTTTATGATTCAATGATTCAGATATGCTAATTATACCTCAATAATATTAATGGTGAAGTTGACCATGGACAATAAGCTCTACTAGCAACATAGGCTTCTGCTTCGATATTTAAATGCTCAAATTGGACTTATCTGTGAGAACCTCGATTTTGGCTCTGATCAAACATTTGAGAAAGACCCATTAACGATCCATCAGCAAAAAGGCTACAGAAGATTTGATAGAAAAAAAGAAAAAAAGAAAAAAAGAAAAAAATAATAATAATAAAGAGGAAGATAGAGGAGATTACCAGTCGATTCAGTCTTTGAGCTTCAACATGAACTTCTCATTGCTCTCCTCTGTAACTCTAATCAGTCTCTCCAACAAATTTCGAAGTCCATCTCTAGCTGCAATCGAGGGCAGCAGCTGGCCTCCCCTTCTCCATCGTCATCCTCCATTAAAATCAGAGGAGAGAAGGGAAAGGAGATCGGAGACGAAGAGAGAGAGAGAGAGAGAGAGAGAGAGAGATCGGGTGAGAGAGAGAGGGAATAAGGGAACCGAGAGAGGGAGAGAGAGGATTAGGTTTTTTGGGGGTTTTTTTGGGCGCGGCTCTGTTTTGAGCGCGCGCCCATTTTGGGTGTGAAGTGGATATTGGACGGTCCTGATAGGGGCTACGTGGGGCCCACCATGATGTATGTGTTTCGTCCATTCCGTTCATCCATTTTTAAAGATCATTTTAGAGCTTTATGCCAAAAATTAGAGGGATATAAATCTCAGGTGGTCCACACCACATGAGAACAATAGTGATTAGATATCCACCATTAAAATCCTCCGAAGGCCCACTGTATTGTTTATTTGACATCCAATCTGTTGATTTGGTCATACAGGACCAGATGAAGGGAAAAAACAAAAATCAACTTGATCCAAAACTTTTATAGCTACCAAAATGTTTATAATGGTCGACGCTCATTCAACACTGTTTCTTGTAATGTGGTCCACTTGAGATTTGGATATATCTCATTTTTGGTCTCATATTGTAAAATTATCTGTAAAAATATATGGACGGCATGGATGAAACACATACATCACAGTGGGGGCCACAGAGCACCGACCACCAGCCATTGGCTGGTGTCAGGGGAGTAGCCCATCCATTCCAAGCGTACTGACTAAATCCTGTGAGGCCCACCATGATTTATTCATTTTATCCACTCCATCCATCTATTTTAACATATAATTTTATTAAATAAGCTAAAAAATGAAGCCTATAAAAATCTAAAGTGGACCAGATCATAAGAAATAGTATAAACTAAACGTCTACCATTGAAAAATTTTAGGAGGCCACTGAAGTTTTGGATCAAGTTGATATTTTAGTTTTCCCTTCATCCATGTATTTATGATCGATTGAACAGGTTGGATGACAAATAAAAATCACTGTAGGCCATAGGACGTAGTGTTGCTAGTCCATTCTAGTTCAAAAAATTGAACAGATCCAAATATCAAGTGGACCACATTTGGGGGGAAATTGTGGTGTTACCAGTCCATTCTAGGATGTGGTTCCACATCTAGGGGAAATTGTGGTGATCGAATGCTCTCCATTGAAAACTTCCTAGGGACTACAGACCTTAATAAGGTCAACCAAACTTATATGAAGGGAAAAATACAAAGAGTCCCTGTCCCAAAAATCAGGTCGTTCGTCTCAATCAACCGAACAAATGTATGGTTGTGAAAGGATAAGCCATAGGCTTATTATAATATTTCTTTTTTAGTCGAAATAGTATTAAGACGATTTTGTAGCGGTCCATCTCAATCAGCTATTAGGCTTATAATAGTTTTCTTGTTTTCTTTCTTTGGCCTCCTGCCCTTCTGATAATATTTCAGCAATCTTAAGAAAAAGAGTTTATGTTGCCTACATCACTTAAGTATATCTATTTCCACCTATTAACATTGATTTCGATGTTTTTTTTTTTTCTATAACTTTAGGGCCCGTTTGGCTGGGTGGATTGGAAGGGAGTGAATGGTATTAGGGTGGATGGCGTAGATTTCTAGGTAATGATGGTGTTGTCAGCGGATTGTCTTGAGATCCATGGGATTACTATATCCCTGGATTGATACATCTAGTCCGTTTGGCACGCCCGGCCAATACGGAGATTAAAGCTTCCGATCCCTTCCAATCCCACTAACCAAACACGTCGTAGGCTAATTTGAATGGATTAGGATGGATTGGATGGGATTTAAAGGTAATGATGGTGTTATCAGTGGATGGTCTGAAGTTCCATCAGATTCGGATTAGATCACGTACACTGTTTGGCACGCCCGGCCATTCCCGGGATTTACCATCCAATCCCTTCCACTACCATCTAATCCCTTCCAATCCAACCGGCTAAACGAGTCCTTACAGGATATTACTTCATCCATGCTTAGAAAAGTTCTTAACAAAGTTGAAATCATTAATAGATCAAGATCTGGTTCTCCAAACTTTGAGTCATATCAAATTGAGGCTAATGACTTGCAGTCAGCTATTGCACAGTATATGAACCTCAGGGGCACCACAAAGGTATACATAGTATTGCATGTTGAAATTATTTAAACAAACTTAGTTCATGCATTAATGGTGTCAAGCGACTTGTCTGTGGTCATTTATATAATTATATTACGCTTATATATATATATATATATATATATATATATATATATATATATATATATATATAACTTGCAATTCTGCTCTTATTTTCATTTAAAAAAAAAAAAATCCATGTGATACTGCATATTGAAATTATATATACAAGCAACTTAGTATACGCCTGGATGGTGCCGGATGGCTTCTTTCTTGTCTCTCGTTGTTCTTATTATTATTTTTATTCGGTATTTCCTGATCTTATTTTCATTTATCATCCTACAAGGCACCTCATGACATTACTAGGAAGTATGGGGCTGTTAAAGGGGTTGATGATTCTTCCACAAAGGCATAGCTTGAAAAGATGCGGACACTGTTTATCAGGAAGGGATCAGGGTTCTCTTCTTGTAGTGTGATTATTGGGGATGCATATAAAGGGATTCATGAAATTGGTTTACCATTAGAAATTGCCCAAAAGATCACATCTGAAGAGAAGGTCACGGCATACAACATGCATCATTTACATAAACTAGTGGATGACAAATTATGTGTAACATACAAAGATGGTTCAGCTACTTATGCAATTAGGGAAGGTTCAAAAGGTCATACATATTTGAAAGTTGGTCAAATCATAAATAGGCGTATTATGGACGGAGACATTGTTTTCATTAATAGGCCACCTAGTACTCATAAACATTTATTACAAGCATTTTCTGTTTATGTGCATGACGACCATACTGTTAAGATCAATCCTCTTATTTGTGCTCCCCTAGGTGCGGATTTTGATAGGGATTGTGTTCATATATTTTATCCACAGTCTCTAGCAGTAAAGGCAGAAGTTTTGGAGCTGTTTAGTGTTGAAAAGCAAATCCGTAGTTCTCATAGTGGTAGTCTGAATTTACAACTGGTTCATGATTCTTTATTGTCACTTAAACTCATGTTTAGGACTTTTTTATTGAACAAAGCGACTGCACAACAATTGGCTATGTGTGTTTCACAAGTTTTACCAGAACCTGCTTTGCTCAGTTCAGATCGACTCACCCACTCGGTTTGGGTCGAGTCGGGTCTGAACGAGTCAAATGAGTCGAGTTTTCGAGTCAAATCATCCAGTGCCCAACTATTGATTAGATCATACAGGCCCTGATGAAGGGTAAAAACAAAGATCAGCTTGATCCAAAACTTTTATGGCCCCCAAAAAGGTTTCAATGGTACACGTTCAATCCCCCACTGCTTTTTTCAGTGTGGTCCACTTGATAGTTAAATCTGTCTTTATTTTTTATCTCAAACCTTACGACAAGCTCGCCAGTTGGATGGACGGTTTGGATATAATACATACCTCAGATGGGACACATAAAATTTGTTGATGTAAGTTAACTATTCATCTCCTTCATTTGGCGGGAAATGGGATGGCTACTCTCCCTGCCACTAGCCCCGTGGCTGGTGGTCGGAGCTCTATGGGCCCACATTGATGTTTATATGCCATCCAAACAGTTGATAAGGTCATTAATACTGGGATGAAGTGAAAATACAAAAGAAATTAAAAAAAAAAAAAAAAAAAAACAAAGCTTTTTATGGCCGTAAGAATTTTCAATGGTTCTCACTGAATCCCCACTGTTTCATCTCGTGTGCCCACTTGAGTTTTGGATCCACTTAGTTTTTGGTATATTTTTCTAAAATAGCTCTATAAATGGATTAACAGAGTAAATTTTTCACAACCATGATGGTGGGCCCCACCCAACATCCTTGCGCAGGAACTTATCTGCAAACGCGAAACACTCACCTGCGAACTAGTTCGCACGGACTACGTAAAATGATTTTGAGAACTCATCACACATGATGAGTCTCTAAAATCTAAATGGTCCAAATGAAGCAGAACCTCAATAACCCCCCAGGTATCAATTTTTACTTTGAACCGAGACTTCGGTGGGCCATGAAAAATGCAAACAGTTTCTTCCCTTGATTTGCATCTCTTTTCTATGGCCCACCAGAATCTTAGATCAGGGTGAAAATTCACCCCCTATGATTTCATGGGATTCTACATATTATGGACCGTTCAGATTCAATACCCATGACACGTGTGCAAAGGTGCGCACGTGCGTAGGTGAGCACGCCTCCTTTGGCATGAAATCCACGTGCCCTAAAATGAGGAACCCCTGTTCTCTCTCCCTCTCATCCACGCACTCTCATTTCCATCTGTCCATCTCCCAGCACCGGCCCTAGAGGTCTCTCCCATCTCTCTCTTCCTGTCGATCTCTTCACGAAGATCAGGTAATGCTCTCTCTCTGTCTCTCAATCTCTCTCTCTCTCTCTCTCTCGATCTCTCTCTCTCTCTCTCAGTCGATTGATAGTGGTGGTTCTCTCAATCGATTGATAGTGGTGGTTCTCTCTCAATCTCTCTCTCCCAGCGCCATGATTCGGAACCCCCTGGATTCGGAGCCCCCATTATTGGAAACCCCAGCGCCAAATGGGTGATTCCAAATGGGTGATTCCCTGGATTCGGAACCCCCATCATGTTATGTGTATATCTCTCAATCTCTCTCTCCCAGCGCCATTTTTCTCATACCGATGTGGCCCAATCTGATGAATGGATGGTGGCTCACGTTATTTTTTTGCACCAGGGGATGTTCATAGGATGTCCCACCTGATGAATGGCCTAGATCTAGCACATCCATGCTACATTGGCATGTTCTTTGCCAATCACCTCCTCACAAGAGCATGGATTTCCTTGCATTTCTCTCAAAGAAAGGTACCGTGAGATTGACCACACGGGAGCTTGATATAAGGTCGAGATCTGTGGGCAATTTCATGGCTATTTAGGAAATCCATACCATGCATCAGATGCACCCTTCAATGGTGCTCCATAGGCGTAAAAAACAAGCCAATCATGACTTAGGTGGGGCTACTCCACAGGCAACAGATGAGGGTAGATATCTGCCCATTGAAACATTCATGGTCGTTTATAAGGCCCACTGAGATGTGGCTTAGAAGTCCAGACCATCCATTGTACGTGTCCCACTTGAATGAGTGCCTGCAAGTGGCTTATGATGGACACTTGCAGAATCAGAAATTATGGGTGTTGTAATACATTTGATTTTCTTGCTCATTTAGATGATCTATCCTGGTTGTAATAAATTGTGGGTGTTGTAATACATTTGATCAATCCTTCTATCAGATCTGCCGAAGTTTCTCTAAGAGGTATGATAAAATGCTTGGGGTGGAGAGGTTGTACAGTAATATTAGAGATTTTGAGCTTGTAAAGTGGGCCCGGTGATTCAATGATTGAAATGTTATTTGACAGGCCTCGCCATCAATGGCCTGTGCACCAAAAAATCCTTGCATAGAATTTGAGTAAGACCATGCCACCATATGAATGGACCATACTCATTTTCATCCCAAGTGATATTTATGAATGTTGCACTCCTTGTGCATGTCTTTGATGTTACACAAAAGCAACATGACAGCGGAAGATAAAAGAACATGGTACCTTAAATATAAGGTATTAGTTGGTGATTTCTCCTTGGAAATGGTGGGATTTAAAATGTTCTGATGAGTTCCGTGATTTTTTTTTTCTGTGATGCCAGTCCATGCCATTCCAGCCCCAGCAGCTGGCAGTTTACATTGTCCTAAAGCATCAAATGCGTACACATTGTACCCAAGATGAATGGTGTTAAGGAATCTGTTCCCTCTAAAAAGTGTAGTGGACTCCCTATAAAGGGGCACAAAGCACCTCTGAACAAATGCAAACTCTTAAATTTCATAAAGTTGTTGTTGCCTTGGCACAAGCCGCTACAAAGGCCAATGGTGAGCCTGAAAATGTATGTCAAGTGTCACAAGCAAGTATTTCAGTTGTAGCTAGCCATAAGTTTTCTTTAGGTCGAAGCAGTGGGATCTATGTTATTGACTGGCTATCTTCGGGTTGAAGTCATTGATAGTTGAACTATTATTGTATGACTGCAACTAGTGACTGTAATCAAATTATTGGCTGCATTATCATTTCAACCAAAGAAAATTGTTTTTTTTTTTCATTGTTTTATTTGTCAGTTGACTCAAGATGAATATTTCTAGTATTTTCAGTCTTTTGGCTACATGAATGGATTACCAACCTGCTTAGCTTTCATATTATAGTAATCATGTATAATTGGAGCCAACAACACTAATTTATAAATTGAACTATAGATATGCGCATGTGTTTGTATTTGCAAGTTTGTAAATGTTGGTTCAGAATTGTATTCCAGTCATTTCTACATATTTAGACATTTAAACTCATTTTTTCAAATTAAGCAACCTTGGTTTGGTGAGATCTGGTTAGTTTGTAAGTTTGTGTCAATGTTTGTACTTATCTTCTTCATTTTTCCTCTCTTAACATTCCCTTACTATGCTTTTTATCAAATTTGTAGGACTCTCCCAAGAACAGAGATTTCCTGGGTGCATTCTAGGACACAAGGCAGCATGTAAAAGATTTCTGCATTCGAAGTCAAGTGCCTGAGTCAGAAGCAGATTCCTCCCTTTAACCAAGATAGACGATTATTTATGCATCCACTAATTAGGTAGGGTTGTGCATATCTTTTTCTATATATTTCATTCTTAAAAATGTGTACATGCTGTGTTGGTGGCCATCAAGCCTAATCTTTGGCTGGCCTTTGGGCATTTTGGTTGAAAACCAAGCAATGAAGACCTAATAGTAGAATAACCAGTTGTTGAAGAGGACAAATGGTGGGGCATTTCTTGTATTCTTGGAGATGATTTATATATATATATATATATATATATATATATATATATATATATATATATATATATATATATATATATATATATTCTAACCAAGTATCCTAACTTGATGCTCCAAGGAGCAAGGTGTGCCATAACGGTGGCAACTGTTACGCATTACGGGGTTGTAATGGTTGTTACCCGTAACGGTCCGTTGTGGGGTTGAAATGGTTGTTACCTCATAACGCTTGTTACCTCATAACGGTCCATTATGGGGCCGATACTTTTTTTTCCCATTTTTTTTTTCAAAAAGAAAAGAAAAATACTGTACGACTGTTATGGCCCGTATCGTAAAGTGGTAGCCTTTATGGCCATTGTTACCCATTGTTCAAAGGATCCCCAATATATCGATAATATTCTTGATATTATCTATATCTCCAGCTTGGCGATGCCGATAACATAAGTAGCGATACCGGTAACAATGGTAGTATCAGAAATCCAAAGTATCAGCAATATATTGCTATGTATTGCCAGTGCATCGACATCACCAATGTATCACCAATATTTTTTTATTGTGTAAATTTCAGGTGTCACTTGCATTGCCAATGTATTGATATCGCCAATATTTTAGATTGTGTAAATTCCAAATGTCACTTGTGTCGCCAGTGCATTGGCGATATCTAAATAATATCACAAATGTATTGATATCACTAAAAATATGTTCAATAAAAAATTTTCCATTTCAAAATTTTTTTATAGGTACACGGTTGTATGATGAAATGCATGTTTGTATGTGTGTATATGCATGAATGCATGGTTGGATGGTTGGTTGGCTAGATGGATGGGTGTGTGTGTGTGTGTGCGCGCGCGCGCATAGGCAGGCACACATGCATAAATGGATGGATGGATGGATCATGCATTTTTGTTTGTATGCATGTACGTGCATGCATGGATGGATGGACCCACCATTCTTCTCATGTTTCCCCAATGTTTCCCTGAGTCAACAATACATGCTTTTAGGCCCCATTAAAGGGAACCTTACTATTTGATTCCGAATTATACAAATGTGTGTCTTTTTTGCTATTATTTAATTCTTAAATATGTAAATATGTGTATTTTAGCGCATCTTGAATTTTCACTATAAAAATAAAAAATAAAAAATCACTGTTTTCCCCATGTTTCCCGGTATTTCCGGTCATCGGTGATAGCGATAATGCATGTTTCCATATTCTCAGCCAGCGAAACTTGTAGCACGTCCTAAATCTAATGCACGTCCAATGCATGTTGGTTTTCAAAATGGCTCGGTGGGCCCCATCTTAAACTCGTCTCCCATCCACAAAGAAAGTTGCGCTAATGTGGATGGTCACCTTCATCTCTAGTACACCCGAGTAGGTCCTCTGATGTCCCCATCAAATAACCGTAATTTGAACACTGTTGTTACCATTACGGAATACCATGCTGAGGATTGAGGATACCTTTCTTCATGTGTAGAATCAGTTGGATCTGTAGATTATTTGAGATAGAGATTAACGTTTGTGCTCAGCCAGCTTGTCTGCCCCCATTTCAAGAGCTTGGGTGAAGGAGGAAAAGTTAGCGTCTAGTGGCAGCCAACCGTAAAATTTCTACCGATCTACTAGTTAATAGTTAACCCCAAATAGTGAGAAAGGCTAATATGATGATCATTATAATGAGATGGAATAAAAAACAAGTTCACTGAGAAGCAGTTACTATTTTGATTTAGCTAGCAAGGCCTGGTACCTAAGGTTTCTTAGCCTTTCCAAAACTTTCATGTATAAGGTTTGAATTAGGTTATGTCGGAATGTACTATCAAATTGAATTTCAATTACTATTCTAATAACACGGAAATAACAAATTTTTAATTTCCTTTCCTAGCATTCATATCAATGTTTTGGACTCCAAATTGCGATTATGTTACTTTCAAGTGGAACATGAAAGAAATGTTACTCATTGTGCTAGGAAGCATTACTTTTTTTTTTTTTTTTTGTTCTTTTTCTTTTTTCCATTTCTTCATTAAAACTAATATTTTCAGCATTCTTCACTTCTTGCACCCAAATGCAACCTTTATTATGATAAAGCTGGCAACTACCTTTATGTAAGAGATTTGGTCATCATCACCAGAATACAAGTTTCATAACATGGATGCTTCACACCTGAAAAACCTTCCATTAACATGGAAAGATGTTGTTGGTTAGCTTTTTTGTGATGTCTCCATGTAAATAATGTGCTTTTCATGTCTTCTTAAAAAGCTTTGATGGAGAATTTTCGCATCATTACAGATTATTTCAGTTTCAGCTATTCACCTTGTATGATTTATTATCTGTTTACACTATATTAGCTATTCACCTTCCTAGCTAATACACCATATTAGCTAGGGAGGTTAGCTAAACAGAGGAAAATTCTTGACATTGAAATTTCTCATGCTTCCAGGTGTACAATAAACCCTGGAGAGAATGAGGCATTAGTTCGTTATGCTTTGGACACATACAGGTTTCTTTCATTAGCACCGCAGGTAAGATTGTACTAGTGGTTGATTTCGTTCTTTAATTCTCATATTTGCAGCATTAATTAGAGAGAAAGCCTAATCTCCCAGGATGGCTATAGCTCAATCTCGCTCCCTGGATCGGTTTTAGTGTAAATTTGATGTTCGGGCTTTTTGCAGCAGAATCTATTGGATTTTATTGAATTGGCTGTGAAGTTCTTTTGGGCCATTGCTCCTGGATGCCTTTAATCTGGGCTTTTAATGATCCCAGTTGACAGTGACATGATGTCAATGGTATTCGGGAGGTCCCACTTCAATTCCACCACATGATATGAGCATGTGTGGGTTTTAATGCAAAGTCAGCAAGCCTCTCCATGTTTCCAATAAATACATTGTATTAACAGCTACTATAAATAATGATTGAGCAATCTAATCAGAATGCTAGCATTCCCAACACAAATCCAGAAAATATGTTGTTTTAACAGCTACTATAAATAATGATTGAGCAATCTAATCAGAATGCTAGCATTCCCAACACAAATTCAACACTTGACACAAATTCCAGCATCTCAAAAATAGTTTTCCAGCAACTAGGAATTGATTTCAAATGTGCGAAATAGATCCCAAGCAAGTTATCTTAGTTATCCAGCAATTGAGTATAGCTAAAATATACCAGATATCATGCGTGTATTGCCAACATGGAAAGATCTTCGGTTTGAATCAAAGGTTTAGATAAAACATAAAATATTCTCAAATCCCTCAAACTTAAACCTAAACTACACCAAATCCTAATCTCAACTCTAACCTAAACCTAAACCTAAACCTAAACTTGAAAACCCAAGCCTAAACCCGATCCCGAACCCGAACCCGAAATCCTAAACCTAAACCTTAACATATTATCAAATCCCTAAACCTAAACTTACACCAAATCCTAATCTCAACTCCCTAACCTAAAACTAAACCTAAACTTGAAAACCCAAACCTAAACCCGATCTTGAACTCGAACCCGAACCCAATTTCCTAAACCTAAACCTTAACCAATTCTCAAATCCCTAAACTTAAACCTACACCAAATCCTAATCTCAACTCCCTAACCTAAACCTAAACCTAAACTTGAAAACCCAAGCCTAAACCCGATCCCGAACCCGAACCCGAAATCCTAAACCTAAACCTTAACATATTCTCAAATCCCTAAACCTAAACTTACACCAAATCCTAATCTCAACTCCCTAACCTAAAACTAAACCTAAACTTGAAAACCCAAACCTAAACCCGATCCCGAACCCGAACCCGATTTCCTAAACCTAAACCTTAACCTTTTCTCAAATCCCTAAACCTAAACCTACACCAAATCCCAATCTCAACTCCCTAACCTAAACCTAAAACTAAACTTGAAAACCCAAGCCTAAACACGTTCCCGAACCCAAACCCGATTTCTAAACCTAAACCTTAACCTATTCTCAAATCCCTAAACCTAAACCTACACCAAATCCCAATCTCAACTCCCTAACCTAAAACTAAACTTGAAAACCCAAGCCTAAACCGATCCCGAACCCGAACCCGAATTCCTAAACCTAAACCTTAACATATTCTCAAATCCCAAAGCTATAACCTATAACCTAAACCTAACCTAAACCTATAACCTTAACCTAAACCCAAAATCTAAACCTTAACCTAAACCAAAACCTATAACCTTAACCTAAACCAAAACTTATAACCTAAATCTTAACCTAGGTTAAGGTTGTTTTTCTTTTCATTTGTCTGGATCATCTCTCATATGTTTTCTCTCTTTTCATTTGGTTTTTTTCCATAGGATTGTTTGTGTTTGGATAGATGCAGTTTATGTTTGGATGAATGTATTTTATGTTTGGATAGATGCAGTTTATGTTTGAATGAATGTAGTTTATGTCTGGATGGATGCAGTTTATGTCTAGATGAATATAGCTTATGTATGGATGGATTTATAGATGGATGTGAATATGAATATGATGAAATATTTTATATAACAGGTGTATATCAGGAAAAATACAATGAAAGGAAATTTGAAATGAAATTTTTTAAAAAAAAGACTTTAGCGACGAAAATTTTCGTTGTTAAAAGACCTAGCCACGTTTTTTAGCTACGAAAATTTTCGTAGCTAAAAGAAAACCTTTGGTTTTGGGAAAAATGAGCATTTAGCAAAATGTTTGAAGCATTTAGCGACGACAATTTTCGTTGCTAAAAGTCTCATACAGGATTTTTAGCTGAAATGATGAAAAAAATGTTTGGAGCATTTAGCAATGAAAATTTTCGTCGCTAAAAGTCTCATACAGGATTTTTAGCTGCGAAAATTTTCGCAGCTAAAAGTAATTTATTGATAATGGCGGAAAGAATGTTTGAAGCATTTAGCGATGAATATTTTCGTTACTAAAAGTCTCGTATAGGATTTTCAGCTGCGAAAAGTTTCGTAACTAAAAGTAATTTATTGGAAACAGGGAAAAAATGTTTGGAGCATTTAGCAACGAAAATGTTCGTCGCTAAAAGTCTCAGATAGGATTTTTAGCTGCGAAACATTTCGCAGCTTAAAGTAAGCATTTAGCGACGAAAACTTTCATCGCTAAAAGTCTCCTACAAGATTTTTAGCTGCGAAAATTTTTGCAGCTAAAAGTAATTTATTGGAAATGATGTAAAAAATGTTTGGAGCATTTAGCGACGAAAATTTTTGTCACTAAAAGTCTCATACAGGATTTTTAGTTGCGAAAAGTTTTGCAGCTAAAAGTAATTTATTGGAAGTGGGGAAAAAATGTTTGGAGCATTTAGCGACGAAAATTTGCGTCGCTAAAAGTCTAATCCACGATTTTTAGCTGCGAAAATTTTCGCAGCTAAAAGTTTCGTCGCTAAAAGTTCACTTTTAACAACGAAATTTTTTTTCGTCGCTGAAAGTGACTTGTAGCGACGAAAACAAATTTCGTCACTAAAACCCTATTTCTTGTAGTGTATCCTCTTTGGTAACACCTTTAATTAATGTGACATTTTCCCTTTAGCCAAATAAACTCGGCCTTCCTTTTCTTTTAGTTCTATTACTACAATTGAAAATTAAAAATTAATTCATTGTGATGTTTGAGACCATAAATCTTATTTCATTCCAGAGTTCATTATTTTTTAACCATTGTTGATGATTTTTCTCATGTTACTTCGACTTGCCTTATGTACTTTTCTTACAATAGTTAAAACTCTATTTCAAAAATATATTAAATAAATATGCAGTGATAATGGCATAAATTTTTATTTATGACGACTTCGCACACATTTTCAAGAAAATGACATCATTCATCAATATTCTTGTGTTGCCACCTGCAATAAAAATGATGTTAACGAACAAAAACACCAACGCATACTTGAAGTTGCTCGTGCTATTTTCTTTTATGCCCATCTATCTCTTGAATTTTAGGGAGAATGCATTCTAGTTGCCACTAATCTCATCGACTGAATCCCCACCCTTTTTTTCTGGTGCCACTTTGTTTCAAATGCCTATTTAGAATCTACCAGTTTACACCCATCTTTAAATTTTATGCCTCTGTTATGTCTCTACCTTGCCAAGCCATCAGAATAAATTTCATCCATGTGCTTACAAATGTATTTTCATTGGTTATCCTTGTGTTAAAAAATATTATTCAATTTTTTATCTTGTCTCCTGCAAAATTTTCACTTCTCGCAATGTTATTTTTTACGATGACCTTTTTTCTATATCAAATTCTCCTCTACCAATTATCTCATTCTCTTTATTCTCCCACCCAATGTCGAGATACCATCACTTATCACCACATCTGTACATGGGAGACACTCTCTCCCACTACTACTGTCAGACCCATATCCTAGTCCATATCATTTCTTAGACTCCTGCGATCCTCCCTGTCGAATTCCGGCAACCCACGATATATAATCGGTATTTGTGCACAACCCTAAGTCGCATCCCGTATATCAGAGTTAGCTCTGTCCAAGACTTATACCCTAATGACCACACCGTTGCCGCGGTTCCAACGCCGCAACTTGCGCGCTGATGCAATACCCAGGCCAGGAGTTGTAGGCCCGCATTTATTTCGAGGAAAATGCCGCGCGTTACAAATTCTGAGAGAATCTCTACTCAATCTATTAAATCAATCACATCAATCAAATCAAGTACAACCTATCACTCACCCATACCTCTTTCTTCCCTAAAGTCAACACAACCTATACCTCTTAAGTCAAGTACACCCCATCACTCACCCCTTACACCCATCTCTCTCTCCTTACATCTCCTCTCTCTCTTATTTTCTCCACCATTTTTCTAAGCAACCTAAGGGAGGAGAGACCATCCAAGCTCTAACAGAGCAAGTAGCCAAGTGTGTGGCCCACTCCCTACCCCATATCTTTTAAATCCAACCCTTCAATCTTCATCTCCCACCATCAAAGAGGAAGCCGAGGAGCTTAACATTCTAAGGAGCCTAAAAGATTAGCAATCGGTGGGTGTTCATAGCACTATATCGTGATTTTGATTTAGGGCCCACATGATATGGGACCCACTTGTTGTATACGTTGTATATGGCCACCTAGGGGAGCTCATAGTGGCAAAGCTCCCTCCACCACTCGATTCTCTCTCTCTCTCTCTCTCTCTCTCTCTCTCTCTCTCTCTCTCGTGATGGAACGTGGACCCACCTTGATGTATTCATGTATATCCACACCGTCCAGATCTTAAACAGTGGGGCCCCACGTTATGTATATGGAGCATCCACGCTGCCTATCCGTTTGGACAGGCCTGGGCAGGGAAAACACAAATATCAGTTTGAGCTAGTGGGTGGACCACGCTTACGTGGACGCACTTTAATGTACATGCCATCCTCACCGTCCATAGACAGTAGAACCCACATGAGGTATGTGTTGCATTCCACACTGTCCATCCAGAGATGAGGCAGATGCAAATCTCTGGTGGAGACTTGATGTATATGTTCTATCCCCACCATCCATTGCTTGGACGTGGGGCCACCTTGAAGTGTGTATGGGGTCCATACCATCCATGAGACCTACATGATATATGTGTTTTATCTACACCATCCATTTGTGGGACCCGCCCATGATTTATGTGTTACTCCCACACCGTCCAA
Organism: Magnolia changhungtana; assembly: GCA_030180095.1. Taxonomy (NCBI): domain Eukaryota; kingdom Viridiplantae; phylum Streptophyta; class Magnoliopsida; order Magnoliales; family Magnoliaceae; genus Magnolia; species Magnolia changhungtana. The sequence continues at coordinate 4,948,467 of JASAUF010000421.1, forward strand.
CAAAGGACGGTGTTGGGGCACCTTGATGTAAGTGTTTTATCAAAGTTGTCCATCACGTGGACCCCACGTTGATGATCCACACCGTACACCATCCATCCTAAGATGGTGGGACTCCACCGTGTTACATCAGTTATATTCAAACTGTCCATTTGTATGGACGTCTGCAAGTTCTGTGGACCCAACCCTGAGGTATGTATTATACCCAGACCGTCCATCTTCTTGGCAGTTGTGGGGCCCACCCCACACGTGCAGCACGTGTGGGGATGGGGCTCACCTTGCGTATATGTAATCTATGTCCAGGCCATCCGTCAACAGACGTCAAGGGCTTAGACGTTTTAAAAATAATTATTATTATAATTATAATAAGAATATATAACATAATATATATATATGTATATCTGGTGGGCCCCACGTGGGACCCACCTCTGTAGAAGAGGATTGGCTGGTGTACTACGCTTACACCAGCTATATAGTTGTTGTATTGACGTTAGCAAGTTTGGTGGGTCTGATCATGAGGTGTGTGATATCCAAACCGTCCATCCACCTTGCAAGCTCGTCTTAAGGGTTGAGAAGAAAAATAAGGCAAATCTATCTATTACATGGACCACACTACAAAAATCAGCGAGGGATTAAACGTCTACCATTAAAACCATTTGGGGTCATAGAAGTTCTAGATCAATATGAAATTTGTTTTTCGCTTAATTCAGGTCTTTGTGACCTTATGAACAGATTTAGATGGAAATAAATGTTATAGTGGGCCCTGTGAATTGTTTAACAGTGAAAATTATTATCTCCATTGCTATTTGTGGTATGGTCCAGATGATCTTTCGATATGATCCATTTTTTTTTGGTAATGCTCTAAAATGACCTCTAAAAATAGATGTATTTATGGCCCATTGATGAGGCCCAATCTGATTGTATGAGGCCCGTTGTGATGTATATGAGGCCCATGAGATGCGACCCATTGTGATATGTGAGGCCCATATGATAAGGCCCAGTGTGATGTATGTGACGCCTATGTGATGAGGCCCATTGTGATGTATGAGACCCTTGTGTAAGGCCTATTGTGATTGTATAAGGCCCATTATGATTGTATGAGGCCCATTGAGATTATATGTGGCCCATTGTGATGTATATGAGGGCTATGTGGTGAGACCCATTGTGATGTATATGAGGCCTATGTGGTGAGACCCATTGTGATGTATACGAGGCCCGTATGATGAAGCCCATCGAGAAGTATATTAGGTTCTTGTGTGAGGTCCATTGTGATGTATATTAGGCTCTTGTGTGAGGCCCATTATGTTGTATGTAAGGCCCTTATGTGAGGTCATGGACCCCACTACATGTTTGGCCCTATGAGGGCCACTCCTTGGGAGAAATTGATGTTTTATTTAAACCAACCTGATTTAAATGATTTTAAACTTGCAAGTATACGAATCAGATATAGATATAATACGTATTACGAGATCGTTCCCACGAGGACTGGTTGTCACAATTCGAATTTTACGATTCTTCTTAACTAATCCAATAAATAGTTTTGCTAACAATTAAGTAAACTAACAAAAATCAATGTAAAATAACTGAGAGCAATAAGAAAATTCAATCAAGGAGAATACTAGGACTTTCGAATCCACTCCTAATTATCCTAACCTTTGTTTTACCTGTTGATTCACCCAAATTCAGATTGATGTAAATTTAATAAATAAAGCACACTCTATGTCCTTGGTCGGGCACACAGAATGTCTAATCCCTTAAAGCATAAGGATCACATCTTTCCATCCATGGTTAGGCATGAAGAGATGTAAATTCTTATTTCTTTCTCTATAGGAAACTTGTTCATGGTCAGACACAAGCACCTAGAATAAGATTTCAAACAACATCCACATCTAGACTTTGGTTAAGCTCATAGAATGGAGAAGTACGGAGTTTTCAATTAAGCACACTAAAGAAATAAACAAATCAATCAATTCATATGAAATCAACACATAACAAGACTCATTCAAATCAGGGGCTTCATCTCAACCCTAGCAACTCATAAAATCAACTAGAAAGAGAGAAAAACAAGATTGATAAATGAAAAACATCATTCTCTCCCTTCTTTCTTCCTCCCTCCCTCTCTTCTCTTTCTTCTTTTTCCTCTCCTTGGCTCTAGATCTGCTCTTCCCTGGATCCCCCTCTCTCCAAGCTTTTCAGCTCTTTTTATAGCTGCTGGAGTCCATGGAACTTTCGCAAAATAAAAATCGGATTCGTGTATAACTCTTGCGCAGCAAAAATCGGAGCCTCCCACGTCCCATGTTCCTTGCATTATGTTCGTAAAATCAACGTCTCCTGGGACGTTTTTGACTGAGCTACATGATGGATGGATCAGATCTTCCATCTGATCAAAGATGGTGGGCCACAACCGCCTGGAAATCCGCTATTCACGGACGTACATAAGCTTACACACGTGTCTACGCTGACGCAATCGGTGGGCCCCACAGTAGTGTTTTAGGGCAAATCCACCCCATCCATTGCATTCCTCTCAAAATTTTGGTCATTAGTAGTCGATTTTGAATGTTCATTGACGTGGCCCAGAGAAGCAATCACGCTGAGATCTTTTTGAACGTCGCAGGGCAGCCTGTTTGTGACCTCTGTAGCGCGCACGTGTGTATGCATGGGTACCAAAGGTCAGCATGGTTTTGATGTTTGCAAATCCCTCTACAAGATGGACGGCTTGGATCATCCGTACGGATGATGGAGGTGGCCCATTGGCTTTTGCAAAATAGACACTCGTCCATCCGTTACGTAACAGGAAACGGCAATTTCCTTTTTTAGAAGAAGACGCAGGTCAGCGTAACGCTGACCCATCTCTCGATTCTGATGTGGCTGTTGTGTATATATGTGTAGTGTGCACACGCTACAGTGTGGGGTCCACTGTAATGTTTCTGAGAAATCCACACCGTCCATCTGTTGTATCATCGAGTTTAAGGGGTTGAGACCAAAGTTGAAGCATTTCCAGATATCAGGTGGGCCCCACTTAATGAATTAAGAGGATGATCTGGCTGTTGGGAAACTTCCCGAGATATCCAATGGCTGAATTTTACGTGTACGGTTAATTTATGGCCCTCGAGCCATGTATGAAGTTTCGAGCCAATCGGATGGCGGGAACCATGTGATCTTGCATTCTGCACTAATTTCGGGCCTTTTTAACGTGAACGACTTGATTTTCTTGGATCCCTGGCGTATAAATCTGTCAATCTTGGTCCTCTGGAATCCGTCCCTGCTTTGATGACTTCGGAGCGTCAAATCCACTCTTTTAGTACTCTTTTTCAGTTCACGCTCCTAATTACTCCCTACAACAAAAACACAATTAAAATATGACATTAAGCATTATCATGTACACAAAATCAGGTAATAATTGGGGTCTGATATGCAATATTCGACCCTCATCATAACCCCCAACCAATATTTTGCTAGTCCCGAGCAAAACATGCGAAAATAATTTCAGAAATAAGAGGGCAATTCCTGTAAACCCAAGTGACTTATGAATAAATAGTCAAGATGCAAAAATTCTAAGATTCATGAATGGGAGCAATATGTTCTCCTAGAATCAAGCTCATGGTAAACTTCATAATCAAGTTCAAACTATTAATCCACTAAGTAGAACATTCTAAACATTGAATTCCATGAGTGTATAATGTAATCTCGGCTTATCACTATTAAGAGATCCAATGGCAATTTCATATATCATTGGTAATTAACTACAGAATTCATGACAACTGAAACCGACACTTGCCTTACAAATTAACTTTTCATTCTTGGCCTTTGATTTTTTATGAACAGTAACGCCAAGGAGGGAAATCAAATCCTCATGTATAGGGAGCAAACCTATGGTAAAGATTTGTCGCCTAACTTTTTTTTCAAATGTCAACATAGGGGATCGAATCTACACCTATAGGGAGCAAACCTATGGTGAAGATTATTCGACTTACCCTTTCAATTCTTCTTTATAATTGATGCTATAAAAAAAAAAAAAAAAAAAAAAAAAAAAAAAAAAAAAACTCAGTCTGGTTCCTTTCATGCTTAGTAATTACCAAGTTAATCATTCAATGTGTAAGTGGGATGTATCCTGTGAAATCATGACTCAATCAATGTTTAAAGCTTCTAATCATGGGATAACAATTCAAACTTAACTGTGAAATCTAACAGACGGCTGAATCCAAGAGTCATAAATTACCAACATTTTGTGTCTTATAATGTTAAAATCACAACTATCCTTAAAAATCACTTTGACTTCACAAGAAATTCTAGAAAAGTTTTAAATTTTTTATAAAAATTTTCACATTATTTTACTCAAGACCAAGAAAATTCTGATTAAGTAACCTAATCTCCCATCCCCAACCTAAAATCTACATTGTCCTCAATGTAAAAGAAATAAGCATGCAATGCACATGGAACAATGAAAGTAAAAGAAGAGTGACGGAAAAATAGTACCTGAACGAGAGAATCAAGAGGCTTCCCAAAGATATCAGCATAAAAATGATTCAGCACAAGAGAGAAATCAACAAAAGCAAAGCAAAAATAATAATAACAATAAAATCCTACCTACGCCACTTTCGCAGGTGCTCTCGATTGCATTTAGCGTATGTAACAAGCCTTTAAACCCCTAGGTTGCCCCTAGTGGACGAGTTGTAGTCTCGTGAGGGTTTGCAACAATGTTACCCACAAACATTGAACTAACTAACTAGAAAAAAAAAATGAAATGAAAGAAAATGGCTGGGTTGCCTCCCAGGAGCGCTAAGTTTAACGTCTTCAGCCAGAAAAGCTATGAAGGCAACCATAGACCAAGAATTAATCAATCTTGATAACTTGGGTCCTCCAAATAAATTTTCTCAATATTTTAATTAACCAATCCCAAATTCTTGGGAACAACTTCAACTGGGCTGACCCACACGTGCTATCCAAAATGGGGTAAATGATACCAACGTCTAACAATTTAAGCACTTCCGCTCGAACGACTTCTTTCACGTTAGGGTTAAGCCTCCTTTGCATTTCATGCGACATTTTCGCATTTTCTTTAAGAACAGTACGATGCATACACACAGTGGGGCATACTCCCTTTATGTCCACTATCGTCCACCCAATAGTTGCCTTATATTCTCTAAACACTTTAAGCAACTTGCTCTCCTGTTCCTTCTCAAGGTTAGAAGCTATGATGACATGTAGGGTCTCAGAAGGACCTAAAAATGAATACTTGAGGTTTTCAGGCAATTGTTTAAGGTCAAGTTCAGGTGGTTTCTCAATAGATGGGACCGGTTTAGACTCAGAGGATGGAAGAGGTTCCACTTTCGCTTTCCATTTTGCAGTCTCCATTATAGGAGTAGAGTTGAGCAGTGTATTGACTTCTTGGATGGAACTCTCTATGTCAAAATCCATGCCAAAATGTGCTAAGCAAGTCTCAAGTGCGTCTTCGGAAGATTGAAGGAAAGATTCATGCAGTAGACTCTCAATCATGTCCACTTCAAATATATCATCCAAGTCTGCTGGTTGTTATGAAGCATTGAAAACATTGAGTTTAATCTTCATGTCACCAAAAGACAACTTCATAACTCCATTCCTGCAATTTATGATAGCATTGGATGTGGCTAAGAATGGACATCCCAGAATAATCAGAATTTGACTAATAAAATTCTGAATGGGCTGAGTATCTAGAACGATGAAATCCACCGGAAAATAAAACTTATCAACCTGGATTAACACATCCTCAATAACACCACGGGGCACCTTGACAGATCTATCAGCTAGTGGTAGTGTTATTATAGTTGATTTCAGCTCACCAAGTCCTAACTGCTCATATACAGAATATGGTAACAAATTAACGCTCGCCTTTAAATCAAGCAATGCCTTCTCAATTTTATGATCTCCTATGACACAAGAAATGGTAGGAGCTCCTGGATCCCTAAATTTAGGAGGGGTGTTGTTTTGAATCATAGAACTGAGTTACTCTGCAAGGAAGACCTTCTTATGAACATTTAGCTTACGCTTTTGAGTGCATATATCTTTAAAAAACTTAGCGTAAGCAGGGACTTATTTGATAGCATCAAGCAATGGAATGTTAATTCGCACTTGCTTAAACATGTCCAATATTTCATTAAAGTTGTTTCCTTTCTTAACTGGTGTCAGACGTTGAGGAAAGGGTGCTTTAGGCACATACGATGGCACATGAGAGGTTCCTAGAGAATCAAAGTGCTTTTGGGCTTTAGATGCACTAGTATGTCTCTCTGCTTCGTTTTAGTCTTCCGTTTTGGAATTTGATTCTTCCCTAGGCATCTCTACTTTGTTCTCTATTTGTTTGCCGGACCTAAGGATAATGATTGATTTGGCTTGCTCATGATATTATTCTTGGTTTGAATTAGAGCCAATCTCATACCGTCCTTTAGGATTTGTCATAGGTTGGCTAGGGAACTTGCCCTTCTCTCTCACACTCAATGTGGCAGCAAGTTAACCCAACTGTACTTCCAACTTGGCAATAGATTGCGCATTTGCATGTAAGCTTTGCTAGTTTGCTGGTAAAGTTTGTTGGGTGTCTTTTTGAAATTGAAGAGAACTTTGCATAAACAGATTGAGTGTATCTTCAAGAGATGGTTTCCTTGATTGTGAAGGAAGTTGTTGATATTGCGGAAATTGTTGAAGCTGTTGACTACCAACTTGGGGGTAAGGTTGCATAGGAGGGTTTTCAGATGGTCCTCCTTGTTATGGTCCTTTTGTCTAAGAAAAATTTAGATGTCTAGCCCACCCTGGGTTGTAGGTGTCTGAGCACGGATCATTCCCAGTTCTCTGAAAAGTATTCATAGCATGCACTTGTTCAAAGAGAAATTCTGGAAATGCTACACCAGATGGACAAGACTGAGTAGGATGGGCGGGACTAGAACATATGACACATGACTCAATTTGAGTTGTTTTTGGAGGCCCATTATTTAACATCAAAGCATCAACTTTCTGTGTCAGGCCATCAATTTTGGTATAAAGATCTGGCATGACTCCTATCTCATATATACCACCTTTCTTCTGTAGTTGGGGACTTCTTTCACCTCTATTTGAATAGTCTCATTGCTGGGAGTTTTCACACAAGGTTTCAAAGAAATTCCACGCTTCGTCATGAATGACCCTCCACTGGTGGCATCAACTATGCGACGGTTTGGGGTGTCAAACCATCATAGAAGTATTGAACCTGTTGTCACTTCTCAAAATCATGGTGTGGACACTTAAGAAGCAAGTCCTTCCATCTTTCCCAACATTTATGAAAGTGCTTACCCTCTTTTTGTGTGAAATTAGTAATTTCTCTACGAAGAGCATTAGTTTTGTGAACAGGGAAGAACTTGTTTTAAAACTTCTTAGACAGTTGGTCCCATGTAGTGATAGACCAAACTCCTGAAGAATTCAACCATACTTTTGCCTTATCCTTCAAAGAAAAATGAAAAAGGCGCAAACGGATCGAATCATCTGAAAAGTTTTGGAACCTAAAGGTAGAGCAAATGTTTATGAATTCTTTCACATGATGATATGGATCCTCCTTATCTAAACCATAAAAGGAGGGCAACAATTGTATGACCCCAGGTTTAAGTTTAAAGTGTGCTGTCATGGTGGCTGGCAACACTATGCATGAAGGCGCATTAAATTGGACAAGAGCTGAATAATCTCTAAGAGCTTTAATTCCATTCTCATCCGCCATCTCAAATAGAATGTTTCTAAATCTTCTACGAAAGGTTCTTTCTATTTCAGGATCAAAAGGCGCTAGTTCTATGTTCAGAGATCTACGTCTTAACATAAACTAAGTTATTGCAATGAAGGAAAGAAAGCTAAACTAAACTAAACTAAGATGCAACCTAAGAGAAATAAAACTAAAGCTAAAAATCATGAATTCCTAAAAACAAAATGAAACTATGCAAATAAGAATTGGAAGAAAGAACCAGGAAAAGGAGATGATTAATTTTCGAAGAATTGGGAGCTCCTCCTTCACTTTGAAGATATTTTTCTTTTTTTCAGCTTCCTTCCTTAATTCCTGTAGAAAATAAAGACAAAAATAAATTAAGTTTCCTAAAATTTGTGAAATGATGCGAGAAAAATCCTAGGGCTATGAATTATGATAAGAGAAAATCCTAAATCCAATTGGACCGAAACAGTCCCCGGCAACAGTACCAAAAACTTGATGTTTTATTTAAACCAACCTAATTTAAATGATTTTAAACTTGCAAGTATACGAATCAGATATAGATATGGTACGTATTACGAGATTGTTCTCACGAGGACTAGTTGTCACAATTCAAATTTTACGATTCTTCTTAACTAATCCAACAAATAGTTTTGCTAACAATTAAGTAAACTAACAAAAATCAATGTAAAATAACTGAGAACAATAAGAAAATTCAATCAAGGAGAATACTAAGACTTTCGAATCTACCCCTAATTATCTTAACCTTTGTTTTACCTGTTGATTCACCCTAATTCAGATTGATATAAATTTAATAAACAAAGCACACTCTATGTCCTTGGTCGGGCACACAGAATGTATAATCCCTTAAAGCATAAGGATCACATCTTTCCATCCATGGTCAGGCATGAAGAGATGTAAATTCCTATTTCTTTCTTTATAGGAAACCTGTTCATGGTCAGACACAAGCACCTAGAATAAGATTCCAAACAACATCCATATTTAGACTTTGGTTAAGCTCATAGAATGGAGAAGTACGGAGTTTTCAGTTAAGCACACTGGAGAAAGAAACAAATCAATCAATTCATATGAAATCAACACATAACAGGAGTCATTCAAATCAGGGGCTTCATCTCAGCCCTAGCTAAGCAATTAGTAACTCATAAAATCAACTAGAAAGAGAGAAAAACAAGATTGATAAATGAAAAACATCATTCTCTCCCTTCTTTCTTTCTCCCTCTCTCTCTTCTCTTTCTTCTCTTTCTTCTTTTTCCTCTCCTTGGCTCTGGATCTGCTCTTCCCCAGATCCCCCTCTCTCCAAGCTTTTCAGCTCTTTTTATAGCTGCTGGAGTCCGTGGAACTTTCGCACAATAAAAATTAGATTCGTGTATAATTCTTGCACAGCAAAAATCGGAGCCTCCCACGTCCCATGTTCCTTGCATTATGTCCGTAAAATCAACGTCTCCTGGGATGTTTTTAACTGAGCTACATGATGGACGGATTAGATCTTCCATCTAATCAAAGATGGTGGGCCACAACCGCCTGAAAATCTGTTATTTACAGACGTGCATAAGCTTACGCAAGTGTCTGCGCTGACATGATCGGTGGGCCCCACAGTAGTGTTTTCAGGAAAATCCACCCCGTCCATTGCATTCCTCTCGAAATTTCGGTCAGGAGTAGTCAGTTTTGAATGTCCATTGACGTGGCCCAGAGAAGCAATCACGCTGAGATATTTTTGAACGTCGCAAGGCAACCTATTTATGACCTCTGTAGCGCGCACATGTGTATGCATGGGTGCCAAAGGTCAGCATGGTTTTGATGTTTGCGAACCCCTCTATAAGATGGATGACTTGGATCATCCATACGGATGATAAAGGTGGCACACTGGCTTCCACAAAATGGACACTCGTCCGTCCGTTGCGCAACAGGAAATAGTAGTTTCCTTTTTTAGAAGAAGACGCGAGTCAGCGTAACGCTGACCCGTCTCTTGATTCCAGTGCGGCTGCTGTGTATATATGTGTAGTGTGCACACGCTGCGGTGTGGGGTCCACTACGATGTTTCTGAGAAATCCACACCATCCATCTGCTATATCATCAAGTTTAAGGGGTTGAGAGCAAAGTTGAAGCATTTCCAGATATCAGGTGGGCCCCACTTAATGAATTAAGGGGATGATCTAGCCGTTGGGCCACTTCTTGAGATATCCAATGGCTGAAATTTTACATGTACAGTTAATTTATGGCCCTCAGGCCATGTATGAAGTTTCGAGCCAATCAGATGGCGGGAACCATGTGATCTTGCATTCTACACCAATTTCGGGCCTCTTTAACGTGAACGGCTTGATTTTCTTAGATCCCTGGTATATAAATCCGTCAATCTTGGTCCTCTGGAATTCGTCCCGTACTTTGATGACTTCGGAGTGTCAAATCCATGCTTTTAGTACTCTTTTTCAGTCCACGCTCCTAATTACTTCCTTCAATAAAAACATGATTAAAATATGACATTAAGCATTATCATGTATGCAAAATCAGGTAATAACTGGGATCTGATATGCAATATTCGACCCTCATCAGTAATATTGGTTGAATGTCCACAGTGATGGGCAATGATAGTTAAATGTCTACATTGTGACCTTCCCTTAGGCCTCATTAGGCCCATTCTTGATATGAGTAGACCGTCTAGGTCCATCCTTGATATGAAGAGAGTACATCATCACCATATAACATACTTAGTATAGCTCTACGATCCATACCCATACGCATCATATGTATGCTTGATAAGAGGAGTGATTGATCATAGTACATACCATTGGGCGGATTATTATGGGACTCCCTGAGAGATGGAGTTACCCCACATAAGCGCGCGGTATACACAGGTTTGATGCATGACTGGATGGTATGACTCATGCATCTCGCATTTTATAATATGACCACCGTACGCCCTAGCGACATCGGGGTCGTGACCTCTACAGGCATGTCGTGGATGACCAAATGGGATACCAGAAATATTTTGTTCTAGCACACGGGCGCGATAGATGTCCCTTGGTCAAAATTCCTAAACCTCTAAGGCCAGGGGATGCTCCAATGTCTAGACTGTGTGGATATTATGAGCGCGTGAGGTTCGTATACCAGTAGGCCACATCTCCTACTGTGTCATGGTTGGTTGGAAGGGGGTTTGATGAGGGATATTTGGTTGAGTTTGACCAGCTTGAGGAATGGGTCCACTATCGACGAGTCGGGCCCAATATTAGCAGCGGATAATGAGGTCTCTTCCACTTACCCAGTTGTACGCTCGAATAGGGGCGGCAAGCTAGTGTAGAATGTACTAGACCCCAGTGATGATCTCAAATCCCAGATATGTACGGTACTGATATGTGAATTTATTGAGCAAGAGTTGTATACTCAGCATTTTACTCATTCATGCATTCATTCACTATCCACTAGGGTTGGTGGTGCGCAACTAATTTGTTATGTGTACTTTCACAATGGCCTGGGTTCGGTTGGGGCGCGCGACCAACCTGAGATCAGGAGTTTACCACATTAAGTCTGGCTATCCAAATTTAGGTATGGAACTAGTTTGGATAAAAGTCCCCTGTGATGGACCCCATAGCCTACGATACTACGTACTATCATCCCGACTTCACACTTCACCTTGGTCATTTTATTCACACCACATATTGCATTGCATTCTCAGCACATAGCATTTTGTTTATATCTTGTATAGTCTGAATAAGGTTAATGGTATTATGGGCTTGTCAGGATCTACATATTACATTACATCCACAGCATATGGCATTTTAGGTTGGTATGTTTCTGCATTTATATGGCGTAGTTACGGCTGATGGTATTCCTGGGCTCATCAGGATCTGGATATTGCATTGCATCCTCAGTGGATGATATTTGGCTTCCTATGTCTCCGCATTACATAGCTGATTTACATTACTTCCTCAGTCTATGATATTGGCTTATTATGTTTTTACATCGCATAGCCTAAATAAGGTTGATAGTATTTATAGACTTACCAGCATGTTTTCGCATTGCTCTGATATTGCATACTTGACTCTTACCTTGCACACACACTTACACCACCCTCTAAGCTTTCTATAAGCTTATGTAAGATAGATGCGTGCAGGCGGCGTTAGGTCATAACAGCATTAAGCTTGGAGCGTACAACTGTCTTTTGAAGTTTTGATTTTGCGATATATGAATGTCCCTTTCAGTAATGTATTCAACTAGTTATATTAATGGATATGTGATGATGATGTTGCCTTTGTAATTTGGGTAAAGTTACGGTTATGCTTGTCTACAAAGAAATTCATGGTAAAAATTCTCCTTGTAGGATTCCAAGATCGGAATCTGGCGTATGGACGTTGGAAGCCGAGAATGGAGTACTACGGAGGCTATCGACATCGGATTCGGTGATCGAAAATTTTGTGAGCCCGTTTTCTAAGTTTGAGGCGTGACAACTACCTCCTCTTGCCTCATTTGAAATAAAACTCATCGCATTCTCGTCTTTCAACTTCCACCATTCTAATTGCTAAACCTTCATACTTGTTTTTATGATTTTCACTGCTCTAATGCTGTCATATCTCTTGCCTAGGTGATGTCTTCTTAATTGGAAGAAACACATTTTCATTTAGCTAATTTTTAATTTTATGATTAAAAAAATTCATATAAATCTTTTATTATCAATAATTTATCTCTTTTAGAACTTGTAAGTTATTCTCAAGATATGAAGGATTCTCTTTGGTGCGATGCTTTTGTGGATGCCATGGCAGTTGAAATAATGACACTTGAGCAAAACAATACTGAGACACTTACTCTATTACTGACTAGAAAAACTCTTATTAGTTGTAAATGGGTTTATAAATTCAATTTTCATTTTGATGGTTACATTTAAAAAATGTAAGACTTGTCTTGTTTTGAAAGGCTACACCTATTAGGAAAGCCTTGATTATCATAAGATATATGCCTTGGTTGTAAAGATGGTTACCATCCAATGTCTCATTGTCATTATTGTCATCTGATAATTGCTTCTTTACCAATTGGATGTCCAAAATACATTCTTCTTACAGGGTGACTTAGATGTGGAGGTTTATATGTATTTTCCACTAATTTTTGTTAACAGGGAGAGTTGTGTTTATTGCCTCATCAAATCCCCCCTTGGACTCAAATGGGCTTTTAAACAATGGTTTACTTGAATATCCATTGCTTTATATAGTGTAAGGTATGTTCAATCCAAAGCTGATTATTCCCTCTTCACTCAGCATTATGGTGACACTTTTACTGTAATATTGGTATAAATTGATATTTTATTTGATTTCAGTGTACTTCGTACCCACCTTACAGACTTGCTTATACTTTAAAATTTCAAGATCGGAGTGCTTCCCATATCATAGATTGGTTGAATGTCTTATATCTAAATTTTAATTTAATAACCCTATGGATCCCTGATTATATATTCTTAGGTTTCTAGAAAAGAAAAACTTAATTCCTATTGCTATGACTTAGTTGATTAGTGCTACTAATAAATGATTAATTTGTCAATGTTGTTCATTCAACTTGGTCTCTCCATGGTCTATCATATATAAAGGAAAGAATGAGAACTGCACATTAGCCTTTGGAGTAAGGCCAAGGGAAACACAAAAGCCAAAATATAGTTAACTACACACGTATAGAACGTGTGATGTAATGGAGGAAGGAAAGAAGTGATAATCTCTCTCTCTCTCTCTCTCTCTCTCTCTCTCTCTCTCTCTCTCTCTCTCTCTCTCTCTCTTCTTCTTCTTCTTCTGCTCTATACTCTATGTAGAGACACCCGGGGAATGGAACATTAAGGTTCTTTCTTTCTGTCTAAGCTCATCTCCCTTTGAAATATGATCTATATATAAGAAGGAATCATAGTTTCATGGAGACCAATTATAGTATTCGACCAACCAATAGTCTTTCATCTACCCTGTTGCATTAGTCTATGATCCTGCCTTATCCCATGTACCCATATATGATCCAATCCTTTTATTATCATGATCATTCATACAGACTCAATGCCCATGCAAATCAAATGGTAGACCCCATATTCAAGGCATCAAATCATCATTAAGTGCATCCAAAAATCAGTTTAACGGTTAAAATAAAAGTTTAATGGTTGAAAATATATGTAAAACCTTTTAAAACCATTTAAGTATTGTATCTAATCGAAAAATCAGATAATGAACATCTTATCTATAAAATCTAAGACATAAATGAGTTCCTAAGAAACTAACCATCTTGGCTTGTGTTAATCTTACGGATCTTGATGGATGCGTCCAGTTACACCCACTTTTGTTAGCCACATGATAACCTTATAAAGCGGCCTGGGAAATATAATCAAGACCTTAAATCCTCACATGTCCTCATAGTCTTAGGATTAATCAGACTTGATACATCCTCAAATTGATCATAGTTTAGGCACAATGAACCTCCCGTAAAAAATTAACATTAACCCACCAATACAAGTGCCCAACAAGTCCAAAACCATGAGACTATATTTATGGCACATGCAGACTCTTACGTGGCATAAAGCAAAGGCACACTAGCTCATCGTTATATTTGATGATGGGGACATTCTATCTTAAGTCGTTATTAGCCCCTACATATAATATGATTGCATATAAAATAATAACCACATGTTTGTCATATAACATGTTAGGTGGTCATGGCACAACATGGTAGTGAGATCCCTGGCCCACAACTCTCTCTTGATAGTGACTGTTGTGTCCACTTTTAAATTTTTAAGGACAATCAAAGGAATTTGACATAGGACAGCCCTAATCATGATGCATGCTCATGAACATAATTAAACAGCGGGATTAAAAGGAATAAATGATATAAAATTCTAGCAGTAATCATCATAACTAAGAAAATCATAAAGGAAACATGCAATGGAGCGGGCCATCATCACAACCATGGAGTATGGCATTCAACTATTACTAAGGTTGGATCCAGCGAGGGATGAGACCTCCCGATCTTGCATGGTCACACCCAATCGATCAATGAAGATCACAAGTCCGAAGAACCAAGAAGTTTCTCGGATTAGGGATTTGAGAATTTGAGGGTTTAGGGTTTAGATTGGTTCTCAAGATTTTGATTGAAGAAGGATTAACCAAAACTGGAAAATAGAAAGAAGAAAATAATTACCTTGAAGAAGTTGGAGGGGCACAAGAAAAAATTAGAAGACGAAGATCAAGGAAAGAGAAGAAGCACCATTAGAGAGAAGAGAGGAAGGAGTCAACCAAAGGGTTTGCTTTTCATTAATCAATAGTTAAAAATTCAAGTTTAGGGCTTTAGCCCACTTAAATAAGCAAATAAACACATAAAATTACTAAAATACCCCTAGAATAAGCAAATAAAGACAAAAAATTATTAAAAGACCCCTAACTAAGTAAAAACACGCAAATAACATACGTACGGGAAAGTTCAGGCGATCAGTCTTCTTTTTCCAATCTTCCTTCACATGCGTCTTCCCTGAGTGGGGTCTTCTATATGTCCAATCACATGTGAAAGGTCTTTAGCTCCTCAATAGTCGCCTATCCACAAGGACGGCACTTGTGGTTGGTACTTTCTTCATTGGTACACCTTGAATGCGCTTGTGTTCGCATCAATTCTCCTCGGGTGAGAAAAACTCGACTCCGACGAGTTGAAACTTTTGTAGCGCTCTAGTAGATCTGGATCAATACCCGGCAATGGGTCGTCCAATAGCTACGTAGATTCAGACGATGGTTTGTTCTTTCACTTGACAAAATACCTTTGGAAACCTCCATCTCTCGTAGATACTATCTCGTCATCCAAGATTTCTTCAATTTCTTCTTTATGGGAAATGGGTGGAGGAGGGGGTGGAAGGGGTTGGGTAGCAAACTCAAAAAAAGGCCATGAAAGGGACGATGTATCAACAATGGGAGTATGGGCATAGACTAGATCTTCCACATTAAAAGTTGGATTAATGCTCATTTCAGGTGGAAGGTCAATCCGATACGCGTTGGACCTAACCTTTTGTAATATCTTGAATTGTCCAGCACTACGCGCTTGTAATTTTTTAGCAGATCCTTGAGAGAATCGCTCTGGCCTTATTCGCACCATTACATAGTCTACTTCTTGAAATTCTTGCACTCTACGATGAGAATCGGCTGAAACTTTATAATCATCATTGCTCTTATTTAACTGTTGTTTAATATGTGTATGCAAATCATGAATATGGCGTGTAAATGCATCGGCTGACTCAGAAGACCTTTGAGTAACAGACATAGGTAAGAGATCTATGAGCATTCTAGGTTTATAACCACTTACAATTTCAAAATGACTCAACCCTGTAGATCTATTAACTGACCCATTATAAGCAAGTTCAGCAGTTGGTAAAATTAGGTCCCAAGTCTTAACATGTTCTCCCACTAGATAACGTATGAGATTTCCAAGGCTACAGTTTACCACTTCAGTTTGACCATCTGTTTGTGGGTGGTAAACAGTAGAAATTTGCAACGAGTTCCCATAATGTGCCACAGTGTCTTCCAAAAATAGCTAATAAATTGAACATCACAATCAGACACTATGGTTTTAGGTAACCCATGGAGACGCACCACACCATTAAAAAAGAGACGAGCAACATGAGACGCATCTGACGTCTTAGAACATGGGAGAAAATGCGCCATTTTAGAAAAATAGTCCACAACGATAAAAACGGAATCGTGCTTTTTAATAGTCTTAGGAAGCCCAAGTACGAAGTCCATACTAATGTCCTGCCATGGAGCATGTGGCATTGGCAATGGCGTGTACAGCCCGGTATTTTGCTTTCTTTATTTTGCCATCTGGCATGTTCGACACTGCTCTAAAACTTTGGCTACGTCTCGCTTAAGACTTAGCCAATAGAAACGATCTTCCACGAGGGCAATGGTCTTATCACGACCAAAATGGCCAGCTATCCCTTCTGAATGAAGCTCCTATATGAGGAATTTATGAAGGGAATACAGGAAATACAAAGTCTATCTCCCTTGCAAAGGAAGGTATCTTTAAAAACATATTCACCCATAATATACGGGTAAGTACCCCTAAAATCAGGACATATGGGGTATTCATCTTTCAGTTGCTCAAATCCAACTACCTCTACACTCAAGGAGTTAAGGAACGCCACTCTCCTACTAAGGGCATCCACTGGTTTGTTTTCAACCCCGGCCTTGTGTTTCAAAATAAACGAATATTCCTGAAGAAATGCTACCCACTTGGCATGTCTTGGGTTAAGTTTCTTCTAAGAATGCAAATATCTCAAAGCCTCATGGTCAGAAAACAAAATGACTTCTTGCGGTAGGAGATAGTGTCACCAATGTCTCAGGGATTGCACTACCACATAAAATTCTTTGTCATAAGTGGAGTATTTTTATTTTGCTTCATTCAGTTTCTCACTGAAATAAGTCATTGAGTGTTCTTCTTGACTCAACACTCCACCTATACCGACACCAGACGTATCACACACTACTTCAAAGACTTTAGAAAAGTTAGGTAGATGCATGACAGGAGCTTCCACCATCTTGCCCTTAATTTCTTTAAAAGCCTTGACTGCGGCTTTAGACCACACGAACTCTCCCTTTTTCATGCACTCGGTAATGGAAGTCATGATCGTGTTAAAACCCCTAATGAACAGACGATAAAAAGTTGACAGGCCGTGAAAGCTTCGCACCTCACGAATGTTCCTTAGTTTTGGCTACTCAACTATGGCCCTGACTTTTTCGGGGTCTACGCGCATCCCTTCAGATGACACTATAAATCTTAAGAATACAACTTGGCTAGACATGAATGCACATTTCTTAAGATTAGCGTACAACTTTTCCTTCCTAAGGACACTACAGACCTTCTATAAATGTTCAAGGTGTGATTCCTTAGTGGCACTATAAATAAGAATATCGTCAAAGTACACCACTAGAAATTTTTCCATGAACGGCCTCAAAGCTTGTGTCATCACACGCATAAAAGTACTGGGTGCGTTAGTCAAGCCGAAGGGCATGACCAACCACTCATACAGTCCATCTTTCGTCTTAAACGCCGTCTTCCACTTATCTCCTGGGCGTATACGGATTTAGTGATATCCACTCTTGAAGTCTATCTTAGAGAATATAATGGACCTGGCCATCATGTCAAGCATATCATTAAGTCTAGGTATAGGGAACCTATACTTGACAGTAATTTTATTTATGGCACGGCTATCCACACACATGCGCCACGTGCCATCTTTCTTTGGCGTCAACAATGCAGGCACGACACACGGGCTCATACTCTCTTGGATGAAACCCTTTTGTAGAAGATCATCAACTTACTTCTTCAACTCTACATGCTCTGCAGGGTTCATCCTGTAATGAGGAAGGTTCGGTAGAGTAGACCATGGGACAAGATCAGTGGCATGTTGTGTCCCTCATAGGTGGCAACTCATTCAGTAAGTCTTCAGGAAATACATCACTGTATTCTTTCAGGACCGAGGTCACCTCACAAGGCAACTCTGATGGAACCTCAAGTATAATCTCTCTAGCCACAAGGGCATACACCATAGAATCCTCCTTAGCCTCTTTTTCAAACTCTCTTACGCTAATTATATGTAGAGACTTACGTTTGGATTTCCCCATTCCTTTAGGCTCACTTGCTTTCTCATCCTTCTTCTTCCCTAGTGTATTCTCAGGTGGCATGGGATTAAGTTTGATCTTTTTACCGTTATACATAAAAGTACACGCATTCGAACGGCCAAAGATCATGACATCATTATCGAATAGTCACGGTCTACCTAGGATAACATGTCTCACATCCATAGGTAAAACATCACACCATAGGGATTCTTTATATGACCCAAACTCGATGGGGACTAAACATTGCTGGGTGACAGGTAGGGATGTCTTGTCAACCCAAGAAATTTTATAAGGGTCTGGATGAGGTGTGGATTTCAGTTTTAAGCGATCTAAGGTGCTAGTGGAAATCACATTCTGACAACTTCCACCGTCCACTATCACCTTACAATTCTTTTCACCACACTTGGCAATAGTGTAGAAGATAGTGCTTTGACGCCAGTCAGCACTACTTGTAGACTGAGCTAGCACACGCCTAACTACTGCAAGCGTTGCTTATCCATTCACTTCTTCTTCATCAGTAAGTCCTCCTTCAGAGTGATACTCTTCAACTTCATAATCACCCTGGTCATATCCACCCTCGTGGGACTCGCCTATAACTAAGGCTCTCCCACGGCTCTTCGTAGGACACTGATTAGACATGTGGCAAAGATTGCCACACTTATAGCACCTCACTTGGCTCATGTTACTAGGACTGGCACCAAGAACCCCTTTGCCCTTGTCCTCCCCAGGCCTAGGCGGAATGATCGCCTGTGCCCTAGGTTGACTACCAATATTAGGTCTAGTTCCCTGGGAACTAGATCTAACACTGGAGTCTCAGGACTCAAAACGACGAATGACAGGAGCCTTCAGATATTGCTCTAACTCCTACACGACTTGATATGCTTCATCCAAGTCTATTAAGAGCCGAGTCATAAGCTAGCGCTGAAGATCCGCACGAAGGCTCGTCTTGAAACGCGAAAGCGTTACTAGAGAGTCTTCTCAGATATCACATCATATCACATATTCTTCAAATTTAGCAATGTAGTCAGCAGCAGACATTGACACTTGCCGTAAGGATTGCCATTGGTCAAGGAGCTTCTAACGGTATGAGAGAGGAAGGTACTTCTCCTTCAACTTCTCTTTCATCTCATACCAATGTGTGATAGGGGCTCTACCAACTCTCTCTATCCTACGCTCGGTATTGGTCCAAAAGAGCTTGGCTTGACCCACAAGCTTCATCTTAGCAAACCGCATTTGACGGTTTTCCGACATACCATACCACTCAAAGTAGTGGTCCATGTTAGCAACCCAGTCAAGAAATGCCTTGGGATCCAAGCGCCCATCAAAACTCAGGGCCTCAACTCTCACACTCTTCATTACACGCTCATCTGGATCATAGCGATCTTAATGATCACATGTAGCTCGTACCTCTCGCACCACACCACGACCATTACCATGATTCTATCCTCACTACCACCACGTGTGACAGCGCGTTCTTCAATGATTCCTCCCACTTGGGAGTGAGCATCATCCCCTACAGCGGAGTTTTCCTTTTGAGACGCCTCTAGTTGTTCGACCTTAGTCATGGTAGTGGTAATTTGGTTATCAAGGTGGGCAAACTCACGCCTTTGACCCGCTTCTAAGGCGGTTATCTTTTGTATTAATTGAGCAAGTTGCTCAGATAACTGCTCGATATTCATGGTAGGTTAAAGTCCGAAACCTCTACCTCTTCTCGTGGGCATACAATGAAGACTTGAACCAAACTCTGCCTAACTAGACTACTAGGTGTTATGACTTTCAAGATGAATGCGATGAATGCAAAACTACTATAAACTGATACAGTTAAGTTGAAACAGGAAACAAATCAAATCTGGAGATTTTCCAGATTAGGAACTTTCTAAAATTGGAAAGTTTCTAAAATTGAAAACTTTCTAAATCTGGAACTTTCCTAAATTAAACCTAAAAATCAAAACCCTAATTTGATAACTCGATCTAGACAAAAATCATGCAAGCCTATTCTCTGATACCAAATTTGACGCAAGACAGCCCTAATTATAATGCATGCTCATGAACATAATTAAACAACGGGAATAAAAGGAATAAATGATCTAAAATTCTAGCAGTAATCATCATAATTGAGAAAATCATAAAGGAAACATGCAATAGAGCGGGCCATCATCACAACCATGGAGTATGGCATTCAACTATTACTTAGGTTGGATCCGGCGAGGGATGAGACCTCCCGATTTTGCATGGTCACACCCAATCGATCAATGAAGATCACTAGTCCGAAGAACCAAGAAGTTTTTCGGATTAGGGATTTGAGAATTTGGGGGTTTAGGGTTTAGATCGGTTCTCAAGAGTTTAATTGAAGAAGGATTAGCCAAAACTGAAAAACAGAAAGAAGAAAATAATTACCTTGAAGAAGTTGGAGGGACACAAGAAGAAATTAGAAGAGGAAGATCAAGGGAAGAGAAGAAGCACCATTAGAGAGAAGAGAGGAAAGAGGCAACCAAAGGGTTTGCTTTTCATTAATCAATAGTTAAAAATTCGAGTTTAGGACTTTAGCCCACTTAAATAAGCAAATAAAGACATAAAATTACTAAAATACTCTTAGAATAAGTAAATAAAGACATAAAATTACTAAAAGACCCCTAACTAAGCAAAAACGCGCAAATTACATAAGTACGGAAAAGTTCAGGCGCTCGGTCTTCTTTCTCCAATCTTCCTTCACATGTGTCTTCCCTGAGTGGGGTCTTCTATATGTCCAATCACATGTGAAAGGTCTTCAGCTCCTCAATAGCCATCTATCCACAAGGACAGCACTTGTGGTTGGCACTTTCTTCGTTGGTACACCTTGAATACGCTTGTGTCCACATCAGAATTCCTATCTTTTAACTAATGTTAAAATTTATTTAAGATACTCCTACATATAACATGTTAATCTAAAACCCATAGTCATCTTAATCTTGGTCAAGATCATCAATATTACTAGATACCATCCATATGATCAATAGATAAGATTCACATTGGTTTTCTGAGGCAAAGCTCGACATGGGTTGAGTCACTCAAGTTGACCTAATTAACGTAAGTTACACCCCTAGTCTTCTTTTCCGTTACAGTTACACCCCTAGTCTTCCTTTCGTCCAGGACTAATCGGTCTGGCTGGAATGGACACTTCCTAACGATGGATGAGTCGGAGCCAAAATGCTTCAATGATTGTAACTTGGAAAGCCCACCCAATCAGAGTTCAGTTTGATACAAATGGCAGCTTGAGCTATTATGGCGCACCGATTTCCAGTCGAACTTAAAGTCATGATCCTTCGTTAGCCAGTCCGTAAGCCAGGCCTGAATGTCCATAGAGCTGGACCCATGTTTAAAGCAATATCATCCACTTAGACTTAGGTCCATACGTATAGTAGGCCTGGGCTCATTTGTGTCCACTGTGGGTCCAGCCCAGGAATGCAATTGTAAAAGATCAACTCGACCTGGTGTAGTCTTCCAGGTTCAATCACTGGCCTGACCCGCTTTGAGGTGGATTCGAGGCAAGATAGATGGGTAGTGGATTGGGTTAAGCTAGAAAATGTGGCCCATTAAATGGTCAGCTTGTATTTAACTTACCCAGGCCAACAGGCCCATATATAAGGTTATTATTGGTCTAGGCAAATTGACCCAAACCCACCTAGAACCAAAACAAAATAATAGAGGATAAGTATATTTACATACATTTAAGGGAAAATAGTACTATGTGGTCGACCTCATGGGAACTTCCCACGAGGTCGAGCTGTGTGGGCCCACTGTGATGTGTGTTGATCATCTACCCCATCAGTCAGATGCACCATTCCATGATGGGCAGCTTAAAAATCAAGTCAATCCATGGCTTGGGTGGGCCACCCCACATGCAACAGTTGAGAGGGGTTACTCTCCCATTAAAACATTCATAATGATTTATTGAGCCCACCAAAATGTGGTTTACAAATCCAGCCCGTCCACCCTTGGATGATGGTCAGACCAAATTTCAGCCCCATACAAAACTCAGGTGGGCGCCACCAAGTGCTTTTATATGTTTTAGGCATGTCTTCACATGGTTTTAGATGGTATGGCCCACCTGAGTTCCATATACGGCTGATTTTTGGAATATCCCATAAGCTAAAGGGGACTCATAAAATGCACGGTGTTGATTTTTGACCCACATCATGATGAGCTTGGGCTTTGTGAGTTTTAAGTGGTTTGGGTTCGGCACAGTTTAATGGGCCGAAGTCGGGTTCAGCAAAAATTCTTGGCCCATCTAGTAAAAACCGTTGGTACCCCTAGAAACAACCGCTGGATGTGACACATTTCCTGATCAGGCCCATTTTGCATTTCGAGTTTTGACTAGGGGTGTGTTTGGTTGCACCAAATATCACCAGACTTGAAGTTAAATCAAGAAATTTCATGATACTAGGTGCAACCAAACACTCCAATAACGAATTCAGACCCACTGTCAGTAGGAATTAATTAGGACCCCCTTTGAATTGAAATGTTCATATATATTTCGCTTCCAGTGTTCCCGAATGCCCAAAATACATTTTTGGAACAACGGTGAAAGATCTCATCCGTCCATCATGTGGACACACTAGTGTAGATATACCATCAGAACATCAGGCAGGTTTAATCATTAGATGCGCCCCAGTTTATGAATCCATGAGGATGGGTAAAACAAGTTCTTTGTAGCAATCCATTTGCTCTGCACGCTGTAGCTCATCTGATGACTAATCCAAATTTTAGGAAAGAACATATAGAGTGTGTCCCACCTTAGGAACGGCTCAAAATTTGATGAGGCGCTGCTTCACATGGACCGCTCAGATTTTGGAGTCACATAACGTATGATGAGTTCTCAAAAAAGTTCGCATGAGTTCCATGCCAACTCGTGCGATACCAACTTGTATATATATATATATATATATATATATATATATATATATATATATATATTATCAGAAGCTGAACGGTTTAGATTGAGTTAATTGTATGCCACGTCTACAACTATTTAGTGCATGCGTATCAACTATCACACTCTACCAGTGAATCAAAGTTTTTCTCATTCCCCAAAATTTTACTCAATAGGAAATCCCAACCGTTTACTTTGTAGCCTAGAATTAGACGGTTGAGAAAATAAATGCGAAGGCTCAAGATTGGTGACAAGGATCTCACTTCTAGGAGATTTATAGGAAATTGTCCACTTACAGATAGACCAATGGCCTGGATTAACGAACTGTGGGCCCCACCCGTCAACCCAAGTACACTGTGCAATGCTTATGTGGACCAAAATAGTGCCAGGAAACCGGAAAACTTTTATGCTCTGGCAGTGTGTGATGGATGATACGCAGGTACTTAGAAACCGGAAGGACCTTCAGCTATAGCGAGTTTCCACGTGTACAATTTCTTAGTTCATGGGTATCAAGGATTACACAGATTTTTGACCTTCCTTCCAACAACTCATCACTACCGTTCAAAGGGGCATCCAAGATTCGAGGCCATTGGCCAATATCTCTTATCGACCGTTCAAAGCCCACGTTGAGCCCATTAAGCAATCGGGCATGCAAACTGAAATTCAGTCTTTGGGCCAAACCGTCAACCTTAGTGGGCCTGATTTGGAACCAAACTATAATGTTAGGTCCAGATCCCAGTGTGCCCTGTGTGCCTTGTAGATGGAATCATGCATTCCATTCCAAGAACGTTTGCCTCTCTCTCTCTCTCTCTCTCTCTCTCTCTCTCTCTCTCTCTCTCTCTCTCCCAAGTTCTTTTCATCTATAGCCATTGTATGCAATCATGGCTTCACAAGGTAATTCCCCCGTCAATGAAATAAAATAAAAAAGGAAATTTCAAAATTGTATTATTGAATAATTAATCTATATGTGTGATTACATCACTTATACGAAAGACTCAAATTTTAATAAAAGTTTTAATTTTAATTTGACTAAGAATAAAAATTACCTAAAATAGCAAATTTTGTCAAAAATACAAATGTCTAAATTTCTATTCCTAACATAATTAAGAGTAATTTTTAAAAAATATGAAAATCCTAAACTTCAAAATAAAGAGATACTACAAAAATAAAAATCACTAAAAATATTAAATTTTTTTCAAAAATCATAATTTTGAACTAGAATTATACATCATCGACTTGCTACATAAAGATTAATATGCCGTGCGTTCCATGGCTATACCTAGATCAAAAGTTATGCCTGATTGAATGGCAATTTTTCCTTTGAGTGAATTTCTTCAATTCAAACACACCTAGGACCTAGTACCCTACGTAGGACTAGGTCTGGATTTGACAGAGGATGTCCACTTCCATTTTGAGTTCTTTTGGTCCAACTATGCCAAGAATACATCCGCGGTCCACTCTAAAACAATGAGGAGCCGAATTTTTTAGGCATCACGTGAATTCGTGCAAATAACATGTGCACTTGTTTGCCAGCCCGAAGGTCCACCATACAATTTACTTTGATTTAGTTATTTGCTTATACTTAGAGCCATTTTGGTATTTTTATATTGTATTAATTTGAGTGATTGAGGAAAGGTTAAAATTAATAGTAATGAGTTTCGAGTGATTAGGGTTAAGTATTTAGTATAAATATCTTATTTTTTCTTCTTCTTTTTGCTTTGTAATGTTAAGATACATATAATGGATTAATGATTTTATTTTCTCTAAGAGAGAAAAAGAATTGGTGGATTTTCCTCGACCATTACCCACCGTCCCTACCTAGCCACATCACCACCCAGCCCAAGGAAGCTCCACCACTATCGGATCACATGCTCAGATTCTAGGTTAGATTCTTCACCCCTTGCTAGGACAGTGGTCCACACCCAACTAACTACCATCTTATCAAACTATTTAAAGACTATCTTGCATAGGTAGTACAAGACCAAACATGTGACCTCAACGTTATCCATGGTTTCTCCATCAAGTGCTGTGGCCAAACCCAAGATATTGATGGGGCCGCTGCATGTAGGCAAGCTGGTGAGTGCATCACGTAGGCAATACATGTATATTGAATATAAACCATTGGTCTGTCCCTCTGTCTTGGGACATTTCAACCTTTATTTGTGACTGCTGAGTTTCAAAAGTGAGTGTGTCATGAAAATGGCTGTCTATGTGCCGGTTGGGCCATCATATTTTGGGCATGGGCCTCAAATTCATGCCCATCTATTGGTCGAGCCAGCCTCAAGCAGCGTCTAAGAGCCTGTCATCCCTGCCCTAGTTCTGCCAGGACTGGCGTGTCCAAGCTTGAGCTTGGCTTGGACCATGCACAATCATCACCGGCCATGCTAAGGCTTATTTAATTTTCGTTTGTCATGGACCTAAGCTGGGATTAGGCCTGGTTTTAGTTTGCCGGCTGGGCTTGTAGATACCTTGATACTGTCGGAGCTCAGCTTGTTGACAGCTCAGGCCATCCTCACCCACATGAGTAACCTTGCTGTGGATGAAAGTGGTTTGGCTGTGACTGGGTTTTGGTGTGGCTCAACTAAAGTAATGATTTGGCTTAAATAATAGATTGGATTCAGTTAAGGTTTGGATTAGGTTTTGAAATGGTTGAGGTTTTAAATAGGTTTAGGTTTAATTACTAAGGATCATTCATGCTTCGTCAGGTTGTTAGGTTGAGTGGGGTATATATAGATGTCCTTCTTTGATAGAGGTTGTGTGCAATCGAATGCCAAAGCGAATAGACACTCCACTCCTCTGGTCAGAAAAGATTATGGTATCGATATGTTAGCTGCCTTATTATCCTTGTCCGCTTACTTTCAGCGAAATAAATAAGTGTGCCTGCAGGTGTGTGAGGTCGCCATGAATATGTCTTTGATAAATCCACTCTTTTTCAAGACAACAATGGAATAGGAAATTAGAAATCATGCAGATCCAACGCTCAGGTGGGCTGTACCAAACAAAATAGTAGGAACAGAAATGTCTACTATTGAAACCTTTCTAGAGTTGAACATGATGTTTATATACCATTCAAACCGTTCATAGGGGTATTACCACTCAGATAAACTGTAGGCACAAATTTCATCCTGATACAAAACTTCTGTCACCCCATGCATTCAATCCTCACTTCTTTGTGTGGTATGGCCCACATGAGTTTTGGAACTCTCCGATTTTTAGATTCCTATTCTATTGTAGTCTTGCAAGATAGATGAATGGAGTGGATTTATCACGGACATCTCTGTGGGCCCCACACAGCCTTACAGACAGGAATATCTCAATGCCTGGGGTGACAGGCAATCCGCTACCGTTGTAGATAAGGTAGATATCATTTCAAGTATGGTTTTATCAGCTTTAATCATTACCCTTCCATGAATAAGGAAGGCTTAGCTTTTGTAAGATGTGGATGTCCATTTGAAATTTGGTAAGAAATAACTCTGATTGGTCCCCTACTAGCGTGTTATGATTCTCTGGTGGTGCCGGACCACATCATTCCAAGTAACTTGAAACATCGAGAGGTGGGCCTGAAAATGCATGCATTGCCAGCTTTCTTTTGGCCACACGCCTTTTCCATCCATACCAACCCTTGTACGATGATACTCGGCCCAAGGGTCTGCGTACTATCTTCGGTTTATGTATGTACAAGTGGGGTCCACATGATCATCATGTATGCAAACCAAACAAATGGTCGGTCATGATTGATTTTACCAACGGTCCAGATTCTACGTACGCGTTTGGCCCTTATGGGGGATGGCTTGATTAATAAATCCGACCTCACAAACTGCACTTTCATAGCACATCGAGTTGGGCCCACGTATTGATGAGACAAGCCCATTTATCCCCGTTATGGGCCTGATTAATATATCTGGGCCCATTTTAGGCCTAATGAATAAACGGCCGGACCGGTGCTTGTCGCCAACCGGACCCACTACCTTTCAAAACGCACTCAAGTAGCGGGAATAAGACCAGTATCATCCAAAGACCAAAAAAAGAAAAAGAAAAGGACGGCCTTGATCCGTGCCTATCTGGGTAGTTTGTAAGTGGGCCCACCATGCTGACTGCAATCAGGGTGTCTTGTATAGAGATGGCCGTATCTACGGCTCCCCATCATTTTGCAGTATTGACGTGTGTACAAAATAAAAGTCCACAAAGATCTTTTTTTGCATGGCCCGAAAATGATGGGGACTGAATGATCATAACCATCCGATTGGACCCCAGTCAAGTTTTCATTATCGTTGGGCCGATGATCATATAACACTACTAGGGGACCTTACTCATGCACACAGCCACCGTACGTGTGGCAGATATATTCTCAATCGTGACCGCCCGGAACGTGGGTCCTTTCGTGGATTGGGTATATCCTAAAAGTCCTGTTAATGGACCACATCTATCTTGCTAACCGTTCCTTTTATGGTTACCAATCTTGCGGCTAGGATGATTTGATTAGTTTAATTTTCGAGCTATGCCTCATTAAAAATGCGACCTGCAATTTGGATGAAATGGATTTGGTGCATGTCTGCCACGTATGTGGTTGTTGTATGCATGAGTTTGGTCCACCAGGGTCGTGCCAAGATTATCATACTTCGTTGAAGTTTGGTAGCCCCAGACGCACCCACCAACCTGGCATGTTTTTTATGATATCCGAGCCATCTACCAGGAGGGGCCCACCAACTAGATCATCTGATTTCAAACTCGGGCTGGAAAACTATAGTAAGCCACACGTGAGCGAAAATGGACGGACCATCCATTACCTTGGTTAATGTGCAGCCTATTCTATGCCCGTCTAGCCCGATATTTTCTCTAGAATATCCAAAAGGTGGGAACCAGCTGATACACGGATGAGACATAATACACGTATCCACGCACGTGAGAGAAGGGTACACGTGGGGACAGGAACCTCTGTGAAAGATATATTTTGGCATGTGAAATGTCCTCAAGTTATGTGGACAACTAAATTCAAATGTACGATTCTACGCTGACGTGGGAAGGTGTATGCTTAGTTGATGGGGGGCACGTTTCTGTGGGACCTGCTCGTTCGGACATTGATTCTTGTGGGTCCCACTCTCCACCAGTTTCAGAGTCGCATATTCGAGTGGGTAAGGGACCATGGCCAGCTCACTCACAATATCCTAACAACGTGAATGTAGCTGGAGTTGCAGAAAACGCCAATGTGCCTTTACAGGCGCTTTGAATACCCTTAATTCATGAGAAAATTACAATACTACCCCATCCATGACGCCCTTCCATGTTCAACACAAGTACTGAAATGCCCTCCAAGCGCACGGACCGGAATCCTCCACAGCTATGCGTAATGCCCAGGCTCTTTTGTGTGTGGGGCGCATCTTCCATCAAACCCGTTTATCAGGTGTGACCCACGTGAATGAGGAGAGATACAAACTTAGTTGATCCATAACTTAGGTGGACCACACCACAGGAAATGGATTAAATGTTTACCAGCCAAAATTTATAGGAGTCAAAAAAGTTTTGAGTCAAGTTGATATTTTTGTTTTCCTCTTAATAAAGTTAGTATTTATGACCTTATTGATAAGTTGAATGGCAAATAAATGTTACAACGGCCTTAAAAAGCTTTTAATAGCAAACACTCAATCAACATGAATTTTATGTAGTGTGGTCAACATAAGATTTGAATTTGCCTGACTTTTCAAATCATGTCTTAAAATAATTTCACAAAATGAAAATAAAACACATACATCATAGTGCCCCAGAGAGCTTTGACACAAGTTAGATGACCTGAGCCAGTGTCACTATCCAAACCGCGTCATACTTAATAGGATGTAGACTCCCACAAGAGCCGGGAAGCCGGGAAGCTAGGTGGGACCCTTCCTGATGTTTTTATGAAGTCCATCCAAAATTTTAGCTCATTTTAGTTCATGAGACATAAAATGAGGTGAATCCAAAACTCAAGTAGGCCACGTGAGAAGAAACAAATGAAGGTTGAACAACTACTTTTCGAATCATTCTTTATGACATCTAATGTTTTGTATTGGCTTAAGTTTTTTGTGTCTTCGGTTCACCCAGTAGAATGATCCATATGTACTATTCACGCTGGTGAAATTTCACCACTTATGGGTACTGAACCCTTATTAGGGAGTTGAAACTGCTGAGAGTGACCCTAAATGGGTTTCAAGGATAAGTATTTCTTTCCCAACTTTCTCACTCAGTTGGCCACTCCGAGTTTTGGATCCACCTCATTTTGGGTATATGTCCTAAAATGATATGGAAAATGGATGGACTAGATCTCCCACGAACATCACAGAGGGCCACATCCATTGGGAGTTTTGGATCTACTCATCTCCTAAAATGATATGGCAAAATGAATGGATCGACTAGAACTCTCATGAACATCGCAGAGGGCCACATCCACGGTACATACTGTGAACTAGGCCAGGGTTCCCACCCGATGGATGAAGTGGATTTTCCATATGCGACATGGTGACCCAGATGATGTACCCCAATGTCTCTCTCCCTTTGGGGTAAAGTGATTTCGTGTACAAGATCCAAGCCATTCATTTAACAGGGTTCAACATGAGCATGACCCAGGCCAAAATCTGGTCCATTCGTCGAGCGGACAGCACTTGCGTTCTCCATATAGAAAAGAATGACCAGCGGTATTTCAGCTAACCTGACTTTTGACCCATGGCAGGAAATGCTACACCCACCGATAACCAAAAGAACAGCACATATTTCCCACACGTGTGTGCTGCAAAATGCCAAGATCCACTGACCCAAGTGAGCATGCTCAGGCGTCTGGCTTGTTAAGTAATCCAGACCCTTGAACCTTATGTCCCGTCGGTTGATTGCAACTTAAAAATTCTACTAACACCACCTTTTATTTGTTGCCTACACTATCAAGAAGAGAAATACGACAGCTGTCCACATTTAAAAAAAGCCATCATATGCGTTCCTCGTATTTTCAACATCTACGAATTTTGGAGCATGCTCCATCCATGGCGGATCTCATTAGTCAAATGACATGGATTAACAAACCATGGGTCCTACTTGTTAGAATTGAAAACACGTGTACATTATAAAACGATGTACGCATATCACGCGTTTGAGGCCATATGGGGTATTTCAGTCATTTCATACCCCTGAATATCTAGTCAATGGTCTTCCCGTAGTTTCTTAGACATAGTGGGTATTTTAATCTTGGACCTTCCTATTAAAGCAGGCGTTCAACAATGCCATTAGTGGAAAGTTCAATTTTATACAAGGGCCTGTTTGGCCAGACCAATCCCATGGGATTAGGAGGGATAGGATGGATTGTAAGGTAATGATGGTGGTGTCAGTGTTTGTCAGTTGATCCCATGGGTTTGGGATAGCCCATTGGATATACACCAGCCGGTTTGGACCGTCACAAATGGATGAGCTTGCAGCTCCACATTTTCTTGTGGTGTGCCTCACTCATTGTTTTATATCTACCTCAAAATAGGTTATTGGCTGAATGTAGGTTGATGAAAATGATGGAGGGAGTGGATATCTCACTGATATTTCGGTGGGCACCACATAGCGGTGAACACTCGCATCCAAGTATTGGTAGAATCCGTCTCAAATTTGGACGCTATTTACAAGGGCAAGGCACATCCCGCCATCCCAAACAGCGGATGGGATGGGGAGGCGTATGATAACCCTCCTAATTCCATCTAATACCATATCCAGCACCCGGCCAAACACACCTTAAGCGATTTGTTGACAGTCGCGATTGGACTGTACTGCTTGCACGTCCATAGCGGCTACAGATTGAATGCATCTGAGACATCCATCTTGGAGGCCCTAAAAAATGGGCCACAATTGAAATGTCCTTGTTTTTTTAATGATCCAAAACATTCCACTGATAATTTTCGAATGCTTAAGCATAACTTTAAATAAATAAAAATAAATAAATAAAAATCTACAATTGGATGTATATTAATGTTGAGTATATGATTATTTTATATAATATGTTGCTGACAAAATCTGGACCACCCTTCGCTCGGATCTATTAACTTCGAGCTACGTATGAAGCCCTAAACTGCATAACATTGGTGAGCAAAGGAGACCCTAGCTTGCACAAGGGACCCTTCGATGCCTAAGTCAGGTCAAGGGAATCTCGGTCTAAGTTGAAGTGTAAAGGGAGAGTGCGAGATATTGCGTACCTATTTCCTCCCCGTAAGATGCTATTTATACCCCTCACCTGAGATAGACACGTCAGCATAACTCGGCGCATCTTAGGGCATGATGAGCATGTCCACCTAGCTAGGCGCATCTTGGGACATTTGCCTCATCCTGTAGGTGATTCGACTACCTGGTCATTATATTGTTGTGCAGACGTAAATGGTTGAGTAATCGTTGCTAATCGTGCGGTAGTGAAACACCTCGTGGCCTTCCTTATTAGTAGATTACTCTGAACCAACTACTTCTACCTCGGATCATTTCAGGATTCCGTTCTAACCTCCAGGTGGATTGAATCAGCCTCAGATTATACCATCTAAGGCCTCGGATTGGAAACATAATAGTCTTCGAATCAAAGGTTCTTCCCTTGCCCGTACTTAAGACTTCAAGCTAATTCTACACCTCAGAGTTGACTCTAAATTACCTCATACCTCTGGTCTTCCCATAACATAGTAGATAATTAATATTCCACGTGTTATGAGCCACATATATAGATGGGTTAGGCAGTGCATCCCAAGCATTGGCACGGAATGCCATCTCTGTCTTGTTACACCATCGCGTGCCGAGCTCGGATAAGGCTGGAGCTCTGAGGGGCCCACCGTGATGTATATGTTTATCAACGTAGTTAATACATTTTTCCATATCATTTTAGGACTTAAACTAAAAAATGAGCTAGATTCAAGGCTCTATGGACCACACTAGAGGAAGCAGCAGTGATAATTGCAACCACCGTTGAGATCTTCATAGGGCCCATCGATATGTTTGTTTGCCATCCAACCTGCTCATAGGGACACCTAGACCTGGATGAAGGCAAAATACAAACATCAGCTTCATCCAAAACTTCTGCCTCTCCCAAGAAGTTTTTAATGGTAAGCGTTTGATCCCTACTGTGTGGATCAATTAAGCCTTAGATCTGACACATTTTTTGAATTATGTCCTAAAATGATATGGAAAAATAGATGGACGGTATTGATAAACCGTACATCAAGGTGGGCCCCTCAGAGCCCCAGCCTGTTCCGAGCTCGGGACAGGCGGGGTAGTACCTAATCAGCCTCCCTTTAATAAGAATCATATGGACGCGGATTGCGTACTGACAGCGTCAGTAGCAATGTGGCTACTGACAATACTCTGTGGGCCTCACATGGTGTATTTTTGTTTTATCCAAGCCGTCCATATATCTTTACAGATCATTATAGATTATTAGAAGAAAAGTGATAGATATCAATATCTCCAGTGGAGCACAGCACAAGAAAACAGTGGATATTGAATGCTCACCATTAAAACCTTTATAGGGCTCACTGAAATGTTTATTTGTCATCCAACCAATTGATTAGGTCACGCACACCTGGTAGAAGAGAAAAAACAAATATAAGCTTAATCTAAAACTTTTGTGGCCTTTAAGAAGTTTTTAGTGGAAAGTGTTCAATCACCACTCTTTCCTGTGGTGTAGTCCATATGAGATTTTGATCCGTCTCATTTACGGTCTTATACAATAAAATAGTCCGAAAACATAGATGAATGGCATGGATAAGACACATACATCATTACGGGCCCCACAGAGCACTGTCAGTAGCCACCTCGCTACTGAAGCTGTCAGTACGCAATCCGCGTCCGAATCATGCGATCTGGTGTACTAAAAAAAAATCACGTCCGGTCTCTAGGTAGAGGGTTCATTGATCAGACCCTTGATCTGATGGCCATCACAACGGGTGGATCACGATTCAATCTTAAAAGTTCCCCCATGTGACAATCCCAACCCTTCAATCAAGTGCTAGAAAATGTACGGTTAAGAAAAGAAGCAGCGGTCCACATCTGACAGACAGAAAGGACAAAGCTTGGTGGTGGTGGTACATCGTACTGTTTGTATGGGTCATCAAACCAACAGTCTGGATCACTGAAAGATGGGCCCCACTAGTTCGGCTAAGTGGCTGAGGACATGATGATATCCTCTGGCCACGGATATCTTATGAATTCCTTTCTTTTTAAGCCACTCTACGGACCCCTCTCTCTCTCTCTCTCCCCAAAGAAAAGCAATGACAGGAAGATAGAATCTTGATCGTCTCTGTTATCAGAGGAATAGATTTTCAGGTTAGTTTTTCTGAGACCCGCAGTATTTCTTTTTTCCGTTTCCGTTTTCTGCCATTTTTTGAGATTTTTCGTTCTTGCGTTTGCGGTTTTCAGATCTGTAATGACAGAATAGCAACTTGAATGTTCTGAAATTGCGTTTCTCTTTCTTTCTGTTTTAAGCTGCATTTTTTACGTTTCTTTGGTGATTTGTTTGTTTAAATCACAATTCGAAATTATGAGATTTTATTCTATCGCGAATGCAATGGTTCGCGATTTCAATGCATTGCAGGGAAAGCAAAACACAAAAACACACCGAGTCATACAATCGCTAGTCCTTTTTTCTCTTGTTGAATATATGCGATCGAATGGTCTGTTTGCATGCCACCCGTCATACGGTTATGACCATCCAATGGAGCAGATTGTTGCAATGTGGCCCATCAACAACGGGTCCTCCGAGACTAACGGTCTAGATCAGTGAAAGATGGGGGTTACCTGTAGATTTGCCCCAAAAAATGGCCTTACCTTATGACATTTGAAATTTTTTTTTCCTCAAAATTTTATCATTTTCTCTTCATTTCGTGTATAGGAAGGATAGGAACTCATTTTCAGCCTGTTTTGGTGATCAAATCACAAGATCTGAGCCTTAGACAATACATAGAAGACGCAAATGAACTCATCTGATAGTCGTGTTTATAATTTAAATTTATAATGTAATGACAATTACTTTTACATGTGTTAGTTAGAATTGTGCATATTAAACTGATCATTTGCATTTTTTTCACGTAGTAAATAGCATATATTGTATGCTTTCAAAGGAACTTGCAAAATGGCATGGATTGATGTGGTGCTTACTGGCCTGGGCCTCATAAGTGCACAATTCCGCAGATCATGTGGGTCCCACCTCATGATTGGTCTTATGATCGTTGCATGGGACTGCAATTGCAAAATTGCATGGGTCATGCGGGACCCATTGGATGGGTCCCACATGTGCATGATGGTGCGGTGTGGTGCCCGTTGATTGCTTCCCTGCACAGGGCTGGCAGTGGGCATGGTTAAGGGCTGGGTTGGCCAACCTGGCCCTAGTCCCCTAAGCATTGGTCCTGGTCCTCTTGGGCTACGCTGGGCCGGCCCCATAATAAATGGTGTCCCAGATGGCTTCATGATTCTAGCCCCTCAGGTGGGACCATAGTGTAGATACCTTGCGGTAAAAAATAATGCCGATTCACAAATTAGGTAGGCTATAGTGTACAGAACAAGCAGACATCGAATTA
This sequence comes from Magnolia changhungtana, assembly GCA_030180095.1. Lineage (NCBI taxonomy): Eukaryota > Viridiplantae > Streptophyta > Magnoliopsida > Magnoliales > Magnoliaceae > Magnolia > Magnolia changhungtana. Next base: position 4,983,243 of record JASAUF010000421.1, read on the forward strand.
AAGTCTGATAAAGTTTTTCTTAGCTGTACATTTGTTTCAAACACCATGGCCCACTAGCAGTTCCCGTCGTTTCATGGGCAGTTCCGGTCATTTCTACCAATAGGACCCTGGTTGGCCTTGTCGTCATTGAAGTTGTTTTCAGAGCTCGAAGATCACAAGGACAGTGGAATCAAGAAGTTTGGATGTTAATGAAGAAAGTCAAACTCAAATGGGAGAAACTTTGGTGAATGAGTAGCTAGAAGGAACATCCACACGGGCATGGGTTATGGCAAGTAACAAACAGAAATGATACAAACACTGGAATGGACTTATGAGAGCAGTAAAGGCATTAATCGGTAGTACCATGGACTTTGCTACAAATAACTGAAAGCATCAATCCTGCAACATTGTTTTCTAGTAAGGATTCATAAGACTTGTGTACTTGTTGAAGCTGTGCAGCCTGAAGCTTGGTGTGCGGTGGAGATGGTTGTAATATCGTTTATTGAAGACTTGACTGATGAGATCAGTGGTGTTGTATCAGATTTGGATGATGCCTTTGTTGTCGTAGATTCATGGTTGGAGCCAAGAATAATGAAGCAAATCTATGGAAAAAGGCTAAGATAGCAGTCTTTGAGAGTAATGCTTATTAGCCACTCACCCAATCAGTTAGAGGTTTGGAGGTTAGACATCTGTTTAGAACATGGATACTAGTTGTGTGGATACAGGATTTTGTTAATGAATCAATTGATGTAGCCTGGTGCATAGATGGTTAGGTCAGAGGTGGCAAAGCATTTGGCATAAATAGGTGGAGAGGGCTCAAGTGCAATTGACCCAAATGGAATGTCAATGACATGAACTTAGCAATGAGGAGATTCTTGAGAATCATCATTAAGTTTAGATGGGTTGAATATACATAGGAAAATTGGTATTCTTAAGTTAAGAACGCCCTTTGTTTAGTAGTTCCTTTTCACTGAAGTTATGTGTCAATTGGAACTCTATGGGTTTGTGGTTTACATGGTTTGATTCTGAATAGGTACAAGTCATGCCAATGTCGATTTACTAGTATTTTAGGAAGGTTAGTTTGTGTAGGTTTTATGTGTTTTATATAAAGAGTGTTCAGTGATCAGTGTTTCGGGTGGTTTTCTGGAGCACTTTGTGTGGAGAGCAGTCAGAACAGAGTATAGAAAATTCGGCGTGGTTGAAAATTATGGATCATCTCTTCTTCGTGTCCCTTTTCTTCATGGATCATCATTGTTTCGTGGGGTTTCACCTACTACTTGTGTCAGCATCAATACTCCCTTGCATCAGATTCAACATTAACTCTTATACTTAAGTTGATTTGTACTTGTACAAGTTTTGTCTGCCATACCATAAACCCTGGGTTTCTCCATGTCATCCACCAATATTGAGCTGAATTTACTATAAAGGAAGGGGGCCCCCAAATGTTAGTGTTGCCTTGGATGCTTATCAATTATCATGAGGTGAGGAGGACCTTAGTCAGGCAGCATTTTTGGGTGCATAAGTGATGGTTATGAAATTTTAGGAGGCAGGAAGAGATGCATGTGACTCTCTCTCTCTCTCTCTCTCTCTCTCTCTCTCTCTCTCTCTCTCTATATATATATATATATATATATATATAAATATAACTGTCCTATTTTTGGACTCACTTGATGCATTTTCTGGGGAATTTTTATCCCCTAATTTGGACATGCATATCAAAATCTTGTTGTTATTGGTTTACTTGCCCTCTTTCAGTTGGATCACATCATATTTGGGAGGTCTTATGTTGAATATCACTTCATTTCCTCTGTTCCACACAGTGTTTCAAATAGCGTCTGTAGCGTCCCAAATAGCGTAAATCCCTTGTAGCGTATGCTACGGGGGTCATAGCGTACACTACATCTACGTAGCGTCTGTAGCGTAAGCTACAATGTATTTTTTTACTATTTTATTTTTTTATTTTTTTTTCACGTTTTCTTTCTTTCTAATGTTGAGGAATGTGACACTTATATTATACTTGATACTTTTAACATATGAGATTTTTATTTCTTTTCATAATTGTGACTTATGGTTTCAATTAGACATTATTAATTAAAGTGGTTTGCTTAGAAAGTTGTTGATGTGATAATTATTTGATTTAGCTTATATATGTAGATTGGATTTTGATTAATGATAACTAATAACTTTTTTGTACATGCTTATAATTGATAAAATGAATCATCTTTTAGGCATTTTTATATATTTTTTCTTTCTTTTTTCACTATTTATTATATTTGTCCTATTTTTAAATTTAAAAAAAATAAAAATAGAAGTATTGTGTAGCTTACGCCACACGCTATAGAGGGTTAAGCGCTACGCATCACGCTACGTCGCTACCGCTATTTAAAACACTGGTTCCACATTACTTATGCAGTTCGGTACCACATTACCTACGTATTTCCTTTCAAAAATATGATTCCGATCATTCTTGGTGCATAATTTGCTTATTCTTCTTGTCTTGCAATTCCCACCCACAGTTTGTTTTAGCTTGCCTCAAGCATCAAATTTTCGGTTACTTATTATACTGAATGGCGTCTACTGATTTCAATTGATAAAAAAAGGGGGGGAAAGACGGATGTTTCTCATGTCTACTATCTGTTTCCTTGGTGTTATTTATTAACATGGTTCCTCAAGTAGACGTCTGCTAATCCCACATGCACATCTCCACACATAGGTATACCTTCATTCAGCTTTGTGAGCATGTTCCAATGTGTGTCACATTTGCAACATGCCAACATCCAAGCCACTCACGAAGTGAGCAATGCCATATAGATGACTGGGCCAAAAATAGGCAGGTCCACTCAGACGCTCACTAGATGTATGTTGAAAATGGACCTTTGGCGATTTCTCTTTTACTGTCTATTTTCCTTTGATTCAGGGCCCGCTTATGAGTTGACCTGTCTGATTTTTGAGCATCAACATCCACCCGTGGGGCCTGTATGGTTAGTAACATGGATGTCATGGACATTAGTGCATGACCTGCACATGGTGTTAGTAAACCTCTCTGCTAGTATCATGCTCATAATGCTCCCTCTGGACAGGAACACTTGAACTGAAGCATGTTTAACAACAGAGGGCTTCCACATTTGGCAGACAGCTCCTATTCCGGACGGATGTCAAAGCTTCCTCCAAGGAGCCCTTTACTGAGCATGAACCATATGTCAACAGATCGCGGGTCCAGTCCACCAATGGGGAAAAGGTATACACCAGTTCCTAAAGAAAATCAAAGACAGCACCAACGAACATCTTCTGAGAGTTTCATTGTCGAGGAGCAGCCTGCCTGGCTTGATGACCTTCTTAATGAACCAGAGACACCTGCTGGAAGAGGAAACCATCGCCGTTCTTCTAGCGATTCTGTTGCTTATCTTGATTTTCCTGGTACATACACTGAGATAGGGAGAAATGCCCAGCATGAATTATGCTCAGGTGAAATTGCATCTTTCCCTCTAGCAGTATCTCTTGACTTTGATCTCCAGAGGAACGCACCCCAGGCATCTTTTTACTTGGAGAGTAATTCAACTGGAAGACGTGTCCAAGGTTGGGATTCTTCTGTAAATTCTTGTAGCTATCAAACTCATGTCACATCCAGGGGGGATAGCAGCATGCTAGCAAATTTGAGACCCCCATGTATTCATCAGGGCAGGGAGTGCTTAACGGCGGAAAAGCCACAAACAGAGAAATCTGGTGACTATGATCACAGAGAGTGTTCTGAGAGGAGGGACAGCTTATTTGTGAAATCGGCTCTGTCTGATGTGGATCAACATGACCAGAAAGGGTCTTTCAAGAACCACTGTTCAAATGGAAAGTCTACTGCAGCTGATACAGATCCAAAGCGAGCTAAACAGTAAAATAATTATTTTTTTTCCTTGACAAAGCTTTCAGATATACCTATTTAATTGTCTGTAGAAGTAATTTTTCAGTCACAGCAAAGTCATTATTTATTGCTTTTAGATACATCTTTTTTCTTTTCCCTTCTTTTAAACTTCTTCTATTGCTTTGTTTCTGACGGCCCTCCTAAGTTTATTAATGCAAAGAGGATTGAGAAGATCTTCAGGGTATGGTATGTGTGAGATCTGAGCCATTCATCATGCAGCACCATGAATATGTCCAGCCCAGAAGATCAGGCTTGCCCACCACATGTGCACCACTAGAATGGACAGCCGAAAACTGACCAAGGTCCACATTCAGCATACACATGTGGCCTCCCTATTGAGCAGAACTATTTTTGAACCAGGGAATGTTCATGGCAGGGCCAGTTTGGCCCAGATCTCCTACACGTTTGCCACTCACAGTGCGATACAAATTGCTATGAGGATTCTTGATCCTGTATGCTCAAATTTCAATTTTGCTCTTTTCGTCTTTTATTCTAGGGTGTGTCTCTGTTCATAGAGTTGAAAATTCTGGATTCTATCATCAAGATTTAAACACTAAAGAATGCTATCAAGTACAATTAACATCCATTTTAATCATGATATTCCATATTATTTGCCTATATGAATTTTGTGTTCATATGTAGTTGATGGGTTGGTGATGATTTATTCTGATCCAGTTATTTTCTTAACAGACTGAAAGAACTCTTACCCTTCAAAAAAACAAAAAAAAAACAAAAACAAAACAAAACAAAACAAAATTGAAAAAATTTGAAAAGAAGAAGAAGAACAAAGAAAGAAAGAGGTGTCACCAGTTTGGTTTGACAGGGTTGGCTGGAATTGGCCGCATTACCTGTTTCTTTGCTAAAGAGAACTGTCCAAATTGTGGTTGGCATTAAGTTTTAAATTCAACTCAGTATCATGTCATGATGATTTCAGTTTCAAACTGGTCTGAGTAAATTATGTGGTGCAGGCATTTTGCTCAGCGTTCACGGGTACGGAAACTTCAATACATTGCTGAACTTGAAAGAAACGTCAGCATTCTTAATGTAATTCCCTACTGATAAAGCTACAGTTGAACATGTCAATCTCCCTTCATCTCAATTTCATTCCCTTGCTTCATAATCTGTAGGCAGAGGGATCAGATGCGGCAGCTGAGCTTGCATTCCTTAAGCAACAGCATCTAATATTGAGCTTGGAGAACAAGGCTCTCACACAGCGGATAACTACCATTGCTCATGAGAAACAAATAAAAGATGGTAGGTTTGTCTCCATTTTTTTAATTGCAAATATATTTTTTATTCAAGATTCTTATATTGCTGTGCTTTTTTCTGGGAATTTACTCAAACACGCTTGTTTTGGATTTTCTAATCTGAAATCTGGTCAAGAATTGCTTATTTGCTTGTCTCTGTTGCTCTTTCAAAAATAATTTTTGACAAAATACATACCCCTCTACTTCCTTCTTTTTTTTAGCGTTCATTTGCATTTCTGATGACCATTTTGCCCCTACCTAAAGTTGCTGTTAGATGGGCTATAATAGATTTTTTTTTTTTTTAAAAGGAACTTTGTACCTCTACTGCAACACACACCAACTTCGCAAGCATGTAATGAAGTCTGGAAAACAGTGCAGAACAGGAGCCTTACCATGAAGATGACCATACGCAGCAGTTAGGCTGGTTCACCCATCAGGTGGGTGAACCTGGATGACAGCTCCTCTGCAGCGCCTGCTTCCCACTGTTGGATTTCACACGTGTCAGAGTCTAGGCCATTCATCAGGTGGGTACACTGAACACTCCCCAGACCATAAATAAAGTTGTATGCTGATCAAGTAGGGCGAAACTTGTATGAGAAAAATGGGGGGTTAGGAAGTCCAACAGTCCAAATTCAGCATATAGGTGTTGCTCTCCTGATGGGTGTACTACGCTACTACCCTAATTTTTGGAATATGGCATGTTCCAAATGCTCACCACCTAATGGTTGGCCCTGATCTCTGATGCGTGTGTTATCCAATATGCGTACCAAGCACTGCATGGAAGCTATCATATGGGACCCACATTTGTTGGATGTAGCAGAAAGAAGTGAGAAGGAAAAACTTAAGTTGCAGTATAATTTTGTTGTCTTCAGGGCAATATTTGCCCCTTACTGACTATTAGATTGATTTGCTAGAGGGTTAGTGGTTCAACTCGGTTATTGAGTCAATGATATCGATGCCTGAATTGTAAAGAAGTGAACAAGAATTACACTCACAAGAATATTTGAGTAGAGAGGGAGAGAACTTACTGATATTAAACTTCTTCTTTTACAATACTAAGAAAAAATTCACACTCAGAAACACCACTTCCGTTCCGCTTTTATAGATTCTAAATGGATCTTTAATGAAAATCCCCCAACTAAGAGATTATTTCAAATCAATCATAATTTATTTTAAACCAATCTAATCTACCTAAGATGGTAAAAGTTTAATAATAGTAAAAGCAAACATAGAAAGTAATCCTAATCACATCTCTAAATCAGCCCCATTCAATCACATCTATCAAATCCCCCATCATTTAAATTAGCCCCCATATCTCCCAAAAAATAGAAAATTACAATCATTGAGTTAGGCCCCCCAAATCTGTAAATAAACAATCCAAAAATCAGCACATGTTGGGCCCTACGGTTGGTTGTGACCCACATCATTGTTGGGTCCTATGGTGGGCCATGGGCCTAGGTCAGTTGTGGCTTGCATCAGTTAGTAGCAAATCTACCCCCATGATAACTAGGGGTGTCAATGGGACAGATTAAGGCTGGGTTGAGCTCTGTCCAAACCCGACCTGCATTGTCGAACGTAGACCCAATCCCGGCCTGGGCCTGTGATGAGCCAAAAGAGTCCAGCCCTCATGTTTATGCTAGGCCAAATACCGAGCTGGAAAAAAGCCATCTTCTTCTTCCATTAAGGCAAAACCTACTTCACCATCAAAAGAAGAAGAAGAAGAAGAAAAAGACTGGGTGAGGGTAAAGGGAGTGTCATTAATTGCTGTTGGAGTTGAGAGAAACTGAGATGGTGTGCTGCTACCAAAGTTGAGAGATAGATGGGAGCACTGATGCTGCTGGAGTTGAGAGAGACAAAGATGGTGCACTGTTGCTAGACTTGTGTGTGTGTGTGTGTGTGTGTGTGTGTGTGTGTGTGTGAGAGAGAGAGAGAGAGAGAGAGAGAGAGGAGTGGGTTCTTGGATTGAAGCAGGGGGGAGGCGTCGGACTGTTGGAGGGCTATTTCATCTCTCTGCTTCAACCCAAGAATCTAGATGCATGATGCTCAGAAATTTCATCCCTTCTCATCAAATGGTGCCATTTTTTTTAGAGTCTAGAGAGGGAGGGAGACTGGTGGAGGGAAAGAGGAGAGTTTAAAATTTGAATTTTTGGAGAAGAGGGAAAGAGGAGTTTATTATTTGGGAAGGAGGGTAGAGAGGGAGGGAAACTGGTGGAGGGAAAGAGGAGAGTTTAAATGTTGAATTTTTGGAAAAGAGGGAAAGAGGAGTTTATTATTTGGGAAGGAGGGAGAAATTAGGCTTTAAATTTGGAATTTTTGAAAAAGCAAACGGGCCAGGCTGAGCTAACGGTTGGACAGCTAAATCCAAGCTCAGCCTGGCCCTTGGGCTTGATACTCTTGCCCAAGCCTGTACTAGGCTAGCCAGGCCTGGAAGTCCATCAGGCTAGCCTGGCTCATTGATAACCCTAATGATAACTCGAGCCCAACCTCCTGATTATGAGAATAGTGTGCACTTCAAATTGCAAGATGAAAGAGTGCACCTATTGAAGATGTTGATATGCCCAAACTTAGATGCAGAAATTTGTTGATGGAGTTCAGAATTCTGAAACAAAAATTTTGAAAGGGTAATAGATAGCCAAAGTGAGAAGTTTAGAGGAGAAAAATACAGTAGTCTGTAGATTGACGATTTTGAAATAGTCCAAGGGTGATTTTTATAGACCCGGATGGCCCACTTTTGTGGCAATAAATTTGGTTGTTCAATCAAAGTGAACATGAACACAACCCTTTTGGTGCCTTTAAAGTGTTTTCTATATTTATATATTGCCACTCCCCCTTTTCAATTTAAACTGTCTTTAGGGATTAATGCATAGAGAGATGTTGTAACATAACACCTACACGTATGATCCAGTGGCTCGAGACACCTAATCAATGGTTTAGGTCAAAGTATTGAAAATTTTAAGCCTCCTCAAGCTCCTCGTGAGGATGGTATATGGAAACTGTGCCTTAAGCACTATTGCACTCAAGCCCTTGCTGGTGCCATGCATCAGGTGTATGTGTGCTAGTGTGGATGGTGCTCCACTCTGTCCTTACCCAGACTGCCGTTCCTTGCCCAAACTTGAACCTAGGTAAAAAGGCAAGCCTTAATTCTCTCCCTCTAGCCACTCTCTTTTTCACTTTTCTGAAAATGCAACACTTATTGATGAGGTTTGCACACAAGCATGTGCAAGTTAACTAGTGTCCACGGCCTCCTGTTGGGGAGTGTTCAATGGCTTTTTGACTTCTCCAAATTATGAACCCCAACTGGATGGGAACCGATTACCTGTCCCTTCCATATTTAGAAATAAATCTCCCTGCCATTAAAACTTATTGAAAACAAAGAGATGAAATAGTGGATCCAAAAGGGAGATGAAATGGTGGGTTTGGAGGAACTCGAATATGGTAGACATAGATCCGTCTATCTACTTTACACATGGTGAGGTTATTTGCAAACAGGATCCACCCCATATGCAGGGCCCTGTCATGGATGGTTTGTCTAAAAAATCACATCTATTAGACAATTCCATCCATCTCTTATATGTATACATTAAGGTGACAGTGGACAACAAAAATTAGTTAGTTGTTAGGGTTGTCAATGGCCCGAGCTGGTCCGATGAGCTTCCAGGCCTGGCTCGTCTTGGGCTGGGCTTGGGCTAGAGGAGTATTAGGCCTGAGGGCCGGGTTCAGGCTTAAAACTCAAGTCTGTTTGTCAAGCGGACCAGGTTTGAACTTAACTGTTTAAAAGCCCATCACCTAGGCTGGCTCATTAGCTTTTTCAAAATTTTAAAATTTTAACCCTAATTATTTCTCCCTCCTTCCCAAATAATAAACTCATCTTCCCCTCTTTTCCAAAAAATCAAAATTTAAACCCTCTTTCCCTGCACTGGTCTTAATATTACCACCCCCCCCCCCCCCCCCTCTCTCTCTCTCTCTCTCGCACACACACACAACTTCGAAGAGATTAAATTTCTGAGCATCTCCCCTCGCTTCAAACTAAGAACCCACGACCCTCCCTCCCTGTCTCCCAACTTCAGCAACAACACACCATCCCTGTTTCTCTTAACTCCAGTAGCATCAACACGCCATCTGTCTCTATCAACTCCAGTAGCATCAACACTCCATCTCTATCTCTCAACTTTCTTAGCAGCCCACCATCTCAATTTTTCTCAACTCTAGCAGCAATGAATCATTGTTGGGTGGGAATCCAGCACCCTAACTGTATCACACTCCCTTTACCCTCTCTAAGTTTTCTTCTCTCTTTTTTTGTCTTTTTTTTTTTCCTTTTCTATTTTTTGTTTTTGTTTTTGCTGGTGAAGTGGTTTTTGCTTTAATGGAAGAAGAAGATAGGTTTTTTTGGGGCTCGGGCCTGGGCCTAGCATAAACATGCGAGTTGGACTCTTTTGGTGTATCACAGTCCTGGGTCAGGCTTGATCCTACGTTTGACAAAACCCGGCCCGTTGACACCCCTATTAGTAGCCAAATTAGCAATGTGATAAACTATACAAAAGGTATGGATAGGATTCAAAATGGATGGACGGTGTGGATAAAATCATACATTACAGTGGGCCCCACATGACCATCCCTATCTAGGTCCTGCTACCCAATACATATCATGTCCAATCATGTTGTTGCTGATTTCGACCAAAAGCCTGTTGCAGGAAGTTCCTGCCACTGGAAGCTATGTTGGGCCCATCATGATGTTTGTCGGAAATCCACTCCCTCCATCCATTCTGGAAGATCTTGTTAAGACACGAGACCAAAAATTAGGCAAATCTGAAACTCAAGTGAGCCACACAACTGAAAACAGTGGAAAGGGGGTGCCTACCGTTCAAACTTTTCTAGTATCTACTGTGATTTATATGCAATCCAAGCCATTCATAAAGTGGCCCAAATGTTCATAAGGTCTTTACCACGGGGATGAACTGAATATTAGCCTGATCCAAAGCTTTTGCAGCCCCATGAATGTTTCAACCATGGGCATACGATCTCCACTGTTTTCTGTTGTGTGGCCCACTTGAGCTTTGGATCTACCTCATTTTTGGGCTCATGTCATAAAATGATTTGGCAAAACATGTGAATGGTGTGGATTTCTCACAAACACCATAGTGGGCCCCAAAGTGTTTACTCCATCCGAATCCCTCCTGCCATCACGCTAGGCTCTTCGCAAAAGTAGCCAGGGGCAATTTTCTCCCAAAACTTTTTAAAAAGCTGTTAGGAGGCTATTGCTGGAAATTTTTTGAAAGTCTCATTTTTTGGGGCATTTGGCATTACCACAAGTCTACTTTGGTCACAATCCCAAATTGTAAAGAATGTCCGCAGCCATGATAAGCTTTTTTTTTTTTTTTCCTGAGATGTGAAACAAACATCTTCTCAGTAGCATTAACCGCATTAATTGTTATTTCGGATGCAGCTGAATATGATTTATTGAGAAAAGAAGTGGAGCGTTTGCGAGATGTGTATCATCAGCAGCAGGAAAGATCAAAATTTCAATGTAGCAATGAAGTGTTATATGCTGCTGCCGATCATCTTGACGTTCAGTTTGGCTGCTTGTCTCTCACATCCACCACCCACATGGAGACAGGCGCTATAAAGAAGCCCGGTGGTATCAGCAAGGCACCTTACCCTTGCATGATGCTCCAAAAGTCATGAACCCAGCCACTAGTGCCTGAAATCGCCACCCCATTTTTTTGTGAAATTTCCGCAATTGTTGTTTCCATTACCAGTCCCTTCTTCTTCCTCTTCTTCTTCTTCTTCTTCTTCTTTATTTTATTTTGGGACAATTAGAAGGCCGTCCCATTTGGATTGTTTGCTTTATTTTAATCTCAGTTTGAAAATGTGGAAACAGGCAGCCCCATCTTTAGATTGTGCAGAAGGCGGCGGAAAATTCAAATCAGCTCTTATTCAGAGTATTTTATCTGGTTTATGTTTTCCAATTTATCCAAGCTGAAATGGGTAATAATTTAACTTACGAATGTAACATTTTTTGTTTTTGTTTTTGTCAGTCTGGGGGTAAGGACATCATTTGACTTTTTCCTAGTTATTAGGATTTCATTACATTGCGATGGGGTGGGTTTGGATGTAAAACTAACTTAGTTTGCAATAATTAAGGTGCAACAAAGTAGGGAGTTTTGCTTCCCTGGTGTTCTTGCATTTCTTCTTTTTTTTTTTTTCTTTTTTCTTTTTTTTTTTGGCATTCTTCAAGTCTTAACTTAAAATAATTTTAATCGCAATTTCGGACCAGTTATTGATTCAAAGAAAAGTTGAGACTAACCCAACTTTGAATGTGTCGCTTCATTGCAACTTAACTACTGCAATCAAGTCCATTGCACATCCAAACGTGACCTGAATGAGTTTCTATCTCATTGCTTTGCTACAACAATCCAAACTGTAGCACCTCTGTTAGTTTCACTTTGTTGTTTTATTGATTTTTCTAATGACTGAGCTGACCCTAGGCTTTGTATTGGATGTGCGCTTTTTAGCCGGTGGTCTAGACCATTAGCCTGTTGTCTTGCCGTGTGTTGTCCAAAAAACTCTGAGGAAACTCAGACTTGAATCACCCAAGTTGACTCGACTCAAAGCTAGATTTTACCCAGACTTGAGAAAAACTCAATAGAGTCACAACTCGAGAAGAACACAACTAGACTCGAAACAACTCAGAAAAACTCGTAACAACAACCTGATGAAAGCCAATAAAACTTAATTTGAATCAACACAACTTGACATTTTATGTATTATTTATACATTTTTAAATATTAAATATTACTGAAATTTCGAAGTGAATTTGTCTGAGCTTTAATTTTTTTTTTTTTCAACACGCACTTATACCCCCACACACACTCACGCACTCACACCACAATGGGTAACCGATGACCTTGTGTTGAAACTCACACCGATGACCTCGTGTTGGAACTCTTGTGAGTCTACCACTGAGGCATGAGTAAGGATTCAAATTTCAAGTTGAGTCAACTAGATTCAACTGGGTTCTCAGTCAAGTTGTCAGGTTTTTAAACTCTGTGATGGACTGGGCCCCAAAATCAACTTGGTAGAATAATCAGAACCGTCATATTTGTGGCCTACAAATCGATGGTAAGTAAAGAAATACAGCAACTAAAAGAAGTCCCAGGATTGGTGGCCATGAGTTTCTGGTTGGGAAGATTTTTGAAAAGTCCATCCATTGTGGGAGGCAACAGAACAAAGGTCTGGATTAAATCCGCTTACACATTGCCAAATAAGTATTTTCATATTTTCCTACGTGTGACATGAAGAATAGAAAATTTTCAAATTAAAGCCAGGTGATCTAGGAAAGACGTGATTCAAAAGGATCAACAAAGCAAATGGGCTATGTTGGACTTATCCTAAATGATTATTACAATAAGTGGGCTGATCAGTTTGAATGCTCTGTTGTCAATTCACCGATCTAATGGTTAGGATCAACTTACAGGTGTAGTTTAGTGGCCCATCTAGACCCACCGAGTATCCACGTCTATATATCCATGCAGTGGGTGTGTGTGGGATGTGAGTGCTTGTGTTAAAAAAAAAAAAAAAACAAAAACAAAAACAGTGGGAGGATATTTTTACCCTTTTGAGCAAAGACCTTTGAATTAGGGCTGAAAGTCAGTTGGGTTGGGTTGGTTCTCAACCCTAGCCCAACCCAAGGTTCCTATACCTCAACCCTAACCTAATCTCAAGTTAGGAATTCTCAACCCAAGCCCAGCCCAAGTAGACTCGATCGGGTTGATGTGGTGGAGACATGCTAATATCAATACACAACTTATTTTTTGTACCTATGATTTTATTAATTATATATGTAGTTATTTATGGTAAAGAGTTTTATTTTTTCTAAACAAACAAGCTAAAATACAGGACAACTACTCTTTTAAAAGTCCTGTTGTGTAGCATACAATCTATTTAGGAAAGAGAAATCCAGTGTATCTTGTTAGCTTAAGTTATCGGAAATGACATGGACCAATAAAACCCTATGGCATTGGAATTTCCTGTGCTTTCAACACGGACTATTCACACTCAAGTATAATTTGTAACTTATATATTGATCAGGTTCGAGTTGGGTCGGGCAGCCCAAGACTTCAACCTGATCCCGACCCAAGTTTTATCTTGTATAGCGAGACCGAACCCGATACATCCAGCCCAACCCAATGTTGGGTAGGGTTGAACCCGCCCGACTTTCAGCCCTACTTTGAGTAATGTAAAAGACACAGAAAAGACATTTTGACTGAAGGTAGGTGCGTTTAAAGAAGCCTAAAATGTAGCTGTTATCGGTCGAAGAGTTTTAAGATTTTACCTGCAACCCTTTGATTTTATCCCAAAAAACCATTGCTTTCGTGGCAGTAGCCAAATCTCCTCTTACATGTAGCCTGTCTGAATGGTACCGCAGGCGATCCGTGCAAAAAAAATGTTGTGTGGGCCATGATGATGAATGTACGTAATTCACTCGGTATATCTGTTGTAGTATCTCATGCCAGGAGATTTAAGGCTAAACTAGTAATGCTAGATGTCAGCCAAAACTATGGAAATTTAAAACTCGAGTGAGCTGGCTATCCCCCACACCTTGTACAGTTAACAGGATGAGTTTCCCTGCATACTTCATCATTTTGGCAGGGAAGCAGATCGCCTAGAGTAAACTCTGTGGGGCCCACCATGGATTTATGTCTTATCTACGCCGTAAATCTGTTTGTACAGATCATTTTATGGGATGATACTAAAATTTAATCATATCCAAAGCTCAAGTGGACCACACCACAGGAAACAGTGAGAATAATGATGTTTGCGGTTGAAAACTTCCTAGGGCCCACAGTAATGTTTATTTGTCATCCAACCTGTTCATAAGGTCACACAGACATGGATTAAGGGAAAACACAAATATCAGCTTGATCCAAAACTTGTGTGGCCCTCGAGAAGTTTTCAACGGTAAGCATTCAATTCACACGGTTTCCTATGATGTGGTCCGCTTGAGCATTGGATATACTTCAATTTTGAGCTCATAGACTAAAATGAGCTTTTAAAACGGATGAACGGCATGGATAAGAGACATAAAAATCACTAAAAGACATATCACGGTGGGCCCCACAGAGTTTACTCAGTACGCTTCCATTTGGCAGTAACTCGGTGGGTCCTCCCAATGCCTAATCTTCTGGGGTTGGACCCTGGTTCCTAAACTTGGCCTGACATCTGGTCTGGGCTTCAAATCTAGACCTGTTGTTTTGGCCGGGCTTGGCAGGGCCAATGATGAATGGCTTGGATCAGCCCGTTGGTCTAGTCCAATCATCAAGTCGGCCACTACCATATGTTATACAAAGCATGGATGAACCATGAGTGGTCCCATCCCCTAGTTTAAAGAAACTCGTTGGATCTGACATCATGCTTCAGTGATCCAAACCGTTTATGTGATAGGACTTGTGATAGATGGAGGATGCCTTTTTTATTTTTATTTTTTTTAGATTGAACTAATTCAAACTTTCATCATTTATAAAACTTCCCTTACATAGTCATAGCCCAGCCCTGTAGAGCTAGGGATGGGGCAGAATACTGCCCAAGCCAGGGCGTAGAGTTTTAGGGCTGGGCTACGGCCAACCTTGGCCCACCCCATTGACACCCGTATCTGGAAGAGTCCTTGGCCTATGGCTTATGATTTCAGCCATACCCAAAAATAAGTGGGCCTTGAAAGCCAACCATAAGAGTCCAACGCAGAAAAGATGCTCCATGTGATTTACCTTTCACATTTGGGCCCATTGCCCACCTTCTCTCTTTTCATTGCATGTGGGTGGGCCGTAGTCAAATCGTGGTTTCCTTTTTTCTTTTTTTTCTTCTTTTTTTTGCACCTTCCATTTTGTGGGTCAGACGTGTCTGACGGTTGCATGTCTTTCACTTAGAGCGTAGATTTGGAACCCATGGATTTGAAATCCTCCTTCTGTGTTTGACACCCTAGATTGCAAATCAGCTTTAATCCAACAGTAGCTATGCATGGTATATTTACATTTAGAGGAGTTTGAATTTAATTACTAAATCAACTTTAATATCTCCAATTAGTGAATGTATGCAACGATTTAACACAATGGTTGTAATAAGCTTGGTGAAATATATACTATGCCCAAAAATGATGAAATTTGGAGTCTCGGATGGGTCACAAGCACAAGATCATGTCTGAGTGACTAATTGACAATTTTTAACCATTGATTACATGAACAATGTTTGGACAGAGCTGATCATCATATTAAAGTAATTATAGTGATGCAATTGATAATCTAGTTGTTTTGGAATATTTTTAATGGGACATGTGCCCAATAGTTTAATAATCTAGCGACACATTACACATGCATCTCTTGAAAGGATTTTAGCTATAATTCTAGCTCTCGCTGTGATCTCAAACCCACTCTTTGAGATAATTTGAACCCCCCATTACTTTACGGTCCGGACTCACCTAAGATGGTGTGGCCCTTAATGTGGGGCCCACCTTAATGTATGTATTCTGCATCCACGCGGTTCATCTGTTTTTTCATATCATTTTAGGGCATTATCTCAAAAATGAAGCAGATACAATTTCCAGGTGGACCATACCACAGGGAACAGTGGTGATTGAACACTCTGCCATTAAAAAGTCTTGGAGCGCACGTTAATGTTTACGTAGTGTTTTATTTGCCATCCAATCTGTTAATAAGGCCATATAAGCCTAGATGAAGGTAAAAAAAACACATATCAGATTGATCCAAAACCTTTATGGCCCATTAATGGTTAATTACAAATTTTCCTGCGGTATGGTCCACCTGATAATTGGATCTGCTTCATTTCCAGTATAATACCCTCAAATGATCTGTAAAAACAGATGGACGGCATGGATTCTGAATAAATATATCAAGGTGGGCCCTACGGTAAGGGCCGCACCGTGTTGGGTGACCGCGTGGCCTCCCCTAGTCCACCCCTTTCTCAGACAGCTCCTTCCATGTCATCCCATGGAGCAAAACATGCCACGTGGCAGAAATGCCGGATCCAATCCGTCCATCACGTGAGAACCCATCACATGCGTGGCCGGTAGACCACACCGAACGAAAAAAAATGGACAGCTAGAAGAAAGTTGGCCAATTGTCTGCAGTCAGTGCAACATGGCCCACCTGATGAGTGGACCCGTCTGGGATTTTAGGCCAGATCAATGAAATGGATGATTGCTTGGATCCTTCCCCTCCATCACATTAGCATATGTGGCCACAAGTGGCTCTTTAGAAGGGTGGGCCCCACCAAAAATCAACGATCTATGTAGTCCACATTCTCTAACTTTTCTACTTTTTTAGCTATGAAATTTTAGGTGCAAGTTGGGTTGGCGAACCCTCTACACACCACAAGCTTGAATTTCAATACAACCGATAGTCATGTGTTGGCCAATCGCTTTTAAACTTTTTCTAAATACTAGCCTATCATTTTAGAATACAGTTAAAAATCTGGCTGTTTTCTCTATTAAAAGTTTTTTTTACCCTCTCTTCTAGGAAAACAGGAGAGAATTTTCTAATGGTGAAACCTTCATGAGCTCCACCTGGATGTTTATACACAATTGAAACCGTTTATAATGTCATTTCCACTAGGATGACGTGAAAACACTGAAAATATAGTACGATACGGAACTGTTGTGACTATATGAATGTTTAATCGGTGATCATTGAATCTCCATTATTTCCTCTCATGCAGCCCACTTGAGTTTTGAAAATTTTGATCTCGTCCTAAAATGATTTGAAAAAACTGATGGATAGAATGGATTTTTTAGAAACATCATGGTGGGCCTAACCTAAGCATCTAGAGCAGGCCTTTTCCTGGAGATCTAGGTAGGGCTCTCAATGGAGCAGGTTAGATCCGATATCCGATTCGCTCTGAACTCATATAATGCGGGGTTGAATCTTAAAATGGGTCTGATTAATTAAATTAACGGAATTTGGATTTATAAAAATAAATCTGAATCATATTCGGATCAGATATGGATCTAATGGTGAGATCCGATCGGATTTCCACTATTGTATACTTCAAATTTTCAACTATTTCGACTTTGACGGTAATAAATTTCGTGGCCATTCAACTTCTGCTCTTCAGACTTCAATACTTCTATATAATTTAAATTTATAATTTTATATCTGTGAAATGATGGATTCATGGTAGATTTGATCTGAATTCCATGGCTATATGAATTTTTAGATTAGAAATGAATCGGATATGGATATCACATTTTCAATCCGAATCAAATTCGGATATGCTAAGAGATTTCGGACTTAGAGCTAGATCCGCTCTAGATCCAACCCAGTGAGAGCCCTAGATACGAGTCCTCTTTAGCACTATTGAAATGTAATTAGAAGTTAATAATCACTCCTTAGTGAAATAACTTGAAAAAATGTACATGGACCCTTGATAGGGACCGTCTATCACGTGTTTGTCAATGATAGTTGTTTATAACAAGCTCATCTTCGTCATCAAACCCAAAAATCATTTTTGGGTCTTCCACATATAGGCATCAAAAATCCCAGCCGGTTTGATGGGCTGAGTGGCCCAGTCCCAGCCGATGGACGGCCATAAAGGCGTCTTCGTTTAATACTGTTTAATCTAATGGGGAGATGGGAATGTCCCAAAATTCTAATGAAACCATCCCTATTCTTTGATCATTGGCAGAAATGTAACCCTGGTCCAGCTATAACAGGGAGCAAGAGAGAAAAACTTTTATACACATGCACCTAGAATTATTAAGATATTGCGTACATGGCGTACCATTAATTTGAATTAAAGGGTCTAAAATATGTGTCCTAGTTTAGATGTTTGATGAACCAAACGTTTTATTTATTTGATTATCTGGTTGTTGGATTGGTAGACATTTATTGGACGGTTTAAAATGAAAAATATCAAACGGTGTCCTATTTCAAGTAACAAAGTGTCCTTGAATCAGAGGTTAGGATTGCTTACCTAATCTGTTTTTGGACTGTTACTTAGAAGCAGTGTATTCCATAATTTAGCAATTTTATTCTAAGCTAATCTTCGAGACCTGTACCGTTTCGGAGTGTCTGTGTATCAAGCGTCATACGCTGCGGAGTATCAAATAAGTCTTCAAACAGGAAAATACCAAACGCCACGACTTCTATGAAAACAGATAAGTACAAAAGAGGAACGATAGAGTAACATGAGTGCATGATCCTCAAAGCACAGGATATGTATTGGGTCCTCAGTACAAAAGAGGAACGATAGAGTAACATGAGTGCATGATCCTTAGATTTCAGTGATCTTGAATCTGGAGCCCCACAGTAGATAGCCATGTCCCCAAGATCTCCCTCATGGAACGATACCGATCCTTATATATATCAGTATCGTGTCATGGACGGTTCAAGAAAAACGAAAAAGCTAAGGTCCGCATTCAACATAAATCAATGGTGAAGATCAATGGTCCAGACACCGAACCGTGGGCCCCACTTGCCGGAACCCAAGGATATGATTTCATGTCCTTGCAATTGGAAAAAAAAGAAGAGAAAATGACCACTGTTGACAAAACCTTTTACCCAGCGGTTTCTACGAAAGAATACAAACTTTAGTTACCCCACGTGCGGACAGCGACTTTGAGGACGAAGCTACCCTTCCTTTTTACTGCTGTTGCGGAACGGATTGGCTCCTTCCTGGACAACAGCCCCGTGGCTGGTGTTCGGTGGTCCGTGGGCCCCACCACGATGTATGTGTTTCATCCATTCTTTTTCATCTATTTTTAAAGATCATTTTAGGGGTTCATTATAGAAATAAAAGGGATTTAAATCTTAGGTGGACCACACCACAAGAAAAGAATAGTGACTGGATATCCATCATTTAAATCCTCCTAAGGCCCAACGTTGATTAGGCTATAAAGACCCAGATGAAATCTTAGGTGGACCACACCACATCCAATCTGTTGATTAGGCTATAAAGACCCAGATGAAAACTTGATCCAATACTTTTATGGCCCCCAAAAAGTTTTTAATGGTCGACGTTCATTCAACACTCTTTCCTGTAATGTGGTCCACTTGAGATTGTTATATACCTCGTTTTTTGGATATTATCATAAAATGATCTATAAAAATAGATGGATGGCATGGATGAAACACATACATCATGGTGAGTCCCACATACCATTGAACATAAGCCATTGGCCGGTGGCAGGGGGAGTAGCCAATCGGTTTTCCCTTTTCCTCTCCCTTTGACAGAAAACACATGCGCTTTTTTTCAGGACACATCCCTACGTTCCATTGCAACAAGAAAAACCGACGCACGGCCATTTTTCTTATCATTTTTCTTCCTAAATTTCGAACTTTATCATCTCCATATTATCATTCTACACTTGGCATTTTCCATCTTGGCGAGGGTGACATGGAATCCTCCAAAGTGGTTGCACTTCCAATCTTCGAAAAGGTTTAAATTAATCCCTTACTTGAAAGCACCTGTCCTCAACTTGCATTGAGCGAGGGTACGGTTGCTGGAGGTATAGATATTAAAAAAAAAAAAAAACCATAGTGTGGTTTATAGATATATTTGTTTGTAGTATTGGACAACGTTTAACTAAGTACCTGTGGAAATTTAGCTTGTAATTCAGCAAAGGTGCTTGGTTAAACTTAGCCACTGCACACTTGAATTTGAAGAAGAACTCACGAAAATTGAGACGAGCGGAAGTCGACGACAATTGATCGACTACTCGTCAAATTTTATGCGAAGTTTTGTGAATTTCATGTCAGGCTCTTACAAGTTCATTTGTTAGGCTTAGTCAATTTTATGCATTGATCGTTCAAATTAATGTGAAAATCGTTCAATTCCATTTGAAGCTCACTCAATTTCATTTTAGGGCTCACTCAATTTCATGCTAGGCTTGCTCAATTCAATGTTTGCCCTAGTTAATGTCATGCTAGGCTCGCTCAATTCAATGTTTGCCCAACTTAGTTTCAAGCTAGGATCACTCAATTCAATGTTTGGCCAGCTCAATTTCATGCTAGGCTCGCTTAATTTAATGTTTGCCGAGCTCAATTTCATGCTAAGCTCGCTCAATTCAATGTTTTCCCAAGTCAATTTCATGTTAGGCTCGCTCAATTCAATGTTCGCCCAACTCAATTTCACGGTAAGATTGCTCAATTTAATGTTTGCCCAGCTCAATCTCATTCTAGGCTCACTCAATTTAATGTTTGCATTGATAAATTTCATGTTTGCCTCGATAAATTTCATTATTGTCTCACTCAATTTCATGTTTGTGTTGCTAAATTTCTAGTTTGCCACGCTCAATTTTCAGTTTACCATGCTCAATTTCAGCTTTCCTCGCTCAATTGTCAGTTTGCCTCGCTCAATATATACTTTACCTCGCTCAATTTTCCCTCTTCCCTCGCTGAATTTCTTGTTTGCCTCATTCAATTTATAGGTTGCGTTGCTAAATTTCCACGCTTCCCTTGCTCAATTATTTCTTGTGTGCCGCTCAAATTTGAAGTTCCCTCGATCGACTTCATTTTTCCCTCGTTCAATTTCTAGTTTGCCTCGCCCAATTTCTAGCCTGTCTTGCTAAACTTTGGCTTTTCCCTCATTGAATTTCTAGTTTATCTCATTCGATTTCTAGGTTGCGTTGCCGACTTACTAGTTTGTCTCGTTCAATTTATAGGTTGCGTCGCTGAATTTTCATGCTTCCCTCGCTTGATTATTTGTTTTCCTTTGTTCAAATTCGAACTTCCCTCTCTCGATTTCATGTTTCCCTTGCTCAATTTCTACTCCGCCTTGTTGAATCAGATGTTTGCCTTAATCATTTTCATGTTTGCCACAGTTAATTTTACTTGAGGTTTATTCCATTTTATCCGAAGCTCGCTCAAATTATCAAGTGCTTGATATTTAGTATTAATGTATGATGTAATGCTTAAATTCTTATTAGTCTAATTCTATATGGATTAACCATGTGTAGAGAAGTTAGCCTTGTATCCCCTTATGGTACATTTGTGATTGCTTGACCTCCAATGAACTTTGGAATTATGAGAGAACAAATAAACTGGTATGATGTGTATTAGATTAAACTAGAATGTTCTTTGAGCTTGACCTCCAATGAACTTTTTAGCAACTGAGGATTTGAATTTTCTCATAATTTTCCTTAGTTGAAATGACATTGTGAAGACACTCAGTAGACAGTAGGTGAAATGAGTTTTCGCATTGTAAGCAGTTCCTTACCCATTACATTGTACATTAGATCAAATTTAAGCACCCCCTAAACTTAAAACTCGCACTAGGAGTTAAAAATGAAAATTCACTAAGAAATCTCATTAGTTAGAGATGATATTTCTCATAACTTTTGGCAATTAGCACTAAGTAGAAGCGAATTTATAAAGGTTTGAGAAATAAATTTTAGCTCTAAATGGAGCATATTGAGACTAGGATTTTGTAATTTGAATCGCCAAATACATCTCATTGATCAGAAACAACATCTCTTGTATGTTCCAACAGTTAGAAATATTCAATTGTGAAAATTTAGGTGAAATTTCAACCCTAACTCTGCTTGTTGAGACTAGCTTTGAAAATTGATGTAAGTTTAACATATATTAAACCCAAATCCTCATGTAGAAATGTTAGGTTCGTATATATTTTTTTAAAGTGTACTAGGCCATCATAGAATTGTGTCTTGTTAAAATAGAAGACTATATGGATATTCCATGATAGATAGCGTCGCTGAATTTAACAAGCACCACATGAAATCATTTGTATCTCTGAATCTGTAATCCATGTAAGCTCTTCTTGTTTATTTAAAAATTTAACGCATTGCTTACTCTTTATTTCTGTAAGCTCTGTACCATCCTCATCTATTATGGAACGTGAGTACTCGGTCCTCTATTATTTAATCGAATTTTGTCTTATGGCAAGCTTCCATTGCTTAATAATTCACTAATATAATGTCATTGTATTGGTTTTCAGATAATGTCTACGAGAATCATCTGTTGTTATGGCGGGGAGATTGAATATGAAAACAAGCGATACTCGTACACTGGTGGGGAAACGAAAACTTTTTCGCTACGCGTCGAGACTACGTATGAGGAGCTTCTGTCTAGAATTTACAGGATTATTAAGAGTCAACCAATAGATTGTGATATTAGGATGAAAGTAATGTATCCTTGCACAAATGAATCAATCCCTCCAACCGTAATCGCAGACGACGATGACGTGCGAGAGTTCTGGCTACTACAGTTGGAGCATTCAGATAAATTCATTCCCTTAGTCATCGAGACAACGCAACACATTAATAGGACAACACACATAGACAGTTTTCCTGAGGAGCATGGCGTGGAATTTGAATACAAGGCATCTCCATTACAAGTGGTAGTAAGCATCGATCAATTGCCCAAGCCGCCTCAAACATCAAACTTTGTGAGTAGCCAAGTCAGCTGGGCACGTGACCTTAACCTCACTTATGAGTACATGACACTGCCTTTAGCAACAATAGCAGATCTGCCATCATCATCCACCACCCAAGCTGTACGTGTAAGCGACATTCCGCTTCCAGACCTTACTGAAAGCGGAAACTTCATCACTCGTCAAGTTCCCGTGCCATTTGATGATGCTGCATTCACCAATGCGGCACTGCTGGAATATACAGATTCATTGCTTGAACCGATCGATATAGCTGTTGATCAAACATTTAAGGACAAGAGTCGATGCCAGTATGTTCTAAGTCAATTTGCAATTAGCAATAAATTCCAGTATAAGTACTGTACTCAAGTTCTAGCAGATTTAGCGTGGTGTGTTTAGAAGATAAATGCGACTGGAGGGTTCACGCAACTCGGGTGAATGATACCAGGATATTCAAGATACGGAGTTATACGTCAGAACACACGTGCGGCTTGTCGTGGATGAAGAGTGATCACCGGCAAGCAAGCAGTAAGTTAGCGTATGATTTGGTTGTTAGCTGCATTGAGCAACGACTAGGTTTGAGGCCACGTGATATTATCTTCGCTATGCAAGAGAAATATAATATTGTTATCAGTTATAGGAAGGCATGGAAAGCGAGGGAGCTTGCAATTAATCAGGTGATGGGGTCTTACGAAGACTCTTACAATCAACTCCCCATGTATTTGCATGAGTTGAGGATGGTCAATCCAGGGACGGTGACTGTCGTGCTTGTTAACCAAGAGACTTTGAGGTTCGAGAGGTGTTTTGTAGCGCTCGGACAATGCGTTCGAAGTTTTCAGAATTCTATGCGGAGGGTATTAGCCATTGACGAGACACACTTAAAGGGTAAATACAAGGGTGTTTTATTCATCGCCATGGCCTTAGATGGGGACAATCATATATTTCCAATTGTGTTTGGTATCGGAGAATCGGAGAACAACATGAGTTGGAATTGGTTCCTTACCTACCTTAACGATGCGTTAGGGTATCTGGAGGGTCTTGTGATTATTTCCGATCGACATAAAGGTTTACTGAAAGAGGTTCCCCAAGTATTCCCACATGCAATTCATGGGTACTGTGTGTACCATATTTATAGAAACTTGGTGGACACCTTTAAAGACAAGTCGTTAGAGATATACTACTGGCGGGCAGTTAAGACTTGCAGGAGGGCTGAATTTGAAAAATTAATGCATGATATTGAAATGGCCAACCCCCCAGTACATGCATGGCTGACAGAAATCAACTATAAAAGGTAGGCATCTTCGCACTTTCCAGGTAAAAGATTCAACTTGGTCACCACGAACATATCTGAGTGTGTTAACACCCTCTTCAAGGAAGCACGGGAATATCCTGTTACTAAATTGATAGAGGCCGTAAGATATAAGATACAGGAATTATTTTAAAAGAGAAGAGAATCTGCAGCCACATTTGTAGGTCCGTTGACACCATGGGCGGAGCAACAGTTGAAGGATCTTATATAGAAGGCGCGAGATGTTCGCTGTCATCCGATTTCTCGAGATGAGTACTATGTCGTGGGAGATTATAATGATACAGTCATGCTCAACTCGCTTTCATGTACATGTCGTGAGTTTGACATGAAGGGTTACCCTTGTATGCATGTCCTGTCCGCTTATATAAACTACAATCTTCCTCATTACTCGTATTGCTCCCCATTCTACACAAACAGTAAAAATTACTTGAGCACATATAACGAATCAGTACCCCCGTGACGTGACATGAGCGAATGGGAGATTACAGAAGGCTTCAAGGAGTATTGTGCGAAAATTAAACCTCCAGGACAGAAGAGGCCATCTGGAAGACCAAAGAAGTTAAGAATTCCCTCGCGTGGAGAAGAATCAAAAACATTAAAGTGCGGTCGATGCAAACAAACTGGGCATAATCGCCGGACGTGCAAGTTTCCTATACCTGATGTATATCATACTTTGTAATTTATTTAGTGTTTTGTATGATATATGTTGTAATATATTTCCTCTCATGCAATAATCTTTTGGTTGTCTTGCTCAATTTTTAAGTTGTCTCTCAAATTTTCAGTTTGTTGTACTGAATTTCTTATGCTACCTCACGTAATTTCTACTTTGCCTCGCTCAATTCCTTGGTTCCCTCGCTCAATTTGTAGGTTGCCTCGCTCTATTCCTAGGTTTCCTCGCTGAATCTTTTACGTTCCCTCACATAATTCCTAAGTTTCCTCCCTCATTTTCTAGGTTCCCTCGCTTAATTTCTAGGTTCCCTCGCTCAATTTATAGGTTGCCTTGCTCAATTCTTCGGTTCCTTCACTCAATTCCCAGGTTCCCTCGCTGAATTTCTAGGTTCCCTTGCTGAATTCCTAGGTTTCCTCGCTCATTTTATAGGTTCCCTCGCTCAATTCCTAAGTTCCCTCGCTCAATTTATATGATACATCGCTTTATTCCTCGATTCCCTTATTTGAATTTTTTCATTCCCTCCCTGAATTCCTAAGTTTCGTTGCTCATTTTCTAGGTTCCCTCGCTTAATTTCTAGGTTCCCTCGCTCAATTCCCAGGTTCCCTTGCTGAATTTCTAGGTTCCCTCGCTCATTTTCTAGGTTGCCTCGCTCTATTCCTCGGTTCCCTCGCTCAATTACTAGGTTCACTCGCTCGATTTCTAGGTTGCCTCTCTCAATTCCTAAGTTCCCTCTCTCTATTTCTAGGTTCCCTCGATTAACATGTTCCTCAACAACTACATGTAGTGCTGCATCCAACAATATTGGCACTGATATGATGGTCTGAGTTGTCGACACAAGCATAAGGAGCGTGTTCACAATGAAGTGTGTAAAACCAAGTTCCAGCAGCACCTGAGCATAAAACTCAGGTTGGAGAATTACACGATGATACAAAGATCACAATGGAACAAAGGAAATTAAGAGTAATGTTTAAAAAAATAGATAAAGAACAGAAAGGAAAAGAAACACACATGAAAAGGTACATTTGGTTAAGAAAGTCAACTAAGTGAAGCCCACATGTGGGAAAATGGCAAAAGAACATTCCAATAAACTATGTGACAACCGGGGAAAAGTTTCAAAAGATTAAGGCATGATCATTTTGAGTTGTGCATGAGAACCATTACACTCATACTATAGTATGATCATTTTTCTCATAAAACAAGCACAATTAACAAATGACATACATATTTTGTCAAATTTCTATGACCAGCTACCTGCCTAAAATTGACCCTCTTTTGTCAAATTTATTTACAAAAATTAAAACTAAAATGGAATGAACATAAGTTAAATATTTTCAGTGGCTAACAGTTCTAGCTACTTGCATAATCTTGCATATACCATTCTGCAAGATAAGATAGAGCATCAAAACTGGTAGAATACTATGTAAACCTTTTCATGTTTATATCCAAATTCGTTGAGATATGTAGTAGTGGCAATGCATTCACATAAACAGAGGAAATTTGAATAATTACCATTGAATAGTTGGAAGATAAAAATACTTTCAAGATATACTCCATTTATCATGAATTTTTTACTTTTATATTTAAAAAGGACTTGATGGGCTACATGCCATGGCTTTCTACAGCTGAATTGTAATTGTTAGACAAAAGCTAGATTTTATTATTCAAACTAGATTCTTGAAATTGCAACCAGGTATTTCATCACATCATGGATGGACTATGGATGGAAAACATCTTCTCTTTTCTCTAGAACCACCGGATTTAGGCTAATTCATCCAAGCTCCTGGTTTTCTTCTTGGAGAAACTTCCGCAATTACAAGAAACATGGCATCCATTATCCAGAAATGCAGTCCAAGCATTAGCAGAACAAACAACATCAACAAACCATTTTAGTTTTCAATATACCTTTCCCCTTTTTTCCGTCACTTCACGAAATCATCAATGAAGCTGAAATTCAACTACAGTCTACCAAATCTTTTGTAATTTGATGTGCTACCCACAAAATATCTCCCTTTCAGATACACAATAATAACACCCTCAAATCCCATAATTCTCATGATGAGCAGAAACACACGACACATATAAGCTCCATTGATTAGCTGCTGGGATGCACAACGTACATGTTGGCATTGAGCAGAAACACACGACACACATAAGCATCTGCCTCTCCGTGCAACTATACACATGTCGCATTAGCAAACCTCTCTCCTCTAGAAACCATGGGGAACTTTTGGGAGATTCATGTTTACAAAATCTAACGATTTCAGAACCTTTTAAAATAGGGGACATGTTCAGAAATCCCCTCCTGTGTGAAATTAGCATGCTTAGACATGAGAATTCAATACTCGACCAGCTTAAGATCTGAGCAGTGAATTGGGACAGCACCTTATCGCTTTAGACATCGATTTGAAGCTTGCAACAAGTACAGTAAATATGATAATGATTCTCTCTCGACTCTCTTTGCTTGCAGATGGGACACCAAACCCTATCGTCCTTGCCAACCTGGCACCCAATTTAGACAGTCTATACATGTAATCTATACATGTAATGCTCCAAACAGCGTTCATACATTGCTAAAGTACCATTGAAGCAAGCAATCATTCACTATACCACACATTCCATAAAAGTACAACATTTTCAAAAACACCTGCAGATGATTCATACATACCTTATTTATTATAAGAATCAAATTCCATAGCATTAGTCAAGTGATGAAATTTTGAAAATGGAAAGGGAACCAAGAGTGGTAAAACTGAAAATATGAAGAGAGATGAAAGTGCCTGTAATTGGCAACTTTCAAAGAAAAGAAAAATAAGCAACTAATAAAGCAGCTTGTTAATTAAGCCCACATGAACTTCATAGAAGGCCACACTACCGGCCTACCACTTGCATGTGAAGTCTGACATGTGCATCAGGTGGGCCCAATGTGAAGAAAACCTAGAGAAAAATTTGCCAGTAATGGGTCACTCCTGGAAGTACGATAGAAGAAAACTAACTAACAAACTCCCAAAGAGAACCAGCGGTATTATTTCGTAAGGTATCAACAAAAAGAATTCCAAGGCTATTCAACAACTATTCAGAAAATAGACAAAATCAAAAAAAAAAAAAAAACCTGTCCATGTGAGGCTGTCGGCTGACGTGAACCTCAAACCTGAATATACGGTAACACCTTCGTTTACGAGAGTAGATTTACCCTTAACATCCAACATCGGAAATGTGAGTGGAAGCGACATTCCATTGCTTGAGCAGGGTCGATCATTGGACTTCAGCACTAGGCTTCCCATTGTGCCTTTCGATGATGCTGGTTTCACCAATGCGGACTTGTCACTGTATTCATGTCCTGTTGATGACCTGATTGACATAGCCATTGACCAAACGTTCGAGGACAAGAGGCGGTGTCAGTATATTTTGAACCAATTTGCAATCCGCAATAACTTTCAATACAAGGTGTTGTATTCCACAAAGAAGAAATTCGCCGTGGCATGTATGGAAGATAAGTGTGAATGGAGGGTGCATGCATATAGGGTGAACGATGCAGGGATATTCAAGATTAAGACCTATAAGGAAAAATATACTTGTGGAATGTCATTGATGAAGAGCGATGATCGGCAAGCAAGCAGTAAGCTGGCCAGCGAACTGGTTGTCAATCGCATTAAGCAACGCATGGGGTTAAGGCCGAAGGACATAATATTATGTTTTCCACTTGGTGAACGGAGTGAATGGGAACAATGTACAATCTCATATTATAAATGAAATTGTTTCCACTTTAGTTTACCTTGTGCAGTATTGCATTATGTGTGTTGGATTAATTATGTCCTTATCATAACCACACCAATGGTGCATCTTCCCAGAAGTTATGAACTATGATATCTGTTTGTTGTCCTTATCACTCTCAAATACATGGCCCCAAGAAAATAGATTGGGCTTGCATTCAAGTTTGTTGTCTTGCCCACCACCATCATCATCGTCTCATTCGGCCATGTATTTAACGATTTCTTGGAGAAAAACACTTAAATAGAGTTCAGTGCTAATGGTGTTGCATGTTTATGAGATGTGATTTGTTCACTGCTTAGAAAAAGCCATGTATATGATTTGTTCACTGCTTAGAAGACTTTTTGTATATGATTTGTTCCCTGCTTACGCTATTGGAGTTGTTTGCTTGAAATAGAGTTCAATGGCAATAAAATTTTCATATTGTATGTATGCCATATTGAAGAACAACAAGAAAGTTCTGAAGTGTGTATGATTCTCAATTACTAATAATAAACATGCCATTGAAAGGACCAAAGGATCGAGGAAGTACCACACCAGTTCATTCTGCATCTTTGTGGTGACGCCATTTTCATTCATCGCAAGCTGCTTCTCTAAATATGTAGCCTGCATGTTTGGTGCATGCTGTTTTAAGTAAGAATTGACCAAGTCAGTCGGGAGATTTTCGGACAAAAAGAGCTCAAAATTTTGAGTTGGACAGCTTTCAAGAGCATGTGTTGATAATTCCAAAACAAGCATCGGATCTGTACTGCAAAGAGGTTGCAACAAAATCCATTGTGATTGTGTCAGAATTTTAGAACTATATATAGGCTGCAAACCAGGCTCATTAACCCTCAAAATTTCTCAATATTCTAGAAGAAACACCACAATCACAATTCCCAGACATCTGATTCGGTGGGCAATGAAAAGCAGGAGCTCATGGCAAATAATGGAATAAGAAAACAAATGCCTAAGACATGAAATGTCATTAATGTAACCTGACAATGGAGGTTAAAGTCATATGATAGTTCAACTTCTCCTAGAATTACCTTGACTATATCAGCAGTCTTAGAGCATGGAAAAAGGAATACTTCTATCATCCTAGTGTTTTAGTTGTCTGCCTAGTTCCCTTCAAGGATTGGTGTTGATCACTGGAATAGATAGCCATGCTCATACAACATCTAAAGAGATGAATAGGGATATGAAAAGTATATTAACCAATTCAAGTCTAATCATGCAAAGGTACAGTAAAGCAAATGGAAATAAGGAAAAAATAGATAAATTGACAGAACGGTAAATTTCTTAGAAATATAACAACTATGCATTGGCAATTCCGCTTTTCACGGTTTTTGAAGAGTCCCCATTTAGGTAGGATGCATCAGATCAATGGTCTAAATACCTAAAGCAAATAACTTTAGAATACGAGTCACGATAGGCAGTTTTACAGTTTTCAGGTAGCTTTCCACTTGCAACTCTACAAGTACATTGTAATTTGATCTCAAGTGAAGCAGCAAATGTGATTTGTCTTGAATTTTCTTCTTTAAATCTTCAGTAATAGCCTTGGGAATGGCAAAATCATTCAAGCCAACATTCTATCCTTCTAAAAAGGGAATCTGCATCAGCACGGCTGTAACATATTAAAGAACCTAACACCCTCTTCTGTTCCCTTCTTGTCAAGAACAGAAGTAACAATCTCTATTGAAATCAATCCTCACCATTTCACATTTACTGATCAAATGCCTCTCCCCAAAACAGTACATAGAGGACCTGTATGGTGAGCCTTAACTAGTGCATGGTGCATGGTTCTGGTAAAACTGGTGAAACCCACATAGCCAATTGTTGTTGCGGTCACTTTGTTCAAGAAAAAAGTCCTAAACATAAGTTTTAGTTACAATAGAGAATCATGCACCAGTTGTAAATTCAAACTACCACCATGAGAACTACGGATTTGCTTTTCAACACTAAATAGCTCCAAAACTTCTGACCACGCTGCAAGAGACCCGATAAAGTATATGAACACGATCCCCATCAAAATACGCCTATTTATGATTTGACCAACTTTCAAATATGTATGACCTTTTGAACCTTCCCTAATTGCATAAGTGGCTGAACCATCTCTGTATGTTAGGAAAGAAAAAGAAAGCTTATATTCTAAAATGTTGGAAGCTACCATCATGGGCAAGGCTCCAAATGTGTGTCGAGTAGTGTGCCATTCATCACCAATAAATCAGCTTCTTTATATCTTCAATAACAGCCTCGGGAATGTTAAAATCATGGAATGGATGAGCCCATTGCATAGATCAGCTTCTGCTACCCCAAAATCATATATGGCATGTCTCGGGGGTCCATTATTATATCCTTCTTCGAGCCCTTCGATCAATAGAGATTATTTACCAAATGATGATGGACAGTCATTCTCAATTGACCCATACAACAACACACCCTCAATTTCATCACCATCTCCTCCTCCTTCTTCATTTAAATCGAGCTTCTCGATTAGCGAATGGTGGCCCACCTCCTCCACTTGAAACCCTTCCCAAGGTAATGAGATTCTGGTTGGCACTCACACGGTCATTTCCATGCATATCACGGTCATTCTCGACTTTTCCGTGTTGATTCACGGTCATTTCGGCGCATTTCACGGTCATGCCCCTTCACGGTCATCCCAATCAATTCCGTGTTGATTCACGGTCAATTCATATCACGGTCCAACTTAGGAATAAGGGCTAAGGAGGTACTTCCCATCATGGTCCAATTATCACGGTCAATTAAAATGTATTTATTTCCCATCCAATATATTCATAAGGCCACAAAGACCTGGATGAAAGTGTAAAACAAATTTTTAATAATGATCTAAAACTTCGGTGACCCCTTCACTTGGGATAAAGTTAGGATGATGATCATCATCATCATCCATTCAGCGAGGAAAGCTAGAAATTGAGCGAGGAAAGCTAGAAATTGAGCGAGACAACGTAGGAAATTAAGCGATGTAACGTACAAATTGAGCGAGGAAAGCTAGAAATTGAGTGAGGCAACGTAGGAAATTGAGTGAGGCAACGTAGGAAATTAAGCGAGGTAACGTAGGAATTGAGCGAGGTAACCTAGGAATTGAGCGAGGCAAGGTAGAAATTGAGTGAGGCAACGTAGGAATTCAACTAGGCAACGTAGGAATTGAGCGAGGGAAGGTAGAAATTAAGCGAGGGAAGCTAGAAATTGAGCGAGGTAACGTAGGAATTCAGCGAGGTGACTTAGGAATTGAGCGAAGGAACTTAGAAATTGAGCGAGGCAACGTAGGAAATTGAGCGAGGAAACGTAGGAAATTGAGCGAGGCAATGTAGGAATTCAGCGAGGTAACCTAGGAATTGAGCGAGGGAAGGTAGAAGGATCCTAGAAATTGAGCAAGGCAACGTAGGAATTCAGCGAGGGAAGGAATAAATTGAGCGAGGGAAGGTAGAAATTGAGCGAGGGAAGCTAGAAATTGAGCGAGGCAACGTAGGAATTCAACGAGCTAACCTAAGAATTGAGCGAGGAAAGCTAGAAATTGAGCGAGACAACGTAGGAAATTAAGCGATGTAACGTACGAATTGAGTGAGGAAAGCTAGAAATTGAGTGAGGTAACGTAGGAAATTGATCGAGGCAACGTAGGAAATTAAGTGAGGTAACGTAGGAATTGAGCGAGGTAACCTAGGAATTGAGCGAGGCAACGTAGGAAATTGAGCGAGGGAAGGTAGAAATTGAGTGAGGCAACGTAGGAATTCAGCGAGGCAATGTAGGAATTCAGCGAGGGAAGGTAGAAATTGAGCGAGGGAAGCTAGAAATTGAGCGAGGCAACATAGGAAATTAAGCGAGGTAACGTAGGAATTCAGCGAGGTGACCTAGGAATTGAGCGAAGGAACTTAGAAATTGAGCGAGGCAACGTAGGAAATTGAGCGAGGAAACGTAGGAAATTGAGCGAGACAACATAGGAATTCAGCGAGGTAACCTAGGAATTGAGAGAGGGAAGGTAGAAGGATCCTAGAAATTGAGCAAGGCAACGTAGGAATTCAGCGAGGGAAGGAATAAATTGAGCGAGGGAAGGTAAAAATTGAGCGAGGGAAGCTAGAAATTGAGCGAGGCAACGTAGGAATTCAACGAGCTAACTTAAGAATTGAGCGAGGAAAGCTAGAAATTGAGCGAGACAACATAGGAAATTAAGCGATGTAACGTACGAATTGAGCGAGGAAAGCTAGAAATTGAGCGAGGCAACGTAGGAAATTGAGCGAGGCAACGTAGGAAATTAAGCGAGGTAACGTAGGAATTGAGCGAGGTAACCTAGGAATTGAGCGAGGCAACGTAGGAAATTGAGCGAGGGAAGGTAGAAATTGAGTGAGGCAACGTAGGAATTCAGCGAGGCAACGTAGGAATTGAGCGAGGGAAGGTAGAAATTGAGCGAGGGAAGGTAGAAATTGAGCGAGGCAACATAGGAAATTAACCGAGGTAACGTAGGAATTCAGCGAGGTGACCTAGGAATTGAGCGAAGGAACTTAGAAATTGAGCGAGGCAACGTAGGAAATTGAGCGAGGAAACGTAGGAAATTGAGCGAGGCAACGTAGGAATTCAGCGAGGTAACCTAGAAATTGAGCGAGGGAAGGTAGAAGGATCCTAGAAATTGAGCAAGGCAACGTAGGAATTCAGCGAGGGAAGGAATAAATTGAGCGAGGGAAGGTAGAAATTGAGCGAGGGAAGCTAGGAATTGAGCGAGGCAACGTAGGAATTCAGCAAGCTAACCTAAGAATTGAGCGAGGAAAGATAGAAATTGAGCGAGACAACGTAGGAAATTAAGCGATGTAACGTACGAATTGAGCGAGGAAAGCTAGAAATTGAGCGAGGCAACGTAGGAAATTGAGCGAGGCAATGTAGGAAATTGAGTGAGGTAACCTAGGAATTGAGCGAGGCAACGTAGGAAATTGAGCGAGGGAAGGTAGAAATTGAGTGAGGCAACGTAGGAATTCAGCGAGGCAACGTAGGAATTCAGCGAGGGAAGGTAGAAATTGAGCGAGGGAAGTTAGAAATTGAGCGAGGTAATGTAGGAAGTCAGCGAGGTGACCTACGAATTGAGCGAAGGAACTTAGAAATTGAGCGAGGCAACGTAGGAAATTGAGCGAGGCAACGTAGGAAATTGAGCGAGGTAACCTAGGAATTGAGCGAGGGAAGGTAGAAGGATCCTAGAAATTGAGCAAGGCAAAGTAGCAATTGAGCGAGGCAACATAGGAATTGAGCGAGGGAAGGTAGAAATTGAGCGAGGGCAACCTAGGAGTTGAGCGAGAGAACCTAGAAATTGAGCGAGGCAACGTAGGAAATTAAGCGAGGTAACATAGGAATTCAGCGAGGTAACCTAGGAATTGAGCGAAGGAACCTACAAATTGAGTGAGACAACGTAAGAAATTGAGTGAGGCAACGTAGGAATTCAGCGAGGTAACCTAAGAATTGAGCGAGGCAACGTAGGAATTCAGCGACGGAACTGAGACAATGAGCGCGGGAACCCTAGAAGTTGAGTGAGGCAACCTAGGAGTTGAAAGAGGGAACCTAGAAATTGAACGAGGCAACGTAGGAAATTAAGTGAGGTAACGTAGGAATTCAGTGAGGTAACCTAGGAATTGAGCAAAGGAACCTAGAAATTGAACGAGGCAACGTAGGAAATTGAGCGAGGCAACGTAGGAATTCAACGAGGTAACCTAGGAATTGAGCGAGGCAACGTAGGAATTCAGCGAGGGAAGGTAGAAATTGTGCGAGGGAAGCTAGAAATTGAGCGAGGCAACATAGGAAATTAAGTGAGGTAACATAGGAATTCAGTGAGGTGACCTAGGAATTGAGCGAATGAACTTAGAAATTGAGCGAGGCAACGTAGGAAATTGAGCGAGGCAACATAGGAAATTAAGCGAGGTGACCTAGGAATTGAGCGAAGGAACTTAGAAATTGAGCGAGGCAACATAGGAAATTGAGCGAGGAAACGTAGGAAATTGAGCGAGGCAACGTAGGAATTCAGCGAGGTAACCTAGGAATTGAGCGAGGGAAGGTAGAAGGATCCTAGAAATTGAGCAAGGCAACGTAGGAATTGAGCGAGGCAACGTAGGAATTGAGCGAGGAAAGGTAGAAATTGAGTGAGGGCAACCTAGGAGTTGAGCGAGAGAACCTAGAAATTGAGCGAGGCAACATAGGAAATTAAGCGAGGTAACGTAGGAATTCAGCGAGGTAACCTAGGAATTGAGCGAAGGAACCTACAAATTGAGTGAGACAACATAAGAAATTGAGTGAGGCAACGTAGGAATTCAGCGAGGTAATCTAGGAATTGAGCGAGGCAACGTAGGAATTCAGCGACGGAACTGAGACAATGAGCGAGGGAACCCTAGAAGTTGAGCGAGGCAACCTAGGAGTTGAGCGAGGGAACCTAGAAATTGAGCGAGGCAACGTAGGAAATTAAGCGAGGTAACATAGGAATTCAGCGAGGTAACCTAGGAATTGAGCGAAGGAACCTAGAAATTGAGCGAGGCAACGTAGGAATTCAACGAGGTAATCTAGGAATTGAGCGAGGGAAGGTAGAAGGATCATAGAAATTGAGCGAGGTAACGTAGGAATTCAGCGAGAGAAGGTAGAAATTGAGCAAGGGAAGGTAGAAATTGAGCGAGGGAACCTAGAAATTGAGCGAGGTAACATAGGAAATTGAGCAAGGTAGCGTAGGAATTCAGCGAGGTAACTTAGGAATTGAGCGAAGGAACCTAGAAATCGAGCGAGGCAACGTAGGAATTCAGCGAGGTAACTAGGAATTGAGCAAGGGAAGGTAGAAGGATCCTAGGAATTGAGCGAGGCAACGTAGGAATTCAGCGACGAAACTGAGACAATGAGCGAGGGAACCCTAGAAGTTGAGCGAGGCAACCTAGGAGTTGAGCGAGGGAACCTAGAAATTGAGCGAGGCAACGTAGGAAATTAAGCGAGGTAACGTAGGAATTCAGCAAGGTAACCTAGGAATTAAGCGAAGGAACCTAGAAATTGAGCGAGGCAATGTATGAAATTGAGCGAGGCAACGTAGGAATTCAGCGAAGTAACCTAGGAATTGAGCGAGGGAAGGTAGAAGGATCTTAGGAATTAAGCGAGGCAACGTAGGAATTGAGCGAGGGAATGTAGGAATTGAGCGAGGGAAGCTAGAAATTGAGGGAGGCAACCTAGGAGTTTAGCGAGGCAACCTGGAAATTAAGTGAGGCAATGTATGAAATTAAGTGAGGCAACGTAGGAATTCAGCGAGGTAACCTAGGAATTGAGCGAGGGAAGGTAGAAGGATCCTAGAAATTAAGTGAGGCAATGTAGGAATTGAGTGCGGCAACGTAGGAATTCAGCGAGGGAAGGTAGAAATTGAGCGAGGGAAGCTAGAAATTGAGCGAGGGAACCTAGAAATTGAGCGAAGCAACGTAGGAAATTAAGCGAGGCAACGTAGGAATTCAGTGAGGTAACCTAGGACTTGAGTGAAGGAACCTAGATATTGAGCGAGGCAACGTAGGAAATTGAGCGAGGCAACGTAGGAATTTAACGAGGTAACCTAGGAATTGAGCGAGGGAAGGTAGAAATTGAGCGAGGCAACCTAGGAGTTGAGCGAGAGAACCTAGAAATTGAACGAGGCAACGTAGGAATTCAGCGAGGTAATGTAGGAATTCAGCGAGGTAACCTAGGAATTGAGCGAAGGAACCTAAAAATTGAGCGAGGCAACGTATGAAATTGAGCGAGGCAACGTAGGAATTTAGTGAAGTAACCTAGGAATTGAGTGAGGGAAGGTAGAAAGATCCTAGGAATTGAGTGAGACAATGTAGGAATTGAGCGAGGGAAGGTAGAAAGATCCTAGGAGTTGAGCGAGGCAACGTAGGAATTGAGCGAGGGAAGCTAGAAATTGAGCGAGGGAACCTGGAAATTTAGCGAGGCAACGTACGAAATTAAGCAAGGTAACGTAGGAATTTAGTGAGGTAACCTACGAATTAAGCAAGGGAAGGTAGAAGGATCCTAGAAATTGAGTGAGGCAACGTAGGAATTGAGCAAGGCAATGTAGGAATTCAGCGAGGGAAGGTAGAAATTGAGCGAGGGAAGCTAAAAATTGAGCGAGGCAACTTAGGAGTTCAGCGAGGGAACCTAGAAATTGAGCGAGGCAATGTAGAAAATTAAGCGAGGCAACATAGGAATTTAGCGAGGTAACCTACGAATTGAGTGAAGGAACCTAGAAATTGAGCGAGGCAACTTAGAAAATTGAGCAAGGCAACGTAGGAATTGAGCAAGGAAAGGTAGAAGGATCGAGGCAACGTAGGAATTGACTGAGGCAATGTAAGAATTCAGCGAGGGAAGGTAGAAATTGAGCGAAGGAAGCTAGAAATTAAGCGAGGCAACCTAGGAGTTGAGCGAGGAACCTAGAAATTAAGCGACGGAACCTAGAAATTGAGCGAGGCAACGTAGGAATTCAGCGAGGTAACCTAGGAATTGAGTGAGGGAAGCTAAAAATTGAGCGAGGCAACCTAAGAGTTGAGCAAGGCAACCTAAAATTTGATCGAGGTAACCTAGGAATTGAGCGAGTGAAGGTAGAAATTGAGTGAGGGAAGCTACAAATTGAGCTGAGCGAGGCAACCTAAGAGTTGAGCAAGGCAACCTAAAATTTGAGCGAGGTAACCTAGGAATTGAGCGAGTGAAGGTAGAAATTGAGCGAGGGAAGCTACAAATTGAGCGAGGCAACTTAGGATTTGAGCGAGGAAAGCTAGAAATTGAGCGAGGCAACGTAGGAATTTAGCGAGGCAATATAGGAATTCAGCGAGGTAACCTAGGAATTGAGCGAGGGAAGGTAAAAATTGAGCGAGGGAACCTAGGAATTGAGCGAGGCAAGGTAAGAGTTGAGAGAGGCAACGTGGGAATTCAGCGAGGTAAACCTAGGAATTGTGCAAGGGAAGGTAGAAATTGAGCGAGGGAAGAAGGAAATTGAGCAAGACAACCTAAGATTTGAGCGAGGAAAGCTAGAAATTGAGTGAGAGAAACTAGAAATTAAGCGAGGAAACCTAGGAATTGAGCTAAGCAACATAAAAATTCAGCGAGGGAACCTAGGAATTGAGTGAGAGAACGTAGAAATTTAGTGAGGGAACATAGATATTCAGCGTGACAACCTAGGATTTGAGTGAGAGAAGCTACAAATTGAGCGAGGGAATCTAGAAATTGAATCCATGGAAGTTTTCCCTCATATTTTTATGATATCTACGTCAAATTTATGAATTGCTCGGGGAATTTCATCAATTGTGACCCGAGAGTAGGTCAAATGGACTAAAACCTCTCACAATTTGGATTTATAGTTTGCTCAGTACGCACTTATAGTGCTGAGTTAACTGAGTTGGGCACACCCAGGTCCATAGCTCAATTGGCAGACTGAGTGGAGATACCTCGTGTCAAACACTTGAAGTCTTGGTATCGATCCCTAGCAGGGGTGGCTAACATGGAGTGTGTGTACTGACATGGGTGTGTACTAACAAGCTAACCCAATTTTTTTTAAAAAAAAATTATAATAAATTTTTTTTATAAAAATTACAAAAACTAAGTTTGGCCCGCCTTAAATGTATGTGAACTATCCACGACGTTCATCCGTTTTTCTATCTAAAGTAAGGGTTTTATCCCAAAATGGTGGCATATCGAAATATCAAGTGAATCAAAGCACAGGAAACAGTGGTTCCACCGTAGAAACCTTGTTATGCCCCACAATGATGTTTTACTTGTAATCCATCATGTTCATTGAATGATTTTTGCATGGATGAACAGAAAACCAAGATTCGAGCTTCATCTAGCAGTTCAATGGCCCACAAAAAATTTACACCGTTTAGGTAAATGTACTACATTATACCTGTAGTGCGTACTTTTTTCCGTGGAGGGACCATTTTTAGCAAAACGAGATAACGCTGCTGAATAGAGAGGGTGGGATCCAGCTAGATCGTGGTGGGATCCAAGCAGCAGATGTAATGCAGTGGTTTTCGTCCTTCTGTTTTTCGAAAATGGAACGAGGGAAGGGAGGGAGAGGAAAGGGAGAGGAAAAGCAACGGCAGTAAAAAAGAGGGGTAGTTTCGTCCTCAAAGTCGCTGTCACGGTAGTAAAAAGGAGGGGAAGTTTCGTCCTCAAACGTACAGTCCGCACGTGCTAGTCTAGATTGGTAACTAAAGTTTGTATTCTTTCATAGAAACCGTTGGGTAAAAGGTTTTGTCTACAGTGGTCATTTTCTAAAAAAAAAAAGGGAAATTGACCACCGTTCTCTAAAATGGTAGTCCTGGGGTACTGCTGCAATGGTGGTCCGGAAGACGAAACAAGGAAATCGGCATCTTTTCAAGCAGTAACAAGGAGCTGACCATGAATGTGTGTTGGCCCATTATTTCTAAGGTGCAATTGAGTTTTCAGTTTTTACAATTTGCCACTATATTTCAATAATCTAAACCGTTGATTTGATGGCCCGTTTGCAAAAAATTGATAACACATGTACCTTATAAATAACACGTCAACCATTAAATAACCATACCATGTCCACTAAAAGCTGTTCTCTCTGTAAGTCCCTACCTTTACGGGCTTTAAAATCAATTTTCCAACATGTTCACGATGTTGTACCTTATTTCTTAGGGTTCTGAAAAAGGTTAATAAAGAAGTGACATGTGGTGTTACCTCATATAAAAAGTGTATGAAAAGATTTTCTAATATATTTTGTGTGCTTTTTGTGAAATTATAGGGACAAAAAATAATATGGCCAAGGCATCCTAAAGCAAAATGTGATCAGAGAGTAAACTCTGATAAAGAAAAATAAAGCTTGGCTAAGAGCAGAGGAATGGTCAAAATGAGAAACGTAACTAAAGAATGATTTATATGATGATGCTTCAATTGCCATAACCGTCCAATGAAGAAGAGAAACGTTTGAATAATAGCTATTAAAGAAATCTATAAATAGTAAGAAAATTAGTAAAGAAGGACAACCAAATCCAACAAAGAAATCAAATCTATTAATTTATCTTATCTCAGTCTATCTTAAGAGTAGTGATAATCTAATAGCGGTAATTTCTTAGTTGTAATCTAAATTTATGATCATATGCTAAAGTTTATCCTTATTCGATACAAGCAGTTCTTTCGAAAGAAGCATTCTTGCAGTGGTTCTCAGCGATCGGCTATAAGTTTTTCCCTTTGTTTGATTGCACCGGTATACTGAAAAGTCATTTCTTATGAAAGGCAAGGTGCAACCCATCTTCGGAGGAAGAACCCAACCCACGTGATTATTGCCTGATTATTACAGATATTCTGCAAGTGGCTGAGTAGGTGACCGATCTCCTCAAATTCGATTATATACTATCAAGTTTGACTATTTGCCTATTTTAGCGCTTGGGGTCAAAGTTGATCAGTTTGAATCGAGTCGTTATATCGATTCAAACATGCCCAAACACACCGTAGGTGATAGAAAACAAACCAACTACCGACAATTTCTAGCATGCCCGGTAGGACACTGATAATACTTATTGGTGTAAAAGTTATGTGAAATTATGAGTCGAGGAGGTAGTCAAAATACTTATTTAGCTACTAATGTTGAAGCTAATGAACCTCCTGCCAAGGAGGAAGAGTTGCAGGTTCAGCAAGTACCCGAGCAAGTGAATCCACCACCTAATCTAATGCCTTCTCTTACAAATCCAGATAGAGCATCAACATCTCGGGTTGAACTCCTTTAGATTATGTCAGGCAGGATGGTCAATATGCAAAAGGGAATTCAACACATTGCGGAATTATCACATATTTATGCTGAACAATCATAGGTTTAAACTGAAGCCTCGAATAGATGGATGGGTAGCTACTCTGAGAGCATGAACCCGTTGATGGGTATATTTACCAAAAGGGCACATGCTACACCTCAACAGCAGGTTGACGCTAGTTCAGTTAGAAATCTGGCACCAGTACCTCTGGTACAACTAGTACCACAAGCACCGGTCCCCTTTACAATGAAATATACATCTTACCCCTATTCCAGTTCAGGACATGCGAAATTCACCACCGCCTATGGATTTCAGGCAACCTGAACTTGAAAATAGGAATTTTGTCCCTAAAGCCAGGAATCAATGGATACTTGGGGCGCCTTTGTCCTGAAACCAACCTTGTAATGAGGAACTGTACTCGGTTGGTCCAAAGCTACCTCTCATATTTGTGCATCAACATTAGGATAATAATCAAATTGTACAATTAGTCCAGGAGTAGCAAGCCATGTTCTTGGCTGAACTACTACTCCAGTGCATCACGAACCTTATCCTGATTGGGTTAACTGGCAATATCCACTGCTAAAGAATTATCGACCTGATTTTACAGTATTTATAGGTGATATTGGTCAATCAACCATAAAACATATATGTTGTTTTACTATACAATGTAGGGAATTGGCCAATAATAATTACTGTAAATTATAATTATTTGGCCATTCACTAACTGGGGTAGCATTTACTTGGTATTCTAATTTGTTACCAAATTTAATTCAAACTTGGCAAGAAATGGAAGAAAAGTTTAATGCCCAATTCTTTCATAACGATAAGAAAATTTCTATGGTCGATCTTGCACGATTTCAGCAGTTGCCAAGAGAAGGGTTGAAATTTATTTCGCTCGATTCAAAAGAATAAAAAGTATACGCAAGTTACTTACAACCGATGTAGAATTCATTCAAATAGCCGGGGATGGTCTAGAATTTAAACTTTGAAAGAAATTTATTGGAACAAAATTCACAAATTTTTACGATTTAACTAAAAGGTATCTCGATATTAGACTCTGCTTCAAGAGGCGACACGACAAAAGAATTCATCAGCAGGAACATACTACTATGATCCTAATTATAACATCGTAGTGGCCGAAGTAGTAGTTAAACAGTTGGGGGCCTTGCACAAAATCTTAGGATCTAGCTCTCCAAAACAAACTAGAATTATGGATAATAAAGCAATGAAAATAATCAATGCATCAATCACACACCACACAAGAGATTTTTACGTGGAAAACCCTCAAAGAGGTAAAAACCACGGGACCTCGTCCAGATCAACAATCCACTATGAAGTAGAATGTTACAAACTTCTTCACCCACGTAGGAGTGGATAAACAATGAGAGAAACAAAGAAAAACAGAGAGATCTCACCGATTACGAGGACATAGAAGCACTGAGATATAGATCGCACAGCAGATAACCTCCACGAGCATAATCTCCCTTCTATAAACTCTCTCTCTCTTTTCCTCTCTCTCTCACCTTTGATAGCCCTAAACCCTTTAACAAATCTCTTGTAAAGCTTTAGAAAATTCTCTTGTTGTACCTAGAAAGTCCTAGGTACTCCAATTTAAAGTCTTAAGAAACTCCTTTTCTGCATCCCAGTTGCGAAAGGACTTGCGACACGAAATCCACACAAAATCGCGGAAGGAATCTGCGTAACTACGACTAGTCGTGACGAACATTCGACAGGTTAAGAGCCACCCACGACCGGTCGAGCACCTCCCACTACCGGTCGAGCACCCCAGAGAAAAATAGCCCAAAGTCGCTGGACTTTGAGTCGTGCCACGGCTTAACTCCTACGACTGGCCTTCGACCGGTCGAGCGAGGCTCACGATCGGTCAACGACAGGTCAAAAAAATCCATCAAATCTTTCCCTTTTTGACCTAGGAGGGATCCACCTTCTTCAAGCCAGCTAGGTTTCTACAAACATCAAACTAGCCCTTGAGCAAAGCCTTGGTCATCATGTCTGACCCATTATCGTCCGTGTGGACCTTATCAAGCTGTAACACCTTCTGTTCCAAAGTATCCATGATCCAGTGATACCGAATCTCTATGTGCTTTGACTTGGAATACTGACTTGGATTCTTGTTCAAGTGTATAGCACTCTGACTATCATAATAGATCACGTGCTCCTTCTGCTTCAGGCTAAGTTCCTGTAGGAACCTCTTCATCCAAAGCATCTATTTGCATGCCTCTGTGACTGCAATGTACTCGGCCTCTGTTGTCAACAATGCTACAACCTTCTGTAGCTTGCTCTGCCAAGAAACCACTCCCCCTGCAAACGTGAACATGAACCCCGATGTAAACTTCTTGGAGTCTATGTCACCTGTCATATCTGCATCTGTGTAGCCTTCTAACACAGGTTTACCGTCACCATAGCATAGGCTCAACCTGGATGAGCTTCTTAGATACCGCAGTATCCACTTAACCACTACCCAATGTTCTTTGCCAGAATTAACAAGATACCGGCTGACAACACCAACTGCATATGCTATGTCTGGGCGTGTACACACCATAACATATATCAAACTTCCTACCGCTAACGCGTAGGGTATCTTCTGCATCTCTTCCACATCTGCCTTCGTCGTAGGACACTGCTTGTCGCTCAATCTGAAGTGACCATCTAATTGAGTACTGACCGGCTTCACTGCATTCATATTGAACCGCTCTAGGACTTTCTCAATATACCGCTCTTGTGACAGCCAAAGCTTCCTGCTGCTTCTGTCACGGGTTATCTCCATTCCTAAGATCTGTCTAGTCAGGCTCAAGTCTTTCATCGCAAAAGACTTGCCCAACTCTTATTTTAGCTTGTCGATCTTCTTGATGTCTTTTCCCATAGAGCATGTCATCAACGTATAAGAGCAGAACTAAGAAATCACCATCTGAGAACTTGCGCGTGAACACACAGTGGTCCGACTCCATTCTGTCATACCCATGCTGTAACATGAACGAATCAAACTTCTTGTACCATTGCCGTGAAGCTTGTTTCAGCCCGTACAAGCTCTT
This sequence comes from Magnolia changhungtana, assembly GCA_030180095.1. Classification (NCBI taxonomy): domain Eukaryota; kingdom Viridiplantae; phylum Streptophyta; class Magnoliopsida; order Magnoliales; family Magnoliaceae; genus Magnolia; species Magnolia changhungtana. Next base: position 5,026,308 of record JASAUF010000421.1, read on the forward strand.
CCTCAACCTACACACCATATGCTCTTTGCCCTTGACTTCGAGTCCCTCTGGTTGGTGCATGTAGATCTCTTCTTTCAGGTCACCATGAAGAAAGGAAGTTTTAACATTTAACTGCTCTATCTCCAGATCCATACTAGCTGCCAACCCAAGCAATACCCGTATGGATGTCATCTTCACCACTGGTGAGAATATCTCCTCGAAGTCTATGCCTTTCCTCTGACCAAACCCTTTCATCACAAGTCTAGCCTTGAACCTCGTCTGTGAATTCTTCTACTCAATCTTCTTTTTGAACACCCACTTGTTGCTCAAAGCTTTCTTACCCATAGGCAGTTTCACTATGTCATAGGTGTGGTTCTTATGCAAGTATTCCATCTCCTCTTGCATAGCTTTTAACCACTCCTCCTTATGCTCGTCGGTTAGGGCCTCAGAATAATTTTCTGGCTCTCCTCCATCACTGAGCATAATGTACTCATGCGGCGAATACCTTTTGGACGGCTGTCTGTCCCTAGATGACCTCCTCACCTGTGGCTCAACAGGTGGATCAAGTGAGGGCTACTCCCCTGGTCCATCTTCTGAAGGAACTCCCTCGTCCTCTGCACCTTGCTGTACTCCTCCGTCACAAGTACCACGGGAGGAATAACCAGATCCATGTCCTCTAGCTCACCTGAACTAGGTTGGTTCTTCTCTGGCTTACCAATGTCCTCTATACACTGATCCTTAAAGAAAACCACATCTCTGCTCCTGACGAGCTTCTTTTCAGTCGGATCCCATAACCTGTAACCGAACTTTTCATCACCGTACCCTAAGAACACACACTGCCTGATCTTCATATCGAGCTTGGACCTCTCGTCCTTTGGTACGTGAACGGATGCCCTGCATCCAAACACCCTGAGATGACTGTATGATGGATCCTGTCCAGTCCACACCTTCTCAGGTACTTCTCCATTCAACGGGGCTGATGGAGACCTGTTTATCAAATACACCACCGTGTGCATTGCTTCTCCCCAGAACGTCTTGGGCAATTTCGCATGGGATAACATGCATCTGATTCTCTCTACAATGGTGCGATTCATTCGCTCAACTACACCATTATGCTGGGGGTCTTGGGATCCGTCTGTTCATGCCGTATACCCAGGGACTTGCAGTACTCATGAAAGTCGCCAATATATTCATCACCATTGTCAGTGCGGATGCGCTTCAATGGTCTACCTGTCTCTCTCTTGACCATAACATGAAACAATTTAAACACACCAAAGACCTCGTCTTTGGATTTCAAAGCATAAACCAAAACCCTCATAGATGCATCATCTACAAAAGTAACAAAATACAATGCCCCACCCAAGGTTTTTGTCCTCATAGGACCACAAACATCAGAATAAACCAAATCTAATGCATGCACTTTATTAACATGAGAAACAGATTTAATAAATGAAACTCTATGTTGTTTCCCTGATAAACAATCAAGATAGGTTTTGAGGGGTGTACCTATCACGTCTAGAAAGAGCTGCTTCCTCGCTAGTTGCTGAAGCCCTTTTTCACTCATGTGGCCTAGACACCTGTACCACATGTCAATAGTTGAATCTTCCACTGCGTTCAACCCACCCTTGCACATATTGACACTTGCCTTATAAAGGGTGCAACACTTCTTTCCTCTAGTTGTAATCAACGAACCCTTGATGAGCTTCCAGCGCCCACCAGCAAACCGGCTTTCATAGCCATCATCATCCAACCTTCCCGTCGACATCAAGTTGAGGCGAAGGTCTGGGATATGCCTCACATCCCTGAGATCCAATGTGCATCCCACATCGGTCTTCACACAAATATCACTGACTCCCACGATCTTTGATACGCCAGAATTTTTCATCTTCATTGTCCCATAGTCACCTGACTTATAGCTTGTAAAGAAGTCCCTGCGTGAAGTTGCATAAAAAGAAGCTCCTGAGTCTATTACCCAGTCGGTATCCTGATTCGTAGCCGTGAGACATACATCATGATTTGCAGAAAGAATAACTACAACGTCGTCATCTAAAGCGACTGCAGTGGAATCTGATTCATCTTCCTTCCCTTTTCCTTTCTTGTCGATCTTCTTACCATGACATTCCAGCAATCAACATCCTTTTTGTTAGTAGACTTGCCTCTTGATTTATCTCGGGCCTTCCCGCCCTTCCTGTTCTTTTCTCTCCCCAGTTCCTGTGTCACAAGGGCCTCTTGCTAAGTAGACTCCTAAGACTTCTTCCTTATCTCCTCATTGAAGAGACAACCGGTTACCTGTTCCATGGATGTCTTTCTGTCTGGTGCGGAGTTACTTAGAGACAACATCGATGTCTCCCAACTATCAGGCAATGAACTAAGCAATAGTAAAGCCTGCAATTCATCATCCAGAACCATCTTCATAGAGAAGAGTTGGTTCACTATATTACTGACCTCATTCATGTGCTCGGCTACAGAACCACCATCTTTGAACTTGAGATTCACAAGTCGCCTTATCAGAAAAATCTTATTACCGGCTGTCTTCCTCTCATACTGCCCTTGTAATTTCAGCCATAGGCTAACTGAGGTTTCCGTAGACACATGGTGGAACACAGAATCATCCAACCATTGTCTAACAAACCCCACCGCCTTTCGGTCCATCTTCTTTCAACCATCATCAGACATATCCTTAGATTTTGCTGATATGCCTAAAATTGGAGAATATAAGTCTTTGCAATAAAGCAAGTCCTCCATCTTAGCCTTCCATATGGTCTAGTTAGAACCATTGAGGCTAATCATCCTTCATGAGCCACCTTCCATAATTCAAAACCGATCCTACCCATTCAATGAACTTAGCTCTAATACCACTTTGTTGGGGGCCTTGCACAAAACCTTAGGATCTAGCCCTCCAGAACAAACTAGAATTATGGATAATAAAGCAATGAAAATAATTTATGCATCAATCACACACCACAAGAGATTTTTACGTAGAAAACCCTCAAAGAGGTAAAAACCACGGGACCTCGTCTAGATCAACAATCCACTATGAAGTAGAACATTACAAACTTCTTCACTCACGCAGGAGTGGATAAACAATGAGAGAAACAAAGAAAAACAGAGAGATCTCACCGATTATGAGGACATAGAAGTGCTAAGATATAGATCGCACAGTAGATAACCTTCACGAGCATAATCTCCCTTCTATAAGCTTCCTCTCTCTCTTTTCCTTCTCTCTCTCACCTTTGATAGCCCTAAACCCTTTAGCAAATCCCTTGTAAAGCTTTAGGAAACCCTCTTATTATACCTAGAAAGCCCTAGGAACTCCTATTTAAAGTTTTAGGAAACTCCTTTTCGCATCCCAGTTGCGAAAAGACTTACGACACGAAATCCGCGCAAAATTGTGGAATGAATCTGCGTAACTACGACTGGTCGTGACGAACCTTCGACCGGTCGAGAGCCACCCACGACCGGTTGAGCACCTCCCACGACCGGTCGAGCACCCCGGAGAAAAATAACTCAAAGTCGCTGAACTTTGAGTCGTGCCACGACTCAACTCCTACGACTGGTCGAGACCAGCCTTCGACCGGTCAAGCGAGGCTCACGACCGGTAAAAAAAACCCATCATAAACAACCATTTGTCTTTCGACCTTGGTTAAAACAAATGCAACAGTGCCCTCTACTCAGAAAGTTCTAAGGACATATACATTCCATATTATTCGGGCTGATGAAATCTTTGATATCATATTGGCTAACAAATTTATAAAAGTTACTATCAATCATAAGATATCAATACTCTAAGAGTTAAAGAAAATCAATTATTGCAAATGGCATGAAACTTAGTCTCATTTCACTAATAATTATATTGTTTTTAAGAATGTTATCCAAGACAACATCAACTAAGGATTACTGAAATTTCTAGAAAAAAGACAAAGAGGCGATGCTGATAAATATTGATCAATTCCCATCTAATATGGAAATCAACATGCCCACAGTTAATCCTCAAATGTTGGTTCAACCATGATAAAAAAATTGACATTAAATCTCAATAAGACGATCCCAAGGAATGAGATGTTGATAAGAAGACTGTATACGGTTGAGAAGACCAAAGCATATCCAAAGGTGGCAGACTCTACTTGCCAAAAGTCACACCTATGTGAGCAATGTGCAAGGCCGATTCGACAAAATAGACGATATTATCGACCGTACCGCCAACTAGAACCATCGGCCAATCAAAATATTAATGAGGGTAACTCTTTTTACTAATAAAGGGTTAAGTACACTAATAATCATCCTACGTCGACTCCTAGACAAATGATGGTTAAACTCAGCATACTCGAGAGGGAGTTTGGAAAAGGCTGAGTCATCCAAAGTTTCCAGTTGTATCAAAAGAGATGACACGTACTCAAAAATAACATTGGTAAAGGCAACATGCAGCTAAACGAAGATAGTTAGCCGTTATAGAAGGTGAACCTCGAATGAAGGCCATGCAAATGTAGTCAAAGGTTGACAATTCCAAAACCAGAAGAAGAATAACTAATGGTAAATATGGTTGAACTACATGTGGAAGCTGAGTCAGCCGAGAATGACCAGAATTTCAAAAAGAATTAGATGAACATTGAAGGATCGACCGAATACTTCAGTGATGAATGTTTTTCGAATGATCTTTTAATTGAGGAATTGCTTCAAAGTCATTAGAACAAACCTAATCTAATTCGAATTAGGATATTAGCCTAGAAACAGTGAAAGAGACTAGCAAGCAAATGAATTTGGACACACCTAGAGGCAATGTCCAAATTTGGTAATTCAATTTGGGTCGTTTCCACCAATCGTATTAAATTGCAATATGATACTTACCCTACCATTGAGTTTCCAGGCTAAATCATTGCAACCAAACTAAATTGAAGGAGATGTGGAGGAGCTTAATCCTTTCATAATCATACAACATGATTCCTTCAATTCAGAAAAGAACACCAAAAATGTGTCGACCATTTCGGTCGAACTAATGTCACCTTTTGAAAAGACAGTAATTGAAAAACTGACCCTTAACATGACTCAACATCTGAAACCTTTATGCATTTGGAAGGATGTCCAGTCATTAGTGTTTTGGTTGATAATGGTACAGCCGTAAATATACTTCTGGCCAGGATGATGGCCAAACTAGAGAAGACTTAAGACAATCTGGTACTGACTGAAGTCACGGTCAGTAATTTTGTTAGAGGGGTGGCACAAAGGAATTAATGGTGGGGATCAAGAAAATGTTGGTCGCTTTCTTTGTGGTCGATTCCTTCTTAAAATACAATACTTTGCTCAGAAGGGATTGGATTCATTTTTTCTCATGTATTCTGTTAATGGCCGATCACTACTGTTTCATATGGTATGGTCCATTTGATAATTGGATTTGCTTCATTTTTGGGATAATACACTTAAATGATATGGAAAAAAAAAAAAAAAGATAAATGGCTTAGATACAAAATAAGTGACTAAATACATTAAGGTGGGGCCCACGGTAAGGGCCGCACTGTCTTAGGTGAGGCCGAGGTCTCATCTAATCCACTCTCGTCTTTCAAATTCTACCTCTGAATTCTAGACCATGGGTAAAAAAATATAACGTAAATCCACAACTCAAGTAGGCCGCGCCATGGGGAACAGTGGGATGGAATGCCAGCCTTAGGTTTGTGTGTGGGGCCGATGATGGAGAGGCTGGGATGGACTGCTAACCTTAGGTTTGTGTATCGAGCCATCTGAAATGTATCTTTCGTCGAATCTGTTAATCGGGTTTCACTCAATAAGATGAAGTGAAGATACAAAATTGGAGTATAATATAAATCAGGCACGGTACACCACATGAACTCTAAAGATTTTAAGAGTAATTTTACATTATTTATATTGCTGTGGCTCACATGAATTTTCAACTCTCTCCCCTCCAAATGATAGTAGCTCTTAAACTGCATACACAGTTGTAACATGATCTAGACCATTAAAAAATATGAACTAATTGTGGTTGGAGCATAACTCAAAAGTGACACTTGCCTGTTCATTTAGGGCTTATTTGATTTTCCGTAATTACTTAAATTAGAAGTAAATGGGTAATCATTCTTGTTCACACCCCTTGGGAACAAAGGAAGAATTCCACCTTAAAAACCATGTTAAACTCAGCCTCATCCAAGCCAAACTTTGTGGGTCCCACAATGATGTATGTGTTTATCCATGCTATCCATTCATTTTTTTAAAGTCATTTTAAGGCATGAGCCCAAAAATTAAGCAAACCTAAAGCCTAAGTGGACCACACCATATAAAACAATGGGGATTGAATGCCTACATTGAAATCTTCCCGAAGGCCATAGAAGTTTTAGATCACCCATATTTGTATTTTCCCTTCATCCATGTCTGTGTGACCTTATGAACATGTTGGATCGATCTCAAATAAACATCATGATGGCCTTGTATAGGTTTGAATGATGGGTGTAATTATTCCCACTACTTCCCATGGAGTGCACTATTGGAGCTTTGTATCTGCCTCATTTTTATGGATTATACCCTAAAATGATATGACAAAATTAATAGATGGCATCCGCATAACACACGCATCATAGTGGTACCCACAAAGTCTGTCTCGTTTTCCCAGTCTAAAAACCTCCCGTCCAACCTAATTTTCATGATAAGTAATTACTATTGAAAAATGTCAAATTATTAGCAGTAAATTACTTTGAATCAAACAATTGCATTTGACTGTCCATTCTCATATTTAGTTTATTGGCAGTAAAATTGTAATATTAAGGATCTAAAGCCAAGCTCACTGATAAACAGATTGCATTTCAATGCTGAGGTCAGGGATTCAAGTGCATGCTCATGTAATGTATGTGTATGAGTGTGTAAAAAAAATCATAATAATAGTAATTTTACCTTATTTTAATTTCAAATTATCACCAAAATATACTTTGGATTTCAGATTTTTTATGGACAATTCCCATGTCTCTCCGTTACTTTGAAAATTGGCGAAACAATCAGTTAAAAGACCAAGACGATAGTAACATGTATTTTTCCATTGGAATTAGGACTACTCCTTTTCTTTTCTACTTTTTTCCTCCTTTTAATCATTCATTTAACAGCCATCAATTGGATGGTTAGGATTGCTTTGCAATGAGATTTAGATGTAAGTCCATCCACAATACCCGTGATTGGGTTGGTCCAAAATGGTGGTGGACTATCACAGGAGACTAGCCCAGTTTCAAATATCAGTGCAGCCCATTTCCAATCTTTTCACTTTCTATTTGTATATTTGTTGCATTTTAACAGATCTTCATTAGCAAAGAGAGGAACTCAATCCATTTCTGCAAGATCAAAAAATATTACAGTTTTCTCCCAAGCTTTTTGAGCGAATATCTAAAAACGACCAATGGAAGAGTGACAATGAAGGAAAAGAACCCTTGACAAGGACCGTTGATCTTGTGTCCATCATGCTTTAACTCTAAAAGATGGTTGTTGCCCACAAAAGCTTATCTGCAACATCTAACCAAAATCATGACTTGACATGACATGCATACGTACATGTGCTTCGCCAGATTCAAGCAACTAATGGACTTAAGCACCCTTGTTGGAAATTCAAAAAACTGACTCGACTCAGTTGTCTGGTTGACTCAAAGGTTCAGAACATTTTGACTCAGTGTTTTATAAATACTTCAGGAATACAAAACCCGTATCCTTTCATAAATGATAGTTCGATGAAGAGATTGACCGAGTCTTTGCCTGACCGAGTTTTGGTTTGACTCAACTCAGTTTAACGAAATCGAGTTAGCGAAGTTTCAAATCGACTCAGTGAAATCGTCAAATGAGCAATCCGAATTAGCAAAATGGAGAAAGTCCTGAGTCTGCAAATTTTATAAAGAAAGATCATATACCTAAAAATCATGCCGATCAAATCGTTATGTGACCCACATGCAAAGTTTGAGGTTTTTGAGACGTTTATTGTTTTCTATAATGTAGCCCGCCTAATAACCGATGAATTGCGTATGTCTGATTATTGCAGTGGGGTGTGTTAACTACCCATCCTCATCTCTTCTGAGACTTTCTCTAGAAGGTTAGCATGTGACCTACAACACATTCAAATCTTAAAATATTTGATTTTGCATTATTTTAAAAATCTCTTGTAATCTCTTTTCTATAAATATAGATGGATGTATCCAATTCATATTACATTTTTATTATAGCACAATGGACTAAGTGGCTTATATTTTCACTAAAGGTTTGAGCTTGGCTCGATTCCTTCTCTTGCAAAACAAGCTTCACATCACTAACTGACTGTTGTGCTTGAGGGTGCATCTTAACCGCCAATCCTCATCCCTTTTGAAACTTCCTCCAGATGGTTGGCACCATCATGTGACCCTACGGCAATTCAAATCTTAAAATATATAAATATAGATGAATATGTGAGATCCAAAGTATCGGATTCATAATGCAATTCTATTAAGGTGCACGTGTTGGACAGGTTGGATGTCATGCACATACCAAGTTGGCCGCATAATGCTGGAATCCACCATTTTCGGGAGAAGATACCCGAAAGGAAGTTTTTAGCATTTTTTTTTTTTTCATAGCATCTAAAGGTTTTTTTTTTTTTTTTTTTTGGGGGGGGGGGGGATTTCTTGCTGTTAGCCATGTATGTTAGGGGGCCTATCTTGGACATGATGCAAGTATAAACCATCAACTATTCTGCTTGATCCTAGTCACTCAACTGCTCGGCCATTTATTGTATCTGCACTATGAAAAAATCAGAATGGTTAAAATAACAATATACAGATCATTTTTTAAAAAACCTGGTGACTCGGACCGACTCCCCTTATACTGATTGACTCGTCCAAGTCAAGCCCAATCAGGCATCTTTCAGAGAGTGTAGTGTCTTATTGAACGGATGAGATTCGACCGAGTCTGAGTCAACTCAGACAAATCATATCTGGCTCAAACCAGTTGGAAATCCATGGAACAGAACTGATCATTCACCTAGGGGCCTACTTTTGATGCAAATTAAAACTTTGGGAGTGAAGTAGACCATTTGATTATTGTGGAAGTAGTGCATTTTTGGATGATATGGGCTGCTCAATTGCTAATCCACATCTTAGATGGGCCATATCTGAGCAATTTTAACCATGACGTAGAGTGGGCCGGTCATGGACACTTTCATGGCCAAGATGGACCAGAGAAGGCCCGATTGGAGGTGGAGGTGACCAGGACTGCCAATACCTTAAAATAGTTTTATCTCTCAAATTGAAATGAGTTTTTCGACATATCATATATGATTTTGGGGTAGGAGAAGCTACTTTAGACAACCAACTAGCTACGCAGGGTGGCTCATGCTAGATTTATGAGATTCCATCAGATCAACGGTCGAAAGTCTGTTTTATTTATGTTTTTATTGTAAATACTAAGTTTTAATTCGATCATATAACTTTTGATCCTTTGAGTTTTAGGAGTCATGCCCAACATGAAAAGGGCTTAGAGAATTAGGAGAATAACATGGTTAGGCCCATTGGACACTTACTAGCTATTTATAGTAAATGTAAACGCCCTGAAAATCGGGGGTCGAGCAGAAGCTCAGCTCCCAAGTTCCAACGCATCACTTATGCAACATAGATAATGATGATTGAATGTTGTTCGTATTAGTGCATTAAAAATGAGTGAGATTATACCAAATCAACATATCATACTCCAGAGATAGTTAAATTACGTAGCGGAAGACTATGATAGATATATAAAATATATAAACTGTTGTAAGTCTCTAGAGTGTGAATATGTTACCAGGTTAAATACATACATGTATACTCCAAAAATGAACAAAATGAATATACATGGGTGTTTCAAAAGTGTAAAATAACAAGTATAATGACATTTAATCAGCAACCATATAACCCCGTCGATCAGAACATGATCTACATGTACATAGACCCGCCTGATAGCTGCATATAGGAGAAACCCTCTTCATCATCATAAAAGTCCGGCTCAGCTTCGTAAGCATCACCATCATCTGAAACTAAAATAGAGTCTGGTTAGTGTTTAACACACCATCCCGTAACGTGAGAGTGAGTGATTAACTCAGTAGAACTATAAGGCAATGGTTAACATGTTATCAATTCAATCAAGCAATAATGATAAAGCAATACAATCAAGAATTCCTAAGTACTCTGATTAATGCAAACACGATATGTATTAATTATGCATGCCCTCGCCTACACTCCCTCAGCGTCTTCATCTTACGGCGCGCATGGCAACCTCCCGAAAGTACTCTTCCTTGCCAAAGCATATGCAGTGAGGTGCATGCTTATGTTAGCCAATACTTAATTAGATTGATTCATACAACAGTGTTGGGAAGCTAAGGTACCTCCCTTATATCAATTCTCAAACAATAATCCATTCTAGGGTTGTCAGTCCTAGCAAATCTCATACGATGTTGTGATTTTAGGTCACTACAAATGGCTCGTCACCTGATCAGTGTAGGCCTAGTTTATACTTTAGTTGCTACGAAAAGACTCGTCGCCTCAACGCAGTCTCAGAGTATGCTCGAGGTCACTACAAAGGGCTCGTCACCTGATCAGTGTAGGGCGACAGCTCGAATACAGTGTCCCATATCACCGTATTCAGCTCACGAGGCGCTGTTGCTCACTGGTCATTACGGGGAGGCTCGCCACCCCAGTGTAGGCCGACAGCTCAACCACGGTGTCCCATACCACCATGTCCGGCTCATGAGTCTTAGTGGATCGATGTACCAAGGTTTAAATGGAATTTTCACTGGTGAGTTTGGTACCTTAGGTTCAAGCAATAGCGTCCATACATGGTGAACATACATCGGGTCAATCGGGTTACTTAATAAGTTCGATTGGTACGAGCATACGCTAAATTAATCGACATGGAGTGCTAACCACTATCGACAATCATCATACGACTCAGATTCACCGAACGCATCAACTGTGGTGAGACTAGCTCGGCCACTCAAACAAGAATTTTTACCAATTGCCTGGACTACGTCATAGTCCCAAACACATTATGATGTAAGAAATATGTACATGTGGTAATCATACAACACTTAACAACTATTTCAACCATGGATAGCATTTGAAAATACAATGAAACACATATAACATGCCATGTTACATATGTATATTCTACTCAAACACACCATATAGATTTACAGCTACTTGAAGGAATTTATGTGCATAGCTAAGGTGATTGAGAGTCATATCTCAACTACCTTATTAACTACAGTTCATAGCGACAACTCATTCAAGCATTTTGTCAAACACTTAGACTACACATAACCAACATACATGACGTATGTTGATTTCAACATATAATGGGCAAATCCTTTCACCGAGGAGTTGCCTAATACACATCAATCATGTTCTTACATTCCATATACAGGGCAGGCACAAATCATGAATCCATATTCATTCAGTCATTTCAACAAACACTTAGACTACACACTATAACATACATGACGTATGTTGGCCATAACATGGATTAAGACAAGTCCTTTCGCCAAGGAGTTGTCACGAATACAACAGGCATGTATCCACGACGGATAATCATAAAAAGCAGGGATTTAAATTACATACTCATTAAATCATTTCTACAAACACTTAGACTACACATTTCAACCTACACAATACAACTCGGTTATAAGCTATATTAGGGCAAATCCTTTCATAAGGAGTTGTCACGTATTCAACAATTACATGTTCACGGTGAATAATCATGGCAAGCACAAAACCAAATTCTCGATATATCCAGTCATTTCAACCTACACACGGAATAACTTATATTCAATATAATTCATATCTAATCGTAAAGTGAGGGAAATAGCGTATCTAACATGTGAAATGACAACCCAGTCGATTATAAATAATTAACTGACATTGAAAGCCTTGAAAACCATAACATATACGTTTATAGTCCGAACATTTCACCGGTAAACTCGTAACGGATTTAGTTTGAACACTCCGCCTTCGTCTACGGCACAACGGCAACCTATAATATGAAATAGGTTAGCTATTTCATCACATACACTATCTAAATCCCTAAAACAGATTAGGGCTAGGATTTCTTACTCGAAAACGGAATCAGAATCGTTGGAATAGCGATACGGTAGTGGTAGCTAAGCACGTAGAACAGCGGGATTGAATTCCGAGAACAAACCCTAACTCTACCTCTCACTTTCCCTCTCTTTCCTTCTCTTTCTTCTCTCTTCTCTCTCTAGGGCTTAGAAATTCGTATATGAAGGGAGAGAGAGGGTTTAAGGTCCTTATATAGGCCCAAAATCGACCTCAATGGCCCCAAGGCCATGGTATACTTAGGTTATAGCCAAAACCTAACTGTTTTAGCTCAACGAAGCTGTTCTGAAGGCTCCTTTTCTGCGTGCAGTCGAACTTAAGCTCTCTGACATTGGATCCAAGTCGAGTTAGGTTTTCGGTCTGATTAGATTTACAGATCGACCGTGGCGGACCAGTTTCAGTTCAACGGTCACCGGTACTCGATCAGGGCCACAAGTGCACTGACGTGTGTTGAAAATTTTTCTAATCTAAGGGTGTAATTGGGTTAGATTCTGATGGTCAGAATTCTTAAATTTGGCCCGCAAGTGAACGACTCAATTCACTTAAGTTTCAGTTCATTTTCTAAAGATATTCGCATTTCTCACACACTTCGCTCCAGGCTCAAGTTGTGCGGTTCAGGATACTATTTGGACTTGATTTCGATGATGGTAGTCAAGCCCAATAAGGTGGTCAGATCTGTATACTTTCGCAGTAATCAGACTTTCGACACGCGGTCCAGGTCTGATACGAAGTTTCAACGTGCTCCAGAGAGTAACTGAGTTTAGAGATTCATTCTAGATTTTAAGGTAATGTAGCATTAACGGTTCATTTCATTTTTGATCTTACAGATCGTATTTAAAGTGGTTCAAGCTAATTATAATGATTATTCAATTTAGTACTTAACTAAATTATGCCCTAATTACGATAGAATAAGATCCTAGGGCAGTTCTACGCCCCTTTCTGGCACTTTCAATTAGTATATTTTTTGAGCAGTTGTCACAACGACCTATATTTAAGTATATTCAAATTTTTATTATATTTTTTACTTATTTTTTTTATATAAAACTAGGCTTATCAAGCTTCAATCTGGCTTTTGAATCACCTAAATCGGAGTTATAACGAGGGAGATATGACTTTTCAAAGTCGGACGAAAAATTTGCAGAATAAGGTGGTGAAAGGTGAGATTTTGAAGGAAATGGGTTGAAAGGGGATTTAAGGCTTTAGGATTGAGTTTTGAGAAGTCAATTAAGGTGTTATGATCGACTCATCGCCCAAGGACGTCTAACCCCAGGTCGGCAAAAATCCGGGGCATTACAATCTACCCCCTTAAAAATAATTTCATCCCCGAAATTGGCTATGGGTAATAAGTAAAGATTTTATGATTTCATTTGCCTAAATTTTATTGACTTCAGTTTATATGCGTGGTAGGGTATATACTATTTATGCTAGTCTGGCTCACTTTAGTCTATTATCCTTAAAACCCTTTTTTTCGTCCTAAAATTGGCTAAGGATCCTATTGGGTCTGTATTCAATGAGCACATTCTAAGGAAGATTCAAATCCTATTTAGTGACCTATCCCTACGCATAGCCTAGATCAATTTCCTTCGATCCTGGGCCAGTGGGGCAAGGGCCCACCACGCTTCCGCTGCGCCACCTTTATCAAACGGGTGTATTAGCTGACCTGACTAGATTGGACTTATAATGTTTTACCCTCTTTAAAAATTATTTCTACTCTCAAGGCTCAAGGATCTGTATCCTGATTCGTATGTCGAAACAATGTGTAATTTAGGACATATCCTTGGCATGAAATGGAAAATGCTCTCTCAATATATTAGTCTTCCTCCCATCGATGATGTGTGCTATGACATTGGTACCTATGGTTATAAAAAGGAGCTAAAATGATATGTGTTGAGGTTGATTTTTGGGACGGGTGTGAGTTTGTGGTAAGATACCTAATTCTACCAAACAAGGATTTTTGCCATGGTCCCGACTTACCTTCTTTAATCAGGTCCGGTTTAATACTATAAGATAATCTATAGATTATTAGTACATAAGGAATTTTGACAAAATAGGTTAACGGGCAGGCTATCTTTCTAAGTTCATATGCACAATATGTATGCCAGAATGATCTGTGATTCGGGACCTAATTCATAACTGTCTGTTACCCATTTGGGAAACTTCTTGGGCCAAGAAAAAAAAATTATCCCTATTGGATATATGTTCTTAACACCTATCAAAGGCGCAGTAATAAACTTTTGGTTGTAATTGGTCGGGCCAACACAGAAGGAAAGTTGTGTAGTGGGTCTGAACCGGATGCATAAACCTTCTGCCTATCTATGACAGGAAATGTGCCGTATCAGTTCTTAATCCTAGTTGATCGCGATCTTCTGCTTGATCAAAGCATTGAGTTCATTGGTAATTACTAGGATTGAGAATTCGAGTCAAACCGCGAATACTACGTTTATGTATAGTTCCTCTAATCTGTGTTCCCGATTGTAACAAGTCCTTGGGAAGGCAATTCTAAGGGGTATGTTAATTTGACCTAACGTTCAATCCGAAGGATATATAAGTTTCTCTATGCGTGAATAGTTTCTAAGTCAAAACAAACTTCCTAAGAGTTATTAAAGAAGCCCATAAGTACTAAGGGGATTCAACAACGAAATGAGGTCTCACTTTAACCTAATCAAGACAACTTAGTCTATATTTCAATTATCTTAGCATAATCAGACCTTTTACATTCCTTAGTATAACCAGTATCCTAGTCTTAACTTGGGAGCAGCTGAAATCCAATAGTTGTAATCCAAAGTCTATGCTCATACGCTACATGATTTCATACCATTTCTAATACAAGAAATTGTTTTATCACTTAGGGTCAAAGGTCGTCTGATTGGAATCGAGTTGCCCGAACTTGAATTTAGCTGCGCTCGAGCAATTCACATATGTCCAAACCAACTAAGGAGGCCATAGGGTTCACGTTATTAATTTATTGAATTTTTCATACCGTCAAATCTTTTGAAATCTAGGAGTACCAACTCTAGGTTCAAAACTCTAAACGTCTTGACATTTGATGGTCATTGTTGTTTATATAATCCTCATTCTCAAGGTCCTAGTTATCTCATTACTCCCCTCTAAATTTTTTGGTTTGGGTCTGTTTTTCCTAACCGTACATGTACATATTCACGCCTTTTTGGATTTATTTCGAGTTCGAAATTGTCAAATACAACTTCAATTCATCGACGAACGGTCTAAATGTGATTCAGATCCATTTGCATGATCTTGAATGTGTATGGGCTAAATTATTGTAGCTAATCTCGCCTGTCAACGAACTCGGGATTCTAATGTGGTTTCTAAATTTCATCGCCCCCTTCCTAAATCAAAGTGCGTCAGTGTGCGTCATGTTACCATAACCCAGGTTCAGTTTAATCCAAATCATGCTCTGATACCATCTTGTAACGCCCTGAAAATCGGGGGTCGAGCAGAAGCTCAGCTCCCGAGTTCCAACGCATCACTTATGCAACATAGATAATGATGATTGAATGTTATTCATATTAGTCCATTAAACATGAGTGAGATTATACCAAAGTAGCATATTATACTCCAGAGACAGTTAAATTACGCAAGCAGAAGACTGTGATAGATATATAAAATATATAAACTGTTGTAAGTCTCTAGAGTGTGAACATGTTACCAGGCTAAATATATACATTTATACTCTAAAAAATGAACAAAATGAATATACATGGATGTTCCAAAAGGACAAAATAACAAGTGTAATGATATCTAATCAGCAACCTCATAACCCGTCGATCAGAACATGGTCTATATAGACCCGCTTGATAGCTGTATATATAAGAAACCCTCCTCATCATCATAAAAGTTCAGCTCCGCTTCGTAAGCATCACCATCATCTAAAACTAAAACATGGTCTGGTTGGTGTTTAACACACCGTCCCATAACGTGGGAGTGCGTGATTAACTCAGTGGAACTATAAGGCAAAGGTTAACATGTTATCAATTCAATCAAGCAGTAATGATAAAGCAATACAATCAAGAATCCCTAAGTATTCTGATTAATGCAAACATGATATGTATTAATGATGCATGCCCTCGCCTACACTCCGTCAACGTCTTCATCTCACGGCGCACATGACAACACTTAATTAGATTGATTTATACAAATCATGAATCCATATTCATTCAGTCATTTCAATAAACACTTAGACTACACACTATAACATACATGACGTATGTTGGCCATAATATGGATTAGGGCAAGTCCTTTCGCCAAGGAGTTGTCAGGAATACAACAGGCATGTATCCACGACGGATAATCATGGCAAGCAGGGATTCAAATTCCATACTCATTCAATCATTTCCACAAACACTTAACTACACATTTTAACCTACACAATACAACTCAGTTATAAATTATATTAGGGCAAATACTTTCATAAGGAGTTGTCACGTATTCAACAATCACATGTTCACGGTGAATAATCATGGCAGGCACAAAACCAAATTCCTGACATATCCAGTCATTTCAACCTACACATGGAATAGCCTATATTTAACATAGTTCATATCTAATCGTAAAGCGAGGGAAACAGCGTATCTAACATGTGAAACGGCAACCCAGTCGGTTATAAATCATTAACTGACATTGAAAGCCTTAAAAACCATAACCTATACGTTTATAGTCCGCACCTTTCGCCAGTAAACTCGTAACGGATTCAGTTTGAACACTCCGCCTTCGTCTACGGCACAACGACAACCTATAGTACGAAATAAGTTAGCTATTTTATCACATACACTATCTAAATCGGATTTCTTACCCAAAAACGGAATCAGAATCACCGGAATAGCGATACGGTAGTGGTAGCTAAGCACGTGGAATGGCGAGATTGAATCCCGAGAACAAACCCTAACTCTACCTCTCGCTTTCCCTCTCTTTCCTTCTCTTTCTTCTCTCTTCTCTCTCTAGGGTTTAGAAATTCGTATGTGAAGGGAGAGAGATGGTTTAAGGTCCTTATATAGGCCCAAAATCGACCTCAATAGCCGCAGGGCCATGGTATACTTAGGTTATAGCCAAAACCTTACTGTTTCGGCTCAACAGAGCTGTTCTAGAGGCCCCTTTTCTGCGTGCGGTCGGACTTAGGCTCCCTCACATTGGATCCAGGTCGAATTAGGTTTTTGGTCTGATCGAATTTACAGATCAATCGTGGCGGACCAGTTTCAGTTCAACGGTCACCGGTACTCGATCAGGGCCACAAGTGCACTGACATGTGTTGAAAATTTTTCCTGATCTGAGGGTATAATTAGATCAGATTCTGACGGTCAGAATCCTTAGATTTGGCCCGCAAGTGAATGACTCAATTCACATAAGTTTCAGTTCATTTTTTAAAGATATTCGCGTTTCTCACACACTTCGCTCTAGGCTCAAGTTGTGCGGTTCGCGATACTTTTTGGACTTGGTTTTCACGATGGTAGTCAAGCCCAATAAGGCGGTCATATTCCTATACTTTCGCAGCAATCGGACTTTCGACGCACGGTCCAGGTCCGATACGAAGTTTCAACGTGCTTCCGAGTGCAACTGGGTTTAGAAATTGATTCTAGATTTTAAGATAATGTAGCGTTAACGGTTCATTTCATTTTGGGTATTACACATTGTATTTAAAGTGGTTCAAGCTAATTATATTGATTATTCAGTTTAGTACTTAGCTAAATTATGCCCTAATTACAACAGAATAAGATCCTAGGGCAGTTCTACGCCTCCTGGCACTTTAGTTAGTATATTTTTCGGGCAGTTGTCACGATGACCTATATTTAATTATATTCAAATTTTTATTATATTTATTACTTATTTTTATATATAAAACTAGGCTTATCAAGCTTCAATCTGGCTTTTGAATCACCTAAATCGGAGTTATAGCGAGGGAGATATGACTTTTCAAAATCAGACGACAACTCTGTAGAATAAGGTGGTAAAAGGTGAGATTTTGAAGGAAATGAGTTGAAAGGGGATTAGAGGCTTTAGGATTGAGTTCTGAGAAGTCAATTAAGATGTTATGATCGACTCATCGCCCAAGGACGTCTAACCCCAGGTTGGCAAAAATATAGGGTATTACAGTAAAAATGAAAATAAAATGGACTTTCGACTATCAATCTGATAGAATCTCACAAAACCGGCATGGGCAACCCAGCATCGCAGGTTTGAAGAGTGTGCAAGGGTGGATAAGAATCATAAATTTCATCTTTTAAAGTTAGAAGAAGCGTGTAAACTATTGTCTCAAGGAAGTGTAGGTATGAGAAGTTTAGAGGTAATAAATTTGGCTTTATTGGGAAAGTGGGTTTTGAGATTTGGAGTAAAGGAAGGTAGTTATTAGAGAGAGGCATTGGGTAGAAAATATGGGTTTGAAGAATGGGATAGGATAAAATCTTTTTCTTCGTCATATAAAGCTTCATCATTATGGAAACTCTTAGTTTGTTGAAAATTAAGGTTTTATTGGGGGTGGGCTTTTCTATAGATCAAGATGGAAAAAATATTCACTTTTGAGAAGACAGGTGGGTTAGGAATCAAAAGTTAAAGGATGTATTTCCTCGATTAGCAAGAATATCCTTAGAGCCTTATCTTTCGATTAATTGATGCTTCTCTATCCATGGAGAGAATTATTTGGGCATCTCCGTGTAAGAGGCACTTAAAAGATGATGAAGTAGTTGATTTAGTTAGGTTCTTAGAAATGCTTTTAAATAGTCTTCCATTCATTGTAGAGTCATAGTCAGTGGTGTCGTTAAAAGAAAAGTCTAATAAATTTTCGGTTAAATATTTTTATTTGATGATAGAGCGGGAGCTTCATGAGCAAGTTAAGGGTCATACAACAGATGTTTGGTATAATATTGCTCCCTCGAAAGTTGTGGCTTTTCCTTGGTTGGTGGGTAAAAATAATGTGTCACGCCTCGAAATTTGAAACTTGAATATAATGATTATGATCCCGAGTTTTAGAGTGTAAACTACTATTTTATGCATTCGTTCATCATAGTCTCATTCAAATCATCACACATCTAAATCATACCATAATTAAATTATTCAAACTATTAAAATTTAACTTTAAACTAAACTTCATGAATCCATGATCTAACTTCTCTACTACTATTAAATCCCTCACACAATTCTCTTCTTAAAATTTATTACAAGTTCTCAAATAAAAAATAAATATAACATTGAATCTAATGAAAATATCCAAGTATTATTTATCTTTTTCTCTTTCCATTTGAAAACTTATAAGAGTTATTGAATATGGGTGACTTAGAAGCCCAATGAGATCATATTCACCATAGTTAAATTTCAAGAGATGTACCAAACAGAACAGTTCAATAACAGACGAGTAAACATGATATCAACATAATAATGTTACGAATGTAACTCACACCAATGTCATGAATGATGCCATATAATGCCATGAATATAATAGTATATGCAAATTGTATATCATATTCGAATTCAATTAATAATTTTTCGTGAACTCATATTGCTTTAGACGTTAGAAACCTTTTGCAAATCAACCATGCTCACCTAACTGATCTAATGAGGCTTATACTTAAATTCATTTTTCTACAATCTTGCACGATTCTAGACTTTAGAAACCTTTTGCAAATCATCCATATTACCTAATCGGTTTAGTAAGACGTGTACAATAACCCGAATCTCGTACGGCTCTAGACGTTATGGACCTTTTACAAATCAACCATGCTCACCTAACCAGCCTGACAAAGTGGCAAATCAACCATGTATCACCGATCTAACTGACCAAATCAACCATGCTTAACAATCCAACGGACCAACCAAATCTTACATGGCTTTAGATATTAGGAACTTTTTACAAATCAACCATGCTCACTTAACCGATCCAGCGAGATGTTAAATCAACTATGCACGCTAGGGAGCAAATTAACCATGCATCACTAATCAAATTAAGCAAATCAACAATGCTCACCTAACCGGTCCAACGAGGCAACAAATCAATCATGCATCACCGATCCAACTGAACAAATCAACCAGGCTCAACAATTCAATAGAGCGACAAGATCTTATGTGTCTCTAAATGTTAGAAATCTTTTGCTAATCAACCATGCTCATCAAACCGGTCCAGCAAGGCGACAAATCAACCATGCACACTGGTAAGCAAATCAATCATGCATCACTAATCTATCGTCCAACCAAATGACATATATTCTATAATGATGCAATTAAATCAATTCTCAAGCAACCATAATGCAATTTAACAACTCCAGTTCAAGCACAGTACCATAATAATGATGCATGTAATATCCATGAATAGACAACTTAACGAATAAATATGACTTAACAATGATTCAAAAGAGAAATTAACAACGCATTGGATTGAAACAATATGAGATTACAACATAGACCAAGGAAACACACAAGATTCAAGATTTAAAAAGAATAAATTCTAAATTCAAGATATCAAACAAAAAACTAACTTGAACGATACGAACAATGCAAAAAAAAAAAAAAAACCAAATCCTTAGAAATCAAATAAAGGTAGTCAAGGGAAAACCTTGAGTCAAAAATGAAAAAAAAAAATGGTTATTCCTACAAGTGAAAGGGGTAAACCCGAATCAAAACTGCTAGACCCTAACAAAAAGCTACTTAATGTATATATAAAATTTAATTAAGGAGAGATACAAGGAAAAGATGCCTTACTTAGGATCTTAAAAGAAAATTTCATAATTAAACTTGCATTGAAGGATGTGAGCAACAATACAGATTTATGATTCTCAACGAGTCAAAAGATTTTAGAAGTAACAAAAGTGAAATAAAAAAAAAAGATTTAAGTTAAGAGGATAACTTATATGTCGATGATTTCAACTCGAACCAAACCCGAATTGAGCTCGATTTGGCTTGACTCAGTTTTAACTCGGTTGCAACTTGAGGCATCATGACACTGACTCGATACATTACTTCTCTTACTAGATTCCCAGCTCTCACCAGAACTCGTAGAGATCCAAGGTATCAATCACTATGGGATTCTTTTGAATATGATTCAGAATCCTCAGACTCATCCCATGTAGCAGTCATTGCCTTTATTTTTTATTTTGATTTACTAGGACATTCAGAGGTGACATGACCATAACCCGTACAATTATAACATTGGATCTCTTTTAATTTTTGTAGTTGATTTGCCTATATTTTGTTTGGAATCAAAAGATTTACCCTTTTGTCCAAATTTCTCCCTCTACCATTCTTGAAGATTTTTTTTTTTAATTCTTAGCAATTAAAATCATTTCTTCATCATCGCCATTGACGCAAGGATGGACATGATGAGGTTGAGCACCATCTCCCTCAAGGATAACGACTCTAAATCCATGAAGTTCCTCTGGACTCCTCACAGAGATTCCTTGAATCCATGAGAAAATAGAAATAAATTCTAAATAAATTGGAAATAAATTGATTGATAATTGTCTAATGTGGGTGTCCCTAATACAATGTTAATAAAGGAAAAAAAAAATAAAATTTATAATTACCAACATTAGTAAAATTCTA
Organism: Magnolia changhungtana; assembly: GCA_030180095.1. Taxonomy (NCBI): domain Eukaryota; kingdom Viridiplantae; phylum Streptophyta; class Magnoliopsida; order Magnoliales; family Magnoliaceae; genus Magnolia; species Magnolia changhungtana. Next base: position 5,047,913 of record JASAUF010000421.1, read on the forward strand.
ACTATAATAAAAATCCTAATTATAGTAAAACTCTTCTAAACCATAATTTTTAAAAATAAAAATTCCAAATAAACTTTTGCTAAAAGCGTCCTATCATGATTAAAAGTTATTTCTAAAAACTAAGAAAATCTAAAACTCTAAAAATAAGAAAATATTATAAAAATTGAAATTATTAAAAAATAGTAATACTAATTTTTCTTACATTTTCATTTTTGAGCTGAAAGCACGCGTTTTCTTGCGAAACGGATAGACACGATCGGTTCACCTCAGATGGCCCGTTACAATAAAGATTGATAGGTTGTGCGTCCCATAACGATACCCGGATCAAAAGTTATGATCAATTTATGGTCCACCTTCTTTGGGTCCAACCATGCTAGGAATGTATCGATGCCACGTCTACATAAACCATCATCATCTTCACTGTCGTATTTCAATTCATTTTTCTTGTTATTATGTAAAGATTTTAAGATAATGTTTTTGCCTTTAGAGGAAGTCTTGAAGTGTAGTTCAAATATTTGTAGGAAACCTATAAGTTCTTCTATTTTCATAGTATATGTCGCTACAGTTTTCAATAGAAGTTACTTTGGGGGCGAATCTCTTCGGTCATGACCTAAGGATTTTCCTACAAATACGGACTTCCAGAACACTTTTCCTAAACCCCACATGAAGTTACAAATATCACTCAATTTGGTGTAGAACTCTGTAAATGTTTTATGCTCTTTCATTCTAATATTCTCAAATTGGGTAATCAAGAGGTAAAGGTTGGAGCATTTAACTGTACTAGTTCTTACGTTGATGGTTTCCAAAATGTTACATACTTGCTTCCCAGTTTCACTTGTGCATATTCATTTAAATTCATCTTGAAAAACCATATAATATATGGAATTGAGAGCTTTAGCATCATAGTCATATCTAGTTCTCTCAAAATCAGTCCATTATTATTGAGGTTTTGTTGTGGTGATTGTCACACCATCTCTCATTACTTGTTCTACAGGTGTATGTTAACCTTGTTCTACAATCTCCCAAACTAAAGGATCTAAGGATCTCAAAAATATTATCATCCTAGCTTTTCAATATGCAAATTTAAATCCATTAAAATATAGAGGTCAAGAAATGTAACTCCCTTCGTCCTTAGACATACTTTTAGGCTCCCACGGATCTCACTCTAAGTGGTTAAACTCTTAAAGAGAAACCCACTTTGATACCAAATTGAAATTGTAGGTATTGTACTAATACCATAAAGTTAGGGTCTTGGAGTTATAACCAAGTCTTATAGGGGGGAAGGGTGAATATGACTATTTTTTAAAATATTTGCTAATCAAATTAATTTAGTCCACATCGACAAGGTGTAGTGTGTGCAAGATCACAAATTATCAAAATATAAATTTCACATGAACCCAAGTCTATGAAGTAAGATGACTATATCTATTGAGATAATGATTCCAAAACTTAACATACCATCTACTTATTCATGCATCCATAGAACAAGACTAAAGATAAATCATAAGTAGATAATCATTACACACTGCACAACGTAATGATATATAGCTGTTTGACGAATTGCCTACTCTACTTCCGGATGACGAGCTCAAACTCAAGTTTTCTGAATTTCACTATTTCACATGGTTTTCAAGGTTCATTACTAACATTTACCATTCAACTCCTACACAAGGATACACATATACACACTTGTTGGTGACCTACACAATGTCTTGTGCATTTGGATCTCAAACTCTCGATTAGTCCTACACAAGAACTAACCACATTGTAAGTGCTATAGTTTATATCAGTCTATATCCCTATCGATTGTCAAATTAGTGATGACAAAATCACTGTTATATAACTTGTATAAGTGAAGCTCTTTCCAAGATCAACTCTCTTGAACAAGCAAAGTTCACAACAAGCAAAGATTACAAGTACAAAGATCAACCTTGACTTCAAGTATTGCTCACAAGACAAGACTCAAGAATGCAAGATTTTAAGAAGAGTACAAGGCAGTTCGTAAAGAACTCAAGACACTTTCGAGGTTGAGCTACATCAAGACTTCTAGGCTTAAACTTCAAGGTCACTTATTCCTAATGTTTTCGATGTCCTTACTTCTTGAATGAGGTTTGTTTGACCATAGGTTGACCTTAGAAGTAGGCCATTTTGGATACATAAGTCATATGTATATGACATTTGTGTTTGGGCAGTTCGGGGACTTGTCCTAGGCTTTCTTCGACTAGTCCTAGCTCCACTTCGACCAGTCCAAGAAATTCCTCGAGCAGTCGTAAGTTTGTTACAAAATCTGGATAATTTCTGTTAGGCCTCGACCAGTCCTGGAATCTGTTCGACCAGTCGAAGGAACAGTGTCGACTGCTTCTACGACCAGTCGAAAATCTTCGATTCAAAGTCTAGCGATAAATCACAAGGTCTTCGACCAGTCGAAGGAGACCTTCGACCAGTCGAAGGTGACCTACGACCAGTCGAAGGAGGCCTTCGACCAGTCGAAGGAGGCCTTCGACCAGTCGTAGAACGGTCAAAGCTTATTGCGCCCGATTTTTTTCAAATCTGTTATTTCTTCGACTAGTCGAAGAGCTTCCTAGACCAGTCGAAGACGCGATCTACTCACCTATAAATAGAGCACGAAACTCATAAGAATTCAAGCAATTAATTAATCCATTCAAACCAATCTTCGTCAAACTTCTGAGAGATAATTTTATGCTCCATCTAAGCTAAGTGTGCTTATTTTATATTCTCTTTCTTTAGCTTTATTTAATTGATTTTTTTCTGCTATTCCAATCTAATCTGAAAAGAGGAATTGTTATTCCCTTTCTTTGAAATCAAAATCAATTAAGGCAAGCCCTAGTTGGTCTAATTTAAAATCTATTAGAACTAGAACCATTATAATTGAGTACTGGACATTGAACTTGAACATTCAATCATTTACTCTGATTTGGTTCTACCGGGCTGCTACAACGAAGGAGATAATCAGGTATTTTACATTTAATTGTAAATTCCTTTCTGTTTTGGTTTCTTTCAAGATTTGCCAGAAAAATCTTGTTGTATTGGTTATCTGAGGAGAGCCAGGAAAACTCAGAAGTGGGGTTTTTTTTTTATTGTGTAAGCCCACAGACAAAGACACAATTGTAAAGGTTTTGGGTGAACCTGTGAAAACCTATTTTGTTAGTGAACGCTAATATCCCCTGTGTGAGGATATTAGGAGTGGAGTAGCATTCTGTGTGGCTGTTGTTTAACAGTTGGTGAACACACAGGCGAACCACTATAATCCCTTGTGTTGTGGGTGAATGATTTACATTTCTAATCTTTAATATTCATTTGTGGGATGTATGTGTGGTGGTGAATGTTGTAATCATTTAATTTAAGCATTGTGGAAATTTTGTAATAATTTAGAATTTACTTTCCACTATTCCTTTATTTGCTTGAAATTCAATTTCTTTTAAAGTTGTTCCAGCAAGGTTGCCCTGCCATTTTTATGGTGTATGGCTGTCCCTAGAACAATACATTTGTGATTACACTTTATTTCAATTTGTGCTTAATTCTGTATTCCTCTTTGGTTTGAGATTTGATACAAAGATCTTTCTAGAAATAAGGTTGTCCTACCATAAACTCTGGTTTTTGGTGAAAGGTTGTCCTTAGAACAACATTTGTATCAATCCCTCAAGATCAGATTTTTGAGGTTGTTTTACTTTCCTGCATTGTGATTTATTTTGGCTATCATATTTGTTTTAATTTCGCTATTATAAGATTTATTTGGCATTGTCTTATTCACCCCCCTCTAAGATATATAGCTAGGCCTTTTCAAGTGGTATCCGAGCCTAATAGCTCGTTCTTATTGCTTTTTATTTGGATTTATTTCCTGAGCTAACGATCTAAGCTATTTAAAAAGATGTCAAATTTTGATAGCCTTTCAGTCACGAGGCTTCCACCATTTGATGGCTCCAACTATGCCTCTTGGAAAGCCAGAATGAGAATCTTCTTAAAATCAATGGATGAGAGTGTGGCGAGCCACAGTGACCGAATGGAAAACTCCTACCATTGAAGTAACTGAATTCGACGGTTCAAAAACTATGTCTGTACCTGCTTATTATTTATGGACCACTCTTCAGAAAAGTGAGTATAGTGCTAATGCTAAAGCACTAAATGCAATCACTTGCACACTATCACCGGATGAGTTCAAAAGAATCATATCCTGTGATACTGCGAAACAAGCCTGGGATATACTAGAAATGACACACGAGGGTACATCAATTGTCAAAAAGTCTAAAGTCCAACTCCTTACAACCAAATTTGAAGAAATTCATATGGAGAAAAATGAAACGTTTATGGACTTTTACACTAGACTAAATGACATTGTAAACTCAATGTGGGGTCTTGGCGATAAAATCCCAGAAAGTAAAGTGTGTGCAAAGATATTACGCTCACTTCCTGAACGGTTCAATTCTAAAGTAACCGCGATCCAGGAACTTCGTGATACGGATAATATGAGGGTAGAAGAACTAGTTGGTTCTTTACAAACCTACGAGTTAAACTTTAAAGCTCCTAAAGGTAAATCGATTGCTCTAAAATCTTCTAAATATAATTCAGAAGATGATATGGCTCTTTTGGCTAAGAAATTCTACAAGATTTTTAAAAGCAAGAAAAGGGTTGATTTCCAAAAATCAAACGATAAGAAGAAGTTTAGACTCAAATCTCGAAAATCTCTGAAAGATAGTCAATGTTACAACTGTCAAGAATATGGGCATTTGGCAAATAGATGTCCCAAAAAGGACAAATCCAAGAAGAAGAGTATGTTGGCTACGTGGGATGAATCATCGATTCAAGCTTTTCCGAATCGAAGATTCTGAAACTAAGTTAGGGAATGAAGTTAAAGCACTTATGACTCTAGCCAAATTCACATTTTCAGATAATGACTCAACAAGTGAAGAAAATCTGAATAGTGAATATGAAAATGAAGATGATCTTCAAGATGCTTACAATGCCCTATACAAAGAAAGTTGTAAAATTGCTGTTAAACTTAAACTTCAAAAAGAAAAGTTTTCTAAACTCAAAGAATGTTTTGAATCACTTATCTTAGAAAAATCACAAATTTCAGATTGTTTTGAAAAATCAAAATGCGATCTGGAATTCAAAAATTCTTTAATTGTTGATTTGAAATCTGAGATTGAAAATCTCAAAAAGAAAGTATCTTCTCTTCTGAGTCAAAAGGACACATGGAAATATGCCCTAGGTGATACAAAGTTAGAAAAATTCTTATCCGGATCAAGAAAATGTGGCGATCTATCCGGGCTAGGCTATGATAAAAATTTATCTCCTAAACAAAAGTATACTCCTCCTATGTTTGTGAAAGGAGAGTCCTCAAACTCAAAAGGGAAAAATAGTTATCAAGGTTTTTCTAGAAATTCAAAAACTCTTCAAAAACCTAGAAGCAGCCATGTCAACTTTAATCAGAAATGAAATCCACTAGCTGAAAAGATAGTAGATTTACTTAAAGAGCTCCTCAAATCTAACTCTATAGGTTATTCTTACAACTATAAACAAAAGAAGACCAACTATGTTCTTAAACCCAAAACAGTTATGAAATGGGTTCCTAAAGTCACCTTCTTGGTTGCTCACATTGCCTTCAAAGCAATAAGTCATTCAAAGTGGTACCTAGACAGTGGATGCTCCAGGCATATGACAGGTGACAAAGCTTTATTCACGGATCTAAAAGATATGACTGATGGTTCAGTCACATTTGGTGATGGTAGCAACTGTAAGATTATAGGCCAAGGTACGGTTCAACTTTTTAATCTTCCTGTGTTTAAAAATGTTTTATATGTTGAAGGCCTAAAACATAACTTACTTAGCATATCTCAGATATGTGATAATAACCATAGTGTTTGGTTCTCTAATCAAAGCTGTGAAATACTAAATAATAAGGGTTCTGTAATATTAACTGGACGAAGAACGTCTGAAAATTGCTATATCATTAGCGAATCCAGCTCATCTAATCAAACATGTTACATGGTCCATATAGACGAGACTGATTTATGGCACAAACGTCTTGGACATGTTCATTATCGAAATTTATACAGATTGAGCAATCAAGAACTTATAAGAGGTTTACCCAAACTTCAGAAATTAGATAAAATATGTGGTGAGTGTCAGATAGGCAAACAAACAAGGAACTCACACAAAAAGTGAATTCAAATACCACATCAAAACCACTCGAACTTCTTCACATGGATCTAATTGGACCTACCAGAACGGAAAGTCGTGGTGGTAAAAAGTATATTCTGGTAATAGTTGATGACTTTACTAGATACACTTGGGTAGTCTTCTTAAAGGATAAATCTGAAACCCTTGAAGAAGTAAGAAAAGTTCTCAAAAGGATTCAAACTGAAAAATCTTCTCAAATCAATAAGATTCGTAGTGATCATGGATCTGAATTTGAGAATAGCAATTTTGAGAAGTTCTGTACTAACCAAGGAATATTACATGAATTCTCAACTCCCAAAACTCCACAACAAAATGGAATTGTGGAAAGAAAGAATAGGGTGCTTCAAGAAATGGCTAATGTCATGTTGAATAGCATGAAGCTCTCTAAAAATCTTTGGGCTGAAGCTGTAAATACAGCTTGCTATATTATTAACCGAGTCTATACTAGCAAAAATAATAATAAAACGGCTTATGAATTATGGTTCAATAAAAAGCCTACTGTCAAATACTTTCGAGTTTTTGGCAGCAAATGCTATATTTTACGAGATCATGAAAATTTGGGAAAATTCGATACAAAGAGTGATGAAAGGATTTTTCTAGGATATTCCTTAAACAGTCGTGCTTATAGGGTTATGAACAAAAGAACTGGTGTGATTCAAGAATCCATCAATGTTGTCATTGATGATCACTTAAATAAGCCAATCTCTAATTTAGATAATGATGAAGTTCTAATTGATAAGCTCGATACTTCATCAAATCAGACTGAATCTGAATTGAGGACTATTAAAGATTATCCAACCACTCAAATTCTTGGAAACCCTCTCACTGGTGTTCGCACCCGTAGACAACTTGAGGATTTATGTAATTATGTATGTTTCACATCCCAAATAGAATCATCTAATGTAAAAGAAGCTCTTGTTGATAAGAACTGGATTGTTGCAATGCAAGAAGAACTTAACCAATTTGTAAGAAATGATGTTTGGTATCTCGTACCAAGACCTAAAGACAAACACATCATTAGAACAAAATGGATTTTCAAAAATAAGTCGGACGAATGTGGAAGTATAATTAGAAATAAGGCTAGACTAGTGGTACAAGGTTACACTCAAATAGAAGGAATTGATTTTGATGAAACTTTTGCACCAGTAGCACGTCTTAAATCTATCAGGCTATTTATATCCATTGCATGTTTTAGAAAGATAAAAATATATCAAATGGATGTGAAAAGTGCTTTTCTAAATGGCGATTTACATGAAGAAGTATATGTTGAATAGCTAATGGGTTTTGAAGATCTCAAAAATACTGATCATGTGTATCGGCTTAAAAAGGCACTTTATGGATTAAAACAAGCACCTAGGGCATGGTATGAGAAACTAACAAAATTTCTTTTAAGTCACAATTTTCAAATGAGATCTGTTGATAAAACTCTATTTGTTAAAAAACATAATGATCATATCTTAATAGTACAAATTTATGTTGATGATATCATCTATGGATCAACTTATACTAACTTGACTACTGAGTTTGCAGACTTGATGAAATCACAGTTTAAAATGAGCATGGTTGGGGAATTAACTTATTTCCTTGGTTTGCAAGTTAAGCAGCAACCTGAAGGAATATTCATCTCTCAATCTAAGTATGCCTTGAATCTAATAAAGAGATTTGGATTTGAGAATGGCAAGAATTTCGATACTCCTACGAGTACTACCCTGAAACTCTCAAAAGACTCTAATGGTAAAAATGTTGATTCAAAACTTTATCGGAGTATGATTGGTAGTTTGTTATATTTAACTGCTAGTAGACCTGATATTTCTCTAAGTGTTGGTATTTGCGCAAGATTTCAATCTAATCCAAAAGAATCTCACTTGATTGCTGTTAAACGGATCATTAGATATGTTGCAAGTACTATAAATCTTGGTATCTGGTATCCTCATGAGACTAGTGTCCAACTTGCTGGGTACTCAGATGCTGATTGGGCTAGTAATCTAGATGATAGAAAATCAACCAGTGGTGGTTGCTTTTACATTGGAAATTGTTTAGTTTCCTGGTTTAGTAAGAAACAAAATTTTATATCACTTTCAACAGCTGAAGCTGAGTATATCGCAGCTGGTAATGCATGTACACAGCTTGTTTGGATGCAACGAATGCTAAGTGATTATGAATCAAACAGGATTCTACGTTATTGCATTGTGATAATTCCAGTGGAATAAATATTTCAAAAAATCCTATTCAGCATTCTCGTACTAAGCACATTGACATTAGATTTCATTATATTCGGGAATTGGTAGAAGAAAAAGTTATATCTTTGGAATATATTCCTACTGAAGATCAAAGAGCTGATATTTCACAAAACCTCTTGATAAAATCAGGTTTAATAAGATGAAATTTGATCTTGGCATGTGTATTTCAAAATGATTATTTAGGCCTATGTGTATCATAGTGTATATATTTGTTAGGTTTAATTTCATTTTCGTTAAAAAATTGCAAGAAATATGTATTTCTGGACTTCCTTCGACCTGTCGTGAGTATACTCGACCAGTCTACCTTCGACCGGTCGTAGATACCTACGACCAGTCGTAAATCTCAGAAATCACTTAAATTTGGGGATTTTTGCTTTCTTCCTCATTTCGTTTTTCCTTTTTAAGGAGCCGAGCTTCGACTTGTCGAACCCACCATTCTTGTTCTTCAAAGTTAGTGTTCCATTTACGTTTTTCTTGTAAATCTGTGTCTAGATTGCTTTCTTTTCTTACTTGAAGCTTTCTATTTAGGATTTCATTGAGATTTGGGGTTTGGATTTTGAAAAATCTGATTGAAGTAAACCCATTTCTCAATCCTTTACAACTCTTTATTTCCGTGTTATTGTTGTTGCATATGGCTTCTAGAGGTAGAAAATCCACTTCCCGTGGTCCTTCTTCTTCCTCCAGATTGACCAAACGTCATCTTCTTAAGCCCAATAATGATCCATCTTATGTTACAGACCTTAGAGCTCGTAATGTTATTGTTGAACATCCTGTTGATATTAATCATATTGCACCTTTTGATATCCTTCCTATGCTTGAAGCTGTAGGTTGGGTTAACTTATTGTATTGGGGTGGGCCTGCATACCGGTCCATTGCTCAATCTATGTTTACATGTATTAGTGACTTCTCACTGGATAATTTAACTTTTAAAATATCTACTAGTGAAGGGCCATTTGAAATTGATCGTCATTTAATTTCAGTACTTATGGATATTCCTGTGAATGATGAGGGTATTCCTATTCATAATTTGACTGATAAACCCTCTGTATCTGAAAAACGTATGCTCACTAGAGACTTGTGCAACATAGATGTTCACTGGACTAAAAAAGGGAATGCGCTTCCCACAAGGTATTTGTTACCCAAATACAGAGTACTCCACAGAATCTGTGTCTAATCTGTATCCTCGGTCAGGTAATAAAACTGACTTGACTTCATTTATGGTTCGTGTTATTCATGCTATTTCCAGTGGTACTCAAATTTGTTTGTCATCCTTAATCTATCATTTTATTCTTCAGTTTAGACTCCATCCTGGTCATAGTGACATCCCTTTTGGTTATTTAATGATTGTATTGGCTACACATATGTTGGTCGATATGCCAGTTAATGAGGCACCTATCCATCATCTGATTTTCAACAACTCTAATCTCAATAAGATGAAGCTAGAATTACTTTCTGAACAAGGTGGTAATGGTGGTGGTGCTGGTCATGAAAAAGTGGGGGATGACATTAATATGGATGACATCTTTGAGGAACTGGATTCTGATTCAACAAATGATCCAGATTTTGTACCATCTGATTTTGATGCACGTCTGAGTGCATTGGAGGGTAAAGTTGAGAATTTAAATGAAAAGATGGAAAACATGTCTGTTGCTCATGATTCTCAATTCAAGTACATGCGGAAATATCTTAGGCGATTGAACAAAGGCATGCACCAACTTGATCCCTCTATTCCTGCTCCGTCTTCTAGTTCTAATTCTGACTAGTCTATATGGGATTTTCTGGTTTGTAATAACTTTAATTCTTAGCACTAAGTCATCTGATTTGGAATTGGCTACTATTTTTCTTTTATGCTGGGTATTTGTTTATTGTGATACTATGCTGATTTTGAGTTGGACAGTTTCTGTTTTTCTGCTCTAATCTCATATCTCATCATTTTTCCTCTCATATATCCATTTATATTGTTATTTTCTTTGTCTTATTGTGACAAAAAGGGGGAGAATGGTTATGTTTCTTAGGGGGAGTATGTTTGGAATGGTTGAATGCGTTTATGTTTCTCTAACTCTATCCGATTATTCTACTTTTATCTTGGTTATCTTGGTTATATCTTATTATGTATTTTGTCACTAATTTGACAAAGGGGGAGATTGTAAGTGCTATAGTTTATATCAGTCTATATCCCTGTCGATTGTCAAATTAGTGATGACAAAATCACTGTTATATAACTTCTATAAGCGAAGCTCTTTCCAAGATCAACTCTCTTGAACAAGCAAAGTTCACAACAAGCAAAGATTACAAATACAAAGATCAACCTTGACTTCAAGTATTGCTCACAAGACAAGACTCAAGAATGCAAGATTTCAAGAAGAGTACAAGGCAGTTCGTAAAGAACTCAAGACACTTTCGAGGTTGAGCTACATCAAGACTTTTAGGCTTAAACTTCAAGGTCACTTGTTCCTAATGTTTTTGATGTCCTTACTTCTTGAATGAGGTTTGTTTGACCATAGGTTAACCTTAGAAATAGGCCATTTTGGATACATAAGTCATATGTATATAACACTTGTGTTTGGGCAGTTCGGGGACTTGTCCTAGGCTTTCTTCGACTAGTCCTAGATCTACTTCGACCAGTCCAAGAAATTCCTCGAGCAGTCGTAAGTTTGTTACAAAATCCGGATAATTTACTGTTACGGAGCCGACCGATCCTGAATCATTCGACCGACGGTCGAAGGAACAGTGTCGACTGCTTCTTCGACCAATCGAAAATCTTCGACTCAAAGTTCAGCGATAAATTACAGGCTCTTCGACCAGTCGAAGGTGACCTACGACTAGTCGAAGGTGGCCTTCGACCAGTCGTAGAACGGTCAAAGCTTATCGTGCCTGATTTTTTTCAAATCTTTTATTTCTTCGACTAGTCGAAGAGCTCCCTAAACCAGTCAAAGACGCGATCTGCTCACCTATAAATAGAGCACGAAACTCAGAAGAATTCAAGTAATTAATTGATCCATTCAAGCCAATCTTCATCAAACTTCTGAGAGATAATTTTGTGCTCCATCTAAGCTAAGTGTGCTTATTTTATACTCTCTTTCTTTAGCTTTATTTAATTGATTTTTTTTCTGCTATTCCAATCTAATCTGAAAAAAGGAATTGTTATTCCCTTTCTTTAGAATCAAAATCAATTAAGGTAAGCCCTAGTTGGTCTAATTTAAAATCTATTAGAACTAGAACCATTATAATTGAGTACTAGACATTGAACTTGAACATTCAATCATTTACTCTGATTTGGTTCTACCAGGCTGCTACAACGAAGGAGATAATCAGGTATTTTACATTTAATTGTAAATTCCTTTCTGTTTTGGTTTCTTTCAAGATTTGTCAGAAAAATCTTGTTGTATTGGTTATCTGAGGAGAGCCAGGAAAACTCAGAAGTGGGGTTTTTTTTTATTGTGTAAGCCCACAGACAAAGACACAATTGTAAAGGTTTTGGGTGAACCTGTGAAAACCTATTTTGTTAGTGAACGCTAATATCCCCTGTCTGAGGATATTAGGAGTGGAGTAGCATTCTGTGTGGCTGTTGTTTAACAGTTGGTGAACACACAGGTGAACCACTATAATCCCTTGTATTGTGGATGAATGATTTACATTTCTAATCTTTAATATTCATTTGTGGGATGTATGTGTGGTAGTGAATGTTGTAATCATTTAATTCAAGCATTGTGGGAATTTTGTAATAATTTAGAATTTACTTTCCACTATTCCTTTATCTGCTTGAAATTCAATTTCTTTTAAAGTTGTTTCAGCAAGGTTGCCCTGCCATTTTTACGGTGTATGACTGTCCCTAGAACAATACATTTGTGATTACACTTTATTTCAATTTGTGCTTAATTCTGTATTCCTCTTTGGTTTGAGATTTGATACAAAGATCTTTCTAGAAATAAGGTTGTCCTACCATAAACTCTGGTTTTTAGTGAAAGGTTGTCCTTATAATAACATTTGTATCAATCCCTCAAGATCAGATTTTTGAGGTGGTTTTACTTTCCTGCATTGTGATTTATTTTGGCTATCATATTTGTTTTAATTTCGCTGTTATAAGATTTATTTAGCATTGTCTTATTCACCTCCCCTCTAGGACATATAGCTAGGCCTTTTCACACATACATACTCGTCAGTGGCCAACACAAGGACTTAGCTTGAGTTTGGGTCTCAAACTCCAAACTTGATTCTTCATAACAATAGAGTTTCATAATAGACTCTATTTGAGTTTGGGTCTCAAACTCTAAACTTGATTCTTCATAATAATAGAGTTTCATTATAGACTCTACAATAAACTCTTATTCGTTTAGATAAGCACCTTGATAACACTTGTCTTGAGATTCTCCTTCAAACTTAAATCGACTTCTCTTCAGCTCCCACGATCATCTACCTTACAACATATGTACCATTAAACGTGCCAAGGTATAGGGAGAATGGATGGTGTATGAGTCTCCTACAAGTAGGGTTAGTTGTTTCCAAATAGGAGATTCATCTAAATAGGTGTCCTAGGCTCTTAGACAGGTGATGTTCAGGTGATGTTCCTATAAAATCAGAGTCCAAAACCTAAAGGATGCAAGAGATCAAGCACATCATAAGAGAGAGCTTGGAATGCTCATTCAAATTGGTAAATCACAATGAATGTGACATGATCTAAAGGGATTTGGAGTCTAAAAGAGAAAAACACCTAGACTCTTGCTCTATCAAAGAACCATCAACTTGTAAATGTCTTAAGAGACCGAATATATAGAGAAGTGAAGCAATGGGGAAAAAGGACTAGAAAATGGCTACCTATTGGTCCTACAGACTATCGGTTCAACTGATATGAGGTAGGGCAGAGACAGATAGTTGCTAGACGAAAAATGATCATGTTGGTTCAACCGACAATGGCCATAGGTCGGACTGACCCAAACTGATAGCCATGTCGGTTCGACCGACAGGTCAGTGAATTTGTAGTCAAGTTGTTGTTTAGATGTTGTCAATAGTCAGTTTGTTCGATAGCTTCTTAGGTTGAACCGAAAATCCTGTCGAACCTCTAAACACCTTGTTAAAAGTGTTTAATTTGTTTTCTAAGGCTTGAGATGATCTAAGCAGGTGTTTTCCTATTAGTATGGATCATGAGAAGCTAATATTTTGGGCTAAAGTAGGTCTGGGGTTAGGAATGTTAAGACACTTTGATTTACCTATGTCTTCATGCCTTGAATGTCGTAATGCTTCAAGTCATCAAATGTGTCTTCAAGTCTTTGGATGTCTTCGGCTACCAATAGGGCTCAATTGACTTGATGACATATAAACTCACGTTATTGACAAACATAGGAACTAATAGTCATCACATACAATTAATCAAGTACATTGTGATACGTATGTTTCAGCCTAATACACTCTAGGTAAACTATTTTTGCTGATCGTATCCTGAACAGTCTTGACTGTGGGACAATTCTTCCACTTAACAATCTCATTTTGTTAAAGTGTTCCTATGTAATTAGTTATCTTTTAATTTTATGTACTTTTTAAAAAGTATTCAAATCATTAGACATATACTTTATACCGTTATTAATTCGTATAGTTTTTTTTTTTAACTGATATTCATAAGTGCTTTAAATTCTTTAAAACATTTAAATACTTTATATCGTTGACATAGAAAAAAAATCCAAGTATAATGTGAGAACTCATCAATGATGGATACATGATATCTCATGTATGTGATTCCACTAGCTCAGTTTCCATACTTCATTATAGATTACTTCAAGTTAAGGGTTGTAGTGATAGACTATGTAAAAGATTGATGTGTCATTTTTTTACAAATTCACATGCCTCACATATGTAACTCTCATTGTACTTTATCATTAGCATTCTAATGACCAATCTCTTTCTTACATGTCTCTAATTTTTTAAAGGTTGTAGTAACACTCTCATATGCCGCAAATTAAGATAATTTCATCATAAGTGTAAATAAACAACCCACTTTCCTTCAATGAACAATGATCTTATTATCATCATTCGATAAATTTTTACATCTTCCATCACTAAATACGACATTTTAGCTTTGATTTATGAATTATCCTATAAATATGAGATTTTTTTTTTTTTTTATGGCTTTGGCAAGTGTAATACATTAAAATCTTATAAGGTAATACTACCTTACATTTGACTTCAAGGGGAGATATTATCTCCAGATATAACACATGATGCATTGAAAGTTGACTTTTTATTAGTGAAGAATAACTGGTGTCATGTGACTTGGACACACCTAATCTATATACCATTCATCTGCACTTAATTTTGAAGTTTGCATTGCGCAAAGGGCTTCTTCGGTCTTCTCTTCATTGTCTCTTTACTTATTATATTTAACAACATAGTTTCCTTCATCAGATTTACATTTTTTTTGCGTAATGCTTGTATTTCTTTTTTCAATTTTAACACTTAACCTTAGCCTATACCTCTTAAGGATTGCCTCGATTATTGTTGTTAGTAGGTAATTGAGATTGTTGACGATTATTGAATTGTTTGTGATCTTAGTAAAATTCAGAGAATTTTTTTCTGATATTAACTTCTTCCCATTCCATAGGGTTGACCATATGTTTGTCAAAATAAAATATCATTTATCATTTCTACCTTTTTAAAACCACTTCGAGCCTCTAATATTTATCCTTTCAAAAAAATATTTTCTTGTAGTAAAATACTCACCACCTTCTTCATATGTGGCTTATTTTGTTGAATTAATACTCTCATAACATGATATATAGTTCTTAGATTTTTTTCAAGATAATTTCTATTAGAGTGTCGTTTTCCATCTAGATATCAATTCCCTCAATCTACTTATATAGATTCTTCATTTTTCAAGAAAACTTCACCACAAACTCATTGTCTTGCTTGATTGCTCCTAATTTTGCTTTCAAAATCGCCTTCCTAACATCACTCGCTTTCTTGTGAATAGTGGGCACAGGATCCCATGCTTTTTTTACTTAATCAAATTCCTTAACTTAAGAAATCATATCTAATCCATAAGATAGTTAGATTGCATGTAGAGTCTTATGAGATTGCTACCGTCGACGATATCTCAAAGGCCTTAGCCCATCAAATAGTTTCGTAGCCACACTTTCCGATTTCCATGATTCTTCGTTGTAAGAACTTCAAAAACAATAGCAATTGATTTTGACATGAATGGCCGCACTAACACTAGAAACAAGTTTGCAAATAAGGTAAACTACCATAAATTGGAAGTAAAAACATTCGAAACATAGCCAATCTACTCACCGTTAAGGCTTTTATGCTATGTAGAAAATAATATAAGGCCATAAAAAGGGGTTCTTTACATCCATGAAGAAGAACGAAGAAGAGAAAAGAAGAGTAGAGAGAGGAGAGAGTGAGAGAGTGAGAAACACTAAAATGTGAAAACTAATTTACATAAATCCTTCACTTTTTAAGAAAAATTCACTTATTCTCCTCCATAATTGACTTATTCAAAAAGTAAGAAAGAGATGACAAAGTTTTTATATATACGCTATGTAAGAAATAGCTAGACATCGTATAAAACATGGTTCTTTGTTTACTGATCCTATTAACACCATAACTCTGAGAAGTAAATTTCTAATTGACTACTTTCCTAAACTTAATAACTTATATCTGTGCTAAATTGATATTTGAAAAAAATTGTAGGCATCTATAGAATATGATATACATCAACTATAAGAGAGATGCTATTAAGACTTGCTAGCAACGCTTGCCCCAATGCCCCACCACATGATGATTAAGACTATTGATCCAAAAGTTCATGCTGTAGATTGTTTATTTGGAGAAGACCACAATCATTAGGGATCTCCTTGTCTGCAGATAGTGACATGGAGAAAATGGTAATGAAAACTAATTTTCAAGTCACCTCTGCATGGCCAACGAGGATCTTTCATCAATGAGATTTCTTTTTTTACTTGGCCCATTATAGACATCCCACCTCAAGATGAAACCGATTCACTCTTCAATTTTAGTCTGGTTTCGACAAAAATGTCTTCGAACGATTTGATATCCATCAAGCGACCATACTTGTTGGGCATGAAAAATTTTTGTCGTGTTTTAGGAATATTCATTGATCCAGGTTGACAAATCGGGGACTTGACAATTTCGATCTTGATTAAACCTCCCGAACCCTCAGGAAGCTCAAAACGGGCACCACTCCGATAAAATCCCAACATTTCAGACAATGTGGTTGCACATGCCAAATTCACCAAAGTTTTTGAAAAAAAAAAATCAAAAAACATTTGAGTGTGTTATCACCCTATTGAACTCAAAAGGTAAGAAAGAAGAAGAATATTTATATCAAAATAAGCCATCGAAGCTAAAGGTATAGTTGAAATCGAGGATATTCAACCATCATTTTTTGTATTAAAAAAAAAAAAAAGGGTATTTGATCCCCCTTTCCCTTCTCACTTTTCAAGCCAATCTGCATTCCATTCCACACATTTTTAGAATATCAACAACATACACTCACTCTTTATTTTTTATTTTTACAATCATTCCTCTCATTCACTTTTTTATTTTGTTTAGTTTTTTTAAAAAAATTTAAATTTTTATTTTTTTACATTCCTTTGCTTATTGAGAGTCCTAAACTTTGCGAAGTAAGGCTAGATATTGTTTATTTTTTTACCTACCCAAGTCATAAACATTGTTAAATAAGACTAGATTTTGTTTATTTCCTTGTCTACCTGAAGTTTTGAACTCCGTGAAGTATGGTCAAATGTAGCTGACATTGAAATTTTGTTAAATCCCTTAAAAACTATTAGAAATTTAAAGTAGAGATTGCATAAGGTGAGAGCTGAAAAGGGTACCTAATCCTTTCATTTTCTATCACCGAAACTCTTTTCCTGAATCCGTAGTTAGAAACCAACCATTGAAGTCACTTGAGTAAGAGAATTCTTGCAATTCCTCAATCATGAAAGTTATTCCATGATTTTTGTTGAAAAATAATACAAAAATGATATTTTCTGTAAAATATGAAAAATCGAAAATGATATGAAATCAGGACAGGTTGAAGCATGTATGAGAACGCTATCCTTAAAGCATTATTTGACTCTACTCAAGTAGATTGAGTATGCTGAAAGTTTATAGGCAAATCACTTCTAGGATATGACGAGCCTGATGTGGATCTGCGTCCAACAAAAATGAGGACCCACCAATGGAACACTTGTACATAAATGTCTGGTAGAAACAAGAAAAGGAAAATCCCAAAAAGAAATAGAAGAAGAAATATGAGTTACACCATTGCACTGGTCTATTTTTCAGCTAATTGTTCAGATGAACCATTCTAGACCACAACACTGGTCTGTTCTTCAGGCAATGGTTCAGATGAACCTTGCTGTCTTGCTAGAATTTTTGTTTATAGGAGAAGACTTGATTCGTATGAGTTGTTGGAGTGTGATTGTGATAGATTGTAAACCCATCCAGGCCTTGTATATATAGGCTAGGATTGCGGGCAGTTTTGGTCCAGGGACTTAAATCCTCATGACCGTTTTCTAACTGTTATAAGAAACTAGCCGTTATTGGCAATTTTTTACTGTTGTGCATGTGATGTAATAACTACTGCATGTAACAGTTTCTGACCATTTAGACACACTAGCTTTTCATAGTCAGGTATCAATTGCATGAGAAGTTACACCTCTTTGCAACAACTATATTTACAGCCTCTATATAAGTTAAAGGATCTCATTCAGTCCTCTAGACTCTCAGCCATCCGCCTTAGCTCTTCGTCGCACACATCTCACGCAAGGTTGCGAAGGAGCAACCCTCTACGACATGATGCGGATGTGTGAAATACAAAGCTCGCCACTACAGCCACACTGCCTCACATGCCCACGCCCTCGCACCGAACCCATGACTAAGACCGAGCTCGAGCGCAAGCACGTGCGAGGGTGTTCCAGTGCGGAAGCCTGATACTCCTCAGACTAGGTGAGTAAACATTATAATACTCCACCTTTCTCATATAACCACAATTTTTTTTCTCTTTTTCCAATGTTGGACTATTCCCAAAACACATGAAAAAGGGTTTTTGCAGACCATTTTATAATATATATATATATAATATTTTTATTTAAAATATATTAAAATCAATATATTTCAACAATCCCCCACTTGATTTTAAAATATACTTTTCAAAAAAATATCTCTACCGGAATAAAAACAACTTATATGCATAAAGAAATATATCTTTTGATTTAAATTTTCCCTTAGTGTAAGTATCTCAAAGCTCCATCAAAATGACTGGTAGCCGTAGCGTTGAACCAGTTATTCCTAAATAACAGAGCCAGAGAAACTACACACATATTCACTATTGTGTATTTTAGAGTTCCCGCAATCTTGCTTAGCACAATTAAAGGCCATGTGCTCATCCTACTTTATGAATGATCCCAAGAGAAACTCCAACTCTCATGAGAGACGGCACCATATCTACGTCCACATAGGTGAAATCCTTCCAGTGTCCTCGTTACTATTAAGACACTTGTCCTTTAGACTGGATTTCATTAAGAGTTCTAAGACTCAACCCTCTTTAGTAACGCTCGACACTTATCTATTATGAATGAGGTTGTATATATAATTTTAGTTCTGAAAACTTTCCACATATCAGTAATTTATTTTTAGCCATTAAACCCAAAATTAGAGATTTTTTTATTTTAGGTTGGGTTACCATCACTGGTGAAACTTTGGTTGAAGAGTTTCAACCCCATCTTTCTACACGTTGCCTTTACTATCTCTTTCAGTGGAGGTTTAGTAAAAAGGTCTGTTAAGTTATTGCTTGATTTCACATAGGAAATAATAATGATTCCATCTCGAATCCATTGTTTGACATAATTAATCATGTCGTAAACTTATATGTTTAGACTTACCATTATAGGTGTCGCTATAGGCTGTAGCTAACATGGCTTCACTATCACAATGTAGTGACACGACCGATATAGGGTTTATACAAAAAGGAATTTCTAATAAAATATCCCTTAGCCACTCAGCATCTTTGCATATTGCAGCCAAGGCTATAAATTCAGACTCCATAGTTCAGTGTGTTATGCAGGTCTGTTTCTTGGATCCCTAAGATATAGTTGCACTTCCTAGGGTGAATACCTACCTTGTAGTAGACTTGCTATCCCTTACACTCGATATCCAGCTCGTATCGGTATATCCTTCCAATATGGCAGGAAACTCTAAATAAAATAGTCATAAGTCTTTGGTTGTTTTTAAGTAACCAAGGACTTTGCTGATTGCATTCCACTGTTTAGTTCTGAGATTACTAGTAAATCTACTAAATTTGCTCACAGCATATGCGATATCTGGTCTAGTGCATTGCATAACATACATAAGACTCCCTATAATACTCGCATACTCCAGTTGTACAACTGCTCTTCCGTTATTCTCTTTCAGCTTGATACTTGGATCAAATGCAATTTTTTGTTTCTTTTATATTTAGATGGTTAAACTTGTTTAGTATCTTCTCAATATAATGAGATTGACATGAAACATAACCCCCACAATATTTTTTAACTTTAATACCTAGGATGATATTATTTATCCAAGATCCTTCATTTTGAATACGGAAGATAAAAACCTCTTTGTTTCAGTCACACCTTCCATTTTATTACTAATTATTAATATGTCATCAATATACAGACAAATAATAATTATACATGTACCATCAACTTTAGAATATATGTGTTTATCAGCTACATTATGCATGAAACCATAAGACAGTATTTTGGAATCAAACTTCTCATGCCATTATTTTGGTGCTTATTTTAATCCATATGAAGATTTAATTAATCTACACACTTTATTTTCATTTCTTGGTAGAACGAATCCTTCAGGTTGTTCCATGTATACTTCCTCATTGAGGTCACCATTTAGGAATGCAGTCTTTACATCTATTTGGTGGATGTAAAGATGATGTATGGAAGCTAGCGCAAATAATAATCTAATGGATATTATCCTACCTATAGCAGAATATGTGTTAAAATAATCTATCACTTTTTTTTTGTCTAAATCTTTTATCTACTAATCGAGCTTTGAAGGTTTGGATATTCCCATCAGTGTGATATTTCTTCCTAAATACCCACTTGCAACTTACGAGTCTATAACCTAGAGGTAAGTTAACTAGTTCTCATGTTTGATTTGACATTATAGATTCCATTTCATCATTAATAGCCTCTTTGCAGAAAGTTAAATCTCTAGAAGATATACTCTCTTTATATGTTTTAGGGTGATCTTCTATAATCATTATTATAAGTATTTTTCTTATAACATTTTATCTATCTCTTTCTACAATATGAAAAAAGATGCGCTGAGAGTCTATATAATCATCGTGTAGATTCTTCTCTACTCTTATCCTCTTTGACTCCTACGAGGTTCAATAGGAGCTTCCACTATTTGTGGAGTTATACTATTTGGTTCTCTATTAGGAGTTTAGACTTCATTATCCTTTGTCTTCAAGGATAGTGAGTTCTCAAAGAACTCAAATGTCTTTTGATTCTATTATGCTGTTAGACTCTAGATCTAGGAGTCTATAAGCTTTACTATTTTGTGCATACCCTACGAAGGTGCACTTAATAGTTTTGGGTCCTAACTTAGTTATTTTTGAATCAGGAGTTCTGCAATATGTAAGACACCCACACACTTTAAGATATCTTATGTTAGGTTTTCTACCTTTTCATGTTTCATATGGAGATATTTTATATTTCTTAGATGAAATTCTGTTTAATATGTGACATGCTACAAGCAGTGCCTCACCTCATAGGCTAAGTGACAACTTTGCTCATATTAGCATTGAGTTGACCATCTTTAATAATATCTTGTTCTTTCTTTCTGCTATTCCATTTCTTGCGGTGTGTATAGCGCAATACATTGATATATTAGTCCATATTCTTCACAGAAGTTATCGAATTCATTAGAAAAGTATTCTCCTCCTATATCGCTACAGAGAATCTTAATTTTTTTATTTAGTTGATTTTCTACTTCCAATTTATATTTTTCATCTTTGCTCTTTAATAGGTATACATACACATATCTAGAGCAATCAACAATAAAGGTTATAAAATACATTCTTTTTTCATGAGTAAGAATGTCGTTTAACTCATAGATATCATTGTGCACAAGATCCAATACTTGAGATGATTTCTTGACAATTGAAAAAAGATTTCTTTATCATTTTGGATCGTATATACACTTCACATTTATCGTTTTTATTATCTGTGTATGAAATTAAACTATTCTTAGCCATGAACTTTGAGGTACTATATCTTATATAGGCTAGTCTATCATGCCATAGTCCAATGGATTTAACCATATATGTAGAAGTATTACTTTCATTCAGAGAAAATTTAATCATTCCGTTACAAGCATATCCCTTTCTGACAAAGTTCTCATTCTTTGATAGAATCAGTTTTCCTGACTTGTACATCACCCTTATTCCAGTTTTGCCTAAAAGATCCCCAAAAACTAAGTTTCGCCTTACGTCTGGGATGTGCAATACATTTGTCAGAAATACTTTCTTCCCAGAAGTAAACACCAGTTCGACGGTTCCTTTGCCGACAACATTCGATCGGACTTCATTACCCATTTGGACTTCTTGACCAACGGTCAATTCCTTAAAGGTTTTGAAGGCTGATCTGTCGTAGCAGACATGTCTGGTAGCGACAGTATCGTACAACCAACCAAGAACTTTTTATTGGATTATGTTCACCTCTTTGATCATTGCTACGATATCGCATTCTACTGCACTTGCTTCTTTTTTAGATTTGTAATATCGACAAACTCGAGCATAGTGCCCGGTTTTTCCATAGACATGGCAAGGGCCTTTGAACTTTTCATTCTTCTTCTGAGTGTTTTTCTTGAATTTTCCTTTATTGAGTTTCAGGAAATCGTTCTTCTCGGGATTCTTGTTATTTGTATTCTTTACTGCGTGCACTTTAGACGAGGAACTCCCGTTGTCATTCTTTTTATCGCAGTTGCGGGATTCTTCCTCAATTCTTAGATGTTTCTCGATTTGTTTTAGTGTGTAGTCCTCGGTCTTATGCAACAACTTCTTTCTATAGTCTTTCCACATTAGGGGCAACTTTGCGATAATGGCCCCGACTTGAAATGACTCGGGAAGATCAATTTTAATGGCTTAATTTTATTTACTATTAGCTGTAATTCTTAGATTTGAGCCAGCAGCGGTTTGTTATCTACCATGTTATAATCGAAGTACCTGGCTGTTAGGAATTTGTTGATACCTTGTTCTTCAGCTTTGTATTTGAACTCAAGTGCGGTTTAAATCTCTTTTGCAGACGACGTTTATATGTACAGATCGTATAGACGGTTAGAGAGAGCATTCAGAATATGTCCACGACATAGGAGTTCGTCTTCAACGCGTTTGTTACTAACATCGATTTGTTCAGGTGTGTCTTTATCGGTTGCTTCAGGCAGCGGGTGTAGATTCAGATCTAGTATGTAAAAGATCTTTAGTGTCGTTAGAATGAACTTGATCTTGTCTTGCCACCTAGTGAAATTGGTTCCATCGAACCGATTAAGGTGAATCAAGTCTTGATTTATTAATTTGATGGATGATACACTTTCGGCTTCCATATCAGATAATGCTTTAAGATTGTTGAAAAACAAAAACCGAAAATGATATGAAATCAGGACAGTCCGAAGCACGTATGAGAATGCTGTCCTTAAAGCATTATTTGCCCCTACTCAAGTAGATTAAGTATGCTGAAAGGTTACGGGTAAATCATTTTTATGATATGACGAGCTTGATGTGGATATGCGTCTAGCAAAGATGAGGACCCACCAATGGAACTCTTGTATACAAATGTTTGGCAGAAACAATAAAATGAAAATCCCAAAAAGAAAGAGAAGAAGAAATCTAGGTTAGACCACTGCACTGGTTTATTTTTCAGCTAATGGTTCAGATAAACCATTTTAGATCACAACACTAGTCTGTTCTTCAGGCAATGGTTCAGATGAACCCTGCAGTCTTGCTGGAATTGCTGTTTGTAGGAGAGGATTTGATTCGTATGAGTTGTTGGAGTGTGATTGTGATAGATTGTAAACTCATTCAGGCCCTGTATATATAGGCTATGATTACTGACAGTTTTAGTCCAAATACTTAAATCCTCATGACCATTTTCTAACTGAGAAACTAGTCGTTATTGACAGTTTCTGACTGTTGTGCATGTGGTGTAATAGCTACTGCATGCAACAGTTTCTAACCATTTAGACACATTAGTTAGCTGTTTTTAGCTGTTGGGCTAGCTACATGCAACAGTTTCTCCATGGTTAGGTATTAATTGCATGAGTTACACCTCTTTACAACAGCTATATTTCCAGCTTCTATATAAGCCAAATGATCTCATTCAGTCTTATAGACTCTCGGTCATCTATTTTAGCTCTCTGTCGTACCATGACTTGCACACGTCTCACGAATGAGCGACTATCTGCGACACGTGCGAAGTGCAAAGTGAGAATATTCCCAAAACACTTGAAAAAGGGTTTTTGCAAACTATTTTAATATATAATAATAATAATAATAATATTATTATTATTATTATTATTTAAAATATATTAAAATCAATATATTTCAATAATTTTTAGCCTACCACATATTTCGAGCTTTATTTGGCTAGTGACAACTTCAAATAAAATGTATTTTTACATTTAAGTCAACACTACACTCCAACTCTGTTGACAGGTTAAGAGGCTATTTGTTTTTACATTTCCTTAGGTAAACAGGGATAAATATATAGTCATGACTTTCACAACTGTTTGATAGTAGAAGAATTAGCCTCATACTTAGGCTTCAAGTTTTTTTAATTGCCCTTTGGATGATGGATAGAGATTGAGCAACAATAATTTATGCGTCCCATCATGATATATTGATATATGTGTATGATCCGTACTATCCATCTGTCTCACTTAGCTCATTTGGGAGCATGAGCAAAAAAAAAAAAAAAAAGTAAATGAGCCAAAATTATAAAAGGGTAGATTATTACTTCACGTGGATCACACAACAGGAAACAAATGTGGATGATGTCTACTATTGAAAGTTGAAAAGTTCTTAGGGTCCGCTGTGATGTGTAGCATTAATCCAACCTATTCATAAGGTCAAGCAGACATGAATGAAGGGAAGATACAAATATCGGCTTCACCCAATACTTTTGTGGCCCTCAAGAAGCTATCAACGGTGGGCTTCAATTCCCCCCATTTCTAAGTAGTGTGGCCCACTTACATTTTGGATCCTTCTCAATTTTGGGTTCATGCCCTAAAAGGAGTTGGTAAATTGGATGAACAGGATGGATTATACATGTACATCATGGTGGGCACCACAGATTGTAGTTCCCAATCCTCAATTTTAATATTCAAATCTATTATGTCGTAAGGCGGCCGGAGAGAATTACTTGCAAGTAATAAATGTTTATTTACAACCCCTTATAAAACTATTATTTTTACTATCGTTTCTATAAAACAAATAATATAATAAAACCAACAAGGTAGTAAAATGCAAGAGATGTCGCTGTACGACCATAAAAGTAAATAATAGTTACTCATTTACAATCATTTACCATTGTCACGGGAAGGAGAACCAGACGGGGTCAAGGAGAAGGATGCCTTGCCCGGACATTATCGTCCATCCGGGGCCTGTGTGGCTATCGTAATTTATGGGGTTTATCCATGCTGTTCATCAAATTTTACATATCATTTTAAATAATAAAATAAAAAATGAAGCAGATAGGAGCTCAAGTGGACCACACAAATGGGGATTGAACTTCCACCATTAAAAACTTCTCTGAGGGCTACAGAAGTTTTGGATTAACCTAACATTTGTGTTTTCCCTTCATACATATCCATGTGACCTTATGAACATTGGATGACAGATAAATATAAGGGTGGTCCTAAGAAGGCTTCAATGATGTGTTATTATCACCATTGCTTTTTATAATGTGGTCCACTTAAGCTTGGATCTTCTACGTTTTTGGGCTCATACCTTAAAATGATCGGTTAAATTGGACGATCAGCATGGATAAAACCTATAAATCAAGGAAGGCTCACATAGCACCCGCATGGACCCATTTCCTGCCTCAATCCGCTTCGGCAAGAGAACTAGAGAGTAAGGGCACCACGGCCTGGCGCTATCTATCTGGAAACGGATTGGCTACTCCCCCTCAACCAGCCAAGCCAAAATGGGGGATGGTCAGTGTGCTGTTGGTCCCACCATAATGTTTGTGTTTCATCCATACCACCTGTATATTTTTATAGGTCATTTTATGGTATGAGACAACAAAAAAAATGAAGCATCTCCTCATTTAAAGTGGACTATGTTATAGGAAACAGTGTCGAATGAACGTTGACCATTAAAATCTTTTTGGAGGCTAAGAAAGTTTTGGATCAAGCTGATCTTTGTTTTTTCCCTCCATCTGGGTCTGTATGACCTAATCAAATGTCAAGTAAACAGTACAGTGGGCCTTAGGATGATTTTAATGGTGGATATCCCATCACTATCATTTTCCTTTGGTGTGGTCCACCTGATATTTGCATCCTTCTCATTTTTAAAATGATAACTAAAATGATCTGTAAAAACGGATGAACGGAACGGATGAAACACATACATTATGGTGGGGCCCACAGAGCACCGACCCCAGCCACGGGCTGGTGGCAGCTGGCAGGGTTATCTAGATGGGCAGTGGATCTCGGGACAGAAGGATCGAGCGTTACCAGCAAGCCTGAAATGCGAGTACACTTGACACATGTGTAAGATATCCAGGCCATCCATTGTGAGGGTCCATGTACAATACTCACTTTGAACAGGTGATCCCAACCATCAGATGAGACACATGAGGTTGGCACTACATAAATGAAAACAAGGGGTTGTCCACTTTCAATGGGCAGACGTTCTAGCTGATCATGTCGAGTTTCCAGTTTAAACCCGACACGAGATGGCCCACTAAATGAATGATCCGGATCTCATCCATGTGAGGTGTGTATGATTTTACTCAGCGACGCACTTACTGAAATGCACGGTACCAACAGTAATAAAAATGCGGGTTTCAGTCGTACGCGTCGTCAAACGTGCTGTTTGCTGAGGTGTACAACCTCGAACTTGTGTGGACCATATTCAGTGGAGGAAGCACACGATCCTGTACCGAGGATATGCACTGTATCCTCCGGTTCCCACTTTGTACATGTGGGACTAGGAGTTCGTGATCCAGAGCGTTGACTGCATGGGGCGCAGTTTGATGGACCATAACATAAGATGTAGCCTTGATGGGACAATCTCAACCATTCCTACGGTGGCCACCATACAGACGGTTAAGGAAGGAGGAAAAAGTAGTAGATATGGATGCCGGAGGAGATCAAAATCACTAATCTCATGGGTCTCAACTAAACCGACTTGGATTTGGGATATAAATATTCCTTCCTTGAATAATGAATTTCCACTGATGGATGCGAGAATGATACTTTCAGACAAGAAATCAAACAGTTACGGACTTCACAATACTGCACGTTGCATCAGATCAGATCAACGGCCTAGATCATTAAAACCTTGGATCCCAGATGCACCGAGTAGGGAGACGCCCCAAGCCATACATTTGGTGAGACCCATGCTCTCTCTCGGTACACGCCGACTCATTCCTGTGATTCCTCGACCATAACTTTTAGCGGGTGTCGTTTGGTACTCTGGCGGAACATGGTGGTTGGTGTGCAAGCACTCAAATCTTACAATCAGGAACACATGAACTCAAATTAAACCGACTAACTTGTGGGGCCCACTTCCTCTAACTAACAGTTCCAAAATAAGTTTTTTTTTAACAATCCTAACTTCTGATCTGTGGGCACTTGTTCGTGAAATAGGACCATCAGATAAGTTTCATTCTTAACCGTCCAATGAGTGTCCACGAATCCGAAAGTCAGACAATGAAAATAATCGTAATTTAGTTCACGATACATCTGAACTGGGACACAAATCTGGAAATTTTAGTTATCATATGGTATATACGAAAATTTAAGTAATTTCTAAGCTCACGAGTATAATCTACCAGAGCCTGCCAGAGTATCAAAGTTTTTCTCTAGCTTTTATGGTAAGAGAGAAAAACCCAAGATGGCTTATTTTTCTGTGTTGTGCAGATCTCTCATTTGCTGTACCGGACTCATTTTGGAACTGTACCAGCCATACAGCTCGTCTCATCTCATCTCGCCCAACCATTCTCAGCCGTTCGTCATAGGGAAGGAGGAGAAAAAGAACGGATTGATCACCATCATCATCATCATCATCATCATCCTATGGTGTCTGTGAACCCTCCATCAGAGGGATTTTTCTTGGACCCTTTGGGGATGGCTCTTCCTGGCCTCGGCTCCATCACCACCACCACCACCACCACCACCAGTACCAGCACAGCTCCTGCATCTGAAGATCCCAACAAGAAGATCAGAAAGCCATACACAATCACCAAATCCAGAGAGAGCTGGACTGAACAGGAGCATGATAAGTTCCTTGAAGCTCTCCAGCTGTAAGTATATACACTCAGCCACTGTGTATGTCCGCCTCTCTCGCTCACACTTCATTTCCTCTCAATCTTATTCGTTTTGATGTTATGGGTTTTTTGGAGAATTGGGTTTTCTTTATTGAGTGTTACATTGGTTTTGAACTTGGGCTTTGTCTGAAATTCGATTTTTATTTTTTATTTTTCATTTGGTTGATATCATAGATTTCGGAGAATTGTTTTTTTCTATATATATTTTTTAATTTTTCCCTGGGTATTAGAGGCTGGGTTTATTTTAATTTCCCTTTTTTCTTGTAATATTGTAGATGGAGCTTCTTATTTATTTATTTATTATTATTATTATTATTATTATTTTGTGTAAATTTGGTTTTGGACTTTTTTGTAATCTGAAATTTGCTTTCTTCTGAATATTATGGTTGCTGGAGATATGGATTTGAACTTGGATTTCATGTGGATTTTTTTAATTTTTATTTTGTTGATATTATGGATTTTGGAGATTTGGGTTCTTTTAAGGTGTTTATATCAGCCCGTGGTTGGGTTTCATCTGAATTATGCTTTTTTGTTTTGCTTTTCTAAATGTCATGGCTGTCGTGTAATTTTAGATTGGTATGAACATGGGTTTCATCAGAATTTTGCTGTTTTTGTTTTTATTTTTATTTTTATATATCATGGCTGTTGGAGATTTAAAAAAAAATAAATTTGTGAGTGTTTATGTTGGTTTTAATTTTTAAACTCGGGTTTCATCTGAAATCTGCTTCCTTTTTTCTTTCTTCTACGATTTTGGATTTTTTTTTTTTGGGTGTCCAGGTGTCTGTATTGGTTGTGAGATTTGGAGAAATTAATTTTTGGAGAGATTTGTCTTTTTTATGTGTCAGAAATATGGTCTATTGTAGTCGAATTAATCACATTTGATGGGTGGTTGCTCTTCTATATTTGAGTTCTTTATATGGGGAGTTGGGAGTTCTCCCAAGGTTCTACCTACGAAGGTATTTTTGGGTGTTGGCTGTTTTTCTGTCAATTGCTTGGGTTTGCATGTATTCTCTGTTTTACCATGAAAGCACTAGTGAAGTAATGAAGATTCAAGTATACAGATGGAAATTTAATAAGGGAAAGTTTGTGGTTGGTCTTTGGTTCATGTCTATCTCACATACTGCATCACTTAATTATTTTCCAATTTGTCATAACTATGGCATAGATGACGGGATTTAACCGTGACATGCTTGTAATTCTTGTCATTATTTTCAGCTTTGATCGTGACTGGAAGAAAATCGAGGCATTTGTCGGCTCAAAGACAGTTATTCAGGTAATTCAATACATCTTTATTTCTTTCTAAAGAATTAAGTTGCAACCAAACTGTAATCTGCAACTCATGAACTGCAACAAAATCATCATTGTACTAATAATGCAAAGGCTGTAGGTTCAAAACTGGCATGGATCAAACTTATAGTTACAATGTTCCTCTTCAAAATAAATAAATAAATAAGTCATTACAAAATGAATTGCACGCATCCAATTTTTATTTAGCTGAGCTACTTAGAATTGTTTTACACCTTCGGCTATGTCAATGAAAATGAAAAGAAGAAATAAGATCTTTACACATGATTTTGAATCCAGATGGTCTAAAAGTTTTGCACTTTCTCTTGGAGCTTCTTCCGAAACATCTTTCATTCCTCCATTCGGAGTCATATGCTCTTGATGGCATGTCCTTTATCACCTTCTGTGGTCTATGAAAGAATATTCATTGCAAGCATCATTTTATGAGGGGTTGAGGTGACTATAACATTGTTGAGGAATAAGGCCTTTTGGTGGGCCCTTATTCACAGGGATGTTTTGTGACTTTACAATGTACAACAATATTTGTGGTGAATGGAAGATGGTTAATTCAAAATTGGCAAGCAACTTGAGACATGGAAAGATGGAAGGTGTCCTACCGGAATCTAAATTTGACCTTGATGGTAGTTTGGGTGGTGACTTTGGTTCTTTTGGAGTCGGATTGTCTTATGAAGGATTACAGAAGCATGGTGAGAGATCGAATGTGAATCTCTACTAAGTTGGAGGAGTCTGCTCTACTTGAGGGCCTTATAGTATTTCTTAGCTTTTTCTTTGGTCCTCAAGTCATCATGCTGCATTTTTCTCCATGTAATCATATGGGTGACTTGCGAGGGTTTGGCCCATGGAGATCAAAGAATATCCTAGATGAGGGACACAAGCTTTGCTAGGTGATGGTCATCTCTTTCCATCATGTCCATTGGAGATAGATGAGATTTTGAACTCTTTGGCCAGGGACCAAATTAGAAAACCAACATTCGGGCATTGGAGTCCCCCCATTTCTTCATGTTCCTCTTCTCAATGTGTATCTAATGTGCAATTTTGTTCTCCTTATTAATAGAAACTTGTTACGTGACAAGGTAGAGAAAACAAGGAATTGGCCATCCCGTGAATGGATCTCTCATCATTCTTAGCTCATAGTCACATCTAAGAATTAAAAACTCAGTATCAAGGGCCGATTCAGCCCGCCAGAATATACTCATCAAGTATGTTATTATTCAAACAAATTATTCTAATCTTAAAAAAATCTAAAGAAAATCTAAGAGGAACTTTATGTCCTTGGCATGTACCCCTTCTTGAAATTGGGTGATTTGAGCATGTTACACTTCCAAGAAGTTTGGCGTGTTCTCCTTTAGTATCTTAAAATTTTGAACTGCTAGCCATGTTCGTAGTATTGGTATCGATGCATGTATCACACCTTTGGGATATAGAAACATATCAGTATAGCAAGGGAAATATCGCATGTATCGGGGAATTTATTGTCGTTTGCAGGAAACATTAGGAAAATGGAGTTTTGAAATGAAACTTCAGGAGATGTTAAAAGAAACATGGTTATACACTTAGAACTTCAGGAGTTTTTGATGCATAACAAAAAACAGATATGCATTAAAAACTTCCTTTGTATAGGGTCCTAAGCAAGGTGTGCTGTATCAGTTAGCGTAAATGAATGTAACGGCGATATCTGGGGTGTAACGGCCCGTAACGTACAAGAAAATTTTTTTTTTTTTTTTTGCCAAAAATATGAAAAAATATGGATTAAATCCGAATATTCTAAGCATTCCAAATATGCATTCATTTATAAATTGGAACATGTTTATGGTGGTGTAACGGTCCACTCTTTGGTGAGAAGTTGTATCGGACTGTCTAATGAATTTATGAACTAGATAACCTGAATTTGACTACAAAATTCATTTATTTAATTTTCTAACTATCTACTATCAATGATAGATATATTAGAATGAATGTAATATGAAAATATCTTACATTTGGTGTTTGCAATTATTTTTGAGGAATTTTAACATGCGTAAATAGAAAAAAATATAAAATGGCACCCCAAATCTATAAAATGCACATTAACATGTTCTACTATGATTAACACATCACATGGCATGATTAAAACAGCAAAACAATCATTAAAAAATGATTATTTGAATTAAAAAAAAGGCCATAATTAATGCGTAAATAGAAAAAAATATAAAAAAATTATAAAATGGCACCCAAAATCTGTAAAATGCATATTAACATGTTCTACTATGATTAACACATCACATGGCATGATTAAAACATCAAAACAATCATTAAAAAATGATTTTTTGAATTTTAAAAAAAGGGCCATAATTAATGCGTAAATAGAAAAAAATATAAAAAAATATAAAATAGCACCCCAAATCTGTAAAATGCACATTAACATGTTCTACTATGATTAACACATCAGATGGTATGATTAAAACATCAAAACAATCATTAAAAAATGATTTTTTGAATTTTAGAAAAAATATAATTAATGCGTAAATAGAAAAAATATAAAAAAAATATAAAATGGCACCCCAAATCTGTAAAATGCACATTAACATGTTCTACTATGATTAACACATCACATGGCATGATTAAAACATCAAAACAATCATTAAAAAATGATTTTTTGAATTTTAAAAAAAAAGGCCATAATTAATGCGTAAATAGAAAAAAGATAAAAAAATATAAAATGGCACCCAAATCTGTAAAATGCACATTAACATGTTCTACTATGATTAACACATCACATGGTATGATTAAAACATCAAAACAATCATTAAAAAATGATTTTTTGAATTTTAAAAAAAGGGCCATAATTAATGCGTAAATAGAAAAAAATATAAAAAAATATAAAATGGCACCCCAAATCTGTAAAATGCACATTAACATATTCTACTATGATTAACACATCACATGGCATGATTAAAATAGCAAAACAATCATTAAAAAATGATTTTTCGAATTTTAATGCGTAAATAGAAAAAAATATAAAATATATATAAAATGGCATTTGTTGTATATCCATGTGGTCCATCCTTTTTGCCCACTTATTTCAGGGCATGGACCAAAAAATGAGGCTGATCCAAAGCTTGGGTGGATCACAAAATGGGCCTTAAGAAGATTTTAACGGTGGGCATTCAATCCCAACTGCGTGGTCCGATTGAGATTTTGATCCCTTCATTTCAAGGATCATGCTTTAAAATGAACTTGAAAAATTATGAATGGCATGGATTTACCATACATAAATCAAGGTGGGCCCCACCGCATGCAATAAAATTAGCGAGTGTGCACCATGCAGCGTGCACTGCAGATTATACAAAAAATAAATAAATAAACTGCGTGGCTGTGAAACAGCCACGCCATTCTTCGATTTTGCTGGAAAAAGAAAAAAAAAAAAGAGGGAAATGAAAAGAAAAGACAAACAGAGAGGGATCAGAGAGAGAGCTGTCATGAAGATACATAACCAAGAACACAATGCAAACGCAAGCATCGGCAAGTCATGGCGCAGCAGGTCGCATGACGGCCTGACGGCAGCATGAAGAAGAAAGAAGAAGAAGAAGAAGAAGAAGTATAGTTTTTTTTTTTTTTTTTTTTTTTTTTTTTTTTTTTTCAAGGCATGGTGCAGAATCATACAATCCGTTATCGGCAGGGGACTTATCAAATGGTAACGGCCGTTACGGTCACAAAATTCCATAACGGCCGTTTCGACCCGTGTGTTTAGAAGCGGTGTCGGCACGTTATGATACATCTAGCCATAGATATCGGCCGTCCCTACTTTGTATTCATCAGGCAACTTGATACTGGACACACCTTGGTCCTAAGCTATGCACTATTTGATTAAAGTGATGCAGTTATATCCAAAATGAGTTCATACTATTCTTAAACCATATAATACAAATCCCAAAACACAACAAATACATCTAAAAAATAAAAAGGGAAGTAAAAATACATTTGTACCTATTACATCTCTGCCTCATACTCACATAGAGTTAAGAGGCGATTGGAAGTCATAGTCTCTGTTTCCAGTAGGACAAACATAGTACTCCTGCTGCACGAATCAACAATATTGTGCCAAGGTCATGGTACAATGGTACCAATTCAGGTACTTTCTCAAGTATTATTATTACTCATCCTCTCCGAACTTGATAAGTACACGCCAATCCGTGGGCACTGCGTAATCGTCACTTTCTATGGCTGATATGGATTAGGGGTTAGAAATGGACTGGGTACGTACGTCACTGTTGGATACATCTAGCCATAGTTATATCCTAGAAGCCCCTCCCTACTTTCTGTATTCATAGGCATACTCTTGCCCATATTTGTAGTTGGATGACTGCGACTGTGTGCTTTAGCTGTTGGAGTTGTTTGTCCCATATCCATGAGGAGTATAACTGTATCCATGCCCATCGCCATACTATGGCATAAAATTGGAGTTGCCTTGCACACCACTGACGTTCATGGACCCTACGCTCTGTGTTAACAACTCCTCATCATGACTCAACTGTTTCTTCTTACTGCGACAATCACACTTCTTTGGCTAAGAAGCCCTTGTTAGGACAAGACGAGAACCATGGTCTTCATTTTGGGTGGCATGCGATCCATCTCTCTCCTAAGTGAATGGGCTAAGAGGCCTTTGACCATGACTCAGACCATTATCACCGCCATCATTGCCTTTGCCGCCTGTGTAACTTCCACCATCGCCACCACCTCAAACTAGTTAGTGTCGTTAAGAGTGATCCCACTACGCGTGCCATACGATCCTAATGTTTAGCTGCCTCTCTACATCAACGGTTAAAATAATCGCGCTCCTAGGGCTATGCCTGTCTTTATGAGATAACATCTAAGTTGATGCCTTGCGATGTTGCCTCACTAGCTATCTTCGAATCAAGACATCCATTAGCACTTTCTAGGTCAACTTAACTCACTCGTCGAGTGGGCCTCCCGCTTCCCCTCAACTTGTGCATAGTGGTCGATCATCAAGTCGAGCGGGTCCTTATCTGCAATTCCATCTTCATTTGCCTGTAACTGTCTCTCCTGCATTTTCATGTTGTAGTGATGGAAAATGAGATTTTGGAGGCTTGGAGCCTCGTGTACCCCAACTTGTTATGCTTATTTGTGTGAATAAGTGAGAAAATGCTCCAGTTTCACTCATATGGTGACAATGACATTGTTTGTGCAAGTATGTAGACTGCTAAGTGTTGTAGGGTTGGCAGTCACTCTTGTAAAAAGACTACCATTTGCGTGCAAATTGCTTTTTGACTATCCGTTAGCTAGGCAATTACATTGAAATGCCACGTGCATACTAGATGATTGAGAAATAGGAAAATTAACTAGATGATGCTACAACTCACATGACATTATTTTCGACTTTGGATTTGATGGCAGATTCTTTCCGAAATAGGTCCTCTCATCTTGGAACATCATAATCTATTAAATAAAATTATTATAATTTGTTTAGTATGTATATGCTACCAAATCACAGAATTTAATAATAAAGTTTTCCCCGGTCACTTTGAAAATAGCTTCTCATATATGTTGTGCACTGCTCTCTTTAAGTCATTGTCATCACCCGACCTTTACTGTAGTGGTACTTGGGGTTCAGAAAGTGTGTTGAATCCCATTGAATAAATTATCATCAATGAATTATTGTGATGAAGTAACACGTAAGAAAGTAGTAAAGCAATGCCGTATGTAGAAAATTAAATCTAGTTACTTACCAGTCGCATGAAGAGGGTGAGAGAGCCCCTCCCATTGATTGTCGATGATCATGTGTACCCATTTATACAACTTGGGGGCTTTTGCTTTAATCACATCTTTCATGAAGCACATCGACTCTCACTTAGAACCCATCGACAGATGTCTTATGATCCATCATCCTCAACACTATGTATGGGCTATAGAATCCCCAACACATCATGCATGTGATCGCAAAATGTGCCATTTTATATTTTTTAATATTTTTTTCTATTTACGCATTAATTATGGCTTTTTTAAAAATTCAAAAAATCATTTTTTAATGATGTTTTAATCATAAAACATATGATGTCACCCAAGACAATCGCCAAAACCCTCCTCATAGGAGAATCACTCTTATTGTGTTCACCCCACTCAACAGAGGAGAGCAAGCGGCTGAGTCCCTGCTTATGTTTTTGGAGGCTGCTATAGCTGATGAAATTAGTAGCGAACTGTGTTGCCCTAGGCCGTACTATCTCGTCATTACACCTTTGCTTCTCGGTAAGAAGTAAGGTGTGATTGTACATGAAGTTTATTACTATTCTCTATCGGCAACCACACTCGTAATAGTTGACCTCTCTCTTATCGCCTCCAACATCAAGTCTATGTAATGAGTAGCCCATAGAGTCAAATACACATGGTACTTCTTCATCAACTCCTCTGCCTTCACAAATGTGCTCCCATTGTTTGTGTGATCTGGGCAACATTCTTCCCCGCCGCCTTCATCATATCTTTAATTAGCCCATATATGTAATTTGCATTCTTAATCTCATTCGATGCGTCAACGGACTTCAGGAAAATGGCTGTCCCCTACAATAGACTATAAAATTTGTAAGGGACAGTCGAGTTGGCCCTGTCCATCTGTCATAAATCAGTGTGATGACCCTATTTGCTCCTAATATGGCCTCAATGTATCATTGTATTGCCTCATCTTCACCACCTCAACATCCAAGTATGTGCCCATAATCGCACATGGGGAAGGCTTTACACCCGATCCCACGCGTTGTACCTCAGCAATCATGTTCTTAAAGGATGGCTCTCGGCACTATGGGGAGGCACATGGTCATAAATAAACCACTTGGCAATATACTTACCCGTCTTGCGCCTCAAATCCTTTCCAAATAACATGTCCTTCAATTGCTTTAGTGCCCCCCTTGCTTTCCCATAAACTACTGGTCCGATGGTGGATTTGACATCCTCGTACTATGTGAGCAGTTTATGCCCCAACCTCCCCTGCTACCACTGCCACCCTTACCCTCTTACTACTCCCACTCCATTACACCCACCAGCCTCTTGTGCAAACCCTTGGAAAGTGGGCTTACTTGACTCCCACCGCCTCTTCTATTCCATTTCTCACTACTCAGTCAAAGACTTTTGAACCACCCACCTATACCTGGGATCGTCCTACTTCACCTCTTCTACTCTCCCTAGACCTAGTACATGACATGCTAGCTTCTCCGTATATTTCATTTCATGCTTAGTCCTCTCCTGCCTCACCATCACCCATTTCTTTAGTACTTCATCAATGCCCTCACCTCTTTTAGAACACTAGGATTCAACAATGTTCCTATGCCCGCCTGCCAAGTGTTCTTTCAAATGGTACATTCTACTACTCCTCGACACGTGCCTGCAATATTGACATTTCAACCTGAATCGATTATTAACAAATGGATGCAGATTGCCGGGTGACCCGACGTAGTCGGATTTGATTGGGCCATGAGTTGCTGTCCGAGATGGGGCCTAATAGAGTATGTGCTTGACCGAACAACTTCTAGCCTAATCGAGTACGTACTCGACCAAACAACTTCCAAACATGCTTTGCGTGGGCCCCCTCTCTGACAGCGGCATGTGACTCAATCAAATTCCACCACGTCGGTTCACCAGGCAGTCCTCTTCCTCAAGAAGTGGAATCTCACGCTGCTGACCAATGTCTAGTTGCTTCCTTTTACCAGTCAATTTTTTAACCTACATGGTTACAATAGAGAAAAATGAAGTGTTAGAGACAACAATTAACATCATTTGAATAATTTTCAAAATATTTGTAACTTTTTCAGTCTTTTTTATTTTTTAATAATAAAATTCCATTAATATTTATTTAATGCACTAATATATGTTACACACTTACACTAACTTACTAATAAATCAGCTTCACTTAATCTGTGCTAAGTGCATTTAAAAAAAATAAAATTTTAATATTTTAATATTTTTACTTTCTTACAATACCACAAAATGTGGCTAAAACTTTCAAGAGTCCACACTTCTTAACTTATACATAGATCAACCTATAATGATAAATCAGTGTGTGTGTGTGTGTGTGTGTGTGTGTGATTCTTTTCAAAATTATTTTCGCTATTTTTAATTAAAAAATATATTTTTTAGATGATGGAAACTGTCGCCCAATTCGTAGATCGGCTTACAACTAGAGTGTTGTGATTTTTTGACACCATAGTTTCAATTTAAATGGGTGAAAGTGGTATTGAGAATTGTCCCCAATTTCTTCTATTTTCCCCAAATTTGAAAATCAGAGTTAAAATCTATGATTTTGCATCCAAATCACACATGATCATGGATTTCAAGTATGTTTCAACAAGTTATGAGCAAGAAATTTAGTAAAAAGCGAAAAAACGCAGTTTCTTACCAAATGGGTTTCTGGCCCTTTTCCGTGTTCGATCTCAATCTCCCGCCCAAATAGGTGATTTCTTCTGCAACAACTCGAAATGAGTTGCCTAAGTCTACTCTAGAACAGATCCCAACAAAGAAATTGGCGAAAAAGTTGGTATTTTTTGAGATTTTTAATTTTCTTTTTTTTTTGGGGTTTTAAGGGAGAAAGGGGTGTTGTCCATGTGTTGTCAATACATTATCACATGTATCATGAAATATTTATCCTGCAGCAGGGTTGATATCACACAATACATTGTGATTTATCGACGATAATATCATTGATACCAGGGAGTTTGTGTTTATCGTACCTCTCGGTATTGATACTGATAATAATATTAATATTATCAATATTGCGAACTTTGATTGTTAGAATCATATTGTTTTTATCTATTTCCTGGATGAAAAAGAATAGCTCTTGCAGATACGTAGCCATGCACAGAAGTACTTCCTGAAGGTTCAGAAGAATGGGACGAGTGAACATGTGCCACCCCCTCGGCCAAAAAGGAAAGCAGCTCATCCTTATCCGCAGAAGGCCTCTAAAAATGGTTAGACGAGTTTAAAACTCCTTTTGCCTTTGTTTCATGATGTTGTGGAATTACTCAACCCCTCATTTTCCATAAATATTTCAGCTCCTCTGCCTGCACAAGCTGCCATCCCATTTCAATCTTCATCCTTTCTGCTTGAACCGGGTTTTGCTCTCAGGACAGATTCATCTTCGATGCTTAGGAACTCTACCACAGGTGCAGCTGTGTCTTCCTGGACCCACAATTCTGTTCCTCCACTCAGCGTATCACATGTGACGAAAGGTTTTTATTTCTTGACCAGTTTGACCTTGTTTCTTGTCCTAATATAACTCCAACTCCTTAATCGTATATAGTACTGATGAGCTATTTTTACAGATGATATGGGGCCTGCGGGGCCTACAGTAGTAAATAATTGCTGCTGCAGTAGCACTGAAAGCCCTACTGGGACATGGCCAACTTGTGAAGCAACCGATCATGGGAACCATGGTACACCACTTCGAGGTGATTTTTCTTATCTTTTCTTTCCTCATCTTTCTTTCTTTCTTTCTTTCTTTCTTCTTCTTGTTCTACTTTTTTTCTTTTTTCTTTTCTTTTCTTTCTTTTTTTTTTTTCCCCATTTTTGGCCTGATGATGCTACTTTGAAGTAAGATGCACTGTTGAGTTTATCATCAAGTAACAGATCATATACATTTGATCATTGTATTTAACCATGGTTTTCTTGAAAATTCGAGGATGGCCATTATAATGTTGAAGGCCCTAATGTCTTATATTATGCAACACTGAATGTTGTTTATACAACAGTCATCGTTTGGAAAACAGTTATTTTTGAAGTAACAGCTGTGATAGAATGAAACATCATATCCCCCCCCCCCCCCCCCCCCCCAAATTATTAACACCTGTTGTAATGGCCTTTATATCAGTAAGGTCCCTTGGTTGATATGTTTTTGCAATTGCATTTTAAAACCTTGACCGTTTAATTTCAAATGATTATTGTGGATGGAAATGTTACCAGCAGTTGAATATTATAACGACTTATATGAAAAATCAACAGCTTGATCTTTACCAAAGCATTTGTTGTGTGCATATTGACCCACCTGAAGTGCGGAACTGCCTGATTTTTTGGCCATAAGAACTAAACTGTGTGGCCCACCTGATAGAAAACTTGGATCTTGCACATGCGTGTTGTGTTGGCATGTGTTCTTGTGTGTGAATGAGCACAGCTGCACATGCATGTGGACTTTAGCAGCAGACACATGTGCATGCGTGCACGCATGCGCACACAAAAACACAAAATTTAATACCATTGAAGATTCAGTTTGGTCAATTTCTACCCATACCTAAGCCCAAGGTGTGCTTTTGAGACATGAGCCGCAAATTCTATCAAAACCATATTGAAGGAGTTCACCTTGTGCAAACTCCTGGAGAGTACTACACAGATTTGCTAGGGAATAGCAATTGCATACATGTTCCTTCCTCTTTGGTTTATGCTTCAAAACTTCTGGTTATTTAACTTGGTGGTCATGCAATTTCTCCCTTTATATTTCTTGTGGCTCAATTTCCTGTGTTATATTAGACTAGTTACACTTCCATGGTCACACTGTAATGCTTATTTATTTATTTGTTTGTTTTTTTAAATACAGTTATGCCAGACTTTGCTCAAGTATACAGCTTCATTGGCAGTGTCTTTGACCCAAACACAAGTGGTCATTTGCAGAAACTGAAGGAGATGGATCCAATTGACGTTGAAACAGTAAGTGTCTGATCCAACCTAAATGATTTTTATCATCAAGTGAACAATATTTTTTAGTTGTTCTTGTGAACCATGCTCGAAGTGACCTTTATATTATAATAGAGAGATTGCATGTAATTCCTCTGTGTGCTGTGGGGAGATACAAATCGTACATTTTTAACTGTCAGATTAGATTTGTTTAGAAGTTCAACTTCCTGATTCAATTTATCCAAGATTACAAATCATTGTAGACGATGAATATTTTTCCTCTCAAGTGGATGTTAAGAGAAGAATAGTTTTCTGAAAATTTTCTGCATCCCTAAGGTTCTCATTGGTATTTGAAAATTTCAATAGAGAAAGAAAAGAAGAAGAAAAATAAATTAATAGATAGAGCAAGAAACAGTAGCTCATTGAAGGGAGCTTTTGACTTCTGTTTCTTCCAATTTATACAACCAACACAGGTAGTGATACTGAACTTTCTTCTTTTTCTATCGGCGACAGCTTCCCTTGTATATCTTCTTGTACTATTTTGACATTCTCCATTCAACTTCTCGAAGTTTTTTCTTTTCTCATGGTAGCTTTGGCTTAAGCCCATAGCTAGAGACCACCTCAATCATTGTTAAAAAGCTATTTCTTTTTCCCTGTCATCTTCTTAGGTACCAGAGAAGCATTTTGCCCATTTAGGATTGCAAAGTCATTTATAGCAATGTTAATATGGTTTTAATAGGAACTCATCCATCCTCTCAGCTAATTGACTCATTTGAGTCAATAAATGAAATTAGTTGAAAACTTCTAAACAGAAGAAATTACATAAATCATAAAATTTTGGGCAAAGAAAAAGAATAAAGGTTTATAATGTATTAGTTTAAAATCTCAGTTCAGTGGGCAGCACTTGGGTGTGTTGATTGAGAGACCCATTAGTTTCTCTTTTTTGGATATTCAAAGTCTTTTATTTATACCTCTAGTATCTATTGCTTGAAACCATCTTTAGTCATACAGGGATCTATTGCTTTTTCTGAGATGGAAAAGAAAATTTTCAGTCATTCATTATTTTTGCTAACATTGTTTTGACAGAAACTTGCCGAGAACTGGCCAATCCAATTTGACACATTGCTTGATACAAGTAGTGGACACATTGAGTTAATCCATGACAATATATTTATTTTCATATCAGCTATACTGATGTGATTTTGCTTTGCTATTGTTTGGCATAAAGTTCCTTCGGGATACCCATTCTCAGTTTAAGGTCCTTGTCTGTTGGTAATCTAAATACTGTTACTAAGAGAACCTCAGATCACAACTCCTCAAGTTGTTTGTCCGTGACATGCATATGCCCAAGACTGCTTTGCTACAGCACCGTGCATGCATATATGGCGTATATGCTCAAGACAGCCTCTCTACAACACCATGCATTCATGCATGTATATATCAAGTTGCTCACCCATGTCTGATGTATTACACCCAAGATGGCTATGCCATAGCACGAGTGGTTGTATTGGAAAAGACCATATCCAGAATTACACTGCCAAATCCCATGGTCTAATAATCGCCCAGTCTTGCTAGCTACATGGTTCTAGGCTGTAGCCATTTTCATTGGGTCACTTAGATATGTGTTCTTCATTGAATAGGATGTGTTCTCCCATCATTTCCACGAATCTTCCCTAATGGGCAGTTTACCTGTGTGTTTTTTCTTGATCTCTAGCTTATGCTGGTATTCCAAGTTGGCATCCAGAAGATGGTATCTGATGGCTCCAAGGAATCCCTCAACCATTTAGCTTACTGAAAATAGAAAAACACGGGACAACATTTCTCTGCATGAAATTGTCAGATAGATTTGGTGGCATGCTTTCGCTAATAGAGAACTGATACAGACTCTAGGAGGGAATGATGGACCACCTATGATAGTACAATGTTGTCTCCTGCTTGAGATGATATGCATTGCTTTTTTAATTTTTTTTTGTTTAAATTTTATTTGATTGTTATACATGCATCTCTTTCTATGTTGAAAATAGCCCTATTAATGAATTCTCTTTGGTTCCTGTCCAGGTGTTGTTGCTAATGAGAAACCTCTCTATCAACTTGTCAAGCCCTGATTTTGAGGATCATGTGAGTGCCTTCTTCCCTAATACCTTTCTTTTTTCCCCCACTTATTTTTGCAGCATCGGTTTTTCCATCAGATAGTTTATGTGATATGTAGTACAATGCATTCGAACCCATCTATTATAGTTTTAGTTTTTATTTTATTTTTAAATGAATTAGCTCTTCTGCCATTTGATTTCATCATAGCTCACATATCCCATTCTTGTAGTACTGAATTCAATTTACCACTTGTACTTTACCAGTCATGACTATTGTAAATGGCACCACACTGTTTTATTCTCTCTATTTGCAGAAGCATGGGTTCAGTTTACATCTTGATATATGCTGCAAGATGTGTATTGTATTTTATTTTCTTCAAAATGAAGTGTTCCTTTCCCCAAATAAAGCTAATCTCTGTCATTGACTTCAACAAAATGGTATAGCTTGCATTTATGTTTTCAAGGTTTGCTAAGCATTTATGCATCTTCATTCCTGGCCTTACATGCCAGTATAGGATATCTGAACTGTCATCGGGTGGGTCCACCCATTTGATGGCCTGGTCAAAAAATCAGCCTGTCCACTCATCAGGCAGGCCAATGTGGTGAATTTTATTCATTAACCATTCCTTTCGTACATTTGTTGCCACAAGATTAGCTGACCAACCTGATTTCTGTGCCTGTTCATATACATGGTGGGCTTGCCTGTTCCATGGCTTGGATAGTTGGATGTCTTCAGGTTTCAAGCAGCACATGGGGATGTGCATATGAGTGCTGGTAGGCTTAGCAAAGCTCTCATGTCTAGTGTTCTACATTCTGACAATGATTCAAGATGTGACAAATTAAATCTATTCGAGGACCCTTTTTCGTGGACTGATCACCTACAACCGGTTGTAGGTTTACTTAACCTACAAACCACTTTGCCAACAAAAAATTCTGAGAAAAAGGGTCAAGGTGAAAATCATTTGTATCATAGTTCCAAAAAACCAGAAAACTCTTTGTCAAAAGCGAAAGGCCTGGTTGTTGAATGGGCCTCAAGCTTAAAAGGGGGCATTGATTTCTCTCTTCTCATGTAAATACTTTAGGTGGCTGCCCACCCAAGCTTTGTACAGTTTGCCTTTTCGGCTCTTTAATACATTCTTTGTTACGTCTCAAAAAAAAAAACAAAAAAAAAAACAAAAAAAAAAAAACCTGGAAAACTTGACTCAATGTTTGGCCAGGTTGGGTTGACTCAAAGACTTGACCTGCTTCAACTTAATATTTGGGTAAATTGAAAATGTTAAGAATTCTAATAGATGTTTAAAATAGTTAAGTTTCCTATAGTAATATAAGATGTAATTTAAACCAACAAAAATGCACACAACTCAATGTTTGAGGTTGGGGGTTCAAATCCCCTATACCCTACCTTTCTTATTTTTAATAAAACCCTATCTTTGAAACCGAGTGACTCAGTTTGAGTCACGCCAAGTTGACGGAGCCATCATGTCAACTTGACAAGTATCTCCATCCTCCGAGTCTAAAATGAGTCAGGCATAACACCGAGTTTGCTAGTGATTTGGCTTAAGACCTCGCTGAGTCTAGTTGTCTTGTCGAGTACTCAGTCAAATGAGTGAGTTGTGGAACTATGATTTGTAGGTGATCAGTCTCCCCCCCTTTCTCTTTGGTTTACTCAAGTAGGTAAACATGACAAGTACTACCGAAAGCCCGGTCAAAGTTGATAGGCATCCACCTTTATGGGAAGCTTTCCACGAAGAGCGTTGGGTATTCCAACAATTTCGATGAACTCTTTCGATCCGATTCCTAGACCGTCAATTTACTCTTAGCAACAA
Source organism: Magnolia changhungtana (assembly GCA_030180095.1). Taxonomy (NCBI): domain Eukaryota; kingdom Viridiplantae; phylum Streptophyta; class Magnoliopsida; order Magnoliales; family Magnoliaceae; genus Magnolia; species Magnolia changhungtana. The sequence continues at coordinate 5,091,787 of JASAUF010000421.1, forward strand.
TTTGCCATTCCCCTTGGTCATCACCATCGTCCCCTCCCAGCTTCTCTTTATCTTTTTGATGACCTTTTTCTTTCCAAACCGCAACCATTCAAAACTTATCGAGGTAGTTATTCCTAGAGAGACTCAAATATCATTAGAGGTTTCACTTTTGTCCGAATGAGCACAGAGAAAGAGGTTGACAAGGCAGTGCAGCTTATAAATGGTGAGGGTTTTGGGGGGATTAAGCTCAAGGTGCAAAAAACAAGATATGGACCAGAGAGGAAAAACAGAGAAGAGAGAGTTGGGCTCAATACCGATACAACTGGGCTTAAGGAGAAAGGTAGGATGTGGAGAAAGGAAAATGGTAGTCAGATAGGGGATTAAAAAATGGGAGCAAATATTCGGTTACGGAAGGAAAATCCTACTAGGAAGTGTTGTAAAAAAGGCGGTAAAGGAATCCAGTAACTCAGGGACATGCCAAGTTTAGGAAACAAGTGGGTTTGGAGGGAATCCATGGAAGATGGTCTGGTTGTGAGGATTCATAAGAAAGTATTGGAGGATTCATTGAAGACATTTGAGTTATGTTTCGTCATTTTAGTTAAGCTGAGGGTAGCAGAATCAAGGGTGGTGGAATGGTTAACACGGAAATGCGAAGATCTAACTGAGGAAGATATAGTGATCAAAACTATACAATCCGATACTCGTTTCGTTGGATAGAGAAGATCATGCAGAATTTGTTTTTATGGTTTGCAGGGCTGATTAAGAGGATATGATACTGGAAATTCAAAAATGGGAAACCTGGTCAGAGTACGGTTCGAAAGAGCACTGGTATCAGTTCTGGAACATTCTGCTTGAGTTTTGGATTGACAACATTTTCAAAGAAATAGGAGCCTGCATCGGGGAGTTGCTGGAGACGAATTCACGAACAAACAATAACGATGAACTTCGTTTTGCGAGATTGAAGATTGGAGAGAAGAATCTTCTCTTGTTCCCAAAACAGGTAATTTTAAGGGTTGAAGACACCAAAATCAAAATAACAGTGGTTCGGGAGTTGAACGAACAACATTTTGGTGCGACTAAAGCTAGAAAAGGTTTGTCAATGGCGCTTGTGAGGATCATTGAAGAAGGCGTATTTTCCCCATTCTCCTAGGGGATACCGTTTGGAAAACGGATGTGTTGTCGATCGTGGAGTGGCTTCGAAAATGTGACCTCAGACCAAATTAATGATGGAGCAACGTGTCTAGCTGTACAATTGTTTAGCAAAGCACGTGTAGAGAACGAAAAGGAAGTTGGCGAAAAAGTCTTTCTCATAGGAAGTAATCCTCCAACACGTGGAAAGGAGGGTACAAGTGCTTTTAAGGAAAGGGATATCGAAAGATAACATCGATACTGGGTCTTGCTTTTGGGTGCACGAGTCGGTAAACGCTCGTGTGGCTTTAACTAACATGTTTGCACGTGAGGATACCGATTCAAGTCAAGGCATGTGCGACGAATTTTGCCCTTTTAATCTTTCTCCCAAATCGGAGCTGGGGGAGGCGATAGTCACGAGTCGGAAGTTTTCTTTGGAGAAATAGTCAGGGTGCAACTAGTTCCCAGCAGAGCTGCCGTCTTCGTTTCTGCATCCAAGTTCTTCTTGCCACGAAAAACTGAGACAAGAGGATAGACATGAAGGTTGTCAGATGAACGTAGAAGAGTATAGAGTTCTATCAAGGTGCTCAGTAAACCCGAGGGGGGGAGCTTTATGGTATGATATCGAATTACATCCTGAGGGGCCAACGATGGCAGGGGGTCAAGTGGACGTCAGGTGGTCCCATATGTGATAGAGGTAAACGAGTCGTGATTGTGTGAACAAACCACAACCGAAGATCAGGGTTTCAATGGGGGCAGAGATAGTAACCAACAAGGTAAGAGGTGTGATCCTTTCTTCTGGTGGTGTAATATCATAGGTGGAAGGCCTAGATGATATGTGAATGGTCAGGGTGTGCCCTTTTAATCTTTCTCCCAAATCGGAGCTGGGGGAGGCGATAGTCACGAGTCGGAAGTTTTCCTTGGAGAAATAGTCAGGGTGTAACTAGTTCCCAGCAGAGCTCTTCCCGACATCTTAGGTGCTCCCCTCTTTCATTTCCCACCCCTCCAAGCTCGTCTCTCTCCAAAGACCCTTTTTCCTTCCTCAAATCTCCGCTCCATTCTCCCATTTCTTCATTTTCCTTCAAGACTATACTCCACCGTTTCTCAGCCAAACCCCCCTCCTATCTCCCTCTTTTCTCCCCATTCGAGCACATAAACATCACTTTGTGTCTCAGAGATCTTGGAATCCAACAACCCATCCTATTTTCCCCATTTGATTCCACTCCAATGGATCTTTTTGAGCTTGTGACAGTGATTTTCTCGATTTCCACCCTTCTTTCTCTCATGGGAAAGAAGAGGGCTTCCACGGATGAAGCCGGGCCTAGTCGCCCTACTTGTCCAAGGAGAAAACCGAGCGCTGCCACAAGTGAACTCGTCAATGAGGAGATGAGGACAAAGCGAGACCTCGATCCCCAGGCTCCTCTCGCAATCATTCTACTAACGGACCTGTCACACGGAAGATTTCAAGGCCGTAGGGTTCTCTTCGAAGCACATGCAGAGGAGAGAATGTTCGGGCTCTATCCGTTGATGGACCGCCTGTCTGATGATGGATGGGGGTGCAACTAGTTCAACTAGTCCGCAGACTTCTTGCTTTTCCAAAAATTAAAGGCGTTAAAAAAGAAGATATGTGAATGGAAGGAGCACCTAAAAGGTTGGGAAGAGGAAACATCAAAGTTCCTTCAAATTCAAAGGTTGAACTCAAAAGAAGAGGCAAAGGAATTGTTAGAGGAGGAAAGGGCATGGCGGGAGGTTTATTGCACTAGGTATAACGCTAGAGTGCGAGAGGAAGAGATCAAATGGCGACAAAGATCAAAGGCCACGTGGTTGCAGTGTTCGAAATATCGGTATCGCGTTATGTATCGCACCCTTGGGATACAGATACATATCGGTTATCGCACAGGATATATCGTTTCTATCCCATAATTTATCGCACTTTTTGGGAAACATGGGGAACCATTGAAAAAATTGTTGAATTTTTCAATGAAACTTCAGGAGTTGTTAAAAAAGACCTTAATACACACTTTTAAATCATAACATCTCAAAAAAAGGTGCACATAATAAATTTCCTTTGTGTATAGGGTCATAAGTTACGCGATATTTAACTGAACTAATAGAACTATATTTAAATTGAATGCATGACATCTATAAATGTATTAAAGACATGTATGATTCAAAATATTAAGCAGATCCAAATCCCAGGTGGACCATAATACATGAAACAATGGTAATCGACCATTAAAAACTTCACGTGGGCCACAATTTTTAGGTCGATTTGATATTTGTATGGTCTCTTCATCCAGATCTTTGTGACCTTATACAGGTTAGATGGAAAATAAACATTCCGATGGCCCCATAAAGTTTTTAATGGTGGGGATTCAATCACTACTGTTTCCTGTAGTATGGCCCACATAAGATTTGGATTTGCTTTGTTTTTTGGGATCATAGCTTAAAATGATATTTCAAAACTGTTGGACGGTATAGATTTAAGACACATATCATTGTGAGCCCCACAATCAAAGTCCCACCCACCTCTGTGGATCCACGCCCACGGCCATAACTGGCCCATTTGCTGCCAAAGCGTTTCACGTGAAGTTTCTTCGCTGGGAGCCTAGGTGGGGTCCACTGTGATGTTTTTGAGAAATCCACTCCTTCCATCCGTTTTGCGAGTTCATTTTAGGACATGAGGCCAAAAACGAGCTGAATCCAATACTCAAGTGGGCCGAAAACGTGAGGATTGAACGTCCACAGTTGAAATATTTGTGGGGCCACGGAAGTTTTGAATAATTTTAATATTTGTGTTTTCAGTTAATCCCAATAGGAATGATGTTATGAACGGTATGGATGGCATGTAAACATCAGTGTTGACCCTAGGGAGGTTTTAACGGTAGGAATTTCACTAACCACATTTTCCTTTAGTACAGACCACTTGAGTCTTGAATCCTGCTCACTTTTGGTGTTATATGGTAAAATGAGCTCATAAAACGGATGGACGGTATGGATTTCTCACAAACATCACGTTGGCCCCACATAGGTTTCCAGCACAGGAAATTCGTAGAAAAGGCCTTCGAATCCACGTCCATCCGGTGTTAACTCATTGTGCCAAACGTACTGAGTAAACTCTGTGGGGTCCACCATGATTTATATATTTTATCCAATCCTTCCATCCACTTTACTATATAATTTTAGGGCTTGAACCCAAAAATAAAGCTTATCCAAAGCTCAAATGGACCACACCACGGAAAACAGTGTGAATTGAACGTCCACCATTGAAAAATTCCTGAGGGCCACAGAAGTTTTGGATCAAGCTTACAGTTGTGTTTTCCCTTTATCCATGTTATTGTGGTATTATTAAAAGCTGGATGACAAATAAACATCACTGTGGGCCCTAGCAAGGTTTCAATGGTGGAAATCATTATTCCCATTGTTTCCTGTGGTATGGTCCACTTGAGCTTTGGATATGCTTCAGTTTTGGGCTCAACCATTTAAACGAGCTGGAAAAACTGATGGACGGTGTGGATAAACGGCTCAACCATTTAAACGAGCTGGAAAAACTGATGGACGGTGTGGATAAACCACATACATTCACGATGGGCCCAAACTCAGGGATTGGATACCCCATTTAAAGATATCGGACTGCGTGGATAAACTAGATACATCACGATGGACCAAACTCCAGGTTAAAAGGGATCGGATTTCCCTACTACAGAGACCGGCCAAAGTCATTTTCGAAGAAAAGAGGGTTCCGACCGGAACCCCAAATCTCTCTGAAATTTCTCCGTTTCCATCGCCATTTTTGAAGAAAGAGGGTTCCGGTCCTTTCGGAACTCCAAATCTCCACGATTTTTGTGGATTTCTCGCCGAAAACTGCGTTGAATCTTTATCCATTGGAAGAAAAAGAAAAAGGAAAATGCAATTACGGCGCACCGTTGTCGATCGATGGAGTGGCCCACCAAATTTTTGGTTTGATTATGCAATCTTCTTCTCTACGGGTACTAAAACCCCCTCTTTCACATTGATTCAAAGATTTTTATTTTTAATTTAAATTTTTTTCTTGATTTTTCAGTAGTTACCCAACATCTCAGGCCCTTTTATCGTCGAAATGTGAATGTATCGATGAAAATCGTGCGATATCCTGCGATATATCGTAGGATACAAAGAATCCTTATTTTAAAAAAATTTCTGAGTGATTTCTGGGGGTTTCGTATCGCTTGCATGCCATAACGATATTATCTGTTGATATATCGGTCGATGGTATCGATATTGCGAACACCGCGTGGTTGAAAGAAGGAGATAAAAAACACTAAGTTCTTTCATGCTATTACTAGTGCTAGAGTGCGCGCAAATAAGATTAAATCATTAATGGTGGAGGGCGAAAGGATAGAGGGGAAGCTCAAGATTTGTGGCTCAATAGTTGACTTGTATAAAAATCCTTTGTCTAAGGACGTATGTCATATGCCTTCTCTTGATAATCTATGCTTTAATTCCATATTGTCAGATGTGGCGACCTCTCTAGAATAAGCTTTTTTAGAGGATGAAATCAACGGAGCGGTAGTAGAGTTGGGGGGTGATAAAGCCCTGGGGCGAGATGGTTTCCCATTGGTGTTTTTTTCAGAAGTTCTGGGAGGTGGTGGGAGGAGATGTGATAGGCTTCATGAACGAATTCTATGAGAAAGGTTTTATAGTGGCAGAATTAAGGGCCACTTTTATTACTATTATTCCTAAAAAAGGATGGAGCCAAGTGCTTAAAAGGATTTTTGTCCCATCGGCTTGCTAGGGGGCCCATATAAAATTCTCGCTAAGTTCTTGGCTTCTAGATTTCACTTGGGTTTGGGTGAAGTAATTTCAGTTTCTCAAGGGGCGTTTGTGGATGTCAGATAGATCGTCGATGGTTCCTTGTTGGCTAATGAATGTATTGATTCTTGTAAAAGAAAAGGTGATAGGGGCATTGTTTGTAAGCTTGATATCGAAAAGGCTTTTGATCATGTGGATTGAGCTTTCCTAGACTACATGTTAGGTAGGTTGGGATGTGGGCTCAAATGGCATGCATGGAGTCAAAGGTGCGTGATTTTAGCTAAATTCTCAATTCTGGTAAATGGCTCGCCGAGTGGTTTCTTCTCAGCCTCCGGAGGGTTGCATTAAGGTGATCTACTATCACCATACTTACTTGTAATGGTTTTGGAGGCTCTTAGCAAAATGATTGAGAGAGGGGAAGAGATAGGTTTGGTGGAAGGTTTCAGGGTGGACAATTCATAATTCGAAATTTCGCATTTACAGTATGCGGATGACATGCTACTATTCTGCATGGCAGACGAATTTAAAGTGCAAAATCTTCATTTGATAGTGGTTAGTTTTGAGGTGGTTTCTAGTTCGAAGGCGAACATTAGCAAAAGCGAGCTTGTAGGGGCTCACATTTTTTATGAAGAAATTTGGAGTTTCTCTTCAGTGTTTGGTTGTAGGGAGAGGTCTTTTTCGACTACATATCTAGGACTCCCATTATGTATCGGTAGACCGGCTAGGTACATGGAGGACAAAGTTATCGAGCGGTGCAAAAGCAAGATGTCCAAGTGGAAATCTACATATCTACCACTGGGTGGGAGAACAAGGTGATAAAGGCGTTAATGTCAAATCTTCTAGTTTACTTTATGTCGCTTTTCAAATGCCCAAAGTTGGTTCTAAATGCTTTGGAAAAGCTAAGGAGGGATTCTTGTGGAAATGGTCGGCAGAGTAACATAAGTTTTATCTTGTGAAGTGGGAGGAGGTGTGCAAACCGTATGATCAAGGAGGAGTGGGTTTTAGGACGCTTTAGGAGATGAACTTAGTGCTACTTGGGAAATGGGTGTGGTGATTTGGGGTGGAGGTGGGTTTTCGATGGAGGGAGTGTTTAGAAAGGAAGTATAGGGCAGAAGCTAGTGGGAGGTGGACCAAATCCTCTTCTTTGTAACGATCTTCTTACTTTTGGAAATCGGTGTCATCCTTGAAACATAGGGTCTGGGAAGGGATCATGGTGTGCCGTAAGGGCCATTACGGGGCTGTAAAGGCCGTTATGTAAAGGTAATGGTGGCAATTGTTATTTGTTACGGGGTCGTAACGGCCGTAACAGCCGTTATGGAAAAAAATGACCTGTAATAGCCCCGTAATGGTCTATTACGGGACATATACATGTTTTTCATACTTTTTAATCAACATTTCGGGGCAGATATAGGTTTTTCGGGAGTTTTTTCAATAAATAAAAATAAAATAAAAAAGAGAGACCATAACAGCCGTTACGGGGCCGTAATAGCTGTTATGCCCCGTATCGTAAAGGTAACGGTTGTGGCTGTTACGACCACCGTTACCATTACGGAACACCTTGGAAGGGATAGGTTTTAAATTGGGGGTAGGGGAAAATATTTGCTTTTGGGAGGACAGGTGGGTTGGAAAAAGTAAGCTATGTGATAGGTTCCCCGAGACTGGCGGGGATAGCTAGGGAAGCAGAGCTGAATGTGGCTAGTTGTTTTTCTTGGAGGGGTGACAATGTAATTTGGTCCCCCCATGCCGTAGGAATCTCTCCGACGAAGAAGCCTAAGACTTGGTAGATCTTCTTCTGTTGGCTTTGAAGGCTTGTCCGACAGTTTCAAGCTTGGGTTTGCTCAGTTGGTTAAAAGATAAATTGGGCTAATTCTCAGTGAAATCCCTATATCGTGTTTTAAGTGATAATGAGGTACTTGTAGGGAGGGCTGCGACGACTTTTGTTTGGAGCTACAACGCGCCATCAAAGGTGGCGGTTTATGGGTGGCTTGTAGGCAGGAATAAGGTATTAACTATAGACAATTTGGCTAAGAGGACAATTTGGCTAAGAGGAATATGGTGCTCCTGAATATGTGCTTGCTTTGTTACAAAGATGCAGAATCGGTGAACCATTTGTTCCTTCATTGTCCTTTGGCTGGGGTGGTGTGGAGTCTTTTGCTACAACTTTTCGGGGTGGTTCGGGTGTTTCCGAGGTCAATAGATACTTTCTTCTTCTCTTGGCATGGAGAGGATATTGGGAAATCAAGGGAGAGGTTATGGAGGTTGAGTATGCTTGTGGGCCTATGGGCAATATGGCTGGAAAGAAATGATCAGTGTTTCAATAACAAAAAGGGGAGTGCTATAGATGTATTTAGGCGGGCAAAACTTTTTGTTATGGAGTTGGGATTGGGGGCAAATATCCCGTCCCACTTCTCGGGGGTTTCACAGTAGTCTCTCTCTTCTTCTTCTTCTTCTTCTTCTTCTTCTTCTTCTTTTTTTAACCCTGTATCTAGTCCATTTGTACAGTGGCAGCGCTTTCGTAATGAAATTATTACCTTTCAAAAAAAAAAAAAACATGACTAGTAAAAACCTTGCACTTTGCACCCAGGATACTGGACATGGTAAGACACCTTAATGTTACCAATCATATATCTAGTGACACAATGTAAAGGGTTGTTGACACAAGTGAATGTAGAAGTCACAAAGTAGCAAATGCATGATTAGCTGAGACCTTGGTTGTTGGCATGGTGCTTGTCAGCCTAGTAGTAGAGGCAAAAAAAAAAAAATGATACCAGAAATACAGGAGACCTTCAGAAGTAGAAGAAACAATAATCCATGATGTGCTTATGTCATGTTCTTCAGAATATCAATGTCAGACATGGATGCCAATGCACGCATCATGCATGTGGATGGATGATTTCATAGTATGGAATTTTGGATGTAATGCTCTATCTATGCAGGTTAATATTTTCTTTTGTTACCAATTAAAAAGCCAAAAAAAAAAAAAAAAAAAAAATGAAAAAAGAAAAAAGAAAAAAAGAAGCTGTTTCTGAAGCATTGTCCTTTTTTGGATGCATAAGTACATCGAAAGGAAAGGATGCATGAAGGCAACGGCAGGGAATGCCCTGTACAAGTAGAGCTCATGGACACCTCTTGGCAAGATTAATATGCTAACTTGCTAGCCTCACGAGGAACAAAATTGGAAAGCAACCACCATATAACCCACTATAATCCAAAATCCTTCAGTTTCACATGACATCTTGAAAAAGGATTTGGTCCTTTATGCCACAACTAGTAGGCATTATCTCAAACAACTCCTTGATATTCTCTGGCAAAACCCAATACACCCTAAGCATCCCACTACAAATTGTAGCCATGTTCATGCATGAGCAGCTTACAAAGTTTCATAGTGGGATGTTCTTGCACTAAAATGTGAAAAGTGATAGTTGACAAGCAAGGAATTGGGATTTAGTTCTCTCAGACCATTTTTTCTTGTGATGGGGCTGAGGCTTGTTGTGCTAGATTTTGCCAGAGCCTCACACTATTTGGAGTTCAATCTTTTGCATGGCTGGCTACAGAGAATAAAATCCTTGCTCTTGGGAATCTCAGGAAGTACCAACAAGCATTTCCTAACATGTGCATCTTGTTTCCGATTGATGGGTACTATGGATCATATGCTTCCTCATTGCTCTGTGGTGAGATCCACTTGCTATCACTTTTTCGAACCTTTTGGGGTGAGTTGGACACATTAACAGGAACCTCAAAGAGTTGATTCATAGGTGGTCCGCCAGTCCGTTTTAGGTAAAAAGAGAAGTGCTTTGGAGTATGGTGCCATATGCTATCTTGTGGGGCCTCTGGAAAGAAGGGAATGGAAGGATCTTGGAGAATGAAATTACTTCATTGACTTGATTAAAAAGAAGATATTGATTATCAGTTGTCTATCGGCAGACTCAAGTTCAGGAGCACTTCCATTCAAATGTTCTTCGAGATTGGAAAGTGAGGTTTCAAGGTGAGGGTATTAAGAAGAAAGCCAAAGGCAAGTGAGAACTGCCCCCTCTTGTTTTCTTAAAGCTTAATTTTGCTGGGTGCTTTATGGGAAAACCAGGTCAAGCCGGGATTGGCAGTTTACTGAGAAATGATATAGGTTGTGACAGCTCTCTGGTCCATGTGCCAAGGGGAGGCTGAAGGTGTTGTGTTCGCTTTGATAGAAGAGTTATGTATCTTCTTGTCTTTATACTCTAGAAAAAGCTGATTATAATGGTGACGCTCTACCATTGTTGTCAAATGCGATCGCATATGCGCATATTGTGGATCGAATCGCATATGCCATGATGGCATATGCGATCCTGGCAAGTATGCCATGGCATACTTTTATATGCGATAAATATGCGATTGCATATGCGAGTATGCGATCGCATATTTCCTAATAATCAGAGTGGAATCAATTTTTTTATTTTTTATTTTTTCAATTTGGAGAACTTTTGCCTATAAATAGGCACTCATATCCCCTCCATTTTCACTATTCTCTACTCCAAAGCTTTAAATCTATTACTCTCTCTCTTACTCTAATCTCTCTACAATTACTTCAAGCATGTTTATTTTTTGTATTTTACAAGTTGTGCTTACTTTTTGTAAATTAAGCTGTAAGTTATAACTTGTAAATTGTTTTAAGTTATCCATTTATCAGTAAAATTTCTTTGCTCGAAGTTTATAATAATTAGTTCTCTTTTAATGTAGCTTGATTGTTTTGTTAAAATTTATATAATATAATATAAGTAATTAAATATATAACCTAATGAAACACTCAAACTATAATGAAATAAGTAAAATAACTCAATCCAATCATGTGTACTAATTAGGCAAGTTTTTCCTATTTTTTAAGATTTTTTTTTCATTTTTTTTTTCAATTTTAAATTTTTTATTATTTTATAACAAATATGCCATGGCATATGCGATTGTGCGATCCAATATGCGAACAGCATATGCTGATCACATACAATGGCATATGCGATTTGACAACATTGCGCTCTACCAGTTAGGATGTTGGGTTGTATATATTTGGTCCACAGGGGCTTGCTTGTATTTTAGAGATCAGATTGTTTTTGGTCTATTGGAGAGCTAAATGCCATGTCTTCTGAGTGATGCTAAGAATGTGGCCAGCCGACTTGAGTATGGGGCGATGAGAGGGGGTTGCTCCCTATTGGTTCATCATGCATCTTTATCCATCTTTTTCTCACTAAAACAAAATTTGTTGGCCTTCAAAAAGAAAAAAGAAAAAAGAAAAAACACAAGTTTCTTTGCAATAACTAAAGTGGCATTGTGGAAATTACTCAAGTGGGTGAACCCTGTTCCATCCATGGTGAAGGACCGATCCCCCAAACTACAATTCAGATGCTGAACTGGAAATGTGAATTGCAATTATTGGTTGGTCATTATGAATTAAATTGGCCCTACCTCCATTTTGGTTAACTTGTCTATATATTCAACTGAATTATTGCTAAAGGTGGACATTGGAGAAACCTATCGACACTGGACAACTAGTAGTTAATCTGTGTGGAACCTACAGTGAGCGGGATTGTTAGATTCTGTCTTTTATTCATTCTAACTGTTGTTCTTGCTCCAAAAACTTTAACATTAAATGTCCAATTATGTGCAGTTAGTGTCTGTGCATATGTGCAATAATACCTGGATCTTTCAATCACTCAATAGTACCTCTCCCCGATATGGCACAACATGGGTATGGGTATGGGATCCATGTTGAATGTCTACTGCATATGGAATATGTTTGCATGAAAAATAGTTTAAAAAAATTGTAGAGAATATGTTTGCATTAAACATAATTGGAAATTGTACAGAGTATATTCCTATGAGAAATAATAGAAAAATGCTCCGGGGCTCTCATAGCACTATCTGTAAGTTATAATGCATGTAGTTGCGTGGGGACACTTAGACAATCCAGAACAAATTCTATGGGCTACTTTGCAAAAATCTCACTGATATGATGATCCAATCTGTCCCTAATTTATCCTTATTTTTGTAGCCATCCTTTTTCCAAGCCATGGGTGGGATGGTTAGGATTGCTTGACAAAAGTGACTCTTTCAAATCATAAGCAATCTATGATGGGCTCCTACAAATAGACGGATCAAAATTTTGATTGGCCCTATTTTGTGTGAATGATCTGGACTGTCCAAATTAAAGGCTAATGATTAGATGGGTACAATTGTTAGGTTAGTGTGATATTGTATGGTAGCCCATAAAATGTGTTGGACCTGATGTACAGTCTAGATAAAGCGATTGGATTGTCTTAGTGTCCCAATACAACTAGGAGCATTATAACTCATAGTGCTCTGAGAGCACCAGAGCATTTCTCATAATAAAAAAAATTCGTAAAAGCATATCCAAAATTAATAAAAATATTTTAAAATTTTTTTATTATTAAAAATATTGAAAAGTAAAATTTGGGTGGTTAGGCAAGCCCGAGACTTGGATGCTACCACAACCATACCGAACACGAGTAACATAGCATGTGTATACACTTCATCTCCCCAAGCATATGAAGCACATTTAATGTTAAGAAGATTCAGCAAGCTCCTTCACGACGAGATAGAGAATGTGAAAAGACTAAATTCTGGGCGATGATTGATGCAGAGGAGGTTGCTCTCGTCATATGAGGTTGAATCCGACGAAGCTAAATCTGGTAATGCAAACAAGCTCCCCCATGCCGATGAGTCTGAGAAGACTCCTTCCAGGTATGAAAAGCTAACATTCTTATATGTGCCTGACCATTTCTTGCTGTCTTGAAACTTTATACATGTGGGGCCCAGGTTTCAGTGATCCAGACTGTTGATCCTGCTGTGGATAGGATAGGAAAATCCCGGTTCCTCGAACTGCAGCCAGCAAATAGATGGTTTAGCAAACAATACTTCTACAATCTGCACTCAGTTGTAAAAAAAGGCTAAAGATTGATGGAGACCATGGGGTAGAATTTCCAATCTGGAAGAGTTTCAGATCTATGACTGGGCACATCAGATCAGCTGTCTGGATTGCTGCACATATGGGACCCTATTTCTCTTTATTGTTGCACATGTTATTTGACTGTAAGTTAACTTTCCAGGCCAAAGGAGAACGATCACTAAGGTCCTATATCAAAGACGCTTTAACTACCAAACATATCACGTATTGTATAATAGGCTTCCATTGGCTGCATCCTTTTTCAAATGGAGAATGCTACCGCCATTTCTGCTGTCATTTTTCTCAAAGAGAGTAGCTTTAGAAATCCAATGATAGGATGTGGTGTGAGCACTTCGGCGCGTGACTATGGAGGTTACCTGTACAGGGATTTGTGTTTGTGTTTCAAGGTTGAGTCTTTTTTTACTGTATCGTTGTAAGGTTTATGTAAATGGATGATGGGTTTTGTTCAAGATCTTGGCTAATACATGTGAGGTGTTTATTGTATCGTAACAAATAACAATCATTCTGCTGGTGCTCAAGGTTGAGGGCAATGCCAATCCATACAGGACAACCTTTGGTACTTGCACATATCAAGGATGCTAATTTCTGCGGGTCCCATTGTGGTTGCACATGCTGTAAGATAGGCTGGATGGATGAACCTAACTGCTTGGTTTGAGGAAAAACATAATGTGGTTTGAAGATGTTCACAGATGTTAGTATTTTTTGATGGACAGTGAGAATGGGGACATTCACTGCTTTTATCCAGAGTGGTTAGGACTCTGGCCAGCCTATTTTTGGGCTGGTTCATATCTATGATGGTGCCTGTTTGATGAGTGGCCGGGATGTTGTATGTGTGGTGTGTGTAAAGGGACAGTTCACTTGTTTATGACTAGCATTCCAGTTGTCATTCACATGCATCCATGTGGTGATGATGTAACTGTCTCCGTTATTTTTTTTGGGGCCCACTCCAATCCATCCATCGACACACTGAAGCAATGGTGTCCGGGGTCATTTTAATCCATTCAGTGAGGGGATTGGGCACAAGTGGGCTCACCAATGTATGGTGCAGGGGTTGCCCAAATGAAAATGGATGGTCCCATTGCTTCTGTGAATGGCTATGCATATACACTACAGATTCTGGAATCAGACAGGACCTCTGGGAAATCAAAAGATGCGACCAGTGAATTGCTTGGGGACCCCAACTGAAAATGGATGGTCATGTGATTCTAGCTAAGAGCAGCCCATGTGCCACATTTGGTAGTCTATGGGTTGAAAGACTGAGCCACTTGCTCTAAAAGCTTAAACTGAAGAAGCATAGTGAATTAATCCTTTTATCTCATAGCACAGCCTCTACATCCTATGGGTTAGGTCCTCGCTGAATTTCATTAGTGGGTCTTACTTCACATGGGTTCCGCCTCACACAAGCCATCTACCTCACACGGGCTGCCCGCTCCTAGTATGCCCCTCCATTCCACAGGCTCACTCGAGCCCGGTGTGAAAATGCTTCTGCATTAAAGAGGAACATCTGTTGCAGATTTTTCCCCCTTTCTAGATAAAATAAATCTATTGCAAAAAGAATGCAACATACGAAGAGAAAGGACCCAAGACAAATGCCTGCAAAAAGAGGCCTTACATCTGAAGGACCAAAGAGGAGAAAGATACACAAGTCCTAATCAAATAACTGAAAAAAGATGTGGCATGAGCCATACTATTAATGCCCTGGCTAACAAACGAGCCCCCAATCCGAAGAGCTCGACCAGAGAAGGCACAAGCTAAGAGGAGGGACTCAATCCCTGCCAGAGGAGATGAGGACAAGGGGCAGCCAGGTGGAAAACAAGCTGCCATGGGATCCTGCTGCATGCATCAACAACAAGGGAGGCTGCAGCGTAGATCATGATCCAATAGTCTACAATCCTGGAGAGCCCAGGCCACCGAAGAGTTTGATGAGCAGCAACAGAGCACGAACCATTCAGCAGCATTACTCCAAAGCCATGGCACAAGAGCAGACATGATCACCACGAGTAAAAGACAACACCATCCATGGTTTTAGACTCATCCAAGTCAGGTGTGATTGGGATGAGTTGACTCAGACCCAAAGGGACCCCAAGACTGGAAATCTATTGGCTAGCCTTCAAGTAGCAGCAGCACATGAAGAGCATAGGTCAGCTGATAGGGAGCCTTTACTGCACCTCTTGAGGCTCTAAAACACCTCACTGAACAGCTAAGGCCAAAGAGATCATTCTATCCCTTGTGATGAGCCGTGGACAGCCATCATGACAGACCAAGACTGTTTGCAATGTGATAACAGTAGAATGAAGAGTCAGCACTCAGCAGATGAATATTTGTCCATACACCTGCATATAAGGCCTGATATGTACTGGTATCACCTATGAATGATACAGCTGTATTGGCCCGATTAGGGGCGAAACAGCATGATGCAGTGGCAATATGGATCATTTCACTGGTGAACGATATAAGACTCGATACGTTGATTTAAACCTTAAAAACTCCACATTGATAGCAGGTCCTTGAGCCAGTAGTTCTAAAACTCAAGTGGCTTAACTTGAAACTCAGCCCAGTCAACTTAGTCAACTTGACTCGGGGAGATTTGAGCTGTGAGTCTCTTTGAAGCTTGCAGATTACTGTGACTCGGTCAACTTCATACCAATTGGCATGACTCAACGGGTCAGTCTTCAATGTCTGTTAAAGAAGATTTAATAAAAAAAAAAAAAAGAAGAGAAAAAGAAGAAAAAGAAAGAGATGCCTTAGGTTTTGAGAGAAGAATCCAATGAAGCGACTTTGCAAACTTGGAGATGGGAAAAAAAAAAAAAAAAGTTAGGCGAAAAGTTGGTTTTTAGTTAGCATGATTGTAAAAATAACTTATTACTAAAAACTACTTATAGTAATAATTTTTTAAAAGCTTTTTTACTTTTCTACTTGTCTGGTGGATCAAAAGTCTTGGTATCGATTCCCTAGTGGGGGTGGCAAACACTGAAGTATGTATGTGTACTACCCCAATAAAAATAAAAATAAATAAATAAAAAAAGTTAGGCTATTAAGTTAAAAAGCTTAGGTTAGTTTAGTTAGCATGATTGTAAAAATAACTTATTACTAAAAACTACTTATAGTAATAATTTTTTAAATAAATAAACTTTTTTTACTCGAAATTTTCTACTTGTCATTGTAAATGTTAAATGGATAAAAAAGAAATTAAACAAGATATACTGACGAGACGTCAGACATTCATTGCAACTCCTCCTTCAAATCTATAAATTTTACACATTATACAACCTAGTTAATAGATTTATCCTTACCTTTTCTCGTAACAAGGCTTGCCTGCACATAGCAGGCATCTGAGTGGGAACGCCGCATAAATAAAATAAGAGCTGTGCTGGTCTCATGTAAGGTAGGGACCCGCCCCATTTACTAATAGGACGTGGATGAGACCCGTTTGACAAATGGATCTATCCTTGGACCCGGACCCGTACCATTTAGCAAACGGGTTGGGTTTGGGTCGGGTCTTAATGGGTCGGGTCCGGGTACCCCATCGGGTCCGCTGACCCATTTACAGCCCTAATCAAAAGCCCCAGTACTGACGAAACGTCAGACCATTGGGATCGTAAGGCTTGCCTGCACATAGCAGGCATCTGAGCAAAAGCCGCATAAATAAAATAAGAGCAGGGGACTTGCGGACGTGGATTGCATCCAACCCCTGCAGCAACGGACTCGGTTCTTGCAGGGGCTCTGTGGGGCCTTAAGAAGCCTCATTATCACCACTGCTTCCTTTGGTGTATGTCGTGACACACATTAGCCTTGCATCTGCATCCTTTTTGAGATCATGCCTCAAAAATAATCTGTTAAAATAGATAGATGTCTGTGGATAAAACACATACATCACTACAGACCCCACAGAGTCCCTACCAGCATGGAGTCCGTCTTGGCAAGGGAAGGACGCAATCCACGTCCAGGACGTGCTGAATCCTGCAAGTAACAGAAGCTGCATATATGCATGGAGCATAGACAGGAAGGATAGGAGGACCAGCTTCTGAACTTGATCTGCACGCTAATGTAGATATCAGTGGTAGCTTTACATGAAAAGTCCCCGAGCAAAACATGAGAGGGTGGGTGAATTGAAGCCACCCCCTTATTATTATCATCATCATCATTATTATTATTATTTTAATAATTTTTTTTTTCTTGACCAAGAGAGGATGAAATTCATCATTATTATCATCTAAGCTTTATACCAACTAATTGGGTTCGGCTACATGAATCTTTTTTCCACCATTTCTCTCTATCAAGGGCCAATCATAGGTCATCAAGTATTTTCTTACCATCTTCTCTCACATCTTCTTGGGTCTTTCTCTTCCCCTTTTAGAGCTTTCAACTTGCACTCACTCACTTCTTTCAAACTGGTGCAGCTTTTGAGCTTTTGGTTTCCATTGCACAAGATGAAACCATCCAAGTCTGCTTTTCCTTGTCTTATTATATATTCATACTATTCCTAAGTTCCCTCGAATGATTTCATTTCTAATTCTATCCTTCCTTATCTTTCCACTTATCCATCACAACATCCTTGATACAGCAACTGTCCACATTCAGCTAGAAAAGCCCCCAAAATTAGTATGACGCTTGATACGAGAGTTTGTGTAAGGGGTGTTATCTGATACCCTGTCGAAGTATGATGCTTGATAGGCAGACACTTAGAGGTTGTATAAGTGGCATAAATTAACACAATTTAAACCAGCTAAATTATGGAATCCACTGTCCCTAAGCCAAAGACCCAAAATAACATTGGCTGAACAATCCCGATCTCTGATTCTTTTTGGACGCTTGTTTATTGAAATATGACCGTTGGATAGTTCCTTTTTTAACTGTCCAACAAACATCCACCAATATGAAAATAATCCAATAAGCCATAATTTTTTGTCCATGATGCATCTAAATTAGGATTCATAACTTGAACAATCTAATTTGATATACTTTTATGCCATGTAAACAAATTTTGTAAGTACCCATGAATCACCCACCACACTGCCATTTTCTTTCTTCCCTTAGAACGATGGGACTTGATTCAGATAACTGAAAGGAAGATCCGGGCCTTAGATGACACAAACTTCCTAAAGTCAAGCTAGGTTAGGTTGAGAACGTAGGTTCAGGTCAAATCAGACCATTTTATAAGCTAGGTTTAAAGTCCGTGTATCTGGTAACATGTTGCTCACCACCAATACCCAGTTGTAACAATCTATATCTGGCTGTTTTGGGCTGTTTCAGGCTGATACAGCTATATCATTCATGTTAACAACTGTACGTATCGGGCAATGCATACCGTTTTTGGAGGATACTTTAAACCTTGTTTATGAGTCAACCTGTAAACAACCCTAATTTAAATCCACTAAGAAAAAATACAACATGAACATAACCCAACTACCTGACCCATCTTGAGTTAGAAATCGGATCCGGCCAGTCCAATCCGGGCTGTCAGTTGCAACCCTTGCTTTGGTAGATCAATTTTACTTATTCATTTCACAATGGATGCCACCAGTTATGCATTTTATAGGTAGCACAACTATCTTTCTGGTGCCCCTTGTTTTCATTTTAGAGTACTCACGTACAACACTTTGTAGGCAATCAGTTCTCTTGTTTTATAGCGGAATTATATCAGACGAGATAAACGATCACCTACAATTGGTTGTATACCAAAAACCCATTTTTTATGACGATAATTTTGGTATTTAATTTGGCCCTAGAAAATATCATATATTGCCGGGTCATAGGCCAAACTAACCTACAGCCTGCCTTTTGAAGGCATAAAGAATGGGTAATACCATACTACTAGTTGTAGGTGATTAGTTCTCATATTTTCAATGGAAAAAGGTTTGTAAGGAAGTTGTAGGTTAACCTACAACTGGTCGCCAGTGATCAGTTTTCATTATACAATGCTCTCAGACCCAAAGTTTCTACAGTTCTGATTGGGATTTCGATTTGTAAAATTAGGCCGATGTTCAATGATCCAAACTGTTGATATTATAGGCCCCAGCTTGGTTGTCACAAAAGTATCCTGTATCGAAAAATCCCAGCCTTTCAATAGCTGGCCAGAGAAGGTCATGAAGGAATGTACAAACTTGGCATTGAGTATGAGAAACAACAATCAGCATCATTCATCCACTTAACATATGACACTTCTTCACTTTCTAAGTGTTTGATTGCATATTGCCTTTAAAGAAATTGGCATTTTCAGATCAAATTTCTTCTTCTTTGGATCACATGAGCACTTCTAGTTTTGATTTTGAATTGCAACCTTCAGTTGATTGTGGAATAAGGCCCTACCAGCTTACTGTATGAATCTTTCCAATATCAGAAGTCAAAGAAAGTAAAAAATTGAAAAAAAAGAGCAATCAAGTGCAAAAAAGTGTACATGTAAGATCTGGGCCCTTTATCAAGTGGGGCACACTGTTAAATGCCGTGGCTTTGAAATCAGGCCACCTATCAAATTGCCAAAGAACTGATATTTTTTAAGCATTTCACTTGATTCTGGTCCATGGGACATAGATGGTAGGCCCCATCTGATGATCATTCTGGCTATGGGCTTAGATGTAGTCAGCTTGTACAATCTTCCTCACAATGTACTTTACCAGGAAATCATATCCATGGGAATAGAGAGCTTCAATCTCCACCCTTTGACCGCTCTGAAGCATCGACGTCAACTCTGCTCGGTAGGTGTCCTTCATATCAAACATCAGCCAAGAAACAGTTTCAAGCATTGAATTTCAACAAAGAACTTGCTATACGACAGGGACAACCTATGGCGCATAATTTCACTAGGACGCAGATAGAATGCAGAGATACTTTTATGCTTGGGAGGTTATGGAGAAGAAAAATGCAGGACCAATGCATGCAATTCAGATATGCTACTAGAGTATGGAACTTATATTGTGATCAAGAGAATTGATTTAGAGGGCAACCAAAAGGATGGGTCCCAAGAAGCACGGTGGTCAGCCAGAGGTAGCTATCCAATCAGAGAAGCCACAGTTCAGATTCAATGAAAGAGATCAAATGAATGGTTAAGAGTTGGATAAATCAATATGATTGCTGGCTCATAGATCATCAAAGTGGGGCTCACCAAACCAATGGTCATGCATGTTTGTCACGTATATGCTGGGATGACAATTTGTAGAATTAGAAAGCACGAGTTATAAGAGCATATCTCTTTACAAAATGAAGAACTTAAGAGCGGTTATAACACGAGAGAGGGAGTATCGAACACCAACTTCGTGGGTGATTAACATGTTTCGCTGTATACTTATTTACCTGTAATATCTTGGAGGACATCATACTTTTTGCTATTTGAAGGTCACGTGGCTTCAACAGAACAAATGAATGTTGATGTACAAGTTTTAGATCATCCCCTCTCAATCCTAACCACTTAACATCGCAAGCTGAAAAAAGGTAATGAATGACTATTGAAATTCATTCATATGCTTGAAACTGATTTATTTTAAGCAAGATATTAGTGTAAAGTACCATATCTATATGCCTCCAAGCCCATCCCTATGCTTCCAAACTTATAGGTGCATAGTATTGCTAGTCCAGCTGGATTCCTTCAAAATTTCAAAAAATGTACGAATTAAAGCGTGTAACAATAATCTGACGCAATGCAATGATCAGAGGTCATTTGAATTTCACCAGTCAACCAATCCCAAGATCGGTAGTTCTGGAAACTCTGTGCTCAGTCGATGTAGAAGAAACCTGGTTCAAATGATCAAAGAGAACGATCATGTTCAGCTATCAAATTACCAAAGAACTGATATTGTTTAAGCATTTCAAAGTTAACAGGGATAAAGAGCAAAAGAAAATGCAGAAGGATGAATAACGTGTGTAAAGATGTGCATCTATTCATGCATTCACCATGCAGATAAACACATTCAGAGACAATGGCAGATGAATTTTCTTCAGTATCTAACACTAAAATCAGCATCATATGACCTGATCCTCCTGCATGGACCTATTTGATTGATTTGGTACTTCACATACACCATCAGCAAGTATGCAGGATATTCTATGAGGAGAAAACTTTGATCCTAGTTTTGCCTGGTTTGTTGTTCTTTCTTTAACCACTAGAGCTGCTAATCCACCTTCAGTGTGTGATCATTAATATATATGCCCTCATAAAGTTGAACATATGGCATATAGATAAGCTAAATTGAACTGTGCAAATTGTGGGTCCCAATTTAGATTATTTGTAAACCAAAAATCGCATTGATTTGAATTCCTTACTGGCTGATAGATGAACAGTAAAAATGAAGGATAGTCAACAGCTTGAATCAAACAAACAAATGGCTGTTGATCAAAGTCAGGATCATTCAACAATCTAAGTATTCGATGATGATGACCCAACTCCAGTGGGTCCCACATTTTGGACGGTTTAATTTGAGTTCATGTACAACATGTATACAATTTCTGAGTGCCTTTGTATCCGCCATCACACTCTGGCAGAATATTATAGCCTTGCAATGCTGCCACAAAATACCTTAAATTCAAGAAAATTTCAAATCGATGCAGCTGGTTTTATGAGCTATGTTCATTAGCTTGACCAAGGTTAGCTAATCATTGCCATTGATGAGTTATGTCATGTCAGTTGTCACTTACATAACACAGGGAATAGAAAAATCAATGCCAGTTAGATAGTTATAAGATCTACCAAACTCTAAAGCTGCATTTGGATGCATAAGCAAATTGAACTGCGAATATTCAATTTAATCAATGAGAAAGGTCAAAAAACAGCAATGTTTCCTAATATTCAAAATGAGGAAGTACCCTCAAATTGCCGTCGTGCTTCTTTCTAGTCCAACTTGAAAGTAACAAAATTGCAATTTGGAGCCTAGATACTCAATAGCAATGCTAAGGAAATAGAAATTTGGTTACTTCACTTCATTAATGATTTCACATTAAAACAATATTGCATCTAAACACATCTTATATAGGATCTCTAAGTTAATCCGAATTGGGTTTACCCTCGTGTAACATCATGGACAGTTTTTTTCTAATTTCTGTTGGAAAAATCAACTTGATTCGGCGGTCGACTCTACTTTTGATAGAATTTAATCAAACTAAACTCGATTTGATGAATACTTGTTCAATATTTGGTTGATGTGACTTGACAAAACTATGCACAACTCACAAAGACTACAACATTTATAATTTTTCAATACTACCAGGTCTTTAATTCATGAGTGGTGAAATTGAAAAGAATGTTGCCCATAGGATTAAAACTTGGTGGAAGAAATGGAGATATGCCCCTAGAGTTTATGTGACCGTCGTGTACCACTCAAACTGAAAGGGAAAGTTTATAGGATTGATGTAAGACCAACCATGCTTTATGGGACAGAATGTTGGGTAGTTTAAGAACAACATGTTCATAGGATGAGTATAATAGAAATGAGGGAATTGAGATGGATGAGTGGGAAGACGAGGAAGGATAGAATTAGAATTGAATGCATTTGAGGGAATTTATGAGTAGCAACAATAGGTAATAAGATGAGGGAAAGTAGACATGCACAGTTTGGTCATGTGCTCCGGAAACCAAGAACTGTGCCGGTTAGTAGTGAGGTTGTACAAGTTGAAGGCTCAAGGGCAAGGGGAAGGCCCAAAATGACATGGGTGTAGGTGGCAAGAAAATACTTGATGACCCATGGTTTGACTGACGTTATCACCCTTGGTAGAATGGAATGGTGGAACAAGATTCATGTAGTTGACAGCAATTAAAAGAGGGGGAGGGGGTATGGTTCAGATAAGTATTGATGGAAAAACAATAATGAGGCTGCTGCATCGTTTCCCTTGTTAGCACTTACTCCAGCAGTATTATATTGACATAACACATCTACATATCTAATTAATTGAATGACCAGCAGCTTTGATATGAACATTCATTACACTGTGGTAAACAGTTTGATCCCAATCCATTTTAAAGGGGCATTGCAGACTTCCAATTCTCGTGATTGAGAACTACCTTTGATCCACGTGAGCATCCATAAACTGAAAATGCTGGACACCAATCCTTCTAATTAACTAGAAACGTACACAGCTAAAGTTGGGTATTCCAGAGGAAATATGAAAAATCAGGATCCTCACAGTTTACTCAGGTTTTTGGTTGTAAAAATGGGTCCAGTTATTCACTGATTCTTAAATTGAGAGGTTGCTCTTGAGCATTCTGTTATAAGTTGGAAATGGATCATTGCTGTATTTCTTTTGAGACGGTCTAGTTGCAGGCCGCAAATGGAGAGGTTAGCATCAGGCTATTAAGATTTTTGGGTCATTTCCATCCATGAAGAGGCCAAATGGACCAATGCGCTGGATTGCTTAATCATAATATAAACTCAAACCTGGTT